>OX463241.1:96769436-97369436 GCA_949820135.1 Sylvilagus floridanus | reverse complement strand
CACTTCAGGCCAGGGCATTAACTCACTGTGTCACAACACTGGCCCCTGGAGATTCTTGAGTTGCTTATTTCCAGCTTCATTCCATTGTGTTCAGAGAAGTTGCAGGTTATGATTTTTATTTTTATTTTTTAATTTGCTGAGACTTGCTTTATGGCCTAGTATATTGTCTATCCTAGAGAAAGTTCCATGTACTGATGAGAAGAATGTGAATTCTGCAACTGTGGGGTGAAAATCAGATATTAGTTAGGTCCATTTGACCCCTAGTGTTGATTAGCTATGATGTTTCTTTGTTGATTTTCTGTCTAGTTGATCTGTTCATTGATGAAAGAGGGGTATTGAAGGCCCCCTATTACTATTGTATTGGAGTCTTTAGATTTGTTAACATTTTCCCATAGGGGGCCGGCCCTGTGGTGTAGCAGATGAAGTTGCTACCTGCAGTGTCAGCATCCTGTATAGGTGCTGATTCGAGTCCTGGCTACTCCACTTCTGATTCAGCTCTCTGCTGTGGCCTGGGAAAGCAGTGGAAGATGGGTCCCTGTACTGGTGTGGGAGACCTGGAAGAAGTTCCAGGATCCTGGCATCGGATCAGTCCAGCTCTGGCCATTGTGGCCATCTGGGGAGTGAACCAGTGGATAGAAGACATCTCTCTCTGTCCCTCTGTGCTTCTGCCTCTCTGAAACTTTGCCTTTAAATAAATAAATAAATCTTAAAAAAAAGAAAGGAAAGATTCAACGAGAGCTGACTTTAAAAAACAATAGCTAGTATCCCTTTAATTGGGTACATATGCATTTATTACAGTGACATCTTCCTGTTGAAATGATTCCTTAATCATTACATAATGCCCTTCTTCATCTCTTTTAACAATTTTTGTGTTAAAGTCTATTTTGTCTGATATTAGAATGGCAACACCCACCCTTTTTTGCTTTCCATTACCATGGACTATATTTTTCCATCCTTTAACTTTCCATCTGAGTGTATTTTTGTTGGTGACATGTGTTTCTTGTAGGCAGCAAATAGATGAGTTTTGCTTTTTTAATGCATTCAGCCAGTCTATATCTTTTAACTGGAGAGTTGAGGACATTTACATTTGAGGTGACTATTGATAAGTAACTGCTTGGCCCTGCATTTTCCCAAAAATATTTCTATTGTTTACTTTGGATTTCTTTTGTACTTTTACTTGGGGATTTTCTGCTTTCACTTTCTTTTGTAATGATGGCTATCTTTCTGTTTCTGTGTATGGCACATCCTTAAGCATGTTTTGTAAGGCTGTACAAATGGTGATAAATTCTTTCAATTTCTGTTTGTTGTGGAATGTCTTTATTTCACCTTCATTCATAAATGAGAGCTCACTCCAGTTAGAATGACTCTCATACAGAAATTAACAAATAACAAGTGAGAATGTGAACTGGTGTATCCACTGTGGAAGACAATATGGTGATATCTCAGAAATCTGAATATAGACCTACATTCAGGGAGGGAGGAAAGAGTAACTTTTCCAGGGACGGAAGTGTAACCATGTTCCTAAATCTATATATATGAAATATATGAAACTTGTATAACTTAAATAAAATTTAAAAAAGAAAAAATAATAGAATAAAAGAAAATTCCTATTGTCTATAATTATAGCTACAGCACTCACTAGGTTGCTAGCTGCCTCCATCCTTTACCTGTTTCACAAATAGAGTGGGCAGACTTTGCCTCTGATTGTTAGATTTGGGGTGCTTTACTGTCCTGTGTTGATTTCCTCTAATGCTACCTTTCTTTTAATAAATCTAATTAATACATTAATGAAATTCTATTCAAACACCTCTTTTGTGTATACTGTACATTGTGTTTTGGGACTCTGACTGATAAAGCTCTAGACACATTTCTTATTGAATTTTTGGTATCTTGGTCTGAATATCAAATACATATCACATTCAATGTTTGAAAAATTGAGTTTAGAATCTCAGTCAACTCAAGGATGTTTCTTCTCTTTGTGCAGTGCTATTCACCAGTCATTCAAACCTGCAACTTTGAAAAACATCCTCAAATGCTCATTCTTCTTTTCTTGATACTCAATTGGCTATCAAATATTATCAGTTTCACCTCTTAACCATCTTTAAAAGTAATCCCTGGCACCATGCCTAAATGGTTCCTCATTGCTCCAACTTTGACTGTCTTTTCTTCCACTGGTTGTCAAATCTGACATGTCTCCCTTCCCCTGTAACATGCTTCAGTGATTCTTGGTCACATACAAAAATGACTGAACTCTTTTTTTTAATGTTATTAAGGCTTTTCATGACAGGAAAACACATGACAAGGGTTGTCTTAACCTTCTAGGACTCTAAAATTGTGAACATCCCATTCTTTTCTCTACTTGTGTGTCTTAGCACATATTCTTTTCTTTGCTGAAGTATTTTTCCCTTTCTCTGCTAAAAGTATGCAGACTCATTTAAATCTTACTTTCTAATTTATCTTCTTTGTGAAGAATATCAGTTCCCCATTGATCATTTGTTTTGCATTTCAAAAATGCTTTGCATGCACAATTTTGAAGCACTAGGTCTTTGCAATGTAGTTATAATGTTTTTTTGTTACCTGAAATTACCAAATTACAGCACCAGAAAAATGATGTGATTGGCAGAGTTTGGAGGAAGGAAAGGGGGGATGAATAGGTGAAACAAAGGGGATTTTTAGGTTTGTGGAACTATTTTGTAGGATACTGTAGATGCACGGTGTTATGTATTTGCCAAAATTCATAGGGCTGCACGGACAAAGAATGAAACTGAGTGTAAACTATGAACTTTCCTTAAGAATACTGTATCTATGTTGGTTCATTGATTGTAACCAAAGCACCATACTAATGTGGGGTGTTAATAACAGAGAAGGCTGTGTGGATTGTGTCTAGTGGAGTGGGAATGTGAGACTTCTGTACTATCTGCCCAATTTTTCTGTAAATCTAAAAACTGCTCTGAAAAATAGCCTCGGTCGGACACTGTGGCACAGTAGGTTAAGCTGCTGCTTGGGATGCCTGCCTACAATATGGGAGTATCAGTTCACGTCCTGGTTTCTCTGATTATGATCCACCTTCCTGTTAATACATCTGGGAAGATGACTGAAGTACTTGATTCACTGCTACTCACATGGGAGATCTGGAAGGAATTCCTGGCTCCTAGTTTCAGCATGGCACATACCCGGATATTGTGGGAATTTGGGAAGTCAACCAGTGAATGGAAGACTTCTGTTTGTCTGTTTGTATGTCTCTGTCTCTTTCTCTCTGTCTCCATACCTTTCAAGTAAAACAAAAAGTAAGTAAATAGACAAACAAATAAGTAAAATATATTCCACCTTATTTGAAAATAACTTATAATCAACCATTTAAAATAAAGAAAATAAATTAATGCCTTCCCTGCCTACCACATTTCCTAGATTCACTGTGGGTCTGAACTGAGATCATACATGCAAAATATGTTGCAAAATATAAAATGGTGTTTCACACAATCTGGATGTGGCATTTAAATAGCTGAATTACTAAAACAGAATCAGCATCAATGAAAATGTTCAACATCAAACCAATTCTTGGCACATGCTGAGAAGTATCTGATCAGAAAACAAAAATGATAGAGGATAATGCAACGACTATAATAAAAACAGAAGAACTTAAATGATGTGATAGAAGGCCTGTAAAAATAAGTTATGTAGGGAATCAAAAATAAAGCAGATAAAAGAAACTGTGAAGATAAAACAAAATAAAGCACTCTACATCCAAGAACGGTTTTCAAGAGCTAATGTGTTTGATGATGAATATTTTATTTGAATCAAGGCAGTAAAGACTAGTACTTTAAGCTATAGAATATTTTGTATGAGGAACAATGATTTTTATGCAACATTTAACGAGATTAAAAATTTTGGAAATTTTCGTGAATAGCATCATTGATTGATGTGGGAAATCCCATGATTCTGTTATCTAACAGGACTTCTGAGTTACGTGGAAAATGTATTGCAAGCTGGTTGTTGCCTGCCTCTGATGGCTGCATCCATCATAGCTTCAGCAGGACCTGATTGGAAGCATAGGTAGTTCACAATGTCAGGGCACTTCCTCCTTTTTCAATGTCATATTTCAACATATACCGTTCCTCATGGGCTGCCCTCTAATCTGATTGACTAGTTGTACATGATATGCCAACATCAGCTGGAAAACACCACTGCCACACTAGAGTCCCCTTTCTGGTGTGAAGGGATAGTGAAGAAATGAACTTTGCCAAGTCAAGAGCGCAGATAGTTACATCTGCTTATCCACTTGCCTGGAAGGAGATTTTGCCTCTGAGTTGAAGCTCCATTGATTAGTGAGTATTGTCAAATAGTTGGTCAGATATTTGGTGAGTTGGGAGAGAACACAGTTGGAGCTGATGAAAAGAAAGGCTGGGAAGGTGAATGTGGTAGCAGGGAGCTGGAATTGTAAGTGGAGCTGGGACTCAAACTTAGACACTTTGATATAGGATGCTGGCAACCCAAGTGTTGGCATCCTAACAGCTGTGCCAAATGCCTGCCACTTACTATGGTGCATTATTGTTTCCCAAATGCTCTCAGCTGTAAAATTAATATAGTCCAAGCTCTTCCTAAAGCTTAATAAAAACAGTCATAATTATAATAATATCTCTAAATTTTAGCAATTCAAAAATGTATCTTTCAAATTCAAAAAAACATTTTTCTCTTTGATAGGTCTGAGAATCCTTTGGTGGTGCCAATGTCCTTGGGTTATATCAGGTTTCCAGTTCTGGGAGCAGAATCTGATATGGGATGCAGGAGTCCCAAGTAGTAGCATTTTTTTTTATGATTTATTTATTTACTTGAGAGGCAGAGTTACAGAGAGAGAGAGGAAGAGACAGAGAGAGAGAGAGAGAGAGAGAGAGAGAGAGAGGTCTTCCATCTGTTGGTTCACTCCCTAAATGGATGCAACATCCCGAGCTGGGCTGATCAGAAGCCAGGAACCAGGAACTTCTTTCTGGTCTTCCATATGGGTGCAGGGGCCCAAGGACTTGGGCCATCTTCCACTGCTTTCCCAGGCCATCAGCAGAGAGCTGGATCAGAAGAGGAGAATCCAGGACTCAAAATGGCGCCCATTTGAGATGGCACTGCAGGCAGATGCTTAACCTACTATACCACAGCGTTGGCCCCTGAAGTAGCATCTTAACCGCTATACCAAACACCTGCTGCTATAAATATAACTTTAATAATGTGATTTAATTTTACTGAAAAATATTTTATTTAACACTTCATAAAATGGTAAAATGATTATAAATATTTGTAATGGAAATCTATGAGATTATAGTTACTGTGAAAGGAATTCATTAATCAAAAAACCTGAAAACTGTTATAATCTCTTTTAATTACTTAGCAAAAAGTTCAGTATATACAGTGGCTCTAACATTGAAGCAATAGTACATCTGCTGAGCTCCTCACACTACCCTCTTGTTTTCCTTCAACAATTCATTTATGTCTTCTGTAATATTTTCCAATTAAAGTGATAGCACATTCACACATTTAATACATCCAGACAACCTGTGAAAGTGAAATTTACAATAAAATGCATGCTTCTGCATTTAAATAAAGAAAACTCCTAGATTTTTTTTTTTAAGGCAAAGGGGATCTAGAAAACCTTTTAAAACTTTAAGCAACAACCATAGAATTGATTTATGCAACATGTATTTAAGGCTACAAGGTCAGGGTTGGCCTTAATTGGCATTAGGATTTTATGTATCCCAAAATATATATCATTTCAATTAAGTTCTAAATCACTTTAGACAAAAGTATGCAAAGGAAATTATTTTCCTATTGGCAAATAACAGAGACTTAGTCTGGCTCCCTGAGCTCTGTTCCATTCTCTTAATCCCTTTTCCTCAGTTTCTGGTCAGAATTACATCCCTGACATATAGAAATGCAATGACCAAATACTCTACAACATCTGTAGCAAGCTTTGAAGTTTAGTAATGTGGCTGAGCTGATGTGGTAGCAGCACTATTATTTTCATTGTGATTCATTACTTTTGACCCAGGATTTCCATGGATGAAAACCCTCAATGAAGCATTTACGTTGTCTGTGTGTCAAAGTGCCACACTGATGACTGTGTCCGTCATGACACCTCTGCTTCCTCATTGATAAACTAGGATGAACCATTTTATTCTACAGCTCTTATTGTGGTCCTTCTTTCTCCTTCACTGTAGCTTCGTCAGAATTATTTCATCAATACAGGCTAAAAGTGCTTTTTAAAGCATACATCCTTGCATTAAATAACATTTTTTACAGATAATTTCTGACCAAGAAATGAGGTTTCACAGACTACCAAATGAATAAATCATCAAGAAGGGCTAATATTTAAGATATGTATACACGATGAGATCAAAGATAGCTAAATCATCGTGACTTCCTGAAATCCTAGTAAAAATGAGAGCAACTAGTCTGTTTTATTGGCATCCACTAGAAATGCCATAAAAAAGAAGACATTTTTCTCTTTCTTTGTCAATTCTATTTTAGAGTGATGTAAAGGCTATTGTTCCCAACTGGAGCCAAGAAATATGTCTTTATTACTATTGAGGTTTAGAGAATGTTGCCCAGTCTTGTTGTAGAACCCCTATGGAATCTTCATCCACAACAGTATATGTACATTTCATAATGTGAATTTGCCGCACACAAAAGGATTCATTTAATAATAATAATCTAATTAAAATGACATGACTTTTTTTCCTGCATAACTTTTTTTCTAAAAGTTTTTAAGCTAACAATAATTAAAATTGGTTTCTGAGGCGGGCATTTGGCATAGCAGTTAAGAGGTTGCTTGGGATGCTTGCATTCAAGTTCTGGTTCTCCTGTTGATTCCAGGTCCTGCTCATGTAAACTCTGAGATACGATGGTTGATAGCTAAAGCACTTGGGTCTCTGCCACCCATGTGGGTGAGCTGGACTGAGTTCTTGATTCCAGGTTTTCTTCAAAAGAGGAAAAGAAAAGAAAAAAAAGCTAGAAATTTAAATAAAAATGGACAATTAAAAAGTGAACAAGTTTGAACAGTCTTTGTCTTGACTGTTGAGGAGTAGTTTTTTCATCCTATTTGTTGAACTCTTTACTTAGTGTAAGGTTAATTTTATTTGTATAAAGATAATTGAAAATAGGTCTTAGTAAAAAATAAGAATGGGAATAGAGAGAGGGGAGGAAGAAGAGGAATGTGGGTGGGAGGGAGGGTAGGGTGGAAGAATCAGTATGTCCCTAAATTTGTATTTGTGAAATGAAGTTTGTGTACCTAAAATAAAAGGTTTCTAGGTAAAAAAATAAACTAAAGGAAAACAAGAAAAAAAAAGTGAACAAATTTTATTTTGCAGCATTCTCTGCTTTCCTTCCATACACTCTTTTCAGAGGGTCGTGAATACCAACTGCTGCTCCCCGGTCCAGGCATCCTGTTGCTTTTGCTTTTGAGCCCAAGTTCATAGTGATGACTCCTCTGATTCTCAGCCCATGTCAGCAGGGAAGCATGCCTCTACCTCGTACCCAGGCAGGACCACATCAGTCACCCCTTATATGCCCGGCACTTCTGCTCCACCACACTTATCAGAACTATTTATTTTTAATTTTATTTATGGAGTTATTTAATTAATGTCCCTCTCTATCCTGTACTGTCAGTTCCAAGAGGAGAGAGATAGCCCTTGTTCATGCTAAACACTACCTTCTTTTTTTTTTTTTTCAAGAAAGATTTATTTCATTTATCTGACTTGCAGAGTTATAGAAAGAGAGGGAGCGAGATCGAGCTTCCATCAGCTGGTTTGCTCCATAAATGGCTGCTATAGCCAGGGTTGGGCCAGGTTGAAGTTAAGAGCCTGGAATGCCAGCTGGGTTTCCCATGTGGTTGGCAGGGACCCAAGGGCTTGGGCCATTTTCCGCTGCCTTCCCAGGTGCATCCCCAGGAAGCTGGATTGGAAGTGGAACAGCCAGGGCTTGAACTGGTGTTCATATGAAATGCTTGCATAGCGGATGGAGGCTTAACCCGCTAGGCAACAATATTGGGCCCTCAACAATATATTCTTGAGGCTTAGCTTAGCTTCTGGCATATATTAGGCAGTCCAATAATTACTGAAGGTTGAAGGAACAAGAAAGGGAAATAAGAAGAAAGGAAGAAAAGAAGGAGAAAATAATGAAAGGAAGAAAATTGTGAGATTCTGGAAGAGGGGATAATAAGACAAATTTTTAAATGCATGTGACTCAGTAATCATTTGTTTGAGGTCTGTTATGTGGATATTGGAATAGAAATAGGAATAGGATAGGTCTACAATTAAATTGCTTCAATTTATCTGTTCAAAGCATTAACTTGAGATGGTGTCAAGGCTACTGTAAGTACCAGGGTACTTTAAAAAGTTTGTGGATAAGTGGAATTAAGGGGCCATAGCTGTGGCATAGCAGATCAAGCCACCGCCTGCAGTGCTGGCATCCCATATAGGTGTTGGTTCAAGTCCTGGCTGCTCTAAATCGGATCCGGGTCTCTACTATGGCCTGGGAAAGCAGTAGAAGATGGCCCAAGTCCTTGGACCCCTGCACTCACATGGGAGACCCAGAAGAAGGTCATAATTCCTGGCTTTGGATCGGTGCAGCACCAGCTATTGAGGCCAACTGGGGAGTGAACCATCAGATGGAAGACCTCTCTCTGCCTCTCCTTCTCTCTCTGTGTAACTCTGACTTTCAAATAAATAAATAAATAAATAAATAAATCTTGTTAAAAATAAAAAGAAGTGGAGGCCGGTGCCGCGGCTCAATAGGCTAATCTTTTGCCTACAGAACCGGCACACCGGGTTCTAGTTCTGGTCGGGGTGCTGGATTCTGTCCTGGTTGCCCCTCTTCCAGCTCTCTGCTGTGGCCCGGGAGTGCAGTGGAGCATGGCCCACGTGCTTGGGCCCTGCACCCACATGAGAGACCAGGAGAAGCACCTGGCTCCTGGCTTCGGATCAGCTTCGGCGCGCCGGCTGCAGCAGCCATTGCGTGGGGTGAACCAATGGAAAAGGAAGACCTTTCTCTCTCTCTTTGTCACTGTCCAGTTTGCCTGTCAAAAAAAAAAAAAAAGAAAGAAAGAAAGAAATGGAAGTAAAATACAAGTCTATTTAAGTGAGAAGATTTTGAAATTATATGCGCTTTTTCAATAAAAGGTAAGTTTCCATGGACTTTTTTTGAAGGTTTCCTTTAGAGTGGATCATGGCCTTATTCTCAAGGATATTACAAAGTATGAGAGGAAATATAAAATAGATACAAAAGTAAAATACATCGTGAAAAATGAGCCCAAGATGAGGAGTATCAAGAAGTGATGGAATGATGGAACACGCATTGTCAGCAATCATGTACCGTTTACTTAAATTTTATGAAAGAGGGCAGATGAATCAAGTAAGATAAAATATAAGCAAGGAATAGAAAATAGATTTATAAGCTGTATTCACAGAGTCAACCAAAGAGTGACTCATTTGTTATATTAGAACTGTATGCACATACTATGGGCATGGTGTCACCTTCCCCTCAGGTTACTAAAGGCCCCATGCCAATGTGCTGCATCATCCCTATCTCTGCTTCTCTGGAGCTGTGGAGCACAGAGAGCCAAGGGAGGCAAGGAGTCAACCCATCTTCTTCCTGGACACTATGCTCTCTTGGTGCCTTGTAGCAATGCATTGTTCAGAAAGCCTCTTGTTTACAGAAATGTCCAGACAAGAAGCAGACGGAGATCAGATTCTGTGAGTAAGCATCCAGCTGGGAACAGACGGCAGCCTGCCTATGGATGCACGCATGTGGTAGTCTGCTTCAAGGCTTCCTCTCAGTGCCCCGCCTCCCTCAGCTAAGTGGAATCCCCTCTCATAGACTGCAGCTCTGCGGGAGCTTCTCTGTGTCCTAGTTCTTTCCTTAGACTGACTGCTAGGAGGAACATGAGGAGGAGCTGAGATACTTGGTTGAAGTGAGGTGGATTCTGTCACTTTTCAGTAAAGGCAGTGATAGTAGTTGTGGGGTTTGTTGGGCCTCAACTGTGGCAGGTCATTCAAATGTGGCTATTGGGGCCAGCACGATGGTGCAGTGGGTTAAAGCCCTAGCTGGCAGTGCTGGAATACCATATGGGCACCGGTTTGAGTCCCGGCTGCTCCTCTTCCAATCCAGCTCTCTGCTATGGCCTGGGAAAGCAGTAGAAGATGGCCCAAGTCCTTGGATCCCTGCACCTGCATGGAAGAGCCTGAGGAATCTACTGGCTCCTGGCTTCGGATCGGCTCAGCTCCAGCCATTGCGGCCAACTGAGTAGTGAACCAGCCTATGGAAGACCTCTCTCTCTCTGGCTCTACATATCTCTGTAACTCTTTCTTTCAAATAAATAAAATCTAAAAAAGTGGGTACTTTATGCCATTTATTTTTAAAAACTATTTATTTATATATTTGTTTATTTATTTATTTTGGAGAGAGAGACAAATAGAGGCCTCCTATAGCTGGTTCATTCCCCCAATGCAGCCTGGTTGAAGCCAGGACTCTGAAACTCCATCCTGGTCTCCCACATGGGTGACAGAGGCCTAAGCACTTGAGCCATCTTCTCCTGGCTGCCAGAATGCATTAGCAGGAAGCTGGATCAGAAGAAGAGGAGCTAGGTAAAAAAGAATGAAATTCTATCATTTGCAGCAAAATGGATGCAACATCATGTTGAATGAAATAAACTGGACCCAGAAACAAAGATACTACAAGTTCTCCCTTATACATGGGAGCTAAAATTAAAAAAAAAAAAAAAAAAAAAAAAAAAAAAGAAAGAAAAAAATAAAAGTTTGTGCATATTAGTGTTGCTGAAAATATCATTTTGTGTTTGTTTTGTATATTTGTTAAACTGATGGTTAAGAATTTTATATTACAGGGCTGGTGCTGTTGTATAGCTAGTAAAACCACTACCTGTAGTGCCAGAATCCCATATGGGCTCCAGGTCAAGTTCTGGCTGCTCCACTTCTGATCCAGCTGTATGCTAATGGCCTGAGAAAGCAGTAGAAGGTGGCCCAAGTGCTCCGGTGCCTGCACTTTCATGGGAGATTTGGAAGAAGCTCCTGGCTTCAGATCAGCTCAGCCCCAGCCATTGGGGTCATCTGAGGAGTAAAGTAGCAGATGGAAGCTCTCTCTCTCTCTCTCTCTCTCTCTCTCTCTCTCTCACTCTCTCTCCCTCTAACTCTGCCTCTCTGTAACTCTGCCTTTCAAATAAATAAATAAACCTTAAAAAAAAGAATATCCTATTACTATAGCTTTAGTGATCTGTGATTACTTTAAAATTTACTCTATATGGGTAAAATGGTCATTTTACATTCAATTATTGTTTATAGCCGTCGTCTATATTCCAACTAAACAGGTTTTTTTTTGTTTTTTACTCGTTAAACTTGTTACTCTATGAAATATTAATCCTTTTTTACTAAAATGTAACTTTTAACTGTTATCTCAAAAATAAAAAAAGAAAGAAAGAAAGAAGGAATGAGTGGGAGGGAAGCAAGAAGGAAGAGAGTATCATTATGTTCTTAGAACTGTGTTAACAAATCACATTGAATCTGTTAAAAAGTAATTAAAATGAAAATAAAAATGACAATAATAAAAGAAGTGGAGGAACCAGGGCTGGGATTGGCACTCCAAAGGGGGTCCAGTGTCCCAAATGGTGGCTTACCCTGCTCTGCCACAACCCAGCCTATATGATGTATTTTGGATATTAATCATTTGTCAAATGTTTGGATAAGAAATATATGCTTCTAATTCATAGATTGTTTGTTCATTTTGTTGATTTTCTCCTTTGCTGTGCAGAAACTGGCCCAGAAACTGTAGACCAATGTAGTCTATAATGGGCTAATAAACAAATGTAATGTGGGCTAATAAACAAACTATTCAAAAGTGAATGCATTTGCAATTATCTTTATATACAGAAGATCGATTCAGTATATACTATGTAAAGATTTCATCAGTTAAATTGGAAATTGAATAGATAATTAATCAATTCTTTAAAAAAAATCATGTAGGATCTCTGTCCTTAATGTGCTGTACATTGTGAATTAATACTATAACTAGTACTCCAACAATATTTTCACTTTGTGTCTCTATGTGAGGGCAAACTGTTGAAATCTTTACGTAATATATACTAAACTGATCTTCTGTGTATAAAGAGAATTGAAAATGAATCTTGATGTGAATGGAAGGGAAGAGGGAGCAGGAAAGGGGAGGGTAGCGGGAGGGAGGGAAGTTGTGTGTGGGGGGAGCCATTGTAATCCATAAGCTGTACTTTGGAAATTTATATTCTTTAAATAAAAGCTTTATATATAAAAAAAGTGAATGCAATATTAAGTAGGGGAGCTTCTGTAATTATAGGTAATAACTTTAAAATGGACATAAGGACTGGCTTAGTGGGAGCTTATATTGGCAAAATCTAGAATAATTCAAGCATCCAAATGAATAACAGGGCAAGATATTGCAGCACATCTGATTAAAGTTATCTGTGAATATATTATACTTAAATAAAAGAAGAGGAGTGTGTTTGGAAACTTTTTTGCAAAAAAAAAAAAAAAAAAAAGAAAGAAAGAAAAAAGTTCTAGTTAATAAATTGTGGGCCAGAACTAGCAAAGGACTGTTTTGGAAATCTGTAGTGTATAATTTGTTCAAACAAGGACTGGCAATTAAAGTTAAAAGCTACTTATTAATTACAAAAAAAATGTCCCTTTAAATGGAAGAGCTGACAGAAACCACATGAACTGAGTGATCACATTTACCAGTACTGCTATGAAGCAAATGAACTGACGTGCCCTGTGATGTGGTATAGGGGAAGCCCACAGCATCATCAATATTGTATTCCTGCCCAGAATATTTAATCTGCATTGAATCACGAGGAAATAATCAGACAAATTCAGATAGTAGAGCATTGTACAAGACAACTATCCTGGGTGCTTCAAAACTTCAAAGCAGAGACAGGCTTGGAAGTCTGCCTGGAACCTCTAGAGATACTGAAGTGTAGGGGTAAAGTGTCACAGCTTGCTTTGAAGTGACTTAGCATACCTGTCTCTATCTATATCTCTATCTAGCATCTCTATCTATCTGTATCTGTTGAACACAGAGTGAGCAAATCTTTCACAATGTTAACAATTGGTAAATCTGGTGAAGGCGGTGTTCGTCCATTTTCCGGCATTGTACCAAATGCTTGAGGCTGAGCACTGTGTAAAGAAGAGGTTTATTCAGCTCACAGTGCTGGAGGTTCAAAGTCGGACATGGGGTGGTTATATTTGTTCACTCTGGTGAGGGCCTCATGGCAGATTGTAGCATGGTGGGAGCACTTGTGAGAGGAATCATTGGTGGGAGAGGAACCCAGGGAACAACTTTTAGAACAACTCACTCATGAAGGAACTAACCACTGAGAACAGCAGTGTTCTCAACGACTTAACCGCCTCCCACTAATTCCCACCTCTGCAAATTTCCACTCTTCCAAGCTTGCTACACTGAGGCCCGTGTCTCCAACAAGGGTGCCTTGGGAGAGGAAAGGAAGCACATTGAAATCACTACAAAGGGTTTATGGAGTTTTCTTTGTCCTACTCTTCAACTTTTCCTTAGGTCAGAATTTGCCAAAATGAAATTTTGGAGTGAAGGAGAAAGAAATAATAAGCATTACTGGTATAAAGGAATAACATATATTTGGTGGTTTAAAAAAAATTAGACTTCTGGATTAATAATTCCTATACTTAAATCTTGACTCAAGTTTACCACTTGAGTGACTGTAGCCAAATTACTAAAGCAGTAACTCATTCTAAGCATGAACTACAAGGCAAACATATAATCAAATAAGACGTATTTTATATTTCCTTATATTCTTCCTAGTGCCAATAAATAGAAAATACTAAATAATGTTCATTTATTGAACCTTACTACATGTGATACAGGATTTTGTAGATGTGTCAAATAGGCTGGGATCATTGGAAATTCTGAGGTTTGTTCAGGCTTTTCATTTGTTATTGTGCCTATGAGTAAATGAAAATAATAGCAGTGACAAGGTGTTTTAGTTTCCATTTTAATTATAGTTGTCAGGTTTGCAGAGTCACATTGGCTAGGAATTGACACAAGTGCATTAATTATGTTTGGTGTAGTTTTTAATGACAGAAAGGCCTCATGCAGTAGCTTAGCTAGGAAAGGGATTTATAGGAGGAAAGGGCTGAAGAGCTAAACCACAAGAAGGGTGGGGCTATGACTGGGTCTTGGGAACTAGAATTAGTGATGTGAATACTGGCAGTGTCTTTTTTTCTCTCACCTTTTAATTTCTTTATTAGTTTTATTTTCTGTCATGGCTGATAATGCTTATTAATGAATATTCTCATTCAAAAAAAAGTAGGGAGTTCCTCATTCTATAGCCTCTGCCACTAGAGACAGACCAACTGTCTAGTTTGGAATCAATTCAAAAGATGTGAGGAATGGTTCTGATTGGTTGTTCTTTAGTCAAAGGCCTACTTCTGGACCAATCAACTGTGACTTTATGTTTGAGGGGCCAAGGAGCTTCTCAAGGTTGTGGAAGCTATTCTTGTAACCATGATGTTGGAGTTGGGAAAGGTGCAGTTCTAGAAGTGGAGAGATGGTCCGGAGATAGTGTTTGAGTCTACAACACCACAGGTCTGTGTTTGAAGTTTATTCAAATTGTATCACTGAAAACTGAGGGATAAAACTCAAAGTTTCACAAAACAAACACATATTAATATATACTTTTTGGAGAAAGCAAAAATCTCAGGAGTCTGAAAAACTCATTGAATTCCCAGACAAAATTTAAAAACCAAGGACATCAAATTGATATAAAAACCAAGCAAAATTATCTGTTTTTCCTAAGTGCGATAGTGTAGGAATGCACTTACAGTAGACAGAAGAGTAGTTTAATTATGCATATGGGTTTGGCCGTTGAGAGTAAAAATGCACTGTGACATCATTATGACTAAGAAAGTTGCAAGTCACACATAGTGAAGAGGTTAAAAGAGGTTAAACAGCAGAGTTACCACTCAGTGTCCCTTTAAAGACCAGCTAACTCAAATCCCACAGTCACAGTAAGTGTTTTTGAACTGTACTTGACTCCTTCAACTGAATAGCTTTAACTCCTATATGCCTGGAATTTCATCAAAATCTCTGGGGATTCTTTCTGCATTTATAGGTATTCTTCACCAATGAACACATCCACAACAAACAAGTGAAAATGTTTAGCCTTCTCTCATCACCCTCTTGCCCCCTGATGATAGCAAAAATAAAAAAACATGCCTCTGAATGTGTTGGATGGCATACAGTGCTTTCAAAAAGAAATTAAGGGTGGTTGTCCAATTAGGAGGGGGTGGAGTTGTGGGTGGCAAAGGGAGCCAAGTATGCAAAGGCTGAGTAGAAGATGTCAAGAGTGTAAGATTTAGTTGGCGTGGTGTGTTGTAGTCTGTCTAGCTGCAGAACTGCAGGCCAGGAACTTGGGTACACTGGGGGTGACTATGTGTGCTGTGTTAAATGACTCTTGACAACATGAATAGTTTCACTGTTATTATCTCCAGTTTGGTTCACAATGGGAGAACAAGGGGGTAAGAGAGAGAGAAAAGAAGAAAGGGGTCTGAAAGGCAAATGCTATGGCTTAAATATGGTTTACTTGTGCCCCTCCAAGTTTCATGTGTTGGAAGCTTGGACCCAGAGTAGTGGTACTGAGGTGGTGGAATCTTTGGAAAGGACTCACGCTAGTCTCGCAGAGTGAGTGAGTGCTGTGAGCGCACTTGGGAGGCCACTCCATAGGCCTGGCCTTCTGTACTCGGCTGGTTCCCTTTTTGCTTCTCTGTTAGGTTGTGATGCAGTGTGGTGGGCCTTTGCCAAGAGGCCAGCCCCATGTTCTTGGGCCTCCAGAATGGTGAGCCCAATAAGCGCCTTTTCCTCATCAAGTACTCCGGTGTGGTTCTCTGTAGGTCGGTAGTTTCAGATTAATAACTATTTGCATGCAATGATTGCTTGCAGCAGAGCAGAGACTTGAGGTGACCAGAGGCAATGCATTTCTGCCTATAGGTGACATTCACATCTCTGCAAAAGGAAAGTGCAAGCATTCAGCCTAGACTTGTTGAACTTGTATCTAGAGCCAGAAGATGGCAAGCATATATTGGTTCAGCCATTAGAATTTAAAAAACAGGGGCCTGGCACTGTGCCTTACTAGGCTAAACCTCTGCCTGCCATGCTGGCATCCCATATGGGCACCAGTTCATATCCTGCCTGCTCCTCTTTCGATCTCTGCTATGCTTGGCCTTGGCCCCTTGCCCTCGAGTGGGGGACCCAGAGGAAGCTCCTGGCTTCAGGTTGGCCCCCCTTGGCTGTTGCAGCCATTTGGGGAGTGACCAGGGGATGGAAGACCTTATTCTCTGTCTCTGTCTCTCCCTCTCTGTCTGTAACTCTAATTCTCAGATTTATAAATAAATTTTTTAAAAAACCAGATTACCTTATTTACTGAGAATGACCAAGGCAGAAAAATAAGGGCAATTATAAAAATAAATTGGAACTTGCTACTTCCTGGCCTGGTGGCCTATGTGGTATTTGCAAAATGCACTATGTTTTCAATTAAAACAAAATAGTGCCTTGGGCAAAATTTTATCGCTCCTAACTTTAGATTTATAGGGTTGTGAAAACACTTACTTGTCTAATTCATAGTTGACATACAAACTAGATACAATATAGGTATTTGATTCAATAACGGCTGTTTTTTACAATTTACATATAAATCCTAGTGGAATCTCTCAGACTCGGTGTTAGCCAAGATGGAGCTTGGAAACGAAGTTGTGGACAGTTGACCCAGAGAGGCCACCAGAGCTGTCTGTACCTGATATTTGTTATGTGGTGTTTATGTTCAAGTTGGCCACAAAATTCTGTTTGCTTTATATATTTCCCTTGGTGAAACGGTGAGTGCAACTTCTTCATATGGCAACATTTCCACTCTGCAAGAGAGAAGGAGATTTCAAAATAATGCCTATGCAATATACAATTCTGAAGGAGCAGTCTAGATAGTATTTATATAGAAAAGTAATATTCAATAAGTTTTGTGCCTTTCCCTTTTTTCTTCTTAAATCCATTTTTTTGAACATTTATTTATTTATTTGATAGGCAGAGTTACAGAGAGGCAGAGTTAGAGGAAGAGAGAGAGAGAGATCTCCCATCCACTGGTTCACTCCCCAAATGGCCCCAATGGCCAGAGCTGAGCTGATCTGAAGCCAGGAGCCAGGAGTTTCTCTGGGTTTCCTACGCAGGTGCAGGGGCCCAAGCACTTGGGCCATCTTCTACTGCTTTCCCAGGCCATAGCAGAAAGCTGGATTGGAAGTAGGACAGCCAGGTCTTGAACTGTGGCCATATGGGATACTGGCACTGCAGGCGGTAGCTTTACCCACTATCCCACAGCGCTGGCCTCAAATCCATTTCTTTAAAAAGTGTTTTCTGTGGTCAGAATTGTGGCATAGCTGCTTAAGGCACTGCCTGCAGTCTTGGTGCTTGTTTGACACGGGTGCTTGTTTGACTTCTGGCTGCTCCACTTTCATCCAGCTCCTTGCTAATGGACTGGGAAACGTAGCTGAGGATAGCCCATGTGAGAGATCTGGATGAAGCTCCTGGCTCCTGGTTTCATCCCAGCTCAGAACTGGCACCACCATCTAGGAAGTGAACCAGTGGATGGAAGAACCATCTCTCTCTTTGTCTGTACCTTTGTCTCTATAATTCTCACTTTCTAATAAATAAATAAATCTTTTAAAAATAAGTAAACAAATAATAAAAATTTAAAAAATGTTTTCTGGGGTGGGTGTTTGGGCCTAGTGTTTTTGCTGAGAGTGGGGATGCCCGCATCCCATATCAGAATCCTGGGTTTGTGTTTCAGCTCTGTTCCTGATTTCAGCTTCCTGCTATTGGAAAGCCTAGGAGGTAGCAATGATGATTCAAGGCCTCCTATATGGGAGACCCGGACTGAGTTCCAGCCTCCTGGCTATGGTCTGGTTCAATTCTGCTGTTGTGAGCATTCAGGGAGTGAACCAGTGGATGAGAGCTCTCTCATGCTGTCTCTGTCCCAATGTCTCTTCCTCTGTCTTTCTGCATAAAAAAAAAAGTGTTTTCTGAATTCATATGACGCAGTAGGATATGTTTTAAAATGCTAATTCTTATGTATAGTTATGATTGTCTTCTCATAGCTTAGAAAACTTTAGAAAGGGAGGCCTGCCTTGTAGCACGGCATATTAAGCAGCTGCCAGCAGCACTGGCATCCCATATGAGTGCCAGTTCAGGTCTAGGCCGCTCCACTTCCCATCTAGCTTCCTACTAATGCACCTGGGAAAGCAGCTGAGGATGGCCTAAGTCCCTGGACCCCTGCCACCCACGTGGAGACCTGGAAGGAGCTCCCGCCTGGCAATGCCTGCAATGCCTGGCTTGGCCCTGATCATTGCAGCTATTTGGTGAGTGAACCAGCAGATGGAAGATCTCTCCCTCTCTGTCTCTCTTTCTCTGTCCTTAACTCTGGCTTTCCAATAAATAAATATATCTTTTTTAAAAAAGAAAAAAAAGAGAAGTTTAGAAAAAAAATGATGGATTCCATTAACTTCAATAACATAAGCTTACATATTTATTAAAAAAAAGAAATTCAACTAGTTAAATGGTAGTTGATTTAAATTAGATTTTAAAATTTAACATAATTTGATGAACAAGCCTATTTCTACATGATGCAATTAATATTCACAAGGTAGCAAAGTTATCTTAGATTTTACAAATATATTAATATCTGTATGATTTTAATATTCCCTATAGCTTCCTTTTTTTGCACCCTTTGAGGAAAAATCATTGAAACAGTTAATTCCACTATTTAATGACTTTGTGTCTTCCAGAAATGTTAAATCTGTTTTTTTCCAAAAAGCTTATTTATTTATTTTCATTTACAGGAGAGAGAAAGAGAAAGAGAGAGAGATGAAGAGAATCTTTAATCCACTGATTTGCTTCGCAAATGCCCTCAACAGCCAGGTTTGGGCCAGGCTGAAGTCCATGTGAGTGGCAGGGTCCAAGCACTTGAACTGTTGTCTCTAAATGCCTCTCAGGAAGCATTGACAGGAAGTGGGATTGGAAAAGGAGGGGCTGGAACTTGAACCAGTACTCTGATACAGGTTGTGGGCACCCTAGGCAGCAGCTTAACCCACTGCACTACAACACCTGCACCTAAATCTCTTTTTGAGATGTTACTGGTGTAGGTCATAATCATTTATAAGACAAATTTTCCCATACCAATGAAAAAACCTGGCAAGTTGGTACATTTTGAGATTCTAGATGAAATGACTTATACTCACTTCTATGAGACACTGTGCCTATTTTATAATTGTTTTAATTATTTAATTTTTAAACATGTAATTTCAAGTTTCTTCTACCATGCTGAATTTTGGCAGACTGTGACTTAGGCTGGCATTGCTGAGTAGCTCCTATTTCTGGCACAGTCTTTAGTTAAAACTACAGTGTTCAGACAACGTCTAATAACTATGTTGCATAGCAATGAAAACCATTGTTACACTGAAACACACGGGCCTTCATATCTCTTAGGGGGGAAATAAAAGCTCTGATCTGCTTTTAATTAGTACTTGCCCACATAGAGCATTACTATAAAAATACTTATTTTATTGTACCGTATAAAATTTGTGCCACATTTGTGAATGCTAACAGTGGTGTGAGGCAGTAGTGCTCAGAAATGTAATACAACTTAAGTCTGTCAGTAAATATGAGAAAAGCTTGCTAAATAACTAATTCACTCAATCAATGTGAGAATCCTTCAAAATATGTGGGAAAGTGAGATTAAAAAAGTGTATTTTGGAGCAATTTTTAAAAATCTGCGTGTGTATAGTTTCCCCACAATATGCATTTTTCTACAAACTTTTTGAAGATCTATATATATATATATAGATAGATAGATATATAAAGATATATATATATAGAGATATATAGAGATATATATATATATATATATATATAGATATATATATATATATAGAGAGAGAGAGAGAGAGAGAAATCAAGTGGCTCACATATGGACTTATAGTTGAAAAAGAGGGGAACAAGAGTTTGGAGAGTACAATATTTTTGCATTAACTCTCCATCCTTCTACTGTGCAATATTCAATAGGGCAATCTCTTCAGGTTTGTGGTAACAGGTACAATCCAACAAACTCCATGCTACACAATTTTGAAACAAAGGTCTCGCTAGAAGGAAAGCTATAATCTGGCCCAAGCCATAGGATGCCATTTTCAGCAACAAAAAGAAAATAATCAGTGAAGCAACCAGTTGGTTGAAATGAAGAAATAGGGAGGGAATAATTATCAGTTCATAATCACTGTGCCCATTACTCCCCTCAATAGTCTCCTCTTGAGTGGGGTGGGGGGGTTTCTGCACCTGGCACTTCACCGCAGTCACAGCTGAGAGAGGATGCAGAGGCCAGGCCATCATGGCCTGTTGCCTGGCGCTCCGAGCAGGTCGCCGTCTCAATGGCCACAGATGTTTGTAAAGAATGGTCACTCAGTCCTAATCCCAGAGTCCTTGTCACAACCAGCAGCGTGAGATCCTGAACATAAACAAAGGCCAGGCTGAATGAAGGCCTTGAGAAACCTTTGATAGACCCGGCCTTAGATGTTCCAAACAGATTGTGAGGACCAGGTTAATTCAAAAATTGTGTATGTGTGTGTGTGTGTGTTGCATTAAATCCATATTTTTCTGCTTCTGGTGAGTTTCCATGGGCTGATAAGCTTGTCTGAGGGAGTTGTTCTGAGTTTTAAACACATATGCATAAGCTGGCTAGGATATAACTGGTTTTTATTAACTATTAAAAGGGAATACTGGAAGGGGCTTAAAGTCAGGTGCATTCAATAAAATTCTGTTTGAGTTGGCTGAGAGGCAGTTGCATATGTGTTCTAGCTGAGCTGGTGCCGTGAGTTTATCACCTGCATTACCTATGGTTAAATGTGACTTTGCTTTTGTAAGAGTACCATTTATAATTTCTATCAACTACTATTAGGACGTGTTTCCAGTTGACAAATTAACTTGATGTTAAGAGGCAAATAATACTCCATTAGATTTATTCTGTTTTAATAGTGATTTATGCTTTTGGGTTAGCCGGGACTGTTAGAGGGAGAGGAGTTCAAAGAGGGCTCCTTAGGGCAGAATAAATGCCCCATCTAAATAGATGAAACATGTTTATTACCATTATCAATATTGTCCAACTGAGAGAAGAAACAATCCTTAAAAAGGCAGTTAGCTTACTATTTTAAGGGCCAAAATATTGCTCTCTCTTTATGACTCTAACTGAAAGAAAATGTTTTCTTCATCTTTCCTGGAATGCTTTTTGGATTTTGGCTTAAGCTGGAATCATTGATGCCTTATTGTTTGCCTTCTAAGCAATCTGATTTCCTCTGGGAAACACTTGGGATTTGTTAGCACTACCTGGATTGGCCAAAAGACATTGCCCAAGAGCCAAACTTGGCTGTGGAAGATATCAGGATCCAAAGGATGGGAGCATGGTTTTAGCACACAAACTCCATCCCCTCCACATACGAAACACCCTAAAGGAGGTCTTCGAGAAGTTCATGGAGAATGCATATTATGAAAAAAAAAACTACTCATGGATTTCAAAATTATTTTGCAGCAAAGTAAACTTATCCTTAAATTCCATTCTTCCACAAATTTTTTGAATTACCTTTGTGTTCTCTAGGTTGGCTTCAAGGCATAACTCAAATTTATTTCTTCAATATAAGGTGAATTCTGTATCACATACACATACTCACTTCCTAGAGACAATAGATATCTAAATTCAATGCCTCCCTCACTGGGTAGGGTGCCTGAGACCTGCTGGGTATTAAATCTGTGCAGTAAGTACTATTTTTATAAGTCAACAGCCTCCTTCCTGCATTTTCTGAGAGGTGGCCACTATAATGTTCTCTGCTACCCAGGGATAGCATAGAACTGTTACAATGCATTACCTGACCCACGTTCCCCATGTCCATTATTTGGAAAAGGTTGATATGAGGTTTTAATTAGAAGTTATGTCCACTGAGAGATTTATGTCTGTAAATTTCCCCATACACATGGTTTTCATTATAACGGCAGTGAACCAATACCTTTTATGTGATTCCATTGGCTACCACTCTCTCCACCCCCTGAGAAACTGAAATAATATTAGAGGTCATACAGGTTTTTGGAAAAACGTAGACATTTATAGATTTTTGTGAAATAGGAATCCTTCTATTTAAGAAATAGGCCAGAAACACCACAGGAAAAGATTACCTAAATTCTTAGGTGTCATGTAAATGTGGGAAAATAGAAGATCTCTGGAACTAAGATTCATTCTAACAGTAATACCTTGTTTTTTTTTTTAAATAATTGTTGTCTATGAAGAAATACCTTATAATATTCTTCTGGAATTAGATTTGGGGTAGTAGTCCCAGACCAATTAAGGCCATCTAGTTGTTTCAGCATCATGTTCTGTATCACTACATCTGAGATCTCTGCAAAAAATCAGCTTTGTCTTCTACAAAACACACACACACACACACACACACACACACACCCCAGATAGATTGTAGCATTATAACAGGGCTTATTTTCTGAAGTTACCCTTGTTTGCTCTTTGTGAAAATGAGGAATGTGTAAAAGAGTGTCAAATTGTTAAATCAACATCAAGAGTCACTGTGTACTTAAGTCTCATTAGGGATCTGTCCTTAATGTGTTGTCCAATATGAAGTAATGCTATAACTAGTACTAAAACAGTATTTTTACACTTTGCGTTTCTGTGTGGATGCAAACTGATGAAATCTTTACTTAGTATATACTGAATCGATCTTCTGTATATAAAGATAATTGAAAATGAAAAAAAAAAAAACCTTGGTGTTAAATTGGAAATTGCATAGAAAATTAATCAATTTTTTAAAAAAAATATCATGTAGGATCTCTGTCCTTAATGTG
Source organism: Sylvilagus floridanus (assembly GCA_949820135.1). Taxonomy (NCBI): domain Eukaryota; kingdom Metazoa; phylum Chordata; class Mammalia; order Lagomorpha; family Leporidae; genus Sylvilagus; species Sylvilagus floridanus. Next base: position 97,346,456 of record OX463241.1, on the reverse strand, counting down.
CTGTACATTGTGAATTAATACTATAACTAGTACTCCAACAGTATTTTTCACTCTGTGTTGCTATGTGAGGGCAAACTGTTGAAATCTTTATGTAATATATACTAAACTGATCTTCTGTATATAAAGAGAATTGAAAATGAATCTTGATGTGAATGGAAGGGGAGAGGGAGCGGGAAAGGGGAGGGTTGCGGGTGGGAGGGAAGTTATGGGGCGAGCCATTGTAATCCATAAGCTGTACTTTGGAAATTTATATTCTTTAAATAAAAGCTTTAAAAAAAAGAAAATGAGGAATATGTGTGGTCAAATATTCTTCACATTAGAAGCTGTATTCTGAAGTCTCTCTTCATCACTTAAGATGGTCATCTAAATCCATCCTCTTCAAACCAGAAGGAAGATGGAAGTAACTCTTGAACTCTTGGAGCAGAAGGAGCTTTGTGTCACAAAATCTTTTAGGTACTTCCAAAGTTACCAAACTTTCAAAAGCTACTTATTGAGATAATAAATCCTGCTTAGATTATTGAGGATAAATTCCATAGTACTTTTAAATGAATTAATAATTATGACTGTATCTATATAGGTTTGATGAATAACATAAAAGCAGCTTGCAATATATTATTTATTATCTAAAAACACATTGATCTTATAGACTCAATAATAACCCTTAACTTGGCCACTGAAAGGTTGAAAACATTGTTTTGAAATTAAATTTAAATACTGCATATTCTATTTTAAAACAACAACAATAATAAACAATAGCAATGGCAACAAGGATTCCTTCAGACCCTAGAGACATATCTGAATTTGAACTCAAAGGAGGAATGCCATGTGAAGAAATTAAAATCAAGTTTGTGAAAAGGCTTTAGAATTTTTTTTTTTTGACAGGCAGAGTGGACAGTGAGAGAGAGAGAGACGGAGAAAGGTCTTCCTTTACCGTTGGTTCACCCACCCAAGGGCCGCTGCGACCGGTGTGCTGTGGCCAGTGCGGGTACAGGGACGAAGGATTTGGGCCATCCTCCACTGCATTCTCAGGCCACAGCAGAGAGCTGGACTGGAAGAGGGGCAACCGGGACAGAATCCAGTGCCCCGACAGGGACTAGAACCCGGTGTGCCAGTGCCGCAGGTGGAGGATTAGCCTATTGAGCCACGGCGCTGATCAGGCTTTATAATTTTATATTAACACTACAAAAGAATTTTTTAAGACTATCATAGCACCTTAAAGGCAATATTTTTAAATTTTGGTAAACTCCTGGTGCCTGAAAATATATGTGAAGATCCTTTAGATTGAATAATAAAATTCAGGTTGAATATTAGAAACAGAGTATAACAATTGATTTGGTTATTTGGCTCTGAAAATGGACTTTGAACTTGGGATATTTCTCACATGAGAAGCAAACATTTATTGGATCATCCCGTGGGAACTGAAGATTCTTTGATAAAGAGGACAAGTCAAAGAAAAGCATTTGACATTTAGTACCTATAGTGGGCTGGGCAATGGTGTAGGTGACATTTGTCTTCTACTGACACCTTAAAATAACTCTACATAACCCTACAGTGTATTTGTGACAATCTCTCAATGTAATCAAAGATGGGCAGTGAGATAGCAATCACTGAGCATGCAATTTGTTGGACGAATAAATTCCTGGGAAGAAAACTTCATACTCTGGACCAAATGGTAACCAACCAAGAAGCCTTGACCTATTCAGTAACTTAGAGTTATAGGTGAAGAGTCCCAGCTTCACTGAAGGGTGGACCCAGTTTATCAACCACGTAGATATTGTGTTGCAGACAAACAACACATAATACAGACAGAGCTGGGCCAAGGGAAGGGAATTCCGAGACCTGACACCAAATAGAATTATAGGAAGAGATAGCTGTAAGTCCTCTCAACACCAGGAAGAGAGTATTTCAGATTTCTATAGGAAAAGATCAGTAGTGCTGGATAGGGGCTGAACAGGTGCATCTAACATATTTGAGACTTAATAAGTTTTATTTGTTTATTTTAAAATAACAGATGGTTATTCTAGTGACTACATTATAAACTTCCCTAAAATTTAGTGGCATAAAATTGTCATTGTCTTATGTTCTTGGATTGTGAAGATTGGGAATTTTGACAGGCCACCTTGGGGGTGCTTGTCCAAGGTACTTTCTAGGATCAACTGGGCACATCTTCACTTATATGTCTGGCAATAGCTGTTAGTTGAGAGCTAGCTAGGGATTGTCCATTGGAGCATTCCACCCAGCTACTCTCGTGGTTTCCGAGAGCAAGCAACCCAGGAGTCCCAAGCAGAAGTTGTGTGACCTTTTCTGACTTAGCTCCAGAAGTCACATTGCATCATTGGACAACAGTCACAAATTCAAGGGGAGGGTACATATGTCACTCATGGGCAAAGTGTCAGTGTCACTTTTAAGAAGAGCATTTGGATGAGAAGTATTGCTGAAACCAGTTTTGGGAAATGACTACTGGTCACAATGACGGTAATTCCAGATGCTGGGGAAGAGTGAGACAGAAGTCTCCAAATTGAGTTTGGGAAAGTCTAAAGCCAGAGGGGGAGAATCTTTGGAGTGAGGAAAAGACTATCTTCTTTCTCCAGGTTCTCGCTGCCAGGCTTAACCTTCATGCTAGTCCTGTGTACTTTGGGCTGGAAAGGAGTCCCAGTGTTTATCCTTGAATCAGTTGAGAATCAGTTGAGAGGAGTTTCTAAATGAGAGGGACTCCAGGATACCACATAAAAAATTGTCAGAGATTAGAGAATAGGAGCAACCTATGATGCCAACCTATTAAGAGCTAAGATCTTTGTCAATTTCTCTTATTATTATGATAATTATCATGATAAGATTCAGTAATCTCTTAGTGATTAATGTGTTTAATTTTAGGGACAGCCGAGAAATGAAGCTGGGAGGCTGTTTTAGCAAATTTTTCTCAAATTAATGAATTCAACCAATGTTTGAGTGCCAACTTTGTACTAGTCTAGGGATAGGAAGAACCTCAAGAAGTAGCATAGTTGGTGGCTAAGATGAAAGAAGAAAAAAATAGGGGTAAGAAGAGAGCACCAAGCCTCATATAAGGGAAGAGTCCCTGGAGGTTCAACTGGTGGGAAGCCCAATACCTGCCTTATTTAGAGTCTGGTCAAAATGACCAGCCAAGGCTTACAGAAAAGCAAAGACAGGCTAGTTCCCACTTGCCTGAGGCTCTTTTGGCTGGAACTCAAATTAGTTCCACTGCAAACATTTAAAATCAAATACTGTGTAAAATATTCCTTTCATGGCCCTTTGCTCCTTATTTTGTTCTCTATGCTTTGAAATGTCTATTTAAAAATTTATTTTGAATACTTTTACTCAAAAGTCTCAATTTTTGAAATTCTTTGTACATGTCTATCCTTTTCTCTCGGTTCTTAAATATTTTATCCTGGGTGTAAACATCACAGTATGGAAACATTCAGCCAGTGCTCAGTTTTGTTTTGGCTGATGATGCAATCAATGAGTGGTCTAAGCAGTTTGATTTTCTTGCTGACAGCTGTCTTCCTTTCAGCTCTTTTACTACTTATTCATGCACTGTGGGAAGAGGTATGCAAAAAGCAAAAATGGAAATGCAAAACACTTTGCCACTTGTTAGTTTCTCACTAAAGTGATCATAGAAAAGAGGAGATTGGGATGGGAGAGGGAGTAGGAGGTGGGATGGGAGAGGGGTGGGAGGGCGGGTATTGGAGGAAGAACCACTATATTCCTAAAGCTTTACCTATGAAATTTGTATTCATTAAGTAAATGCTTTCTTAAAAAGAAGAAGAAGGAAGAGGAGGAGGAGGAGAAGGAGGAGGAGGAGGAGCTGGAGCTGTGGTGTAGTGGGTAAAGCCACTGCCTGCAGTGCCAGCATCCCATATGGGTGGCAGTGAGAACTGACTGCTCCACTTTCAATGCAGCTCTCTGCTATAGCTTGGGAAAGCAGTAGAAGATGGCCCTAGTGCTTGGGCCCCTGCACCTCTGTGGGAGACCCAGAAGAAGCTCCTGGCTTCAGATGTACGGCCATCTGGGGAGTGAATCAGCGGGAGGAAGACCTTTCTCTCTCTCTCTCTCTCTTTCACTGTCTGTAACTCTATCTCTAAAATAAATAAATAAAGGTCTTAAAATATAAGAAAAAATAAGAAAATAGAGGGTAAAATAAATAAGAAAAAAATAAGAAAAGAGGAGGAGATTGTAAATTCTGGTTAAGATAATCCCTCCCCTCCCCTCCTTGGGATGGGTCTTGTGACACACACAGTGGGTTAGCCCACTACTTGGGATTCTTGCATTCCATATCAGAGTTCCTGGGATGCAGTCCTGCCTACAATTATGAACCATCTTCCTGCTGATATGCCTGGGATGCACCAGTTGATGGCCCTGGAATTGGGTTCCTGCCACCCAGATGGGAGACTTGGATGGAGTTCTTGGCTCCTAGATTTGTCCCAACACAGCCTTGACTTGTGCAGGATCTTGGGGAGTGGACCAAGTGATAGTCTCTGTCTCTCTTCCTCTCTCTCTGTCACTCTGACTTTCAACTAACTAACTAAATAAATACTATCTTTCAAAAATGATCCACTCACCTCTGATTAACTATAGACATCAATTATCTATTCCTTGGTTCTAGCTTTCCATATAAATAAACAAGATTCTTTTGTAATAGACATAAATGAATGTACATTTGCAAATCATATCTGTTATACAGTATTTCTCATTTCAGAGACTTTGACCTTTGCCGAGACTGTCTTTAGCTGGGATTCTATGCCATTGCCATGTCAATGAGATGCTCAGCTGATACTTCTAAATTGTAAGCAAGGCAAACTATTTTTTTGCAAACCTTCATTCCCACTGTTTCTGTGCTTTTGTCTTAACCAACATTGTCATAGCACTGAATGGCAGCTTCCTAATTGTGGCAGTAGTGATACGGTTCTCGAGTTTCCCAGTGTTGCAGGTAGATTCTTGATTTCAGAGGATAGCTTCTCAGTTTGTGATGTAATTCTGAGAAAAGACTATCTAGCTAAATCTGTGTTTTTCAACACTTTCAATGGTTCTGTTAGCCATTTAATAGCCATTAAAGAATCTTTCAACAAACCTTTATTAAACTACTTAAATTCTCTCCTCTGTAATAGACCCTTGCTTAAAATTGGTAGGAAATTTAGCTGGTCAAAAGTGGAAAATAAACCTCTTAGATTGCCTTTGATGTGCAATGATTTTACTGTAGGATTACATCTAGGATTCAGAAAACTCATTTTAATGCTAGTTTCTAGAAAATGTCAGCCTGTACACCCATCTACAAAGCATTGAACCATTGGAATCTATAATATGGTTGACTCTAAGGACCTGTTTTCACTTACAAGTAAAGGAAATGACTTGTTTTTATTTAGTGGTGTGGCTCACATTTCTCAGCTTCCCCTGAAGTTAGGCATAGACATGTGAGTAAATGCTATAATATGAGAAGTTATTTTGTGCATCCTCTTTGAAGTCATTTTAAAAAGTTAACTTCATTACAGTTCCTTTTAGAGGAGGTAGAGCTAACAGGATAAATAACAGATTTGTTGTAGGGTATGAGAAAAATCAAAGAACCAAAGAAGGTTCCATAGATTTTGGTCAGAGCTACTGGAGGGATGGGTAAATTCTCTAATAAAATGGGGAGGGGATTGAATAGGGGCTTGAGAGAACATTAGGAGTTCAGTTTGAATATATGGAGTTAGAGATGGACATTTGAGATTCATGTTGGAGGCAGAAAGTAAAATATGTGACATAAAAACCTGGAATTCAGAATAGAGTTTTGGGCTGGTGTAAGAATTTTGAGTCTTTGGCATGTAGATAAGAAATCAAATGAAATCATCGAAGGAATGAGTATAAAGATAAGAGAGAGCATCAAGGACTGAGCCCTGGGTACTATTATATTAAGTTGTTGAGGAAAAGAAGTACAATCCACAAAAAAGACAAAGGAGAAGAAAATCGAAGAAAATCATGAAAGCATGGGGTCCATGAAGCCAAACAGAGAAAGAAAAACGAGGCATAATCTGAGCCAAATGTTGCTAATAAGCCAAGCAAGGTGAATACTGAGCATGGACATTGGATTTATTAATGCAGAGGTGAGTGTTGAGGTGCCAAACCACTTCTAGAGGAAGAGTAGGGATGAACTCTGATTGGGGTTGGCTTAATATTATTAGAACTCCTCAACCCATGCCCCATGGGCTTTTCCATTGATGGTGTCTGTTTAAATGTGAGAGAAGGGCATGGGGTCAGTAAATCCTATCTTCATCTTTTCTTTCTAGTCCCTTCCTGTTCCATTTTATTTCTTGTGATTCTTTTTCCACAAGTCTCTGTTCTTATGCAGGGCATTTTGCTACTGCATAGGACACTATTTACTAAGATTGACTTTCTTTTTCTTCCATCATACTGGATGAGCTTTTCTGTTTTTTATTGAAAATAATGAACATGGGGCTCAAAACATTGATCAATATTAGATATTTAGGAAATGGCTGAACTAATATTTGTCTGCAGGACCTATATTGCTAACCTCTACTCTCACATACTCTTCTGATGATGAAATGACATCATCTCAATCATCAGGGGAAATCAGAGTTTAGTAGGGAATGCAGAGTAGTAAACAGAAAACTACAACACAATTTGACAAGAGAGTTAGGAAGGATTCTGTAAATCAGCCTTGAGTGTTCTAAATGGCCTTTTTCAAGAATGAGGGTGACAATAGTGAGTAAGAGAGTCAGATGAGGAGGGGACCATGAGAGGAGTACATTGCAGAAGGAGCCGTCAAAGTTGTAGAGGTCTAGAGGTATGTAAGAATATGGCATATTCCAACAAGGCTCTTAGCATGAAAGGTCTCATAAATTCTTTGTAGGATTCTGGATTATGTTTGAGAGGTAATGGGGAGTCGTCCCAAGTGTTAAGTAAAAAAGTGATGTGTTCAGATTTATAGATTCAAAAGATCATTCTAAACTCTGCTTTTGGATAGCAGGTAGAAGTTTCCCGCATGCCAATCTTTCTACAAACAACTGGAGGGAACAGATACATAAAAAATGTTTTAAACTCAGCAGAGAGCTGAAGAAACAACAAGAAGTTGATTGGATTAGCATTCTTGAGGCTCCTTCTGCAATTAGCTGAAAATGGTCAGGCATTGATTTCCTAGGGGTATTTTCTAATTCTGGATTCACTTTGAACAGAAGGCAAAATAGTTCTATTATAGGAAAAGGGAGGCATTTCAGCTTTTGGCAGTCATGTGGGACTGCATGACAGATTGGAAACTTAGAGTGTCCCAATTGCATGAAATGTACGTGGTGGGCTAGGTAAAGGGCTTTAGAATGACATCTCTCATGATCTGGAGGAAGTTAAGATAGTCAAATGAGATGAAATAGATCTGCTTCAAATGCATAGTGGGTCTCTTAATAAATTTGCAGTGTGTTGAACTCATGGAAACAAAAGGCTGAAAAATTAATGCTAAAATCTCTAAATGCAGAATTCGAACTCCTTCTTGTCTTTCAGGACTGTGGGCCACAACTATGGAGAAGAAAACATGCAGAGGGAAAATGAATCTCAGTAAGACTGGACTCGTCTCTGACCCAGTTCAGTGCTTGTTTAAATTGAGATGGTCAGTTATTTTGAGCCTTTTCAACTCTTTTATGCAAAATGTCTGTCACAAATTGACATACAAAGAGGCAGTAATATGTGGCTGATAATCAGAAGGGAAAAAAAAGCAATAGAAGAACAAGAGAAGATGTAGATCTTGAAGTTAGCAGACAGGAACTTCTAAACAATTGTGGGGAGTTTTTACTTACTGACATAATCTGTTTTGTGCTGCTATAACAGAATACTTGAGACTGGGTAATGTATAATGAGCAGAAATTTATTAAGGGCTGTGGCATAGCAGATAAAGCTGCCGCCTGCAGTGATGGCATCCCATATGGGCACTGGTTCATGTCCCAGCTGTTCCCCTTCCCATTCAGCTCTCTGCTATGGCTGGGAAAGCACCAGAAGATGGCCCAAGTCCTTGGGTCCCTGCACCTCATAGGAGACCCAAAAGAAACTCCTGGCTCCTGCCTTTGGATTGGCACAGCTACAGCCATTACGGCCATCTAGGGAGTGAACTAGCAGATGGAAGACCTCTCTCTTTCTACCTCTGCCTCTCTGAAACTCTGCCTTTCAAATGAATAAATATATAAATAAATATTTCAAAAAAAGAAATTTATTAGCTTATAGTTCTGGAGGTTAGGAAGTGTAATATCAGTGTGATGGCATCTTGTCAGGGCCTTCTTGCTATGTCATTATAGCAGAGGAACAGAAAGGCAAAGGCAAAGAGAGAGCAAGGCAGAATGAACCCACTGCCATAGGAGTTGGAGTTCTCATGACCTAAATACATCTTCATGTTCTCCTCTCCCAACACAAAGGCAATTCAAGTTCAACATAAGCACTTTCCTTTCCCCTCTCCCTGTCTCTCTTCCTTCCTTTTCAGTTTTTTTGAAAGACAGAAAGACATAGAATAAGACAGATAGAGATTTTCCATTTTTATGTTTTTTCCCCATTGCCTGCAACAGACAGGGCTGGACCACGCAGAAGCCAGGAGCCCAGAACACCTTCTAGGTCTCCCATATGAATGAGAGGAACCCAAGTACTTGAATCATCCTCTACTACCTACCAGGGTGTGTGTTAGGAGGAAGCTAGATAGAAATTAGAGGAGCTGGGACTGTAACCAGGCATCCAAATGCAGGACACAGATATCTTAAGTATGACCTTAACCGCTGCACTAAATGCCTGCCCCTCATCATGAGATTTTGAGGACACAAACATTCAAACCATAGCTGTTACCTCTCACAATAATTATCAAAGCAAGCAGGAAAATCTTAAGGGTGTATAAGTTATTAATAATATGATAAAGAAACAACATAACTGACATATATAGACTGTTAGACCTACAACTGCAGATTGCACATTCCTTTCAAGGTGGTATGGAATGTTTACCAAAGGAGGTTTCAAGTAGCATCATAAAGAAAGTCTCAATAAAGTAAATCACACAGAATGTGTCTTATGACTGCAGCAAAACTTGATAGATCAATTACATAAAACATTCAAATGTTGGAAATTCACCAATATAGTTCTAAATTAATTTACTAGACTTTGGAATGGAAAAGAGGAAATATTTTTGAACTGAATGACAATGACAATATGATATTAAGTCATCAAAAAATTCATGCAAAGTATATATTATGAAAAGATTATGCATCATTTTCAAAATTTTTGTGTGTGAAAATAAACTTAGCATTTAATTCTATTTACTCATGAGCTTTCTGAAGTACCTTCACATACTAAGACACAAAGAATGGAGATAGCAGAGGACTCTGAGCAAAACTGATTGCTCTAAACGCAAGTATCAGAAAATAAGAAAGAGTTAAAACTGTTGACTAGCCCTCCACCTTACAAAGTTAAAGATGAGAAAATTAAACCCAGAGAAAGTAGAAGGCAGAAAGTAATAAGCGCATTGACCAAAAACACTGAGAGTAGAAATGCAACTGAGAATTGACAAAGCCAAGAGTTAGTTCTTTGAAAAGATTATAAAAATTGGCGACCCCTAACATGGTTCATCAAGAAGTTCAGAAAATACAAATTACTTATGTTAGAATGAAAATAATTACTGATATTATAGACAAGAAGAAAGTAATAAGAGGATAGCAAAGTGTAACTTTTGTGCTAAGTGGAGAAGGCGGCTGAAATGTAAAATTTCACCGCCCTCCATTTTCAGAATAATTTTCTTGCACCCAATTGTGCCTGGTGTCCTCAGTCTCCTTTTCTAGAAAATAAACCTCTAATCTGTATTGGGGAAAACATTTGTGTTCATTTCCCCAAAAGGGTAGCAGATACAGCTGTCTGTTTTAAAGTAGACTGTCAGTTCATCTTGCTTTAGACCCAGTTTGTTACCAATTTCAGAAATTCATGGTGTTTCCATTTCCTAAGATTTCCTGGGATTTTTACTGTGGTAGAAGTTGACTGAATTCTTGACTTTCCCATGCCGGTTAAGGCTTTAATTTTTTCAAACCTGCTAATTTAATTCAATTGTCACTCATTCTGCTTTCTAGCTTCTAGAATTATGTAGCTCTTAGCATTTCTTGTATTCTATTCACTCCTATGAATGTATACCTTTTCCAAAATTTTTGGAATATTTTCAGAGGAAAGAACCTTAAGGTCTCTCTCTCTTTCTTTCTTTCTTTCTTTCTTTCTTTCTTTCTTTCTTTCTTTCTTTCTTTCTTTCTTTCTTTCTTTCTTTCTCCTCTCTCTCCCTCTCTTTCTCTTTTGTTCTCTTTCTCCTTCTCTCTCTTTTTGGTAAGGTTTATTTACTTATTTAAAATACACACACACACACACACACACACACACACACACAGAGAGAGAGAGAGAGAGAGAGAGAGAGAGAAAGAGAGAGAGAGAGAGAATGATTTAATGAGAGAGAAAGAGATCTTCCATCTGCTGATTCATGCCCCAAATGGTGGCAATGGTTGGGGCTGGGCTAGGCTGAAGCCAGGAGCCAGGAACTTCATCTGAGTCTCCCTCAAGACTGGCAGCAGCACAAATACTTTAGCCATCCTCCTCTGTTTTCCCAGACGTGACTGGATTGGAAGCAGAACATCGATCAGAGTGGACAGTGAGAGAGAGACAGGGGGAAAGGTTTCCTTTGCGATGGTTCACCCTCCAATGGCCGCTGCGGCCGGTGTACTGCACTGATCCAAAGGCAGGAGAAAGGTGCTTATCCTGGTCTCCCATGGGGTGCAGGGCCCAAGGACTTGGGCCATCCTCCACTGCACTCCCGGCCCACAGCAGAGGGCTGGCCTGGAAGAGGGGCAACCGAGACAGAATCCGGCGCCCCGACCGGGACTAGAACCCTGGGTGCCGGCGCCACAGGCAGAGGATTAGCCTATTGAGCTACGGCGCCGGCCCCTGAACATCGATCTTTCATCAGCAGGTTCACTCTCCCAGTGGTTGTAACAGCTAGGACTGGGCCAGGCCAAAGCCATGATTCAGGAGCCTCTTCTAGGTCTCTCACACGGGTACAGGGGCCAAGTACTTGGGCCATCTTCCACTGTTTTCCCAGGCACATTAGCAGAGAGCTGGATCAGAAGTGGAGCAACCGGGACTCTAACTGGTGTCTATATGAGATGCCAGCACTGCAGACTGCAGCTTTAACCCAGTATGCCACAGTACCAACCCCCTTAGTATCTCTTAGACTCTGTTTTGTGGAAAGTCAGGACCTTGGACCTAGTATCTTAGGTGGAACAGAGGATTACTCTTTTTATAACACATTTGATAGAACTATGTAATTTTTAAAACGTGTTAATGTAACTTCGATAGGGAAAAAAATTAAAAACACAACAGAAACCAAATGAAATAAAAAAGGAATGTAGCATTCATAGTGAACAGATGTAGTTTACTGAGTAGGGGAGTAGTTGAGAAGGAAAATTAGTCATACATTTCATTCTATTGAAGTGTCATTTATAGAAATATCTAAAACATAGTTACTTGGCTAAATAAGAAACATTGAAGCCATTCTTTGGTTTCCTATATCCCACTTGCACAAACATCTCTTTTGACTACAAGTCTGAGTTATAGTTCAAAGTTTCCCTGTGTGTATTTTAATACAGAGATTTGAACTAATGTAATTGATTTATAGTTTTACTTCAAATAATTTTAAAATATTGAAATTTATAGTATATATCAGAATTAAGTCACAGAAATATAATAAAAAATGAGTTATGGTCCATGAATACTGGACATGCAGGGTCTTGAAACAAATAAGACAGAAATAGAACTCTTACCAGCTAGTTTCATTTCAGTCATGTGGGTGGCAGGGGCCCAAGTACTTGAGCCACCCTCACTGCCTCCCAGAATCTGCATTAACAGGAAGCTAGACTAAAGAGCTGGAGCTAGGACTCGAACTTAGGCACTCCAATGTGGTATACGAGTGTCTAAATTACTAGGTCAAATAAAGGCCTTCCCCCAATATCATTTAATTAATGTTAGATGACAATACATTCTTTAAGAATGATAGAACAGTAGGCAGCTGAGAGGGATCTATGAAAAAGAGCTTCTGAGCTTGTGCTACAATCCTATTAGGAAGATGGCTGGGATTCAAGTAAGAAGCATGAAACATAAGGATCTGAAAACCATTGCAGCAAGCCTGAGGAGGGTGCAAACCACGTGACCCAGGGAGAGGCAATATTGAAGCAATCAAGCACTGGTGATTCTATCAGATTATCTTGAGTGTAGTGAAGTTATCCATAACGCTAATTATAGACAGAATTAATATCAAGGAAGCCATGTGATTATACCTGGGGGGAGTTTTTGAGTTTAGCAAAAATATGAATTAAGGAATCAGGTCATAGTTTTGCCTATGATCTCTTTCATCATTTAGGAAAAAAAAAATCATCTCATCTTTTTCATCCTGTATTCAGTGCTTGGTATAATCCTGGCATGGAACACATTCCTAACCAGTATTTGTGGGCGGTGATGATTAATAATGATGCTAACTCTTGTGTTGGCAACCAATATTTTCAGTTCCGCTTTCCTTGACTATAAGTTCTGAGAACTCTAGCTCTGGCTGACAGCGCATGGAGTTGAAGTATTTGTCCAAAGTCCCTAAACTGGAGTTAAGGGAAAGAAGGGTTGCATTTACTCACCTCTTTAAAAGCTATTATAAGCAAATGACTCCCTCAGCCATCCTGGTATTAGGTAATCCCAGCCAACTCCAGATACCATGGATCATCCTTTCTGGAAACCTGCCATGGCTGCAAGTCCAGGCTGTCAGTGGAACCCAGAGGGTATGAGGACCGTGAATACAGAGAAGAAGAAAGAGAAGAGGAGAGAAGGACAAGGAAGAAAGATGGAGGAACAGACTAGTAGAATGAGCAGAAAGAGGAGGAATAGGAAGGGAACAACTTGTGCTGGTAGGAAATTGGGGGCTTCATTGTCTGAGTACCTGTGTTGGTTAAGAGTGTGGGTGGAAGCAGGAGCCAGAATGACTCCCTTTGGGTTGGCTGTTGGAGTGCCCGTCCTCCTCCCTCAAATTCGAGGAATTCTGGCACTCTGGTTTAGGTCTAAAAGACTAATCTGAAATTTTACCCCTTGGAATTAAATCAGGATTAACCTTTGGTGTTGAAAAGTTAAACCAAGGCCAGGTGCTATGGTGCAATGCCGCCTATTGAGTTGACCGTTGGGTACCCATCCTTCTTCGGAATTGTAGCTCATAAACACAACAGTCAGTGAAACACGGAACTTACCTGATTCAACCCACCCAGGGATCCAGAATCTTGACCTCTGAGCATCTACAACTGGTGATGTCTAGAATGTAAAACTTGAGAAATTGAATGTATTTTCTGAAAATGCCTGAACTCCACAGTGAGGTAAGAACTAAATATACTACTGAGATAATCCATGTGCATAAGTGTATACAATCACCTTTAACTGATAGACATTGCAGTCTTGCTTTAAACACCTGGCTTGCCTATGTACGTGTGCATGCATCTATGTATGCATGCATGTGTGTGTGTATGTGTGTGTGTATTCTTAAGGACTTAAAAAACTCTTCTACCTGAACAGCTGAGAGAACATAGGTTCATTTATTCTTTAGTCCATTATCAAAAATTTTAGTAGGCACCTATAAATCCTAGGTGATCAGGAAACAAAAAAAGGAGAAAGATACATTTCCTACCCTCAATAAAGAGAAAAGTCAGTCTAGTGACCCCATAGTGTCAGGGACCTCATAGAAATTATATCTTTTCTGCTCTAAATCTAGATTTCTTTTCCTATTCAATTGAAGCCTGCTCATTTCCTTTGATGTATTGCAAATGGTCTTGCTTCTGATGGATTAAATGCACATATGAAATGCTGTCTTGGGCCATATGATATTTTGAAATATATATTGGATCTTTATGCAGTTTCATGACACTGTTGTAGTCACTGGAGTGATTAGAGTGATTCCTTATTTATTTGGTTATCTGAGATAGAGAGAGGGAGGGAGAAAGAGAAAGAGAGATCACCTATCTGCTGGGTCCCTCCCCACAGCCAGGGACTGGAGCAGACCTAAGCTGGAAGCCAGGAATTCAATCTAGGTCTCCTATATGGGTTTTAGGAAATCAACTACTTGAACCATCACTGTTGCCTTCCAGGGTGTGCCCTGACAGAAAGCTGAAATCAGGAACTGGAAATTAAACCCAAGTCCTCTAATATAGGATGCTGGTATCTTAACTACTAGACTATGCGCCCTTTCCCAAGTTTTTTTGTTTGTTTGTTTGTTTTTTTTTTTAGATTTATTTATTTATTTGAAAGCCAGAGTTAGAGAAGGAGAGGGAAAGAGAGAGAGAGAGAAGTCTTCCATCCGCTGGTTCACTCCCCAGATGGCCACAATGGCCGGAGCTGCACAGATCTGAAGCCAGGAGCCAGGAACTTCCTCCAGGTCTCCCACGTGGGTGCAGGGGCCCAAGGACTTGGGCCATCTTATACTGCTTTCCCAGGCCAACCAGAGAGCTGGATCTGAAGTGGAGCAGTCCGGTCTCGAACCGGCGCCCAATTGGGATGCTGGTGTTTCAGGCCAGAATATTAACCCGCTGCGCCACACACCGGCCCCTCCCAAGAAATTTAATTGTTTTTTATTTTTGCTTTTGCTAGAGAGATGACTTTTGACTGGGAGCCCCAAGAAAGCTTCAGGATGGGAGCCAGTTCCAGGAAAGACCAAGTGTTGACTACAGGATTGGGACGTTAGGGTCCATGTCTCAACCTCCAGGAATGGGAGATGGGCCTGAAGTCTGAATTGATCACCAATGACCAATGATATAATCAGTCACACCCATGTAATGAAGGCTCTACAAAAACTCAAAAAAGATTGAGTTTGGAGCGCTTCCAGAGAGCTGACCAGGTGGAGTTTACATCTAGAAGTAGGAGGCAGCTCCATGCCCATCTCCCCATCTGGCTGTTCATCTGAACTCTTTGTACTATAACAGACTGGCCAATGCAAGTGTTTTCCTGAATTCTGTAATTTAACCAGAACTGAGGAAGGAGTGGTAGGGATCTGGATTTGCAGATCACAGTCTCGGACTTGTCAAAGGCCTCTGAGGTGGGGGATGTCACCTAAGGTAGAACCTTCAACCTGCAAGATCAGACACTATCTCCAGATAGGTCATGCCAGAATCAAACTAAATTGTCGGATGTCCAGCTGGTATCCCCTGCACAACTGACTGTTTGGTTGATGTGTGAGGAAAAGTTTCCTGCTTTCCCACCCCAAACTGCTATCAAAAGTATTGCATTGAGTGGTGAGAAAGAATAGGAAAAAAAAAACACCTTGGTGTTTCATCTATCTTATGGATCTATAGTGCCATTTTCAGATAGTCCTAAGACTGTTCTGAGCTCAATCTTGCAAATTTCTTTAAAAAAGATTCATTCATCCATTCATTCATTCAAAAGTCAGAGTTACACAGAAAGAGGAGAGGCAGAGAGAGAGAAAGTCTTCCATCCACTGGATCATTCCCCAACTGGCCACAATGGCTGGAGCAGCGCTGATCTGAAGCCAGGAGCCAGGAGCCTCCTCTGGGTCTCCATGTGGCTGCAGGGGCCCAAGGACTTGGGCCATTTTCCACTGCTTTCCCAGGCCATAGCAGAGAGCTAGATTGGAAGTGGAGCAGCTGGGACTGGAACCGGTGCCTATATGGGACACCAGCAATGCAGGCGGTGGCCCTACCCACTACCTCATAGCACCAGCCCCTCTTACAAATTTTATTAACAAGATTGCTAAGGCTTTTTTCTCTTCTCAGTATGCCCTAGAAAAAATAAGACACTGGCCTCCTTTTCCTTTCTAGAAACAATTTCTCTAGGTCCATATTTCTATTGCCCAATCAGTTATGCAGTCAGAGTGCCCTGCATCTCATGTTTCAGGAGAAGTTAGTGATGGTTTAAAATCCCTTGGGTGGGATTAAATTCCAGCTGTTTGTGATGGTGGAGAAGAGGAATTGAGCAGATTGTGGGCAAGAAAACCACAGTCTGGGGAGTGAAGGCCTAAGACCCACACAGCAGTGGTAAGTGTATCTACTCCATTCTTTCCATCAGTAAGGATGATCTGGCTGGCAGAATCCAACCACAAATCAGGGTTTGGTTATCACTGTTGATAACATGGAAGAAGACATGCTGTCCAGTGAAACCAGAGGGGACAGGAACCAAGTTTACAACGAGAAGTCCAATCAACTTTTTTTTCCCCTAGAATAACTTGGAAATAGTTGCTACAAGAAGTGCTCTCAACGAGCCTTCTATATCTCCTGATGAAAGAGGGGCTTTTCTGGAATAATTATGATGCTTTATAAACATAAACTCACCTTTGTCCAGGGTCAGAACCAAGTGGTAGGGTATTAGAAAGACAGGGAGCCTATTTAATGAAGAATTAGGATGCTGTCTTCTGTAATCTGCAATTTATAAATCCTTGGAGAGGTGATGTTGTTTAACGTAATTAATGCACCACTGACCCACTGCAGGAAGATTGCTTTTTAGCTGCTTTTTCATAACTGGTAGTGGGATTATACTAAACCACCCACCCTGGATCAAACTGCTGTGTGCTTAAAGATCCCTTCTGTAACAGATGTATCCAGAACTGGCATCCTGCCAAGGTAGTAGATTGTTGTTTTACTTTGTGTGACATTCAGTGGTTTGAATACATCAGACCTGTGAACTTGCCTTCAAATTACAAACACCAAATTAAAAACACTAGAATACTAACAGAATACTGATAAAGGCTTGTCCAAACTAATTTTAAAGTTTTGCAGTCATCTTTTAGTGAAACTTCATTTTGAACTATTGCCTTTTTTCAAATATATGTATTGACTTTTTTGAAAGGCAGGTTACTGACAGAGAGAGGAGAGACAGAGAGATCTTCCATTGACTCATTCACTCCTCAAGTGGCTGCAGTAGCTAGGGTTGGGCCAGACAGAAGCCAGGAGCTAGGATCTTCTGAGTCTTCCATGTAGGTGTAGGGGTCCAAGCACATGGGCCATCTTCTGTTGCTTTCCCAGGTGCATCTGGAGGGAGCTGGATCAGAAGCGGAGCAGCTGGGACTTGAACCAGTGATCATATGAGGTGCCAGCATTGCAGGTGGCAGCTTTACTGGTTATGCCACAATTAAGACAATGAACTATTATTTTTAAGATTGGTGCAGTATTATAAAAATGAACTTTCATTATTATGGGAAGGAGAAAAATACCTCATTTTCTTTTTTAGATTTACTTCCTCATATTTAATTACACAAAAATTTTACTATATTCATGAGACTATTTTTTAGAGTAGTTTTAGAACTGGGTGGGAATTCAGAGATTTCCCATATATTCCTTGGCCCAACCCAGGCACAGCCTCCTCCATCACTGACATCCCCGACCAGAGTGGCACATCTATGACAGTTTGTGAGGGTGCATCATCATTGTCATTCAAAGTCTGCAGTTTACATTTGATTCACTTTTAGTGCTGCATGTTCTAAGGGATTGGATAAATATATAGTGACATGTATCCATGATTAGAGAGCCATGTATAATATTTTTGCCATCCTAAAATCCCCTTGGTTCATCCTTTGCCTGCCCATATATTCTGACAACCATTGATATTTTTACTGTCTCTGCAGTGTTTGCCTAGTCCCAGAATGTCTTAACGTTGGAATCATGGACCACTGAATCCTTTGCAGATGAGTTTTCTTCACTAAGTAATATGCAATTAAGGTTACTCCATGTCTTTCTATGGCTTGATAGCTCATTTTATTTTCAGCGCTGAATAATATTCCACTGTTTGGAGGCCCTGTGGTTGGTATAGTCACCTGCTGAAGGACTTTTTTTTTACGTTTTGGAAATTATGATTAAAGCTACTATGAATATTTGTGTGCACAGTTCTATGTGACTGTAGGTTTTCAACTTATTTGAATAAATATTCAAGTGTGTGATTCCTGGATCTTATGATAAGGATGTGTTTCGTCTAGTAAGAAACTGCCAAGTTATCTTCCAAAGTGACATCAACTTGCATTCCCACCAGCAATATAGGAGTGCCTGCTACTCCACATTCTTGTCAGCATTTGGCATTGTTAGGGTTTTGGATGTTAGCCATTCTAATAGGTATGTAGAGTGGTATCTCAATGTTGTTTTAACTTGTATTTCCTAGATGATATATGATGTGGAAACATATTTCCATATGCTTGCTTGCCATCTGTATATCTTCACTGGGGAGGTGTTTTTTAAGGTCTTTGACTCTTTTGACAATTAGGTGATTTTTCTCTTGTTATTGTTGAGTTTCAGGAATTTTTTGGTGTATTTTGAATAACAGTTTTTTGTCAGATATCTTTTTTCTTTTAAAAGTGAATTTTTTGGCATATTTAAGATATACAACTTGGTGTTAAGAGATACATCTTTTTCATATAAAGTAGATTTTTAAAAAATCACAAAAGCATAAATACTACAGTAAGTAATATATCATTCCTATCAATTTGTTTGGCAAGGATGTAAAGCAAAGTTTGAAAGACACTGTATTTACAGCAAAACTTATACCTAGGTATTTCTTTATTTTTCCTCTTTTTAAATTTTAGCTCCCACATATAGGGAAGAACATGCAGTATTTCTCTGTCTATGTCTGGCTTATTTCACTCAATGTGATTCCTTCAGTTTCAATGTCAGATATATCTTCTTCAAATATTTTCTCCTAATCTGTAGTTTGTTTTTTTACACCCATAACAATGTCTTTCATAGAGGTAGAATTTTTTTTATTTTAATAGTCATATATCAAAGTTTTCTCTCATGGATCATGCCTTTGGTAAATGTACTCACCACACCCCAGGTCATCTAAGTTTTCCTCAATAGTATCTCCTAGGAGTTTTATAATTTTGCATATTACATTTAGGCCTATAATCCATTTTAAGATGATTTTTGTGAAATGTATATCATTAGTCTGGATTAGTTTTTTTGCATTTACATGACAAACTGTCCTAGCACCATGTATTAAAAAGTTTTTTTTTTTTGTATTGCATTTTGCTCCTTTGTCAAAGATCTTTTGACTATATGTGGAGTCTTCAAAAAGTGTGTAGATAGTGTACATTATTATAAAGCTATGCATAGATTTCAAAATTATTTTGCATTGAAATAAACCTGTTTCTTTAAAAGGTGTTTACATATTTTCATATGCTCAAAAAGCACAGCCAGAGAGAGAGAGAGAGAGAGAGATCATTCATGCACTGGTTCACTGCTCCAAATGCTCACAACAGCCAGGGTTGGGCCAGGCTGAAGCCAGGTGCCCAGAACTCCATGAAGGTCATCAACATGGGTGGCAGAGGCCCAAGTATGTAAACCATTATCCACTGCCTTCCAGGATGCATCAGCAGGAAGCTGGATCAGAAGCTGAGTAGCTGGGACACACTTGCACTTTAGAATGGGAAGTAAGCATCCAAATTGGTCAGCTTGATCCTCTGTGCCACAACATCGGCCCCATATACTTCTTTTCTAATTTCAGTTTGTTCACAAACTTTTTGAAATATCCTTGCTTTTAAGTGGTTCTACGCCTAGGTTCTTCTATTGTGTTCCATTGGTCTATTTTTCTATTCTTTCACCAATACCACACTATCTTGACTGCTATGGACTTGACTTATAGTAAGTCTGAAGTATTGTCTGTTCTTAGACTTTGTTCTATACATCAATATTGACTAGGCTGTTGTGGGCCTATGGACTCTACCCATAACTTTATAATTAGCATATTATTGCAAAATAACAGTGATATTTGATTGGAGTTATTTTGAATCTGTAGATGAAGTTGGGAAGAGCTGAAATTTTGATAATGTTGAATCTATTTAGCTATGAAAATGAAATGTCTCTCAATTTGCTTAGATTCTTTTTTTTTATTTCTTTCACAGGAGTTTTGTAGTTTTATTCAGACCTTGCACACAGTTTGTTAGACTTACACTTAAGTAATTAATTTGATGACAGTGTTAATGTAAATGAAATTGTGGGGTTCAAAACTGGCGTAGTGGGTAAAGTTGCTGCCTGCAGTGCCAGCATCCCGTAAGAGCTCCACTTTGAGTCTCGGCTGCTCCACCTCCAATCCTGCTCTTTGCTATGGCCTGGGAAAGCAGTAGAGGATAGTTCAAGTCCTTGGGCTCTTGTACCCGCATGGGAGACCCAGATGAACTTCCTGGCTCCTGACTTTGGATCAGTGCAGCTCCAGCCGTTGCAGCCATCTGGGGAATGAACCAATGAATGGAAGACTTCGCTCTCTCTTTGCCTCTACCTCTCTGTAACTCTGCCTTTAAAATGAACAAATAAATAATAAAATCTTTTAAAAAAGGAAATTGTGTTTAAAATTTCAAAACTTACTTTGTATGAGAAAATGATTGACTTTATTTCTTTGTGTTTTTTTAGTTGCTTATTAGTTCCAGGAGAATTTTATTGATTCATTTGGGTTTTCTGCATAGGGAATCCTATCATCACGAAGAAAAATGGCTTTATTTGCTCCTTCCCAAACTTTATGCTTTCTGTGTTCTTATCTTGTCCTAGTATATTAGCTAGACCATCCAATATGAGGCTGAAAAGCAGTAGCAGAGGGTATGTGCCTGCTTTGTTCCTAAACTTAGTGAGAAGAGTTTCTAGTTTCTCACTGGAAACTTTTTTAAGTGAAAAAACATCAACTACTGAAACTTCATCAGAGACAGTAAATGAAATTTCCAATGACCTAAGGGAATAGTTTAATCCCCTTACAAATTATCCTGCATATAAAATGGTCAAGTCTCTGTCCTTCATCTACTTAATTTTTAAAGAATTGAAATGGAAACCAGGAGATAATACCATTTTGGCTTCTTAAGGAAAAAACATTTCCCTCCTATACCACTGTGAAAAATTACAAAATAAGCATAAAAAAACCTGATATCTCCCTTGGGATGTTAGAAAGCAGCTACTTATATTTTAGCACAGGCCATGTCAAACGTGAACATGCTGTTCACCAGGCACAGAAGCACCTGCCAAACAGAGGCTGCCAGTGTTGGGACCCTTTCCTATTGCAATTGGTAAAACATAATCAAGGAAGAGGAAGGAATGGTGAAAATTTTCCCATTTTCACATAAAACTCCTCAGAAAACTTCTTCTTGCAGTTCTTTTTGATGATTCATGAAATTTTTCTGAAAAGAGGCTAGTAGGAGAGATTTAATGGAAAAACTTCCTGCTTTGGGAGACTCTCATTAAAAAAATGGATAAAGAATCGCACGTGAATAAAGTGAAGCCATTTAGAGTTGTGCACAACCTTGATATCTTGAAAACTATCAACTGATTGGATTATTCTTACCTGGTTGTGCTACCCTGAATATGCTGCTTTCAGATGAAGGATTTGAGGCCAGAGCTGTGGCATAGTGGGCGAAGCTGCCTCCTGCAGTGCCGGCATTCCATATGGCACCAGTTTGAGTCCCCGCTGCTCTACGAATGATCCAGCTATGATCTGCTATGGCCTGGGAAAGCAGTAGAAGATGGCCCAAGTCCTTGGGCCCTTGCACCCATGTGGGAGACCCGGAAGAAGCTCCTGGCTCTTGGCTTCACATCAGTGCAGCTCTGGCCACTGCAGCTATCTAGGGAGTAAACAAGTAGATGGAAGTCTTCTCTCTCTCTCTCTTTGCCTCTGCCTCTCTGTAGCTCTTTCTTTCAAATAAATAAATAAATCTTAAAAAAGATGGAGGATTCATGATAAATTTTCCAGTTTTAGCTATTAATTTTCGAGCACTATTAGTTCTTAGTTTGGGTACGCGTACTGTTGCTTTGACCCTTAGAAAACAGTTTTGGTTTTTATAAAGATTTGTGAAAATACAAGCAGGTATGCATATTTACACAATAAATGAAACACTATCTATGACACAAGGCCCATTTAAAGTCTTCATTGGGAGAAAAGCATTGTGTTCACTAATCCAAATGTTAGACATCCCTTTCTGTTTTACAATTACGGTGAATACCAAATCAAAATGGTAGTATTTATGGCTAACATTATAAAAAGTGGTAGAAATAAGAACTGTTTAGATTTGGATGGATTTCAAAGTCACTGATGTTTCATTTCTGACTTTGAACCCAAAGAAACTAAAGACATTACCATCTTAGTTAGATAAATAGAACTCCTTTAATTAACCATCATCACATGCTCATTAAATTCCTACTAGGTTAAGTTCTGCGAAACTCTAGAAGTGTAGTTACATGAGAATCTGACATAAAGGAATTTAAAACATAATGAGGGATGACTATATATGAGAAAACACAGTTTCTATTTTTAACCCAATCCTAATCAAACCATCTATCTCCTCCAAGGACATTGTTTAAATCAATCCCCCCTCTCCTTACTGCACCTCTAAACTCTCACTCTTCACTTGCACTTTTCCCCAGATCTGTGAATATGTTGTTACCAGCTAAAAACAGCTACTCTCTACTACATCCATTGCCACTGCCAGTCACTATATCTTACTCTTTTTCTAGGCATGTTTCTTGCAAGAATTATTACTGATCACATCTTTTTTTTTTTCCATAGTAGTCCTGGCTCTGGCTCTAATATTCAACAAAATGTGATTCCAGTCAGTGTTACCCTGACTACCACATTGGCACACCAAATGGACACTTTTCAGTCTTTGCTTAATTGATGGATTGTGACATCACGGATCAGGAAGTCTTTGAAAGTCTATTCCACTGACATCTATGATCCTACCTGTTCTTGCCTTTGAGCATTCATATTTGATCTTATTCATTACTCCATTTATTTTTTGTTTATTAAAATTTCTGAGGATTCTCAATTGCTCTTGTTTTTCAACAAGTCTTTCAGTAATTTGAATTAACTTTGTGCTGTGATTCATGGTATTCAATGACTTATTCCAGAACTTAATTACTAGAAGTATCTGCGTAAAAAGCAATGTTCAAAGACTGAATGACTTTTCACTTTTTGACCATAACATGAATGGGAGAAAATATTTGTAAGCTATGCAACTGATAAGGGATTAATATCCAGAATCTGTAAAGAGCTCAAGAAACCCAACGACAACAAAAAAATCCAGTTAAGAAAAAGGAAAAGATTTGAACAGACATTTTTCAAAGGTGAAATTCAAATGACCAACAGTCACATGAAAAAATGCTCAGGATCACTGGCCATCAGGGAAATGCAAATCAAAACCACAATGAGGTTTCATATCACCCCAGTTAGAATGGCTCTCATACAGAAATCAGTAAACAATAAATGTTGGTGAGAATGTGGGGAAAGGGATACCAAATACATTGTTGGTGGGAATGTAAACTAGGGCAGCCATTGTGGAAGATAGTATGGAGATTCCTCGGAAATCTGAAAATAGATCTCCTATATGACCTAGACATGCCTCTCCTGGGAATTTACCTAAACAAAATGAAATCAGCAGATGAAAGAGTTATCTGTACCCCATATTTATTACAACTCAATTCACAATAGCTAAGATATGAGATCAACCCAGGTGTGCATCAATCAATGAGTGGATAAGCAAAATGTGTTATACATACAATGTGAAATACTATTCAGCCATAAAAAAGAATGAAAATATGTCTTTCATAAAAAAGTGGACGCAACTGGAAATCATTATACTTAATGAAATAAGCCAGTCCCATAAAGACAAATTAAATATGATCTCCCTGATCTATGGTAACTAATAGAGTACAAAAAATGTATATGAGCAAAACTGACATTTTGAGATTTCATTGTTGTTAAGCCCTTGTCTCTTTTTACTGCTTGTTGAATTCTATACTTAGTGGAGATTTAAGCTTATGATTATAAAACAAACCGAAAGTATTTCCTTGTAAAAATTAAAAGAAAGAATAAGAAAGGAAAGGGGAGAGAGGGTGGGAGCTTGGGGGAGAGAGAGGGTAAAGTGGGAATTATCACTATGCTCCTAAATCTGTATGTATGAAATACATGAAAATGTTCACCTTAAATAAATTTTAAAGATAAATAAAATCCTGCCTTTGGCATGGGGGTGGGTGGAGGCAAGGGCAGTGTGATGTTGATGTGATTGATTGGACTCCCTGC
The DNA here is from genome assembly GCA_949820135.1 of Sylvilagus floridanus. Classification (NCBI taxonomy): domain Eukaryota; kingdom Metazoa; phylum Chordata; class Mammalia; order Lagomorpha; family Leporidae; genus Sylvilagus; species Sylvilagus floridanus. The sequence goes on along the minus strand of OX463241.1, from coordinate 97,322,393 downwards.
AAGTAGACTGTCAGTAGTGCCAATTTTGCCACACAGCATATCTATGCTGTTCTCCAATCCTTTTTCTTCTTTCCTTGGTACAGCCATTGAGTAGCTTAGTATAACCTAATCTCTATCTTTTATCTTATTTTTTTTAAAGATTTTTATTTATTTATTTGAGAGGTAGAGTTATAGACAGTGAGAGGGCGAGACAGAGAGAAAGGTCTTCCTTCCATTGGATCACTCCCCAGATGGCTGCAACGCCTGGAACTGCGCCAATCCAAAGCCAAAAGCCTCTTCCTGGTTTTCCACTTCAGCGCAGGAGCCCAAACACTTGGACCATATTCCACTGCTCTCCCAGGCCATAGCAGAGAGCTGGATTGGAAGAGGAGCAGCCAGGCCTAGAACCGGAGCCAATATGGGATGCCGGTGCTGCAGGTGGAGGATTAACCCACTACCCCATGGCGCCTGCCCCTTTCATCTTATTTTGTAATGCTAAACATAATCCTCTTACTTTTTAATTTTTTAAAAGATTTATGTATTTATTTGAAAGTCAGAGTTGCAGAGAGGGAGGAGGGAGAGAGGAGAGAGAGACAAAAAGAGAGAGAGAGAGAGCGCTTGCAGTCACTGATTCATTCCTCTGATGGCCAAAATTGGCCGGGGCTGGGCCAGGGCAAACCAGGAGACAGGAACTTCACCCAGATCTCCCTCATGGGTAGCATGGGCCCAAGTTCTAGAACTGTCTTTCATTGCTTTTCCCATGCCGTTAGCAGTGAGCTGGATTGGAAGTGGAGTAGCTGGGACTCAGACTGGTGCCCACATGTCATGCCCGCATCACAGGTGGCAGCTTTACCTACTCTTTCTATCTCTTTTTTAATAGAATATAATTCACATACAATTCATTTGGTTTAAGTGTATAGTTTGATGAACTTTTTTTTTTAGTTTTCATTGATTTATTTTCATTTTCAATTTCATCAGAGAGAGAGAGAGAGAGAGAGAGAGAGAGAGAGAGAGAGAGAGGAGATGCACAGAGAGGGGAATAGATCTTCTATCAAATAGTTCAAACCCCCCAAATGCTTACAATAGCCAGGGTGGAGCCAGGCTGAAAGTAGGAGCCAGAAATTCAATTCAGATCTCTGACGTGGGTTGCAGGAACCCAAGTACTCGAGTTATCACTTGCAGCTTTCCAAGCTGTGTGTTAGCAGGAAGCTTATATCAAAAGAGGAGCTGAGACTCAATCCCCAGCACTCCAATCTGAGTTATAGGCATCCAAAGCAGTATTTTACTGCTACACCAAATGCCTGCCTCTGATTTAAAGAATTTTGAAAAACATAGTTTTGTAGCCAGCATAATAATCAAGATACAAAATATTCCATGAGCCTCAAAACTTCTTTCATTCTCCTTTATAGTCAGTACCTTCACTCCATCTGCATCCCTGAGAACTACCGAAAAGATTTCTGTTCCTATAGCTTAGCCTCTTCTACAATGCCCTATAAATGGAGTCATAAGCCTTTTCCATCTGTCTTCTTTCCCTTAGCCCAGTGCTTTGGAGATCTGATCACATTTCATGAATCAGTAGTTTGTTCCTTGCAGAGTAGTATTCATTCCCTGGGTAAACAACAATTTGCTTATTTCTTAAGTGATGGATGCACATTTGGGTAATTTCCAGTTTGGTGCAATTCCAAATAATGCTGCTTTAAATATGTGTATGCAGATCTCTAACCCGGCATATGCTTTCCTGTCTCTTGAGTAAACATCCAACAGCTGAGATTGTTGAGTCCTTTGGCAGATGCATCCTTAATTTAATAAGAAACTCAAGCTTTTGCACAGTGACCTTGAAATTTCACATTTTCACCAGAAAGTGTTTTTTCCCTCACCAGCATTGTTTTTGACAGGCAGAGTTAGTGAGAGAGAGAGAGAGACAGAGAGAAAGGTCTTCCTTCTGTTGGTTCACCCCCAAATGGCCGCTAAGGCTGGCGCACTGAGCCAATCCAAAGCCAGGAGCCAGGTGCTTCCTCCTGGTCTCCCATGCAGGTGCAGGGCCCAAGTACTTGGGCCATCCTCCACTGCTTTCCCGGGCCACAGCAGAGAGCTGGATAGGAAGAGGGGCAACGGAGACAGAATCCGGCGCCCCGACCGAGACTAGAACCCAGTGTGCTGGTGACGCAGGTGGAGGATTAGCCTAGTGAGCCAAGGCACCGGTCTTACTCACCAGCATTTGATGAAAGTTTTAAAAAAATTTTAGCCATTCCACTGGTGTTTACTGGTATATCAATGTCATTTCAGTTTGCATTGTGCTAATCACAAATAATGTGGAGCATCTTTCCATGTGCCGAGTTTCCACTTACATATTTTCTTTTTAAAAGTTATTCATTTTTTTCATTTATTGAAAGGTAGAATTACAGAGAGATGGAGGGCTATCTTCATCTGTTGGTTCATTCCTCAAATGGTCACAATGGCTTGGAAAGCTAGGGACCCAGAGTTTCTTGCAGGTCTTTCACGTGGGTGCAGGGCCCAGGCACTTGATCATCTTCTGCTGCTTTCCCAGGTTCATTAGCAGAGAACTAGATCAGAAGTGCAGCAGCCAGGTCTTGAACTGGTACCCATACAGGACACCAGGATTGCAGTTGGCAGCTTAACCTGCTTAGCCACACGATGCCGGCCCCTGCATATTTTCAGTAATCAAGTATACATTGAAACTCTTGGCTTTTATTTGTTTGGTTGTTTATGCATGTACGTATATGACTGGATTGTTTGCCTTCTAGAGTTTGAGAGTACTTTGAATCAGCTGAATCAAGCCCTTTGCTATGTATATGTGTTGCAAATATCACAGTCTGTGGATCCTCATTTCCTTTTCTTATCTGTTGTGATGAATAGAGGTTTTGCATTTTGATCAAGTCCAATTTGTTAATTTTTTTCTTTCATAATTTTATGACTTATATTCCTTGTGTCCCAAGAAAGCTTCACCCAGCCCCAGGTCAACTATTTTATTCTATGATTTTTTTTTAAAGAAGATTTATTTATTTATTTGAGAGGCATCATTACAGACAGAGAGAGGAAGAGACCGAGAGAAATGTCTTTCATCCATTGGTTCACTCCCTAATGGCCAAAATGGCTGGAGCTGGGCTAGACAGAAGCCAGGAGCCAGGGGTCAGGAGCCAGGACCTTCCTCTTGGTCTCCCATGCAAGTGAAGGGGCCTAAGCACTTGGGCCATCTTCTACTGCTTTCTCAGGCCATCAGTAGGGAGCTAGATTGGAAGTGGAGCAGCCAGGATTTGAACCGGCACTCATATGGGATGCTGGAGCTTCAGGTGGATGCCTAACCTAATATGCTACAGTGCCGCCCCCTACCAAATGATTTTTCTAAATGTTTTTAGTTTTAGGTTTAATTATTAGGTATAGCCTTAAATAAAATTTTAAAAAAAACACAAAAAATATAAGGCCTATGAACCCTTCAAAATTATTTTATTGCTATATGATTTTAGGTTACTTAGTTACTTCTAATTGCATACATCTAATTAATCTAGCACCATTTTTGAGATGATTTTTTTTCTATTAAATTACTTAGACAAATTTGTCAAAAAACCAATGAACCATATATGTGAATCTGTGTCTGTCCTCTATTCTATTCCATTGATCTATATTGCTCTGTTTGCTTGTTTGTTCTGCTGGGAACATACTGTCTTGCTTACTTGATTATTGCAGTTTATAGTAAATCTTGAAATCAAAATTGTTTTGACTACTTCTATTTGAAGAAAACACAAAAAGGAGCATAATTTGTAAATGCAAGGGAACTTTTATGCAGAGCGACTATAGACAGTCTTTGCTTCCTTCTTTAAATAGATAAACAAACTATCCCTGAGAAGGAAGGCACAGATCATGGAATAACTTATTTCAGGGTAAAAGACGCTTATCTGTTGAGGTCCTATCAGTTCTGTGGGAAAGAAGAATTGTTGCTGGTGGTGCCAAGTCTGAGTGAAACCAGAATGAATTTGTCCTAATGATCTTCCATGCCATTCTGTAGACGTTCCCTGAATGTTTGTGACTTTCTCATCTACTTAGAAGGCTTTCACCTCATTTCTTGCTTGCTAACTCTCACTGATCTTTTTTTTTTTTTTTTTTTGACAGGCAGAGTGGACAGTGAGAGAGACAGAGAGAAAGGTTTTCCTTTGCCATTGGTTCACCCTCCAATGGCCGCCGCGGTCCGATGGCAGGAGCCAGGTGCCAGGTGCTTTTCCTGGTCTCCCATGGGGTGCAGGGCCCAAACACTTGGGCCATCCTCCACTGCACTCCCGGGCCACAGCAGAGAGCTGGCCTGGAAGAGGGGCAACCAGGACAGAGTCGGGCGCCCCAACCGGGACTAGAACCCTGTGTGCCGGCGCTGCAAGGTGGAGGATTAGCCTGTTGAGCCACGGCGCCGGCCAAACTCTCACTGATCTTTTATGACCAAGTTCAAGCATCATCTTAAAGTGTACTTTCTTTAGTTGGTGTAAGTGACAGCCTCATAATTCTCTTTGAAGCTCTTTTTTAGAGAAGCTCCCAACTGAGATTATACTTAGACAGATGCCCCCATTCTTTCACTGATCCATTCAAAATGAAGCATCTACTATGGACTTGTCAGGTCCTGTGCAGATGCTGAGGTTATGAAAACGAGTAGGTCTGGCTGGCGCCACGGCTCACTTGGCTAATCCTCTGCCTGCAGCGCTGGCACCCTGGGTTCTAGTCCTGGTTGGGACACTGGATTCTGTCCCAGTTGCTCCTCTTCCTGTCCAGCTCTCTGCTGTGGCACGGGAAGTCAGTGGAGGATGGCCCAAGTGCTTGGGCCCTGCACCTGCATGGGAGACCAGGAGGAAGCTGGCTTCTGGCTTCTGATTGGTGCAGCGTGCTGGCCATATTGGCCATTTAAGGGGTGAACCAACGGAAGGAAGACCTTTCTCTCTGTCTCTCTCATTATCTAATTCTGCCTGTCAAAAAATTAAAAAAAAAAAAAAAGAAAATGAGTAGGTCACACCTCCCTGTTCCCAATGGAGTGGTATTTAATGAGAGAACCCTACCAAGTAGACAAACATGCATATTCAAGAGAGTGGTGCAGATCCAGGGCTATAAATGGCTGTTCTGGCCACAAAGTGTTCACAATGATGGAGACGTGAATCAGGAATGCTATCAGGTGGACAGTTCTTATTATATTTGCTTAGTTTAAATTATTATATGAACTGTTTCATTTATTTAAAATACTCTATAATTTATGTATGTTAATAAATAGATTGACTGCCCCTTCTCCTACCATTGCTCTGATTTGCTAATGTTTTTACTATCCTTGTATGGTAGTAGGGGATATGCAGTAAGGACATTTGTAGGTGCCAATTTTAATTGAATATGTAGAGAAAGACGTAAAATAATACAAAGCATCTATTAAGTTCCCAATGTTTGTGTCATATTCTTCAAGGCATTGTAAGAAATACAATAAAAATTTACGAAGGGAAAGATTGCTATATGCTTGATTTAGTAAGCCACAAACATGGACAAACACATAAGGAGAATCACTTTGTCCCTAAATTTGTATTTATGAAATACATGAAGTTGGCATACCTTAAATAAAAGGTTTATGGAGAAAAAGAATTGATAAAAACCTTTCAGTGACAAAAGGATCTCATAAAGCCACATATTATCCATCATTAAGTTGTCTAATAAATAACTGCCCTGGAACTTCAAAGGACAGAGGTGAACAGCAAATTTTCACAAAGAAATGGAATCTGGGCCAAAGGACAGGTAACATCTGGACAGACAAAAAGGCTGAGGAGCTCAAGAAAATGAACGGCACAAACAGCCTTGGATTTGGAATCAGAAAACTCCGGGCTCTCCTCATCCTGCCGGCTTTGCCTGATGTCATGTCTGTTAGGAAGTTTTGACTGGCACCTACCCCCTTCCTCATCCCTTTGCACTATATCTTGCACAACACATAAAATAACTATAATTTATTACACTAAAAAATTGTCAGTCTGTCATTTGTTCGCTCTAATGACATACAGCAATTGGCACATCTTCAGAACCTTGGTTTCTTTCTAGGTAAAATCTGGATTCCTACCTCAAAGAGTTGGTTTGAAAATTAATTTGAATGATGTGTATAAAGTACACATTTACTGCAACCACAGCCACTGTCAGGTTTCTGTGTTTTGACAGAAGCAGAAGCTTGGAGAGGAGAAGGCAGAGCAGGTGATTTGGGGGAGGGAATTATGCAGAGAGGCATCCCAGGAGCTGTCAGAGGAGCACATGCTGAAAGGATGGCTACAGACAACCAGCTGTCATCCTGTGGACAGCCAGAGATGTCACTGTCCACGTGGCACATTGCTAGTTCCTAAAATCAGTGTCTTTTTTCCACTTCGTTTAATCAATGTCAGCAAAATTGTCAAAGTTATAATGGGGCAGCCATTGTGGTGTAGCAGGTTAAGCTCCAGCTAGGAATGTCTGCATTCCATATTGGAGTTGCCGATTGGGAAGCAACGGATGATGGCTCAGGGTTTCCTCCTAGCTCACAACCATCCTCAGCTGTTGTATTTGGGAAGTGAACTAACAGAGGGAAGCATGCTCGCTCTCTCTCTCTCTTCTCTATCACTCTGGCTTTCAAATAAATATATGAATAAATTTAAAAAAATTTAAAAATTACACCAAATCTATGAAGTCTAAATGAGATTTATAAAGTCTATGTGTAGCCACTTGGCAGTTTAAATCACACAAGTAAACAGAAAAAGATATATAAAGTAAAACTTACTGTGGAAAATCTGTAAGTTGTTTTCTTAAGTTTTAAAAAATCAGAGGCTCATTTTCTGATCATAAGTTTTATGGTTTGTAAATGTAGTAGATTAAGAATTTGAAAACACCAAAAGCAAAATCATTACTTTTAGAAAATTTTCCAGACATGAAATAGTTTGACATTAGCTTATTATAGGTTTTGGTCAATTAGTTTATTTTTTTTAATATTTATTTATTTATTTGAAAGTCAGAGTTACACCGAGAAAGGAGAGGCAGAGAGAGAGGTCTTCCACCCTATAGTTCACTCCCTAAATGATCACAACAGAGCTGCACTGATCCAAAGGCAGGAGCCAGGAGCTTCCTCTGGGTCTCCCACGTGGGTGCAGGGGCCCAAGGACTTGGGCCATCTTCAACTGCTATCCCAGGCCACGGCAGGGTGCTGGATCAGAAGTGGAGTGCCCATATGGGATGCTGGCGCTTCAGGCCAGGGCGTTAATCCACTGAGCCACAGCACTGGCCCCATGGTCAACTAGTTTTAAATCATTTAAACTGAATGCTTAATTTCTTCAAATGCTGTGAAAATTTTATTTCTTGCAAAAGATGCTAATCATGGTTATTAGATTCATAGACATGAGGACCATAAACTAGCACAAGGAATTCTTTGCTTGGGTTTGGTATATGTAGACATTGTGACGTAGGGGATATGCTGTATCTGAAATTTAAATTGCTTGGAACCTAAAGACACCTTGAAGTCATAAAACAGTCCATTGATATCTATCCAGCAATCCCTGTTTACTTGTATCTTCATTCATGTTCACTCTTTCATCAAATAAAGGAAAAGAAAAAGGAAAGAAGGCAAGAAAGCAAAGTATCCCCGTATCCCTCCTGAAGTCTCTGAGCACAGTTCCTGCTTTGCACCTGCAGTCTCTTGAGAAGAAGTAGATTAAAAACCCTACCCCTGAGCAGAACAATCAGATTAGATGTCTCTCTCTCTCTGTGTACCTTTAACTGTCCTCCTTGGATTGAAACAGCCCTTTCCTCAAAGACCAAGCTTTTGTGGCGCACTGTGGCCTGAAGTCATTAATACATGCTTGTACACAAATAGAAAAGCAGTCCTTTTCTTTCCCCTCCATGAAACCTTCCTGCACTGAAGTAACAAGTCCTCATTCAAAGCAGAAAAGAGAAAAGAGCTTCATTAAGGCCCGCAGCTCCTCTCTCACTCTGATATCCTAGGTTGAAGGGCCTGCCTTTTTTTTTTTTTTTTTTTTTTGGTCTCTAAAGAGGATCACAGTAAGGACCCTAACCCTGCAAGTGAATTAATTTGTAAACCCTCAGGATTCCTAGAGAAAGGCAGGAACTTGATTTGTGTATTAATTATAGTAGCAAATTCACAACTATTTCCAATCACTCAGTGTTTCTACTGTGTTTAACATCCCGGTGAAAATTCACTGCAGAGAACTCCCAATTCTTGCCTTAAAGTGTGTACAAAAGAGGATTGAAATCTGCTTCCTCAGGAACCTATCAGCCCTGAAGCAGCTGGCCTGGGGACTGTCCTGTCACTCAGTGATGGCATTTTATCTTGGGCAGGGTGGGACAACCGGAAGTTTCCCATGCTTTTCTGAATTTATAACCTCTGACTCAGGGTTGTGGTTGCGAAGTGAGGATCCTGAGAAGCAAATGGTGCTGTGACAGGAGGGAAATGTGCTGGGGGAGCGTGCTTGGGAGAAGCAGCAGCGAGAATTCCCACATTACCCTAACACTGTTCACTAAGAAAACCAGGAAAAGAGGCATGGGGAATGGGATGGGTGTGATGGCCTTTTTACTGTATCACTGATTTTTTCACCCGCAAAAAAAATAAAATGTGGTGCAAGACAAGAGGGTGGTAATTCACAGATCTGTTTGCTCCAGAATCCCTAAACGGGTGGGGAGTGTGGCAGGGATAGAAACAGCTCCCCAATCTCGTGGAGCATCTGTGAGTCTATTTGTCTATTTGTTTTTATTCGAGAGGCAGAAAGACAGAGACCCATCTGCTGGGTCACTCAAAAATCAATCAATCAATCAATCAACACAGCAATGGCTGGGCAGTGCCATGCTGAATCTGGGATCAGGGAGCTCCATCTAGGTCTCCCACATGAGCAGCAGAAACCCAAGTTTTTGAGTCATCACTGCTGCCTCCCAGGGTCTACATTAGCAAGAAGCTGGAGTCAGGAGCCAGAGCCGGGAATCGAACTCTGTGCTCCAATACAGAACCCAGACAGCCTAAGCGCCATCAGCCCACCTCTGTCTTCTTTTTTAAACTTAATGCTATCAGAAAATCAACAAAAGCTGTAGTAAGATGGTTTCTTACCAAATGCTGCACAATTCCTCAGATGATGACCAAAAGCTTGACAGGGAAAAAAGTAATCTGCTGTTAATTTCTAAGTAATAAATAACCTCAAAAAAACAAGACTCATGTATTGAAAACAGGTATGAAGAAAAACACAGTTCAAGTTACTCTTTAAAACATAAATTAATGTCTATAGATTATTTACTTTATAAGGGTGAAGGTGAGCATCTTTTCATTTGATTGCTGTGCATAGTCCTTGTCTATTTTCCTACTGGACTATGGTCTTTTTGCATTTTCTTTGTTGAACTCTTTATTTAATAGAGCCACTAAACCTTTGACTGTAATGTATATTAAAAACATGTTATCACAAAAAAATTTTTAAAATGTTTATGGATCACATAATTTATAGTAGGGTAAAAAAGACAACCGGCATAGTGAGGGGAAATACATTCCTTCCTTATCTCCTTTCAGTTTTAATAGGGAGCTAAATGTTAATAAAACAAGGTTATCATAAAATATACTTTTTTCAAAAACAGATTATGTCAAAGAGTTTAGCCTGTAGGCATTGGAGATTTATCTGAAGTTTATAGTTGTTTTAAGAAGGCTGTTCTTGTCAGTTCAGCACCTAAAAAGAGAAAGGCCTCTGTTCTCCAGGTTACCCTCGGCTCAGGCTCAGTGATGGGTGGTAAAGGGCCACAGTGCCTCTGGCCGCCCCTGTGTGCTGACCGGCAGGCTTGAGAGAGAGCTCCATCAGGAGTGGCAGAACTGACTCTTCCTCTACATGGGAACTCCAGAAGATGGGAAAGCAACCAGCAGGGTAATCCTGGGGTCTTTTGTTAGGAATCATGATGAGATTAGTGCAGAAAACACAAATAAGAAACAACCTGGGATCTGGCTCATTTCCCTGAGGTAGTAACAGGGAAATTTCTAGCGAGATTGGGTTTCGTCTTTGTATAATGACACAGTCCATTGAATTTAATTATTGCACAAAGTCCCAGAAGACAGATGTCTCTTCATCCCATACTTCACTTCCTTTGTGATATAATCACATTTTCATAGTTTTTTGATGAGAATTTGTGTTTTAGGTAATGTTCAAAGTGCAAGGATCTTTCGAAAACTTTACAGGAAAATAAAATAAAAGTTAATTTTATTTTGGTGCAAAATTTTTTTAAATTCATACATAATTATCCATAAATTCACTTCCATGAACTGTTTGAAGACATTGTCTTGTTGTGACATGAAATCTGTCTTTGCCAAGCATTTCATTTCATTCTATTATTTTACTGATCCCATTTTAGGTGAAAAATTAAACATTGGTCAAAGATTCTTTATTTTCACATCCCATCATTCCTGTTCTCATCTCTGGATTTCTGTTGGTCTTTTCCAGTCCCTTAAAAGGGTCAATTCCTGCCTGAGCCACCCCCTCTGGATTGGCAGGATCCCAGAAAGGAGATGAGGTTTGGAAAGATTTAACTCAGAGGCTGGAGATTTCAGCATAATGCCAGGCATTCTGTAACTTTTCTCCATGTGAGTTTGACAACTTCGTCTGTCTAAATTAGGCCCAAAGTAGATTGTTGTCACATGTGGTCATGGGAAGATGGCTGGTGGGAGACCTGGTTTCTTTCTAGGTGCAGCTCTGCTGCTAATTTGCTACGTGACTCAAACAGTCATTCAGTATTTAACCAGGGCTTGTGCGTGCCTCTCATGTGGCAGATGAATGGTGTGTTTAGTTGGTTTTCCTCTTAAATGCTGAGAACTGTAGCATAGTAGCTAAGTGCAGGACTCTGAAATCACAAAGCTGTCCCTGCTTTGTGGCTAATATATCACCGCATTCTGTCTTTTTCTTTCCAGGCCTCATGTATTAACTGGCATAATAATTTACACTTCACAGACTTAAAAGATAGAATGAAGGCAGTGTGCCCCATACACTGCCTGGCCGACTATGCATGCCCTCCAAGTGGTAGCTGCTGCTATCTTATTGAGGAGGAGAGCCACAGGGGCCAGTGGATTCTCCATGCAATGAGACTCAGAGGGTCAAATGTGAGTCTTTGGTCTACCACTTCGCCTTGGGCAAAGAACATAACCTTCTCTAGCCTGATCCATATCTGTACAGGAAAGATGAGGAAGTCTTGCTTTCCTCAGAGTTCTGTAGTTGATTAAAAGAAAAGTATGTGAAAACATTGCCTTTAGTCTCTCTGCTTATTTCTATCCCTTAATTTTGGAAGGAATGTTATAAGACACAATTTTGATTTTGCTCAGCATTTGTCAATGGTCCCTAACATTCTCCAGAATTAGTCCAAATTTGTTAGCATGGTGCATTAAGCCAAGCACCCATCTCTCCCAAGCCATGATTGCTGTTTCAACCTGCATTTCATGTCCACAGTTAATTTACAGTCACATGAACCAATGCACATTTCCCTGATCTCACCTCTTGGCCTCTGCAAAGCCTGCTCCTTTATATTCTGGCTTCCTTTTTAATTAGCAAAGCCTCTCATCCTTTGTCATGCCTCTCCCTTATTCTCTGCAGGCTTTCCAGACTACTTCAGTGGGGAGCCAGCTCATCCTTCTCCCTTCTCCTGGGAGGTGACAATTTATTGATGCCTTCATTCCAGAATTAACCAGTGGCCTTGAGAATTTTATCAACACATCTGTTGCTTTGAGTGTAGGAATAGTGTTTTTAGTCACTTTTGCATCCGGTGATGCCAGAAAAACACCTGGTGTGTTTTTGGCATTTGATAGATGATTTTTAAGTCAAAGAAAGTAGGAAAGAAAGCATGAAAGTTATGATTAGTGTTGCATTCATTTTCACTGTGAAAAACCCATAATTTTTAAGTTAAAAGAAAAGAAAAAAGGAAAAGGCCAGGCCAGGCCAGGTGCCTGGTACTGGGAATACATTGTCCGGTGGATTCAGTTCTCCTTGAGCTGGAATCTCAGACCAGTAACTCTCAAAAGTCAGCTGCTTTTAACAATTGTCACTTTGATGTTTAATAGTATTAAAACAATGGAGTGGTAAACCATTTCCTTCTTCCAGTGCACGTCAATACTACAGAGATGTTCCTAAGGAAAAAAAAATCATTAACTAATTACAAAAATGAATTAAGTGTGCTGGGGTCATCAATATAAGAATGATTCTTGGTTTGAGTCTTGATGGAAAAAAACCCATCACTGATCTTTACAGTGACTTGAAAATGACCCCTGGTCAACTGAAATGAAAGGTCAACCAAGTGGAAAAAAACAATGTTGGGAGAGGGGGGAAATAGGTAGATAGAATGAGAAGAGATTTGGAGATTCTGGCTTTGAAGCTTCCCTAATATGTGGGTGATGACCCACAAGACTAGTAAAGTTTGGGGATAAGATAAGTTTGCTTCTAGTTCCCTTTCTTATCTTATCCTTTCCAAACAACAGTACAACACATTTTGGCTGGTGGGTGTTCCCACTGTTCCCACGTTGCCACTGTTCGGACACTCAGGCTCTTAATACCCAACCTTTCTTTGAATTCTCTTCTGAAAAACCCTGCAGCTTTTCTGGAGCTCTGCACTAAATCAAACTGTTACAGAAATGCACCCTAGGGTGCAGCCCTCCCAAGGCATCTCACATTTGAAAAGAGGTCAGCAAGTTAACCAAAATGCGCTTCTAAGGGATAGAATTTCAAGGGGTGTGAAGAGTGACCTGTGGAATGTCATGCCTCTTGAGGATAATTTCAGCTTTGGAGCCTTCTCAGTACCTTGTTCCCTGGGCACTCTGCGCCTCAGATTGCTGCTGCTGGGTTACTGTCACTCAAGGAAAGGGAAAGGATGGGAGGAAATGTTCCTGCCTGGGCCATGGGGCAAGAGCTGCTAGCAAATGGTCATTTCACTCATGAGCAGTAGGAAGCAGTAATATGCAAGTGAGGGCTGCTGTGATGTCCGCGCCATGAGTGATCCCATGTGACTAAGATTTTCCACTACTGCTGTGAGTAATCCTCTCTGAAGCCCACTGTTAAGGTTCCAGACACACTCCTTAAACATTCACTGTCTTTCAAAGAATGGTAGAGTGAAAAGAAAACAATTGGCTTCCGAGTTTTGGTCTGGAATAAAAGAAACAATAAAGAAAGGGTCTTATGCTTTCATGAAGTCATTTGCTTTTTAATTTTAACCAGAGATTAAACCATGCCTTTTAAATGACTTATTTACTTAGTTATTCGTTAGGCAGAGAGACATGGGGAGAGAGAGAGAGAGAGAGAGAGAGAGAGAGAGAGAGAGAGAGAGAGAAATTCCTATCCATCAGTTTACTCCCCCAAAGCCCACACCAGCCAGGAATGTTTGGAACCAAAACCAAAAGACAGGAACTCCTCCAGGTTTCCCACATGGGAGGCAGAACATCAATTACTTGAGTCATCATTGCTGCCTCCCAGGTTTGCGTTAGCAGGAAGCTGGAGTCAGGAGCCAGAGGCACTCTGATGTGGGATGTGGCATCTTAGACAGCATCTTAACCACTGGGTTAGAAGTCTGCCCCAGCCATGCCATTTAAATGCCAAGTGAGTCTCTTAAAGATGCAAAAATCACTATTAAAAAAATCTCCAGATTTGGACTAGCATACAAATGATAGAAATCAGGGTTGGAAGTCAGTTAAAAAAGCTCATTTTCTCTGTCTTTCATGAGTTACTATTAATGGAAGAAATGGGAGTAGAAGGTAAATAATTTGACTTGGGAAACAAAACCTCTCAATCTCTGATATTGCCACTTACTATTCATGGGATCTAGATGTTGCATTTTAATATGGGGGTAAACTGGAAGCCAGAGGCCAAGATACATTCCAAAGACAAGTTTTGTTTTTCCTATAGTATTTAGAAAATTGGACAGTTTCAACTAGAAATCTGGACTTACGGTTTTGCTTAAAAATAATGGAGGAATCTCTTGATACTAGGCCTGCATTTTTCACAACATATGACAGAGCTGAGTAACCCCATCCCCTTGAGCGCAGTGTCTGGTGTCTTGGTGGCCACTGTCCTCACCACTCTGTTATATCATCCTGGTACAGTCTTGCCATTTATCATCTGTCTCTGCTAGGCACTAAATTTGCAATCTCTGAGCTAGACACACAGGTATCAATTATTAGCTGTAGCATGGACAGTATGGAGGATGGCAGACAATATTAGAACAGTGATTTCCAAATTTAATTGAGTATCAAATAACTTAGCATGTTAAAAAAAAAAACAACCCAAATTCATGTGCGTTCTGATTCATCAAATATACAGTGTGTGTGTGTGTGTGTGTGTATGTGTGTGTGTGTGTGTATGTGTGTATGTTTAGGGTGGTGATCTATCTTTTTAAATTCTCCAGTTTATACCAGCAACGAAACAGGGTATTACCCTGACTTAAATGATCTCTAAAATTATAGCTCTGAAAATCCCTCAAATCAAACTAACCCTAGAAATCTAGTTTGATAAATCTTTTTCGGGTCAATGGACCTCAATGTATTTAAGGCTCCGGTGTAATTATTAAATCCAATTAGCCACTGAGTTAAATTACTTCCAATCAAACAGCCTATTTACCATAACATCCCCTGATCTGGGATCTGAATAGGGACAAGAGGACACGGGGAGTGAGTAATACTCATCTATCACTTCCACATTAAAGTGACTTATTCACACAGCAGGTAAAATTCCCACAGCTTGATCTCACCCTTCTGAACATATGCATATTAAAACAAAGTTAGGGCAGAGAGGAAATTCTTATCAATGCACCATTTGAGTGTAAATAACGGAAAAGGACATTTAGGATATTCAGGATTAAGGGCCCTCTGATAACAGGAGCATTTCACATGGCCCTTTTTAACTCCTGTTAAGGACAGTTTCTTAGAAGCATGAAAAAAAATACAGGAAGGATTTAACTTTGATGCAGTGGGGGCTTAAAAACTTTGGCACAAGTCTTTTTGTTCTTTCAACTCACCCTTCAAGGTATCACAATGTGAGAGAACGCAGGCTTCTGGCTCGGGCTGCCCAATATCAGAAAACCCTGTTGACTGATGCGTGTGGACAACAGGCTTGGGGAGCTGAGCGGTTTCTATGGAGATGGGAATTAGGGAGGAAATGCTTTCCTTTTGATTATTCTCCATCCTAATAGGGACAATTGCAACCATTTATCTTTTTCTGAAGGAATAAGGGCATCTTTGGAACAATAGCAAGGGCTTGAGTGAGACTGTTCCATGCTAAATATCCTCAAACACCCACCTCCTGCTCTTTGCAGTGTAAATCATAAGTTCTTTGATGGCTTTGATTTTGGTCAGAGAACTAAATCAGGAAACTCCTATTAGTTTTAATCATGTTTTATATTTTATTTGTCATTATAATATTTTTAAAGTCAACATGTGTACTAAATATACGGCAATAGCTCAACTTCATAGTTAACCTCTGGACAATATAGGATACTATCGCTTATATCTAAGAAGTAAAGATATATAACCATCTTTTCCATTTGCTGAAGGAGAAACCAATGCATATGTTTTTCATAATACATGGAAAACAAGTGTGTGAATATGAACAATGGTTTCAGAATCCAAGTGCACTGACTTTTCCTGCTGTGGTTCTATTTTGTTCTTTTCTTACTTTTTGCCACTAAGTACTTGAAGGCAGTCTAACTAAATAGAAATGTACAAAGCAAAAAGTGAAAATCATGCCATTTCCACTGTAGCCAATATAAACCAGCACAAATCCGCAACTTTAACTACTTAGATGAAAGGGAAAGCTGGGAAGCTCCTGCCTCAGGGCTGGACTGTGGCTTTTGGCTCCCATGTCCTCAGGCACAGCGGCTTTGTTCCTTATCTCAACTTCTCTAGCAGAGCAGAGTGACCTGGTCAGACTGCATCTAATCTCACCACCTGAACACCCTAAGGGTCACTGTGATGACACAGAAAAGGAATACATTGTCAACTTTCTTTTCGCCCTTGCCAATGTATCATGGAGTTTGCTTCCTAGGTAAGCGCATGTAAGTTTACTTCTTTTAAAGGCATACTTTTTTTAATTTAAATTTATTTAAAAGGCAAAGCAGGGTGAGGAAGTATGTGTATGTGTGTGTGTGTGAGAGAGAGAGAGAGAGAGAGAGAAAGAGAGAGAGAGAAAGAGAGAGGACCAGGACTGGGCCAGGTTAATGTCAGGAGAAGGAACTCCACCCTTGTGACCTACTTGAGTGGCAGGCACTAAATCACTTGAATCTCCAAGTGCTACCTCCCAGAGTGCACATTAGTAGGAAGCTGAAATTGGGAGTGGAGAGAGAACCCATCTAGGCACTCTAATTTGTGATGGGGGAGTCCCAAAGCTGCAGCTTAACCATTGTGCCAAGTGCCTACCCCTCGTTTTTTTTTTTTTTTCTTTCTCCTGATAGTTATATGGTAGCAGATTACATGGATGTAGGATCATTTATTTAATCATTTTCTTGTTTGATAACTTAATTAGCTTTCCATTCTCCTTGTCTTCCTCCCCTCCCCTTCTTCTGATCTGTCTTTCTCAGCAAAGCTGCTATCATTAACTGTAATTAGAGGTTGGGCAAGCACTATATCAGTATGTCGTCTAAACAGCAGCCAGTTTTCAAAACATGCAAGAAGGCTCATTTTCCACGTTTGATGAACACAGAATGGTTTGAATGGAAAAAAGACCTTTCTAATGATGTAGTGAAAGGTGGTAACTTCCAGTCCCAAGTTACGCTTCTTTAATTATCACTGAGTTCTTTAGTTCACTTTGCAAAAAGAATGCCAAAACCTTTGAAAGCCAGTGATTCTGAACGTTGCTTGCATATAGGATCTTCAGAAGATTTACAAAAGTTATGATGTTTGGGTCAAAACTGCAATTAAACCAGAACTTGTGGAAGTGAATCCCAGGCAGCAACACGTATTCAAGCTCCTCAGATGAGTCCAATGTGCATGGCTGGTTTCACAGACCTATATTCAGAAGGAACCCATGTCTAGTATAAGGCGCTGCTGCCACCATCTTGGATTCATAATCATGTTATCTTTGGCATTTAAAAAAATAACAGTAGGACAGTGGGGCATGTCTGTGAACTGAGGAGATGTGTGTGACATGTGTGTGCTGTTCCTTGCTACGCTGTTCACACACAGCCCTCTCCTGTCCTCCCATGAGCACTGGATTCCAGTGGGCCCATTGTACATGAGAGTTCAGTGAGACTTCAAGTGAGTACAAGTGAAGTGTATTATGTCTACATCTGAATAAGAGGGGAGATGACAGCCTGAGGGGATGAACTTTCCATTTGAACCAGAACCTGCTTCAAAGAAAGGAAGAAGGAAGTCAAAGAGGCCCCATGAATGCTTTCTCACTCGTGTCGCTTCCCCACATTACCCTGCCTTTTATGCTGAGGCTTTCCCTTCCATGGAAGGAAAGGGAAACACAGGGCAACCTGCAGTACTTACTACTTAGTACTTAGTACTTCCTCTTAGATCTTCCTGAATCATCAAAGATAGAGAATGCAATGCTGGTGGGACGTGTGTGAATCAAAATGTGAGAAAAGGCAATTTAGTTTTGTGCAGAATTTCCTCTGCTCTCCTAAGAACAAAATACATATTCATGCATGAGCTATGAAATGCGAATTGGGTAATTTTGGTGATTCTGCATGTGACTTAAATTTTCTTATTTTTGCCATTAAAATGGCATTCTATAAAGAATATAGTTACTTCATGCTAATAATTCGAGATTTAATTTCTTTGCTCAAAACATCATTAAATAGAAAATATAAACAATTACTTCAAGCAAAGAAAGTTAAAAAAAAATCCATACTTTGATACCCTTTTATGGTGTTTTGAATGAGCAGCTTACATTTTGCACCAGTCCTGCAAATAAGGTAAATGGCCTGATCAACATATAGTCAAATTTGAAAATTACTGGCCCGCTCCTTACCTTACACAGTGTTAAGATCTTTCCCCATTCTAGTAGGTCTTGCAATCCTATGCCTCTTTGCACTTCAACAGCTGGTGATTTATTTTAAGAAGAATTGAACTCTTTCCCACCCCCACCTTCTACCCCCCAACTAGAAGTCTAGAAATCTAGAAACCATGATGAATAAAGAAGTGTTTGTGTACAGTGCTCTTTTTATACAATGATGATGGTGGAATTCAACTTTGGATTATGTTTTTAAATATGATTATAGGATATACTGTACCATGCTCAGGGGATTATAAACTCCAGAGGCATGGTTTTTGTACTTGTCCAAAAAACTCACGAAATGCTAACTGCATAGCAGATTCCCCATGCATATTAATTACAAAGTTTACCAGATTTAGTACTTTGATATTTAAGGTTACTTCCATCACATAACTATGTGTTCTAGTAACATACTAACTGCTGTCTGATTAACAAGTCATTTTTAGTAATGATTTTCTGTGCATTCTTCATTCTTCCTCTGCATCTTGGAATAGTCTATTATCTCTTGGTCATCACACTAAAGTTCCATGGCTCACATAATTATCCTCCGTGGGGAGGAGACAGAAGTCTTTAAAGAGCACTTTGAAGATAAAAGTTTGCTGGTGAAATGGAATTATTTGGAGATTTGAGATGAGTCTGGAAATCCCTGGAGCATGAGCAAAGTCAGAGGCACTCACTGAACCCTAGGAAGGTGCTGCCAGAGAGGACTCAGGGCTGTTCTCTGGTACATTTGGTCCAAGCTGGCTTCCTGTGGATGAGATTCAGGGTGGAGGCAGCCAGATCTGGGCTGCTGCCGGATCTGGGCTGGTTCAAGAGATCTATAGCCAGTGAAAAGGAGGAGAGTGGAAATGTTGACCTGGGAACAGATGATAAGGATCTGAAGTGAAGGAGTTGGGTAAGAAGCATAGAAGCGCATGAAACAAAATGAGACATTTTTGTAAAAAGATAAATCTGAGTGGTTTCCAAAATTCTGAGGGAACAAAATTAAAGTGTTTCTACATTCAGATTTCTTGAGCTGTCTGTTCTAAGTTTGTTTTCAGGAACACTTTAGTGAGGCAGAAGTTTTATTAATTGCTGAGACTTTTGTAGGCACTCGGACATAGAGGCGCTATGCACTCAGACAGTAAAACTTGAGGTTTTTGACATTACATAATCAGATCAAGTAGTGCTGGACTCCTGGAAATTAACGAGAGGGCATTATTCTTAGCTTATTTTCAAACTAGTCTTAGTGAGCATCATAGACACGATATTAATTTTTTAAAATGAAAAGTAGACTGTTTACCATGTACAAAGGATCATTTGTGCTACCCAAATCTATGCTAATCTCCATTCCAAATCCCTTAGCAACTGTTACTTGGTTAGAAAGGTTTAATTTTCATGAAAGAAAGCAAACTTTCTGAATGTGCTACAACAGAAAATGTGGTTGTGGAATATTGGATTAAGTTATTAAAAATAAAATATTACATAAAGTAATAGAATGATTGCTGAAATGGCCTTGAATTATCCTTCAAATGCTGAAGAATCTTCTTAAGTCTATCCAAATTAGATATTTTAATTCTTGCCACATAATGAAAATGGTAATAATAGAAATACAAAAGTCTATCACAAGTCTTTGAGTTGGAGATAAAGCAAGGCTTCATATGGTTTTCTTAAATAGCCATTCATTCATTCATTCATCATTTGCTCAGTCAACAAAATCATACATGAGTAGATTACAGGTATAAACAGAAGGGTGGGTTTTTTTTTTTAAAGACTTCTTTTATTTATTTGAAAGACAGAGTTACAGGGAGAAGTGGAGATAGAGAAAAAGAGGTCTTTCATCAGCCAGTTCACTCTAAAAATGACCTTAATGGCCAGAGCTGAGCTGATCTGAAGCCAGGAGCCAGAAGCTTCTTCCTGGTCTTCCTTGTGGGTAAAAGGGCCCAAGCACTTGGGCCATCTTCTGCTACTTCTCAGGGCACATTAGCTGGGAGCTGGATCAGGAAGTGGAACAGCTGGGACTTGAACTGCTGCCCATATGGGATGCAGGCACTGCAGGCTGGGGCTTTAACTCACTGGATCACAGCACTGGCCCTCAGAAGAGTGGATTTTGTAGCTGGCCCAAGAAGTACACAGCCAGTGGGAATAGAAGTATAAGAAATACTAAGAAACAGCTATAGTTATCATGGAGTTATGAAGAAGTATATTCATTTGTTTAAAAACTTACATGTATACATATCAAAACATCAAAAGGTATAACATTTTATTTATGAATAAAAATAAAAAATAATAACACAATGAAATGATTTTCCTGCAATGATGGAAAAAAAAACGGATGAAATATACAGCAGTTAAAAGACAAACAAAATGGAAAATTTCTAGGGAAAATATAACTTAGTGACATTAAATCAAGAAGAAACAAAGGAATAAGGGTATTGTATTGGGGCAGGCATTTGGCTTTGCAGTTAGGAAACTCACATCCATGTCTGGCACTCTGGTGCAGTGGATTTTGCTGCTGTTTGCAGCACTGGCATCTGATACGGGCACCGGTTCGAGTTCTAGCTTCTTCTCTTCTGATCCCGTTCCCTGATAATGTGCTTGGCTCAAGTGCTTGGGTCCCTGCACCCATGTGGGAGACCCAGTGGAAGCTTCTGGCTCCTGACTTCAGCCTGGCTCAGCCATGCTTGTTGTGGCCATCTGGGAAGTGAATCAGTGGATGGATGATCTCTGTCTTTCCCTCTGTCACTGTAGCTCTATTAAATAATTAAATTAATCTTTAAAAAAGAAAAAAGAAAGAAACCTATGACCTGTGTTGAAGTATGTGGGTTTGAGTCCTGACTCTGTTCCTAATTCCAGATTCCTGTTGATGCAGATCCTGAGAGGCAGTGGGTGATAGGTCAAGTATTTGTGTGCCTACCACTCGTGTGCAGGACTTGGATTGAATTCCCAGCTCTGGGTTTCAACCTGGTCCAATTCTGTTCACTGTGGGCATTTGGGGAGTGAGATAGAGTATGGAGGCTTTCTGTCTGTCTGTCTGTCTGCCTGCTTCTCAAATAACAATAAAAATAGGGCTGGGTTTTGTGGCACAGTAAGTTAAGCTGTTGTTTGGGATGCATGCCTGGGATGAAGTCCCCCTACCCGCTTCTTCTTCTTCTTCTTCTTCTTCTTTTTTTTTTTAAAAGATTTATTTGAAAAAGCTACAGAGAGAGGTAGAGCCAGAGAGAGAAAGGTCTTCCATCTGCTGATTCACTCCCCAAATGACCTTAATGGCCAGAGCTGAGCTGATCTGAAGCCAGGAGCCAGGAGCTTCTTCCAGGTCTTCAATGTGGTGCAGGGGCCCAAGTGCTTGGATCATCTTCTACTGCTTTCCCAGGCCATAACAGAGATCTGGCTTGGAAAAGGAGCAGCCAAGACTTGAACTGGCACCCAAATGGGATGCCAGTGCTGCAGGAGGAAGATTAATGTACTGAGCCACAGTGGCACTCCCTCTCCCCCTCACTTCTGATCCAGTTTTCTGCTAGTCTTCAAGCTAGGAGACAACAGTGATTAGGTTATGTTTAGCTCAAGATTATACTGAGGCTTAAAGAATCTATTGATTTAATTATTTATTATCTCACTAAATCTAGAAAAAACATCTAACAAAAATGTATTCTTTCATTATAAAAACTAAGCCAGGATCGAGTGTTTGGCACAGTGGTTAAGTCACTGCTTGGGACACTGACATTCCGTATCAGAATGTCTGGTTTGATCGTGTCTGGTCCACTTGTGGTCCAGCTTCCTGCTAATGTTCACCCTGAGAAGCAGCTGGTGATGTAGTTGGGTCCCTGCCACTCACAGGGGAGACTCAGATTGAGTTCTGTGTTCCTGGATTTGACCTGGCCCTGTCCTGGCTGTTGTGGACATTCGGGAAATAAACCAGTGGATACGAGATCTCTGTCCCTGTCTTTTAAACAACATTAAAATTAATAAATGGAAAAAATTAAAAAGGTAAAGCTAATTCTTAAAAACTCAGCAAAAACACAGAGTAGTGAGTTTCTTTTATTTAAGTAAAAATTCATTGGAATTCTATAGCAAATACAATATTAAATGATGACAATAAGAATTGTCTTAGACATGAGGAAGCCCACTCATCATTGCACTGCAAGTACAGACTACTTTTAGCAAGACCAGAAAAAAAGTCATAAGGACTGAAAAAAAGAATAACACTTTCAATGTTTATATATTATATTTATCAATTTGTGATTAAAGCCCAAGAGAATTCATGGAAATCTTCTTAGAGATAATATAAAAATTCAATATCAGCATGCAAAAATACATTGCACTAACACACTACAACAACAAATAATAGAAAAATATTTTGAAAGCTTGTGTTTTACAATGGCAGTACAAACTCTAATGTGCCCTGTCCTAACAAAGGACATGGAGTAATTTCAACTGCTAGAAAAAGAAAATTGGACTTACGTAATAAGGATACTTACTGCTTAGTGAAGAGAATATTTGAGAGTGGTTTGCTTGGCAGCTCAACAGTGTCAGTGATGGTCAGGTTTTGTACTTTGCTGCTTCCCATTGAGACTGGCTTCATGGGTGTGTAGTCTACGAAGTTACTCAGGGCTCCGCACACAGAAGGGCCCCATGTTTGGTTTAATGTGCTTCTGTTGCTCATCTGAAAGTCTTGATAGTTTGATCTTTGATCTTGTGCCTAGTAAATGAAGTATGATAGGACCATGGATCGTGTGTGAAAGCGAAGACACGTGCAGAGTGTGTCTCTTATTCCTTGACACTCTGCTGACATTGAGTGTCTGATGTCCCACGAGCACCAAATTCTGGTGGACCAGGACATATGGGAGTTGAGCAAGATTCTAAGTGATCACAAGTTAAGCCTGTTGCATTTCTTTTTTTTTAAAAAAAAGATTTATTTTATTTATTTGAAAGACTGAGTCACAGATAGAGGTAGAGAGAGAGGTCTTCCATCCACTGGTTCACTCCCCAGATGGCCGCAATGGCTGAAGCTGTGCCGAGCCAAAGCCAGGAGCCAGAGATTCCTCCAGGTCTCCCACGTGAGTGCAGGGGCCCAAACACCTGGGCCATCTTGTACTTCTTTCCCAGGCCATAGCAGAGAGCTGGATCTGAAGAGGAGCAGCTGGGACTAGAACCAGCGCCCATATGAGATGCCGGTGCTTCAGGCCAGGGCTTTAACCCGCTGCACCACAGTACGGGCCCAGTGTTGCATTTATGACTAGGTGAGAGAGATGACAGTTCAGAGGGGTTACATTTTCCATTTGAACCAGAATTCACTTCAAACAGAAAAAGAAGCCGTGTCATTTCAAGTAACACAAACAACCACTAGAGACTACTATAGACTACTATAATCTTTCTACTCACGCTAAGATTTAAAAAAAATTTTTTTTATTGATTTTTATTTTATTTTTTTGACAGGCAGAGTGGACAGTGAGAGAGAGAGACAGAGAGAAAGGTCTTCCTTTTGCCATTGGTTCACCCTCCAATGTCTGCCTTGGCTGGCGCGCTGCAGCCAGTGCATCGCGCTGATCTGAAGCCAGGAGCCAGGTGCTTCTCCTGGTCTCCCATGCTGGTGCAGGGCCCAAGCATTTGGGTCATCCTCCACTGCACTCCCAGGCCACAGCAGAGAGCTGGACTGGAAGAGGGGCAACCAGGACTAGAACCTGGTGCCTTGACCGGGACTAGAACCCAATGGGCTGGCGCTGCAGGCAGAGGATTAGCCTATTGAGTTGCAGTGCTGGCCTCATGCTAAGATTTTATATTACTCTTTCATTTACCCTGAAAAGAATAACATAGAAGGAAAAGGAAAGATAGGGAAAACTATTGTGCCTTTTCTTTTAGACCTTCCTCACTCATCAGTAAGTTGAAAGTGGAGAGTACAGGTAGAATGTTTTTGAATGAAAACATTATAGATAGAGGCAACTGAGTTAGTCTGGAGCAGCATTTCCACTGTTCTGGTAAAATATATTGCATGCGTGTATGAGCTGTGAAATACAAATGTGTAGTTTTGGTGACTGCCTATGCATCAAATGTCCTTACATTGCATTTAATATTGTCATCACACAATAAACAATGGTAAAACTCATGTTAATTCTTTGATATTTTAATGTTTCCTTACCATCAGCACTACTAAATGGTAAATAGAAATTCTCAAGCAAGCCAAAGGAGAGACTATGGAAGAAAGAAGGAAGCTTTATATTTTAGCACCTGTAATGGCACTTCTTGCTTTATGAACAAGGGCTCTGCAAGTTTCATTTTTTTAATTTGAAAATTATATAAAATTGGCTCTATTGGCCAATTTTAGATTCTTGCTTGCCTTCCAACCCTATTTCATAATAGCTTCCCTATGAATGCAAGATAGCTCTCAAACTCCAAGCATCAAGTTTATATTTGATATGGGAAAAATGTGGATGGGTCAGTAATAGTTATTCCTTTCATTAGGAATTTATCATGAACCCTTTTTAGTTGCACAGAAAGAATGGAAGTGTAGGTATCTGGCAAAGAGGAATAGAAACATTCCTGTCAATATCTGGCAAAGAGTGCTAAGACAGGGGTTGGCAAATTTTGCTGTAAGGTAAGCCCTGGTGGCAGCCTACAGTCAGGTTCTGTTGGAAATACTCAACTTTGTAGCTGTGATGTAAAAGCAGACATGGATAGCATGTAGACAACTGAGCCAAATAGGAAGTGGATTCGATCTAGTCTGTGGGCCATCATTTGTTTAGCCCTGCTTGGAGCTGCATTCTGCCTTGGTTACAGATGGTAGATCACAGGGTGAAAATAGTACATACTCTTCAAGGAAGAAAGAGAACAAGTTCAGGTAGCAGAGACTGTCACAAGCAAAATGAAGACTTGATTAGCAGGAAACAAATACAAATGCATGAATGAAAAGCCCTAATGCAAAGATACCACTTTTCTCCAAATTTCCATATGTTCTAGTTCAAATTCCTGTAAATTTTCTTTTCTTTTTTTTTTTTAAGATTTATTTTATTTATTTGAAAGAGTTACAGGGAGAGAGGTAGACAGAGAGAGAGGTCTTCCATCTGCTGGTTCACTCCCCAGATCGCCGCAACAGCCGGAGCTGCGCTGCTCGGAAGCCAGGAGCTAGGAGCTTCTTCCCAGTCTCCCACGCGGGTGCGGGGGCCCAAGGACCTGGGCCATCTTCTACTGCTATCCCAGGCCATAGCAGAGATCTGGATCAGAAGAGGAGCAGCCGGGACTAGAACCATCGCCCATATGGGATGCCAGAGCCTCAGGCCAGGGCTTTAACCCGCTGCACCACAGCGCCTACCCCTCAAATTGCTGTATATTTTTCATGGAATTTGAGCAGCTGACATCAAAAGTGGAAATAAATTTAAAAAAATGGATTACCAATAGCCTAAGAATGATCATTTAAAAATTTTTTAATTAGCAATAATAGTACCTCGGATAAATCTCATTGGCTACAATACTGCCACTGCACAAAGCTAAAATTTTTAAATTTATTTATTGACATTTTCTTTGCAAGAGAGGGAGAAAGAGACAGAGAGATTTCCATCTGCTGCCTAGTTCCTGAATATCTGCAACAGCCAGATATGGGCCAGACTGAAGCCAAGAACCTAGAACTCAATCTGGGTCTCCAACATAGGTAGCAGAGATTCAAGTGTTTGTCCCATCATTGGCTATCTTTCACATTAACGGGAAGTTGGTTCAGAAGCAGAGTAGCAAGGACTTGGATCAGGCACTCCAATACTAAGTGTAGATGTCCCAAGTGAGGTCTTTTATATTTTTAAGATTTATTTCTTTATTTAGTTACAGAGAGAGACAGAGAGGGAGAGAGCGAGCTCATTTATCTTCCAGTTCACTCCCCAAATGACTGCAATGGCTGGGGAGGGGCCAAGCTAAAGCTGGGAGCCAGGAGTTTCTTCTGGGTCTCCCATGTGGTTGGCAGGGGCCCAAGTACTTGGGCCATCTTCCACTATTTCTCAAGGCACATTAGCAGAAAACTGGATCAGAAGTGGAGCAGCTGGGACTTGAATTGACTCCCCTATGGGATGTTTGCGTCACAGGCAACAGCTTTACCCTCTATGCCACAACGCCAACCCTGCCAAGTGAGATCTTGATCACTGCACCAAATGAGGAATTGGTATTTAGTCTACAATTAAGATGCCTGGATTGGAGTGTCTAGTTTGGTTCTTTACTTCAAATCTTCACTCTAGCTTTCCTGCTAATGCAAACCCTGGGAGGCAATGATGGTCCAGATTATTGGGTTCCTGCCGCCCATGTAGAAAGCTGGATCGAATTCCTGACTTCTGATTTAGACTGCTGGCTCCACCCCAGCTATTGTAGGCATTTGGGGAATGAACCAGTATTTAGGAGCACTGTCCCTCTCTCTATACCTC
The DNA here is from genome assembly GCA_949820135.1 of Sylvilagus floridanus. NCBI lineage: Eukaryota > Metazoa > Chordata > Mammalia > Lagomorpha > Leporidae > Sylvilagus > Sylvilagus floridanus. The sequence continues at coordinate 97,296,055 of OX463241.1, read as the reverse complement.
TCAAATAAATTTTATATATAAATATATAGATTATATATATAAAGAATACCCTAGACCTTCAACAACAGGTAGTAAAAACATCAAAAATTTTGACCTACCAACTATTGATATGTATTACAAAGATGCATTAATTAAAATAATGATATTGGTTCTGACCTAGAAAAATTAATGAATCAAATAGAATAGATGGTCCCTGAAGAGACATCTGTATGTTGATAGAAGCAGCATTACAACTGGGGAAAGGACGGGTGATTCAATATGTAATGGTAGGGAGAATGAGCTATTTCATTGGTGGAAAATTAGATTCTTACTTCATTCCAATCACAAAAATAAACTTCAAGTAAATGAAAGACATTCATGCAAAGAGCAAAGCATCAGTACTTTTGATTGAAATTTAAAGTTGGCACAAGGAAAGACTTCAAAAATAAGACATGTGAAAGGATATGTTGATGCATCTACTTTATTAAAATGAAAAATTTTATAGAATAAAAGATATAAAATCAAAGTGAAACAACATTCCATAGAGTGGTGGACATCAGAAAAGCACATAAAGAAAAAGTGGTTAGGTATGAAATATATAAAAGCAACTACAGAAAAGTGGGTGAGTGATGTGAACCAGAAATTCACCCAAGAACCCCAAGAGGCCCACAAACCGACAAGACTGATTCTCTATCTTGCTAATATCAGGGAAATGGAAATTAAACAATCAGATTTTGTGTCATAGCAATTAGGTAGGTTGTGGCTTTTAAAAAGTGAAAATTCATGATTTGGAAAACAAGTGGAAAAATTAATAATCTCAACCACTGCTGGTGGTATTTTAATACCAAATAATTGGAAACAAATTAAACATCCATTAACAGAAAAATAGTATCAATCTATTTATCTATCTATTTATCTACCTACTTATCTGTCTAATCACTTTGTTTACATACGTATATATCTCTAGTTTTATATTCAATTTTGGGTACTAAAATAATAAGAGTAATGTATTAAAATGGATATAGCTAGAACATAAATACAATGTAGTTTGAAAAATAAGTTCCGGATTTCATTGTTTTTGACTGCTGTATAGTATTCTATAGAGTACATGTCCCATAATTTCTTTATCCAAATGTATGCTTTGAATTCCCTGTGATCTTTTGCTGTGAGGTCATTTGCAACAAGATGGAGGAATCTGGAAAACATCATTCTGAGTGAATTAAGCCAGTCCCAAAGGGACAAATATCATATGTTCTCCCTGACCTAGTGACAACTAACTGAGCACCAAAGGGGAAACCTGTTGAAGTGAAATGGACACTATGAGAAACAGTAACTTGATCAGCTCTTGTGCTGACTATTGTTGTACAATGTAATACTTTATCCATTTTAGTATTTTTTTATTCTAGTACTAGTGGTTGAATTCTGTAATTAATACACAATTATTCTTAGGTGTTTAAATTTAACTGAAATGTGATCCCTGTGAAATACAAGAGTGGGAATAAGAGAGGGAGGAGATGTACAATTTGAGACATGCTCAATCTGTCGTGCCCCAAATGATGGAGTCAGAAACGTGCCAGGGGTTTCCAATATAATCCCATCAAGGTGGCATGTACCAAGGCCATCTCACTAGTCCAAGTGATCAATTTCAGTTCACAATTGATCACACTGATAGGTCTAAGAGTCAAAGGGATCACACAAACAAGACTAGTGTCTGCTAATACTAACTGATAGAATGAAAAAGGGAGAGAATGATCCAACATGGGAAGCGAGATACACAGCAGACTCATAGAATGGCAGATGTCCTAAACAGCACTCTGGCCTCAGAATCAGCCCTTAAGGCATTTAGATCTGGCTGAAGAGCCCATGAGAGTATTTTAGGCATGGAAAGCCAAGACACTCTGGAAAAAAAAGAAGACCTAAATGAAAGATCTCTGCGAGTGAGATCCCAGTGGAACGAATGGGGCCATCAAAGAAGGAGGTACCTTTCTCTGAAGGGAGGAGAGAACCTCCACATTAATTATGACCCTGTTGGAATAAGATTGAAGTGGGCAAACCCTAAAGGCTTCCATAGCCTCGGCAACTCATGACTGGACCCTAGGGAGATTACTGATGCCATAAACAGGAGTGTCAAATTGTTAAATCAACTTCAGGAGTCACTGTGTACTTACGTCTCATGTGGGATCTGTCCTTAATGTGTTGTCCAATGTGAAGTAATGCTATAACTAGTACTGAAACAGTATTTTACACTTTGTGTTTCTGTGTGGGTGCAAACTGATGAAATCTTTACTTAGTATATACTGAATCAATCTTCTGTATATAAAGATAATTAAAAATGAAAAAAAATCTTGGTGTTAAATTGGAAATTGCATAAAAATTTAATCAATTTAAAAAATATATATCATGTAGGATCTCTGTCCTTAATGTGCTATACATTGTGAATTAATACTATAACTAATACTCCAACAGTATTTTCACTTTGTGTTGCTATGTGAGGGCAAACTGTTGAAATCTTTACTTAATATGTACTAAACTGATCTTCTGTATATAAAGAGAATTGAAAATGATAAAAAAAAAAAAGAAAAATAAGTTCCGGAGTACCAGAGTCTTAAAACATATATTACAATAGTGTATCTAAATGTAAACGTGTCTTTTTAGTAAAAACATAAAAAAATACATGGGATTGAGAAATATCCAATTTAGGATCATGGTGACATCTGAGAGGGGAAGGGGGAGAAAGGAGATAGTGAGGAGAGGGCAAACACTTGAATTTAGCTGGATTCTTTAATGTTTTACTTCTTAAAAACAAAAGTATTGAAATAGAAACCCCCAAAATGTTAAGATTGGCAAAATGATTTGGCAGGTGTTTAGTTTTCCCTGTTTTTTTTTTTTGTATATGTATTTGAAAATTTGTCATAATACAAACATAACTGCCCTGTGATGGTAGCTTTTGTTTTATTTTAATATTTTTAGGACATATTTGCTTGTCTTGTTTCTGTTTGTGCTATATATATATATATATATATATATATATATATATATATAGTGAGTCACTTTCTTTCATTATTCCTTATTGAGGCTGCAGCCCTCTCAAAACCCATTTAAGCAAGGCAGATAGAGAATTCCACCACCTATAATCAGGAGATAGGTTAGGGACAGTTTAGATGTCTCAGAGTGTGTGAGGGCTCCTTGTGGGATGGAGGGACAGCACTCGATAATTTGCTTGCACTCTGATTCCTTGATTGCTGCTGATAGCCTTGTCCCACAGCTTTGTTTTTCTGTTTTTTTCCAGTTTGCTGTCACTGTTCTTTATACTGCATACTACACTGTACCAACCCAGCTGGCATTCCTGGAACCACATGTCTTAATTGCCTTGAAGCTTTGGTTGCCAGGCACCCCCATGCAGTAGGACAGTCTTGTACTGCAAAGCCAGATTGGTCAGTACTGCACTTGTCACACTCCTTAGGCTCCTGCAGCAAAGACTGACTTTGGAACCACCTCACTACCAAGTTAGCTCCTGGGTCTGTTCCCAACTTGCTTCATAACTAGAATGATTGGGACAGCATCATAATTATAACATCACACATAAAAATATCTTAGTGCAGCTGATGAATTATCTGATCACCCTATTCACAACACATGTCTGATTATGCATATTGGCAAAAAGAGGATTCTATTCAGTGTTCTTTATAGTAATTTTCAGCTTAAACAATAATCCAAGGTGAGCTTGCTTTGGGGAAATACAGCTCATTTACCCTTAAAGTCTCCAAAGAAAACACATGCAGAAAATCCGAATGTGATGTTGCATACACTGGGGCCACACTAATAATGGTGAGACATACTACATACATCTGATTATTCAACAGTCAAGGAGATCAACATTTTTAAGTGTTATTTATTTTATTTTATAAATTAGAATGCCCCAGACGTTGTTCTTTATCATTACATGAAATACTTGCATACAATGTACTTTTTGGATAAATGAAGAAAGAGTGAAATTTTACCTGCCAATCCTATTCTTCCTGTTGCTTGGGCTTAAAAAATTTAGAGTCACCCTTGACAGTGTTCTGCTCACCCAGCCTCAGTCCTTGATTTTTTTCTTTTTGTTGTTTTTAAAATTTTTTAATTCATATAAAGAGAACAGATTTTATGTATTCCATAGGTACAGTTCCAAGTCCTTGATTTTCTAAATCTATTCACTACAGAGCAGTTGGAGAGAGCATGTCACACTCCTGCTGCAAACACATTCACAGATTCTTATCTTAACAAGTAAAAGAAACTCAAACATCGTCTCTTCTCTTTGGTCCCTAAGAAGACTGGTTTCCTTGCTCTTTCTCAAACACAAGAGACCCCTCTCTTTGCTCTCATTCCTCCTGGACTCATTTCCCACAGACATCTGTATGGCTACTTCCTCATTTTCTGCAGGTGTCTCCTCAAATGCCAACCCCTCAGAAAGGATGCCTCTGATGACCCGACCTAAAATAGCACCTCATTTGCCAATCCTCAATCTCGTTTAATTTTTTAGAACAGTTCCATCTCCTGACTTGTTGCATATTTATATGTTGATTGTATGTCTTGTCTCTTGAGAGAAAGCAAAACCCAATACGGGGTGGGGGGGAGTGTGTGTGTTAGTGAATTGAAATGAGTATAATCCTGGTTGACTTCTTCAATCAGTGTCTCCCGCATGAATAGCATTTAATGTGTGTGCACCAATAGAGTAAGGTTTTCCACAGCATGTGCTACATTTGATTCCAGAGAATCCACGGCTCTTCCTGTATTGTTAAATGACAATAGAGCAGGTGGATTTACTGGCTCTGAAGGCCCCGAGCTGATTTGCCCTTCCTGCCACTCCCATTGAAAACTCTTGAAAGCATAAAAATTGATGCAGAGTTCCAACAACACTGGAAACTAGGAATATCAAATAATGTATTACCAGACACTGGGATGAATTTCAGAAACCACAACACAGATGTAGCTCTATTGATGAACCATTAGTGGCTGACATATACTTTAAAATTTCTGAAACAGAACAGCTTGTCCAGACTGGAAAAGGTTAGGGCGCCCAGGTGTCCAGCTTGGAAACTGACTGTCTGAATGAGATTTCTGCTGATGAAATAACTATGAAATAGAAAAATGATCATTAAGAGTTAGAACCATTTTATTATGTCGTAACATGACTTAATTCAGTGCCATGCAGTATGTTGCTTTATTTTATCACAATTTTTATGTCAAGATGTATTTATGCTACATAATATGTAATATTTTATGTAGAAGCTGTTGTAGAGATTTCTATGAGCATACATTGTAGACTATGTGTCTTTGATCTGTAAGTTTGGGATGTATTGTGACCTGCACATTTTTATCAGATGTGCCTGATACTTTCACTGAAACCACATGGGAATCCTAGGGAAGATGAGAAGATTTTTCCAACCATGCTAAATCTACGGGTCAATTCAGAGATGAAGCTGAACAGGGAAGGCTTCACTACCCACATGGCCAATACTTCCTGTCAGTGGCCACATCTGTTTTCAAGACTGGCTTCAGGAACTTGCAACCCTGCGCAATCACTCTGGGTCTCATACTTGAAAGCTCTTGTTTGGATGCTTTGCTTTTGCCATTGAAATGCTTCACAATCTTACATTTGAACTTATCCTTCCTATGAACAATCTGATAGGTCAGTGGGGGCATACAAATGAATAGAAGAGAGAGGTGAAATATGAGTATCCATTGCCCCTTGTTGCCTCATTCACATACAGCATTTGCGATTCTTGCTAAGTGGATTCTGTATCATGTTCACCTTGCCCTTGGGACATTGCTCTCCAAAGGGATCTCACTTGGTATACCAAGCTGTGATCACTTCTTGAAATTCTTCATACTTTTATCGTTAAACTTGTGTCTTGTCTTGTATGTGAAGCCTGATGGTCAATGGAGCATGTGTGAGCAGAGGAGATATGTCAGTTTGTCTGCTGTTTGTTGTTGCCTCATTCTCACATGGACTTCTATGGCCCCATAAGCACACAACTCCAGTGGACCCAGAGTGTGTGATAGTTCTTAAGTACAACTGAGTGTGTTGTACTTACAATTGAGCAAGCGGAGAGGATGACAGCCCTAAGAGTCTATGATTTTTCCCATTAAGTCCAGAGCCTGCTTTGGTTGCAGAAAGGAGGCAATGCCTTATAACAAACATGAGTAACCAGGGAACATTATTAGGTCCTTTATCACTGTTAGGAATTAAACTGTGTCCTCCAACAAAATTCATATATTGAAGTTCCAATGTTCAGTGCTTCAGAATGTGGCTGTTATTGGAGACAGGATCTCATAAGGGGTAACGAATTAAATGAGGCTATTAGCGTGGACCCTAATCCAGTGGCTTCCATCTTTATCAGAAGAGAAAATTTGGACACAGTATTTGTAGAGGGAGATCACGGAAGGCACAAGGAGAAGATGGCCCCACGCTAGACAAAGAGAGAAGTCTAAGAAGAGAACAACTCTGTTGACACTTTGATGTTGAACTTCCAGCTTCCAGAATTGTGAGAAAGTAAATTTCTGTTGCTTAAGCCACCCAGTTGGCAGGCTTTGTTATGGCAGCCCTAGCAAACTAACGTGTTTCATGTGCTCCTTCCCTGTGGCAGCCACTTGTGCTGCAAGTGATGATGGAGAAAGAGAAAGATGGGTACTACCTAGTTCTTTTACTCTCATTCCTTCTTTATTCATCAGTAAACTCAAGGTAGGGAGTGTGGGTAGAACATGTTGAATCAACAAACAAAATAAAGACAGTTCAGTTCATTTTGTTTGGCATTTCTGTTTTTGTAAGAATGAAATATATTTCTTTTTATTGCTTTGTTGATTTTAAGCATTAAACTATGCAATCTACAGTGTTTTAATTTGGCATTGGGTCTAAATAATACAAGGGAATGAAAATAGAAAAGATTCCCTCGAGTCAATACAAAAAATGCTAAGTGATGTAATATTATTATTTTTTAAAGATTTATTTATTTTAAAGGCAGAGTTACAGAGAAGCAGAGGCAGAGAGAGAGAGAGAGAGAGAGAGAGAGAGAGAGAGAGAAAGAGAGAGGTCTTCTATCTGATGGTTCACTCCCCAGATGGCTGCAATAGCTGGAGCTGAGCTGATCCAAAACCAGGAGCCAGGATCTTCTTCCAGGTCACCCACATGAGTGTAGGGGCCCAAGCACTTGGGACATCCTTTACTGCTTTCCCAGGCCACAGCAGAGAGCTGGATCGGAAGTGGAGCAGCCGGGGCTTGAACCGGCGCCCATATGGGATGCTGGCACTGCAAGTGGTGGCTTTGCCTGCTATGCCGCAGCGCCGGCCCCTGTAATTTATATTAATGAAGATTTAGCAGGCAATGGAAGGAGTAGTCTTTGGAAAGGGTCTAGTATTTCTATTTGTTGGGCTTGTCAAGCATACCTTTTCAGATTTGGTTAAGATAAAAAGAGAATTTTACTTACTTTGTTTTGTATCTATCTTTCTATATCTTTTAAGTGTGTCACTTCATTTCCCTCTTTCTGTGCTATTTCCATTGCAGCATAAATTTATTAACTTTAATTTTAATTTTGAAAGGCAGAGAAAGAGAGAAAAGAGGGAGAGAGGAGAGGAGAGGAGAGGAGAGGAGAGGAGAGGAGAGGAGAGGAGAGGAGAGGAGAGGAGAGAGGGAAAGGGAGAGCACACTCCCATGTGCTGGTTTTCTCCTCAAATGCCATCAATGGGCTGAGTAGAGGCTGAGGCAGGGGACTAGGAACACCATCCACGATTCCCAGATGGGTGGCAGAAACCCACTTACTTCAGCCCTCACAGTTGTCTCCCAGCGTCTGTGTTAGCAGGAAGCTAGACTCAGGAACAAGAGGCAAGTATCAAACCCAAGCACTCTGATATTCCCATCTCCTATTTACTTCTTTCTGTTTTCTCTCCTTATGCTATTTTAGGTATTAAGACATTAAATGCCATCTAAATGCTGATGATTCACAGGCTCTATATATGCAGCATGAACTGCTCCCCTGATCTGCAATAATATCTTTCTTTAAAAAATAGAGCTGTTTATTTATTTGAAAAGCAGAGTAACAAATAGATTCTGGATTCCATGAGTGGGCCCAATGTAATCACAAGGGTCCTTGAGCGTGGAAGAGGATGGGAGAAAAGGAGACAGAGGCAGAGGCAGGAGTGAGCTAGGTGGAGAGATGCAATGGGAGAGGACTTGACTTGTAGCTGCCAGCCGTGAAGATGGAGCAAGGAACTGAGGAATGCCGAGGGCTCCAGAAGCTGGAGAAGGCAAGGGCTGGAGTCACTCAGAGAGGAGAGGAAGGCGAGTCTGCTGTCACTCGTGTGTTATTTTAAAAGCTTGCATTTTATTTTATCTTTAAATATGAATGTTTAAAAATAAATAAAAATTAAATATAAATATGTTTAAAAGAATAAATATTTAAATATTTATTTGAAAGGCAGATTGACAGAGCAGGAGAGGCAGAGACAGGCACACATACATACACACATATACAGAGAGAGAGAAAAAAAGAGAGAGAGAAGGAGAAGGGGAGAGAGAAAGAAAATGAAAGAGAGACTGACAGAACTGGTATCTATTAGTTCATCCCCCAAATCCCTGCAGTGGCCAGGGTTAACTTGGGCTGAAGCCAGGAGCCAGGAACTCAGTCCAGGTGGCAGGACTTAATTCACTTGAGTCATCTCTGTGCATCCTGGGGTCTGCATTATCAGAAAGCTGGAGTCAGGAGTCTGGGGCACATATTGACCCAGGAACTGCAATGTAGGGTGCTGGCATTTTTTTTTTTTTTTTTGACAGGCAGAGTTAGACAGTGAGAGAGAGAGAGACAGAGAGAAAGGTCTTCCTTTTCCGTTGGTTCGCCCCCAAGTGGCTGCTACAGCTGGCGGGTTGTGGCTGGCACACTGTGCCGATCCGAAGCCAGGAGCCAGGTCTTTCCTCCTGGTCTCCCATGCAGGTGCAGAGCCCAAGGACCTGGGTCATCCTCCCCTGCTTTCCCGGGCCACAGCAGAGAGCTGGTCTGGAAGAGGAGCAACCGGGACAGAATCCAGGGATGCTGGCATTTTAAAAAAGGATTTTATTCAGAACTAGAATGAGAGTGAGAGCCAGAGTGAGCAAGCAAGAGAGAGAGAGAGAGAGAGAGAGAGATCTTTCATCCATTAGTTCATTCTGTAAATGGCAGCAGCAGCCTTGTCTGGGACAGGATGAAGTCAACAGCCAGTATCTTTATCTGGATCTCCCACATGGTTAATAGACAATGCTTTGGAGGCTTCCCAGGCACACTAGCAGGAAGCTGGATCAGAAGTGGAATGGCCAGGACTTGAATTGGCATGCTTATGTGTGGTGCTTCTATTGCAAGTGACAACTTAATCCACTGTGCTGCAATGCTGGCCCTGAAAGGGGCATCTTAACTGGTGTGTGAGCTTCTAGGCCAAGCTCTCATCCTCACTTTGGTTTTAGTCCAGTGAAAGCCCTGACTTCTAGCCTACAGAACTTTCTTTTTAAATATTTGCTTATTTATTTGAAAGGCAGAGTTACAGAGAGGCAGAGGCAGAGAGAGAGAGAGAGAGAGAGAGAGAGAGAGAGAGATCTTCCACCAGGTCTTCTTCCCCAGATGGTCGCAACAGCTGAAGCTGTGTTGATCCGAAGCCAGAAGCCAGGAGCTTCTTCCAGGTCTCCCACATGGGTACTGGAGTCCAAGGACATGAGCCATAATCTACTGCTTTCCTAGGCCTCAGCAAAGAGCTGGATTGAAATAGAGCGGCTGAGACTCGAACTGGTGCCCAAATGGGATGCCAACACTGCAGGTAAAAGCTTTACCTGCTAAGCCACAGGGCTGGCCTCCAACTTTTAAAAGATAAATTTTTATTACTCAAGTCACTGAGTTTATGGTCATTTGTTACTTCAGCAATTCAATGGGTGACATTCCCATTTAATGCTTAAATACAATCTACAGATATGCTATTTTTTTTTTTTTACAAAGTCTGGTGCTGTCTTCATGTAACAAAACATGATTTTGTGGATGATTTTCAAGGTCTGCATTCTTAGACTCTGATATTATGTGCATATAGATGTGTTAAATTCAATTTTCACCTAGAGTCTCTTGAAAGTTAACAAAAAAGTTACTTTGTGGGGCTAGAATGGCCAACATAAACATTATTGATTTAATCATTTTATCTGATTAGAAAGTCTCATGCAGGGTATAAAAATAAAGGGAACAGATGTTATGCAAATAGTTTCCAGAAAGCATATTATAAGTGAATAATTTTAGAAGTGAGAGCAGAGACTAGAAGGACCATCCCGACAGGACAACACCTGACCTGAACAGCAGCTGTAACCTCTTATATACATGCTCTATAGAGAAAGGTCACATAGCTCCTCCTAGAACCTGGGGGCGGGATTCTAGCCTAATGTGTCTTGTTTGCTCCAATGTGTATGAGTAACCATAGTTCAATTTGCTCTTGGTACCAATACTTGCACCCTGGGAGTTCTGTCATGTGAAACATTATGCTCAATGTGAATAGCTGAGGCAGCTATGAGTTGTGGCCCAGTGGGGGAAAAGAAAAGAGATAAAATTAAGATACCTGTAATTTTTCACAATTAAGTAAAATACTGAGTATATAGTGAAATATTGCCTCTACTTTCAAAACTGCAAATTACCCATTGGAATCCACTCCTTTCTTTATATATATATTTATATATATATATATATATATAGCTTTATATATATATATATATATATATATATATATATATATATAGCTTTTATTTAAAGAATATAAATTTCCAAAGTACAGCTTATGGATTGCAATGGCTCCCCCCCCACAACTTCCCTCCCTCCCGCTACCCTCTCCTTTCCCGCTCCCTCTCCCCTTCCATTCACATCAAGATTCATTTTCAATTCTCTTTATACACAGAAGATCAGTTTAGTACATATTACGTAAAGATTTCAACAGTTTGCCCTCACATAGAGACACAAAGTGAAAATACTGTTGGAGTACTAGTTATAGTATTAATTCACAATGTACAGCACATTAAGGACAGAGATCCTACATGATTTTTTTAAAGAATTGATTAATTATCTATGCAATTTCCACTCCTTTCTAAACATCTACAAATAGGCACTCTTCTCAAGTGACAATTTTCTTTTTTAAAATAATTTATTATTTATTTGAGAGGTAAAGTTACAGACAGAGAGAAGGAGAGAGCTTCACTCCCTAGTGGCCACAACAGCTGGAGCTGTGCTGATTCAAAGCCAGGAGCCAGGAGCTTCTTTCAGGTCTTCCATGCAAGTGCAGGGGCCCAAGGACTTGGACCATTTTCCACTGCTTTCCCTGACCACAGCAGAGAGCTGGGTTGGAACTGGAGCAGCCAGGACTCAAACTGGTGTTCCAGCTTATTTCCCCTCCTGATTCCCTGCTTATTCTGGATCCCATATCAAAATGCAAGGCACAGATAAGAATAGCATAATACAGAAGGCTCCACATTTTCCTGGTAATGAGACTATCTCCTAGTAATTATGATTATTATTAAATGTATTAGTCTACTAGGGCTGCTATAATGAAATACCATAAATTGGGCAAGATAAATGACAGAAATGGATTTTCTCACAGTTCTAGAGGCTGAGAAGTCCAAGATCAAGGTTGTAGGTGGTTCGGTTTCTGCTGATGTCCCATGGGGAGGGAGCGGGGGAAAGGGGAGGGAGAGAGGGAGAGAGGGAGAGAAGAAAGGAGAGAGGGAGGGAGAGGCAGAGTGAGAGAGGAACTTTCTGATGTTTCTTCTTATAATGACACTAATCCTATTGGGTCATGGCCCCACCTTTATGACCTCATATTACCTTCATTTTCTTTTTAAAACCCTATCCCTAAATATGGTCACATTGGGAAGCAGAGCATCAATATATGAATTTAGGGAGAATACAATTCAGACTATGGCACCAGAAAACAAATGTTTCAACAACAATTATAAAGAATTTGGAAATGCTAGGGTATATTAAAACTAGTGAAGTTTACTTGGATCCAGAACATTTTTAATGGCTTCTAAAAATAACAGTTTCAAATCATTAGAAAGCAGTTACTTTTCTCATACATGTAACTTTAATTGCTGAGGGCTTTCCCAGGCTGTGTTCCTACAGAAGCATTGATCTGTTTTGGTCCTGATGTTGTATGAAGCAAAGTCTGTAGGCAAAAGCTAAGCTGTGTCCCTTGTCTCCAGCCTGTGCCAGAGGGGCCCACTGCCTGTTGACCAGGGTACTCTTCCCAGTGGAGAACAAATGCAGCTTCTTGCATATCTGTCCTGCAGATAGTCACTGCCAAGCAATTAGAATTGGTGTTCTGGGTGGGAACATTATGGACACAATAATCATTTCTATTGTTTATCTGTATAGTGCTTTATAGTTTACAAAGTGTTTTTTTATTTATGTTATTTAAACTTTGCAAAGACTGTGAAATTGAATAGTTATTACTATCTCTGCCTTACTTTTGGAAGTAGAAGCTCAAAAGCTATAGTTTCTTTTTTTAAAAAAATATTTATTTAAGAGGCAGCAACAGACACTTGGAGAGACAGAGAGATATAGCTCCAACTTGTGGGTTCACTATCCAAATGCCTATAACTGCCAGGACTGGGCTGGACTGAAGCCAGGAGCCAGGAAATCAATCCAGATCTCTCAGGTGGTTGGCAGGAACCCAATTATTTGAGCCATCACTTGCTGCCTCCCTTGGTTTGCATTAGCAGGAATCCAGACTTGAGTTGAAACTAGGTATTGAAACCAGGTACATCAAGATGAGACACAGGAGTCTTAAATGAAAGGCTAATTGCTCACCCCAGAACTACTTTTTCAAATCAGTTAGTCTCTGTCAGAGTTGGGACCAGAAACAGTATTTAATGAACTCTGACTTCAGTGTTCTATTCGCTCCACCACTGCTGTCATACATACACTTGCATAAATAAATCCAGGAAAACAAAAGCAACCCGCAAGTGCACAGTGGCGTCTATTTGGAAGAATGGAATGCTTGTCTTCCCCTAGGTTTTCACTACCTTGACAGGTGTACTTTGGTCCCACCATCTGTTATGCCACAGAGCTCTGTATGAAATCACCCCACACTGACAACACATTGCTGTGTACATTTGTGGAAGTGTCCATTTCTTTTGACTAGACTACACATTTGATGAAGGATATGGCCATATTTGTTTAGAATTCGTCACAGAGGTTGTGCTCAATGCATAGATAACATCAGTAGCTAACACTGATGGAGGGCTTCATATGTGCTGTGCACTCTTTCAAGCAACTTTATTTCATTCAATTAATTGTCGTGAGCATTCTACGGGTACGTGGAAACTCCTCATTTTACAAGTGGGGAAGCTGAGTTACACAAAGGTAAATAACTGCCCCAGGTGACATAGCTAAGGATCTAGTGCACCCCAGGGACCCTGTTCTTAATCCTGTTTTGATACTGGCAGTCAATAAAGGTTGGCTGAGCAGGTGATGAGGGACCTAGCACTCCATTTTGGCATAAAAGTCCCATTTGCTGTTAGACACTTTTGCATGGGAAATCTTCTAAGATTCCACAATAGCCTTTGTTGATATATCCAACAAAGAACATAAGCAATTCAGGCTTGCTGGGAAAGGTTATTTCTGCAGAACTGAGGGAGGTAGTTTGTCAGGAGAAAGAAAAATAGATCATAAGAGAATTGAATAAAGCAAAGTATAGGTGAAGGGAGAATTCATCTACCATACTTAGAGTAATATTAAATTCTACCACTGAATCTCACCATCGTACCTGCAGATATTCAAACTAACCTGGAAGCAAGGCATGAATCTGTCTAGCAGCTTGTTGCTTTGCTCAGTGTGCAACTCACTGAGGAATCCTTGTAATCAAAGATGGCTCTCAATTCTCCTTCCCCATCAAGTTGTCCTTTTGCTGAATGAGTGCACTCCCATCTGCTGGCTCACTCCCCAAATGGTTGCAGCAGTCAGAGCTGAGCCAGTCTGATGTCAGGAGCCAAGAACTCCATTCAGGTCCCCTACATGGGTATCAAGAACCCAAGAACTTAGGCCATCATCTGCTGCTCCCAGGCACATTAGCAGGAAACTAGATTAGAAGCAGAGCAGCTAGAACTTGAAACAAGACAGGTATACACCATTCATTTCAGGTGTGAGTCAGGTGTGCAAAGGCATAAATACAGATTAGAAGTGAATACAGAGAGACATTTGATAAAGTAAAGTCCCAGAATATCTATCTTTTAAAACTTGGAAACTGAATTTTCAGACTAACCTCAGAAAGGCAATGTGAAGATGATGAGAAATCAGTAATGGAAAGTGAAGTTGATAATCAAGGAAAGACAGCAGAGAGAGTAGGAAGACAATGGGATGAGGAGTTCATCCTGATTCTGCCATTTCCCACCTATTTGACTTTGGGTAGTTGAGGAGAATGGTGCACAGTAAGTTTTCTCATAAGTACAAGGCTTTGGACATATGAAACCTTAAGTTTCTTTAGCATGGGAAGAGTTGGTGCTCCTGATTGGAAAGTGAGGTATAGTTTCACAAAGGACATGTTGGTTACAATAGTCAAAACATCCCCACTTCCCACCCAGCCGTTGCTGACCCCACTTCAAAATTCTAGTAGCACTAAAGAAACATTGATAAGAAGGTCAGGAAAAAGCAACTACTTAATAAATGATGTTAGGTACTCTATCAGAATTGAATGAAAGAATTGTTACGTCTTGTAGTCTGAAGAATTTTATTTCTGTCATTTCCTTCCCAAGTTAAAAAAATGTAAAGTCCCAGAATAGCAAACATAGCATTCCAATGCAGAAAGAACTATGGAAACCATATCATGTTCTCTTCATATCAGATATGGCCCACTTGGAGATGTGAGAGATGGCCATAGGTTTGAGGCATTTCAATCTAATACTACTTTTGAGAATTTAAGATATTATGATTTAGTTATAGAGAATTCCATTTCATATGAATAAGTTTTATTTTGTTGGGCTGTCTCTATTTGCAGGAGTTTACCATATCATAGTGCCTTGGTTTCGCCCCTTTCCATTCAACATGACATTCAAACCTCTAGTATGTAAATATGAAAGTGAACAAGTTCTTATACATTAATCCAATTCCTTAATCAAAAGAAAGAAGTCCAAATCCAGGTAGAATTAGAATTTGATGAAAAAATTAAATTATTATTAATTAATTGATCTTTGCTGAATCAAAAAATCTTGTTATTGATCTATTAAAATATATTAATAAAGTATTTGTGAACCATTTTATTCTTAGTCGCATATGTAAAATATTTTTAATTTAATTATATTTTTACTGGGGAAAATAAATATGACTTTGGTTCCTGTGTTTAGTCAGAGCCTCACTAAAACATATTTGCTTCATAATTTATAGACATTAAATGATTTTATTTATTTTAGGAGACAAGAATCATATCCTTAAGACAGCAAAGATTAATGTAATCTTAGTTATTTAAAAGATTATTTAAAAAAATTATTTGTACTTAAATATATACAAAAATATCTTGCTTTACAGTTATCGTTCTACGCTGTGGGGTCAGGGATTCAAATGCTGGCCCCATAATTGACTTCATCATCCTTATGTAAAAAATAAAGGTATGAATGGTATGTATCTCACACATCTGCTTTGAAAATTCAGTGAGAGAATACATGTGATGCAATCACGCATAGACTGCACTATAGTTGTAATGCTACTCTCATGAATAATCTTTTTTTTCAGTGATGATCAATCCATTTCATAATTTATTTAGATGTTTAAGCTCTCACACTAAATTTTTACAAGCTGGTGAACACTGATAAATTATCTCTCCCACAGAACTATAACCACACATTCCCAGATAGTATAAATATGTGGTTGAACTAACATTAATATGCATTGCCATTTTATCAACTACATAATAGAACAAATTATCAAGTAGTCAAATATTAAGTTATAAAGCTCAAAAGGCATATAAAATACTAAGTGTCGGCTCAATTCATTAGCAGAACCCACTTATTTCTTTCCTTCAAGATGTTGGGAAGGAAAAAATCACACTTCAAGCAAAAATAAGTTTGTAAACAACTTTTGATAAGTATGGAAAAAATTACAACAATTTCAGAAATTTTATGATTAAAAATTTTAAGCTACAATAATAAAGCATCTCTACCTCTTATAATATTTACTAAATTAAATAACATATTCTACATGTTTTGCACAAGACATAGGCAACATTTTACTAAAAATATTTAATAGCCCCCTCCCATTATTTGCTCAGGCCCACTCTGTTAAGTTGCACCTCAGAGTGCAACTTGAATTAACATTGAATTAACTGTAAGCGTTTTTTTTTTTTTTTGGCCTGAACACATTAAAGATATGTGCTTCTGTATAATGTAGATTTTCAAAATGGAGCTTTTATATTAACAGCAAAAGATTTATAGAAATGTTAAATAATCATTAGACTTTGTAAAATAGAAATCAATGGTTAAGCAAACCTGATGTGTACTGGTATGAATGTGGGTGATGTAAACATAAAGTGAGCAGGCAAATAACCATAGAGTCCCTAGTTTCAGTGTTTGAAATGATTGAAGGAATAAACCACATAAGGTCTGAATGTTCGTAGTTCCTGGGATTTTAACTCTGTAGGATACTAAAAATATAGAAGTATTGTACTGGGTATTTTGGCACCTAATCTTTCTTTTTTTGAAGGTTTTTACTTAATAAATACAAATTTCATATGCACAGCTTTTAGGAATACGTTGGTTCTACCCCCCCAAATCCCGCCCTCCCCTCCACTCCCACATTCCCATCCTACCTCTTACTCCCCCTCCCATTCCATTTTTCCTTAAGATTCATTTTTAATTGACTTTATATACAGAAGACCAACTCTATACAAGGTAGAGATTTCAACTGTTTACACCTACACAGACTCACAAAGTAAAGTACAGTTTGAAGACAAGTTTTACTGTTAATTCTCATAGTACACCTCATTAAGTACAGATGTCCAACTTTGGGAGTAAATGCACAGTGACTTCTGTTGTTAATTAACAATTAACACTCATTTTTTTATGTCAGTGACCACCCAAGGCTCTTGAAATGAGCTGCCAGGCTATGGAAGCCTATAGAGTCCAAAAACTCTGTCGGTATTTAGACAGGGCCATATACAGAGTGGAAGTTCTCTCCTCTCTTCAGAGAAAATTACACCGTCTTTGATGACCCCTTCTTTCCACTGGGGTCTCCCTCATAGCAATATTTCATGCAGAACAGTTTTTGTCACTGTGTCTTGGGCTTTTACCTGAAATGCTCTCATAGGATTTTCAGCTAGATCCAAATGTCTTAGGGACTGATTCTGAGATCAGAGTGCTGTTTAGGGTGATTGTCATTCTGAGTCTGATGTATGGACTGCTTCCCCTATTAGAACTTTCTCTCCTTTGTAATTCTATCTGTTGTTATTACCAGGCACTTGGTCTTATTTATGTGATTCCTTTGAATTTTAATCCTATCTATATGATCAATTCCATACTTAATATGATCACTTTATCACATAAAATGGGATTAGTGCCACCCAGATTAATGGGATTTGGAGTCCCATGGCAAATTTTTAGCTTCACTCTTAGAGGTAAGCCTGTGGGAATGTGGCATCTAATCTTTCTAAATTTCTTATGTATTGAGAAGATTCTGGCATGGGAATAGATTTAAGATACAACTCAATACTGCATGATTTCAAGAAAAGCCAATTGATACAAATGATAAGCACATTTTATTTTATTTTTAAAAAATATTTTATTTATTTATTTGAGAGGTAGAGTTATAGACAGTGAGAGGGAGAGACAGAGAAAGGTCTTCTGTGTGTTGGTTCACTCCCTAAATGGCCACAATGGCCAAGAGCTGCACCGATCCGAAGCCAGGATCCAAGGGCTTCCTCCTGGTCTCCCATGTGGGTGCAGGGGCCCAAGGACTTGGGCCATCCTCTACTGCTTTTCCAGGACACAGCAGAGAGCTGGATTGGAAAAGGAGCATCCGGGACTAGAACTGGTACCCATATGGGATGTTGGCACATACTGTGCCATGGTGCCAGCCCCAATAAGCTCATTTTAAATGCCAAACAGCAAGAATCTTTTGCTATATGTTGGTTATAACCCAAAGATAGAGGTTGCAATTATGTCAGATTTATGGGCTGGTAAAACTGCTTTACAATACCTTTTGGAAGTTTAACTAAAGTTACTCACCAAGCCAACATGTTGGCTAATATGTGTGACAAATTAGATCTTGTCTAAAATTCTACTTCCAAGGCAATAGCCTTAGGTACCCCAGTTTTACTGAATGCAACAGTTGTTTCTACAACCATTGGAGTCTGTGAAGTGCAGCCACCTCTTAGGACAATATTTTTCCAAATACAAAAGTTGTTTGTTGTTAAAAGCTCCATGCCACTTTTGTCTTATGAACTGTATTGCATCTTCATATTTAATTTCACTTTCAATGAATGCTAGGGTGACAAGCAATGGAGCTTTTCCAAGGACTGCAACATAATGAACAGTGATACAACAACCAGGTCCTTCACAAAACTTAATTTTAACAAG
Source organism: Sylvilagus floridanus (assembly GCA_949820135.1). Taxonomy (NCBI): domain Eukaryota; kingdom Metazoa; phylum Chordata; class Mammalia; order Lagomorpha; family Leporidae; genus Sylvilagus; species Sylvilagus floridanus. Next base: position 97,277,493 of record OX463241.1, on the reverse strand, counting down.
ACATAACCAGTCATCAATGATCTGGTTGCTTGTGGTCCACCATCACCAAAAGGCTAATGGAGAACATGGCTGCCTTCTTTCTCCACAAGATTAGTGTCATAAGTTGCTGCACATACTCTTACTTGCATGGTAACTCCATATTTCTTAATTTCCTCAATAAATTTATTTTATGTTGCATTGGCTGGATTATGTGTAATAAGAAATCTCATGTTCTTGTATGTGACTTCCACAGGAGCTGGGTGATTCATGTGGGCCATATTAATTTACTTAAGGAAACACTTAATAGGGTTAAATTTGAAAAAAAAAAAAAATACAGGCTGGCGCCAGGGCTCACTAGGCTAATCTTCCACCTGTGGTGCCGGTACTCCAGGTTCTAGTCCTGGTTGGGGCACCAGTTCTGTCCCGGTTGCTCCTCTTCCAGTCCAGCTCTCTTCTGTGACCCAGGAAGGCAGTGGAGGATGGCTCAAGTCCTTAGGCCCTGCACCCACATGGGAGACCAGGAGGAAGCACCTGACTCCTGGCTTCAGATCGGTGTAGTGGCCATATGGGGTGTAAACTAATAGAAGGAAGACCTTTCTCTCTGTCTCTCTCTCTCTCACTGTCTAACTCTGCCTGTCAAAAAAAAAAAAAAAAAAGAAAGAAAAAGAAAAAGAAAAAGAAAAAACCAAATCCAGAAATGACACGCAAAGCAACTGAAGTCTGCTTCACTATCTTCCACTTGTGATTTCAGTGCTTTAAGTATGAAGTGGGGAGTAACAGGAAATCAAATGAGCCTCCTAAGAAGCAGCAGCAATTCTTCAATCCAGTAATACTGAAGCAATAGAAAGGAAGTGCACTGAGGTTTAGCCCATCCAGGTCAAAACTCTTATATAAAATGCTCTGCGGATTCCAACCCAACATGTTTGAGCCCAGGTTAACCACTGTTGGGGGGCTTCTTGGTGGAGTAGTAACAAATCTTTATAGTTCACTTGTCTGCATAGAGGTCATGCTGTGCCTGGCAGTAGTCTCCACTGCCCTTCAGTAACTCCATAAATGTGTGACCAAGAGCACCACAGAACTGAGGGATATGTTTACTCACTGAAGATTGCGGCCTAATCATACAGCCGATCCTGAGGTGGCGGTGACACAGGCGGGAGTGGTGGATGCAGGGCATGGGGCCATGAATATTCTTATTATTATCTTAAGGGAGGAGCAATTAAATAAGAAATTTGTACAACCCAGGACGTCAGGGCTCAAAATAATCTCTTAAAATGTGACATAATCTGGCCACATATTTCTAATGGCGTATACAGACATGTCACAAGTGAGTACATGCTTCACTATTAAGTTTCCAATTTTTGTTTGTCATAATGCTTGTAGGGATTTCTAGAGAAAATTTCCAAAGATCCTGTCATACATCTGGGATGGAAAAAGGAAGGGTAGTTGCACAAAAAGTTGGAAAATGTTTTAGCAAGAAAAATCTTCGGGAATATTTACCTGTTCTACCATATATTTATGTAACTGTTTATGTCTAGCCTCATTCTAAAAATGTGAGGTGGTAATTAGAAGATTAAAGTTTGTCTTGCAAAACTTAAGATTTGATGAAAATAGAAATAATATACTATTCAAAAGGGAATGGAATAAGGAAAATATATTGAAATATAAATAATAAGATTTTTAATTAGCTTGAGATGAGAATATTGAATTACTCACTGGACAAAGAGAACTTTAAAAGAAACTAAGAGGTCTCTGTCTTAAAAAGTACTTTCAGCTTTGTAGTTAATTAGAGTAAGATAATTTCCTGTGCTCTGTGGAAATTCAGTTACTGAAGCACAAAATATCCCACCGTAAAGTGTGCAACAACAAAGATTCTCACATAAATGAGTTAGCAATGTGATAAATATTTCTGAATGACAAATTTTCTTTACCAAATGAATAAAAACTTTTCAAACAAGAAGAACTTAATTGCACACATCTTCAAGTTGGAAAAGAAAGTACTATCAAAAAATAAGCAAACAATGGAAAAAAGTATTAGTGATCTTATTTATCCTTGTAAGATATTCTTGGCATATCCACATAATACATGTGCTGTTGTGGAAGACATTTTTGTAGGAGTTGGGGCATGATAAGATGAAAATGAAAATGTATTTCAGATTTGTTAGATACAACAGCAACAAGCAATTGCGGCCATGAGGTAAGTACTACAGAATTGAGTCCCCTACAAGATGCACACATATGCACACACACATACATTACAAATAAATTAAAGGCTGTTCCTTACTATCTGTGGGGGCATTGTTTCCAGGATCCCAACAGATATCAGAATCTGTAGATGCTCAAATACCTTATATGAAATAGTGTAATATTTTCTTATAACCTGTATATGTCTTATTGTTTATTTTATTTTCTTAAAGATTTATTCAATTTTTGATTTGAAAGGGAGAGAAGGAGAGAGAGAGAGAGAAAGAGAGAGAGAGAGAATGAATCTTCAATCTGCTGACTCACTCCCCAAATGGCCAGAACAGCCTGGACTGGACCAGGCTGGAATCATGTGGCAGGGATTCCATCCATGTCTTCCAGGTGTGTGGCAGGAACCCAGGTACTTGGACCACTGTCTGCCCTGCCCAGATGTATTAGCAGGAAGCTGAATCAGAAATGGAGTAGCCAGGACTCAAGCTGGTACTCTGACTTGGGAGGCTGGCATCTCAACTGGAGGCTTAATCTGCTGAGCTACAATGCTGGCTCCTGCAAGTATTTATTTAAAAAATAGATTTACCTGGGTTTTCCCAAACTTGATAAGGAGACAGCTTTCAAAGAACAACTATTAATAAGTTATAGGTCTTTGAACTTTTGGGGAATAGTGTGTGGGGTTATTTCTTCTAAAGTAAAATATAGTATGATAATAGGTACATTGCAACCAGATAATGAGACACATTTCAAAGTCGAGTATGTATGTGTCCGTTGGCCATTTGCATTTCATCCTTTGAAAGATATCTGTTCATGTCCTTTGTCCATTTCTTCCCTGAATTATTTTGTAGTGTTGAGTTTCTTGAGCTGTACATAGATTTATCAGTTGCATAGTTTGCAAATTATTTTCTCCCATTGCTCATTGCCTATTCACTTATTGAGTATTGCCTTTGTTGTGCAGAAGCTTCTTAGCTTGATGTAATGCCATTTGCTTGTTTTTGCTTTTATTGCCTGTCATTCTGGGGTCTATTCCAAGTAGCCATCAGGGAAATGAAAATAAAAACCACAATAAGGTTTTACTTCAATCCAGTTAGAATGGCTACCATCAAAAATTAAATAATAATAAAAAACAAACAATAAATACTGCTGAGGATGTGGGGAAAAGATACAGGAACGCACTGTTGGTGGGAACGTAAACTAGTAAAACCATCATGAAAAGCAGTATGGAGATTCCTCAGAAATCTGAAAACAGATTTATCACAGGACTCAGTCATCCCATTCAGGGGTATTTAACACAACAAAATGAATTCAGCACATGAAAGAGTTATCTCAATGCCCATGTTTATTGCAGCTCAATTTGTAATAGCTAAGGAGACAGCTTTCAAAGAACAACTATTAATAAGTTATAGGTCTTTGAACTTTTGGGGAATAGTGTGTGGGGTTATTTCTTCTAAAGTAAAATATAGTATGATAATAGGTACATTGCAACCAGATAATGAGACACATTTCAAAGTCGAGTATGTATGTGTCCGTTGGCCATTTGCATTTCATCCTTTGAAAGATATCTGTTCATGTCCTTTGTCCATTTCTTCCCTGAATTATTTTGTAGTGTTGGAATAAACCCAGATGTCTATCAGCTGATGATTGGATAAGGAAAATGTGGTATATGTACGTTGTGGAGTACTATTGAGTCATAAAATAAGAATGAGGTCCTACCTTTTATAACAGAACAGATGCAACTGGAAACCATTACGCTTAGTCCTAAAAACTATGCCAGAGCTGAAAAGACAAATATTCCATTTTCTGTGATTTATGGTCCTTAATATACAGAGTTCAAAAAGTGTAATGTATATGAGTGACATTGACATTTTGAGATTTGATTATTGTTTACAGCCCTTGTCTATACCCTTGAAGAACAGTGGTTTTTCCATTTACCATTTGTTGAATTCTTTATTTGGTGGAGGGTTAAGCTTGTGATTATAAAATAAACTGAAATTATGTCATTGTAAAAATTAAAAGAAAAAATAATAAAGGACTGAGGAGGGAGGGTGACACTATTTATATATTAAAAGATATTTTCTCAGTGAGAATTCCATTATTCAAAGTTAATTTAAAATTTTTATTTCTCAATTTATTTGAGATGTAGAGAGACAAACACAAAAACACAAAACACACACATATCTAGCTCTATCTATCTATCTATCTGTCTATCTTATCTACCTACCTATATAGAGAGATCTATCAACTGACTTGCTCCCCAGTTGCCTACAATGGCTGAGGAGCCAAAAAATACCATCCAGGTGTCTCACATAGTAAATATTTGACCATCATTTGCTGATTCAAACCAAGTACCCTGATATGCAAGGTGGGTGTTCCAAGTGGTGCCAAATGCCTAAATAGCTGTGCCAAATGCCCACACAATGACTACTATTTTAAATAAAGAATTTGAATGAGGCACGAAAATGGGGAAATGAACAGATGAACAAATACGAGAGTAATAAGGTCTAACATTGATTTAAAAATGAAAAGTAAAGCTAGGAACCAGAGCTCCCAAGAGATTACATGTTACATGAAAGACTGAGTTTTCTACAGGCTGTATGATGTAGAAAGAATACAGACTTAGAAACATAGAAACCAGGCTTGAATCTTATTAGTCATGCAGCTTTGGCAAACTTGCTTCTTTACGTCTGTCTTCTTCTCTGCAAATTAAAATGTTTTTTGATAGCATACTTGGTTATTGTGAGGATGGAGTGAGGCAATGACTGGGGAAGAGCGTTGAAGAACATAAAGGTGCAACATCAATCATTACTACTCACCCAGTGTTTCACACTAAGCAACAGTAACACCTCTAAAGATTCCCTAGCCACTATTCTAAATTACTTGTTTTTATATAGCAAGAAAATAAATTCAGAGTTTCAGGTCAAGTTCTACATTTCTGTTCTTCAGCACTCCCATGGAAGAACATTTTAGAAGTTTTCAATGTCTAGAAACTTGAAATAATCTATTAACACTAAGCTATAACAAAGAAGCATGACAAATAATTCCATTTATAGACACTAAACTGACTAACAAACGGTGGAAGGAGCAGTCTAGACATCGGATAGTGTGTTTCTATACTGGGGGACATCTACATCCTGAGTACTCAGCATGGTCTTGTTGTGAGCTACTTCTGCTCCTAACAACATTAATGGGCTCATTCCTTGTCAAAACTTTATTGTCCATAGTGTAAAGTATACCAACGATTGTTTCTAATGATTTTGCCTTAAATAGCTCTGTAACAACAATAATTTAAAAAGTAGACAAAGTTTAATATATGGGTTTAAATTAATCAATTTTATACATGTTCTGTCTTTTGTTTAATGTATAATACTTGTATCCTATGGGTAGATGACTCTTGTCCACCAGTCCCCTCCCTGCTCCAGATTCCACATTCCTCTGCCCAAGACAAAGAATTCTTAACCTCATCTATTATATAATTTTCCATCTGCGATTATCCAGTCCTGGCAGATATTCTATATCTTGCATTTTTGTATATTCCTCTGTGATTTGTGTTTCTATACAGGATGAGAATGAGAGTGGTGAGTGAGGATGAAGAGTTATTTCCTTTAACTTATTTTTATGACTCTTGAGGACAGAGCAGCACACATTGGCTGCAGTGTGGGAGTAAAAATATAGAGTACAAGTGACTTGTTTTGCTTTGAAATGCTGGGAAGTACCATGAATTCCAAAGCATAGCATCTGTTATATAAAATTTCAGTATTGCCAACTCTGAAAGTTCTGCATGACAGCTTATTTACAGTTATGAAGTGCAGGTACCTAGATGTAGTTCTGCCAAAATGCTGCTCCAAATCTCTTCTTTGCCTTGGTTTTAGTTCTCTACCAGTTTCTGGTTCTATTGTCTCTGCAATCTCAAAAAGAATGGTTCTTTGAAAAAATTTTTCTTACAATAATTTGCATATTTAAAAAAGACCAAACAAGAAAAATTTTAGAACAATTAAATATAATGATAGAATGTGCAATGATGTAGAATTTGATTTTTTTTCTAAATAAGACTTCCTGAACTGTTTCAGATCGCATAATGAGCACTTATACTGCCTACACAGAGGTTGATGTTTCAGCTTTCTGTAATACAAACATTGCACAACAGATTTATTTTTAATATATAGATATAGTCCAACATTGGAAAATATGCCAGACACCAAGTACTAGGGCAAGGGATTTAAAAATAAATGATACATAGACCTATCCTCCAGGAATAAATATCTAATTAAATACTAATACTGTACTCTAAAGACATGCTAAGTGATTCCCACAAGAACTATACTCTGGAGAAGGGAAGACAATAAACATTTAGTGAAGGTACACAAAACAGCAAAACCCACCATGTAGACTCATACCTATGTTTCAGATAAGACATTTATGACCATGGAAGTTTTAATTACTTCAACTGAGTAATATAGCAGAACCATGATTTAAATTTAGGTCCAATTAAGAAAATACATCGAGGGGCCGGCACCCTGGATCAGTTAATCCTCCACCTGCAGTGCCAGCATCTGATATAGGCACTGGGTTCTAGTCCTGGTTGCTCCTCTTCCAGTCCAGCTCTCTGCTGTGGCCCAGGAGTGCAGTGGAGGATGGCCCAAGTGCTTGGGCCCCTGCACCCTCATGGGAGACGGAAGAAGCACCTGGTTCCTGGCTTCAGATCTGCACAGTGCCAGCTGATGAAGCCATTTGGGGAGTGAACCAACAGAAGGAGGACCTTTCTCTCTGTCTCTATTACTATCTCTTACTCTACCTGCCAAATAAATTAAAAATAAAAAAGAAAATACTTTGTCTTTGGGTGAAACAGTTTTTCAAGAGACAAAATTTGGTAATTCAGAAAATCTTGACTAAAGTGAAAGTGGAAATATTGCTTTCAAAGTCTTTAATCTGGTTCCAGATATTGACATGTTCTCAGTGAAGTGTTTGAATAGTCAATAACTCCTCTTTCATTAATTGTGGGGAAAGATGAAGCTTCGTTTTGAGATTCAAATTTCTAGTCATATTTTCACAATAGCTAACAGTTTAAATAAAAATGTTGCAAAAGAATTAATTGCGGTCCATTTGCAAAGCAAATATAATATTGAATGTGACAACACTGAAAAAACAATTTCATAAATAACATAGCCAAATCATTAGTAATGTCCAAATATTTAAAGTTATGTTATACCATGAATCTCTTAAAAATATGTTTTAGTGTTGTGGTCTGACAAAAGACTTAATATGACAAAACTAAAATGCATGTGAATGTTACATTACTAACATGACTGAAATTTGTCAAAATATCAAAGATGAGTACAGTCATTCATCTCTTTGTCTAAATGTTCTATTGACGGGCTCATGATATTTGAATGATTGATCAAATAAAACATGCATAATTCATAAATTATTATAAAGTAGTCCATACTCTTTTTTCTTTGAACATAATTACTATTTTTTGTTTTTTTGTTCAAATTACGAAATTTCTCTATGAAGAATATATTTCATTCAAGATATCTGAAGAGGAGATATTTAACAAAATATTTGTTTGTCCTGTCTCTTCCCTAGAAGTTTCTACCTGCCAAATCTTCCCTACAGTTCAAAGCAGGGCAGATTTCTTATACTATCAGACACCCAACATGGAAAGCTCCATTGCATTTGGATATAATTGTCTTTTGTTAAGTAGACATAAGGCACAGAATTTGTGGATGGCTTGTGGTAGACACAGAGGAGATGGTTAGGTTCACAGGCACTGGTGTGCTGGAGACAGCTCTTGTGGACTCAGAAGGATCCATTATAGCATCTTTCTTGACTCTAAAGTCCTGATGTCACATTGGGAGCTTAAAATGGTCATGGTGGGATATTTACAGTTTGGGAATCAGCACATACTAGAAATCAAGTCACCCAGGACCTCCTTGAGAGAGTTTTTAAACATCAATATGTGCCGCATATGCATTGTTCTGGGTGATGGATTCTGAAGTGACAGAAATATCCATGTGCCTTTTAATACATTATTCTGTGCTTGCATTTGTGATATGCAAGGCAGTCTAAAGCACTCTTGACCCTCTTGCCCAGGTCCAACAACAGCATTATTCTTTTTGAAACTGTCATTTTTTGTATTAAAAAAAAGAGATTTATTTATTTATTTGAAAGGCAGAGTTACAGAGAGGCAGAAGCAGAGACAGAGAGGTCTTCCATCCCTTGGTTCACTCCCCAGATGGCTGCAACAGCTGGAGCTGTGCCTATCTGAAACCAGGAGCCAGGATCTTCTTCCGGGTCTCCCATGTGGGTGCAGTGGCCCAAGGACTTGGACCATCTTTTACTTCTTCACCAGGTCATAGCAGAGAGCTGGATCAGAAGTGGAGCAGCTGAGATTGAACTGGCGCCCATTTTGTAAAGAATGCTATGGTATTTTGATAGGGATTGCATTGAATCTATATATTGCTTGAGGTGTTATATAGCCTTTAATGATAATGATTCTTGCAATCCATAAAGAAGAAGTATCTTTTCATTTTTTGTATCCTTACTGAATACTTTCACCAATGTTTCATAATTTTCACTGTAGAAATCTTCAATTTGTTCGGCTAAACTTATTCCTAAACATTTGTTTTTTGATGGCTATTGTGAAAGAGATTTGTTTCTTGATTTCTCTTTCAGTGAGTTCATCATTGATGTATAGAAAAACTACTTTTTTAATGTTCATTTTGTACCTTGTGACTATACTGAATTGGATTATAAGTTTTAACAGCTTTTTGGTGGAATGTTTAGGTTTCTCCATGTATATTATGTCATCTGCATATTTGGATATTTTGAATTCCTCTTTTCAAATCTTGATGTCCTTTATTTCTTTCCCTTCCCTAATTACTCTTGCTAATACTTCCAATACTGTATTGAATAACAGCAGTGAAAGTAGACATTCTTTTCTTGTTCAAGATCTGAGAGAAATATTTGCATTTTTTCTCCATGCAGTATGCTATTGGCTATTGGTTTGCCATATGTAACCTTTTAAATTTTGAGGTGTGTTCCTTCTATATCTATTTTGTGGAGTGTTTTTCTATGAAGTGATATTGATCTTATCAAATGGTTTCTTCACATCCATTGAAATGGCCATATGGTTTTTGTTCTTCCTTCTGTTGATGTGACTTATGTTGTTTATTGATTTGGGAATGTTGAAACACTTTTGTATCACTGAGATAAATCCCACTTGATCATGATATATGATCTTTTTGATGTGGTTTTGGATTCAGTTTGCTAGTATTTTGTTGAGAATCTTTGCATCTATGTTCATCAAAGATATAGCTCTGCAGAGAGTCTTTTTTTTTTTTTTTGGTGTGTGCGTATGTGTTTTATATTTATATTTGATTTTGGTATCAGAATGATGCTGGCCTCATAGAAAAAGTTTGTAAGAGTTACATCCTGTTCAATGTTTGGGAATATTTCAAAGAGTATTGGAGTTAGTTCCTCTTTAAATATGGGAATTCAGTAGTAAAACCACAATGTCCTGAAATTGTCACTGATGGAAGACTTTTGATTACTGCTTCAATGTCACTGCTTGCTACAGGTCTGTTTAGATTGTCTATAGCTTATTGATTTAGTCCTGGTAGGTTATATGTATCCAGCAATTTATCTATTTCTTCAAAGTTTTCCAGATTATCAAGCATATAGGTTTTCATAGTGGGTTCTTATGATCCTTTGTATTTCAGTGGTGTTGACTGTAGTATTTCCTGTTTCATCTTCATTTTTTATTTATTTTAGTTTTTTGTGATTTTTATTTTGGCTAAATGTCAATCTATTCTGCTTATTTTCTCAAAAAACAGCTCTTTGGTGTATTTTTTTTTAGTTTCAATTTCAGTTATTTCTGCTCTGATCCTTATAATTTCTTGCCTCTTGCTGATTCTGGGTGTGGTTTTCTTGTTTTTCTAAGTATTCAGAGTGCATAATAAATAATATATTTGATAAATTTCTCTTTTTGAATGTAAACACAATGCTATAAACTTCGCTATTCTTACTATGTTTGCTGTATCCCACAGGGTTTTGTTGTGTTTTCATTTCCATTTATGTTAAGAACATTTCTGTTTTCTTTTTAATTTCTTCAATGACCCATTGTTCATTCAGTAACATGCTGTTCAATTGCCATGAGAGCAGATTTTATTTTACAAAGCACTGATCTAATTAGCAAAATGAAATGTTTCTGGATAAAAATGTCTAAAGGAATAGTGTATGTGTATGTATATATATATATATATATATATATATATATCTGTGTGTGTGTTACTAAAATATCATAATTGCTTGATTTTTAGATGGTTTTTAAACTTGAAAGAATTCTTGATTAGTAGGAAGAAAGATATTTATAAGAAGATGGAACATTCTTAGAAAACCAGGGATGATCAGATGAGCTTTGTTAAGTTACACTGATGTAGTCCATCAAACAATGAAAAAGTTCACCATCTAATTCTTGTTCTAGGTAATCTGAAAAAGACAAGATGGCTTGGGTTGACAGCAACTGAGCATGGTAACTAAGAAACTGATTTATAAAGCAAACAAGGAATTCATGTAACTACCCAACACAAAGCAGATCTTCCAAGTAGAATTACTCCCATCTTGTTCTCTGCACGATAAGTGTGCTTAGTCCAGAGTCCCATCAACTCTCATAATATATTCAGTGATTCATTCATTTCCCCCTGAGGCAAATACATTAGCAATTCATAATTAGACTTTATAAAAATGTTACCATAAAAGTATTTGGCGATATGTTGACTATCAAATTTCCTCCTAGAAGTAATTCAACTTTGTTGATTAAATATGTGTAATGTATTGTAGGATATAAATTTATAAATTCATTCAGTTAAGAATTTATTCTTCATGCATATTTTTGTTTGGAAGGTAAGTGTGGTTGAAATTATACTTTATGGTTTTTTTAAAGATTTATTTTATTTATTTGAAAGGCAGAGTTACAGAGAGAGGCAGAGATAGAGAGAGACGTCTTCCATCTGCTGGTTCACTTCCCAGAAGGCTGCAACAGCTGAAGCTGAGCCAATCCGAAGCCAGGAGCCAGGACTTTCTTCCAGTTCTCCCACGTGGGTGCAGGGGCCCACGGACTTGGGCCAACTCTGCTACCCTCCCAGGCCATAGCAGAGAGCTGGATCGGAAGTGGAGCTGCTGGGACTCAAACCAGAGCCCATATGGGATGCTGGTGCTTCAGGCTAGGGCTTTAATCCACTGTGCCACAGAGCCAGCCCCTATACTTTATGTTTAAAAACTGAGTTTAAGTGAATGTTACCACAGCTTAGAATTGCAAATTTGTTTTCTTAGGTGAGCAGGAAGATACTGTTCTTTGATGAAAAAATGTGTCAACTGAAGAGGAGTGTAGATGCTAAGAAATGTATTCATTTTGTATTCTATGATTTTCAACACTGGAGAAAGCAAGGAGCTAGTCAGTCACATTCAATAAATTCTTTCTGATAACTCTTTACTGAAGCCTGTGTTTGGGATTTCAGCCATTACTGTTGTATATTACTTGACTACTCACTGGGGAGTCAGGAAAGGACCTTACCAAGGAACACACTGCACGGAACTCCAATCAGCCTTCCCAGAGGGCATCTCTTTGCCTCACTGGTAGTGTTTCTGCCTTTTCTGTGTGCTCTGGTGCTGTATGGTTTAGTGTAGTAAATCTCCACCTGAGACATGACACTGTGCTGGGTCCATAGCCATTAGATCTTCCAGAAGGGACGACAGAGCCCTGGCAGGGACTGGGAGAGATTGCCATGTACAACAAGTGACGATTGAACAAATTATACCTCCCACCCCTCTGCTTGGGTAATTTATTGGCAAAATTTCATTGCAAGCCTCTGTAGCCCTCATTGTGTTACAGTGCTGTGTAGAGAAGCGGCAGGTGCAGCCGCTTTCATTGGATTAAAAAGAAAGGAGGCAGTGTAATGGCAGCATTAGGCCAAAGGATAGAAGCAGAGTTACAAAACTAGAAGTTCAAAAGCAAAAAAAAAAAAAAAAAAAAACCAAAAACCGAAAAACAACATCATGATCTGCATCAAAAGTTCATGATCTGGACAGTTATTTAAATTTACAGAAGTCTTTAAATATTTCGTCCTTCGTAGAATTATAGACAGCAAATCAGTGGGTAACCTTGCAGAACCACTACTTCTTACATATCCTCACTCCTCTGGCTTTGTCAGGGGCATTTGTTCTTGATTACATTATTTCTTAATGTTATCTCCTGACATAGTCCAGATAAGTAAGGATGGAGGCTGTGCTCGCTAGTCCTGGGAATTTGGTAGCTGCTGCTGGTGGCTACCATTGGGCAAGGTCAGATCACCTTTTCAGGACTGAGACCCTTGGAGACCCTTAGCTCACTGAAGTCCCTCTGTGGGACTTGCTCTGTGTCAGTGACAGCACTTCTTCAAGGTCTCACACCAATGCCTTGCCTTCCTCCCACTTGAGATTTTCTTCTGTGTAACTCACATCCAGTTAACGTGCAGCTCTTTCCCATTCAGGGGAACAATCTGAGGAGTCGTCTCTGTCCCAGGCTCTCTGTGCATTTGACTGAGGCTTTGGCTGGGATAGTTTCTCATTTCAATCACTTGCTTTGGCCTACCTCACTTCACCCCTGGCCCCTACAGATGGTAATCCCAGTGAGCCACCTGCATCTGAGCCTCTGCTTCACAGTCTGTCTCCGTTGTGGTATTGCTGAAGAAAACTGGCTCTGACATGGTCTGATGCATCTTTGCTTATCCGGGCTTATCGTCACTGCAGCTCTGGCTGCAGTGGGGCCTAACTTTTGAGCTCTTAACATTATAAACTTAAAAAAAAATTGCACTTAGGGTCAATCACTGCTCCTGTAGTGTGCCTGTTATAGTAGGAAGGCTCCAGTTCTGTACAAAAACCAGCTCTCCCCTCCAAATGTCACATATGCTAGATGATAGCCAGCAAAGATGTTGATACCCTAGTTCCTGAAACTTCTGATTATGTGACCTTCCACGACAAAAGAAACTGATTAGATGGAATTAAAAAGGTGGCTCTAATACAGGAAGAATACAGGAAGAATACTGGGTGGGCTCCATGCAAATATGTGAACATTGAGATGCAGAAGAAAGCAACAGACCATTAATGCAGAGAGATGAGCTGAAAGAAGCTGAGGAGGCAGTCAAAGCCCCAGAAGGCTTCAACACATTACTGCTGGCTTTTGAGACAGTTGAAAGAGGAGAAGGAGGCAAACTAGAAGCTAGAAAAGGCAAAGGAGATTCCAGTAGGAACACACCCCTTCTGAAATCTGGATGTGGGTCTTCTGAGACTCTCAGCAGAGAAACCAGATGAGCCGCACACTTCTGGACACTAAGTTGTGGTACTTTGTTGCTGCAGCAATCAATCAAAACCGTGTATGTGTTTCTTCTTCACTGCCTTCATTTCAGCCACTTTCACACATCCTCCTTTATTCAGTCATTACCATTGTCCTCGTCTTTGTCATCACCGCCATTTTCATCATTGTTATCATTGTGCCTTTGTATTGAGTGCTTATTAATAGGATGCCCTGGGCTTAGTGCTTCATATCCATGGTTGTCTGATCTCTAGATCTTGACAGCAATACTGCCAGGAGGTATTATTAACTCTTCTTGAGAAACAGGCTGAGTCCTGAAAGGGTAATCAATTAATCACAGAACGCACAGATGGAAGTGTAAGATCCTAAAGAGCTATCTCTGTGCATACAGCTATTTCAACTTTTAAAGTAGGCAAAAATGATTATTGATCTGTTGTTTATTTCTAGTATAATATTTTAAAAAGATTTATTTATTTGAAAAGCAGAGTTACAGAGAGCGAGAGAGAGAGAGAGAGAGCGAGAGAGAGACAGAGAGAGAGAGATCTTCCATCTCCTGGCTCACTTCCAAAATGGCTTCAATAGCCAGGGATGGACAAAGGCTAAAGCCAGGAGCCAGGAGCTTTTTACAGATTTCTCATATGGGTGCAGGGACCCGAGCACTTGGACCATCTTCTGCTGCTTTCCCAGGCACATTAGCAGGGAACTGGATATAAAATTGGGCAGCTGGAACTTGAATTGGTGCCCATATGGGATGCCTACATTGCAGGCTGCAGCTTTACCTCCTATACCAGAACACTAGCCCCAGGAAAAATCTGTTAAAAAAAGCAGGTATGTTGTTTTGGGGTATAGAATTTAGTATGAGTTGAATCAGAAGCCAAAGAATTTTTAAAGTAGTATTTTTAATACTTCTTCTTAGTTTATGAATTCAGTTCCTATTTCCTATAAAAACAGCAAACCATTTATTGAACTCTTACTATGTGTTAGAAAGGTTTAATTGCTTGGTTATTATTTCATGACTTTACTGAATAAAAGAGCTAGGATTTGGTTCTAATTCTTCCTGACATCTAAACTTTTTATGTGTTTAACCACTACACTGTAATTTTGAAGACATGTAGAATTTCTACTCACGTCTGTCTAGCCAGGATAATTAAAGACTCTAATGTATACTTGGAAATTTTCAGACTATGCCCTTGAACACCTGATGAAGGGATCAGATGGTCATACTCCTGCTTCCCTAGATGGGCTAGCAGTCAGGACCCCTTTTAGAGGGCCAGACTTCATTTCAGCTCTCAACATCTGAGAAACAGTGAGAAGGGAAGCAGTGCAGGGAGCCTGGAAATGTTCTCCAATACTTTACTTTTATTTTTCTTTAATAATGTGAATCAACACTATTCTGGATGGCAATGTTCCTAGCTAAAATACTACTTCTGCAGCCTTCATTTGCAACCAGCTCTTCCCACGTGATTATATTTTACCCAATGAAATGATAGGAGAAGTTGTGTAGAACTTCCAAGAAGGCTTTTAAAGGGAACTTTATCATGGTGAGGAGCACTATTTTGGTCCCTTGTGACTACTTCTTCTTTCTGTCTGGAGCAGATGGGATGGTTGGCGCTCTGGCAGCCATTTTGTTCCATGTAGTGACCTTCATGATGAAAGCCAGCATTAGGGAGGTGGAACACAGAGAGAGAAGACTCCTCAGTTATATTATCCTGGACTTTCTACTCTTGGACTGCAGGGAAATATAGAATTCAATAATTACTGATACAGTGTTATTTTGGGCTTTCTAATGTATTCAAGACAACATATTCTCAACTGATACAACAGCTGCATTAGACTCAGTTGCCACAGAAATAGACTTCAAGTAAGAGATTACACAAGTAAGAGATCCACTGGGGTTGGGGGAGCATTTATGGACAGCAAAGGGGAGGTAGCCAGATGGGGTGGGCAAGGAATGAGGAAAGGATGGAGGGTGGATAGGCAAGCCTCGGTGCCAATCCAGGAAGGCTTTGGCTGGGTCAGTAGAAGTCTTCAAGCCAAAGCTGCCCATCTGAGAAGTCCTGCATGTCTCAGGCATGGGTTTTATCTTGTGCCCCTCGTGGACATGAGCTCACTCTATGCCCCAGTCTCTGGCTGGGAGCAGTGAGTGTGGCAGGAAATTCAGAGCACTGCACCTGGGGCCTGATCAGCCATCCTAGTTTTCACAGTAGTAGAATTGATCATGGTGCATGTTCATTGCCTCCTTAGTAGTGAGATACTGTTCCTGTCTGTGTTTATACTCTTCCTTCTTGAAACTATTCTTAGAGATGACAGTGGCATTAGCAAACTTTCCAACAATATTTCAGGTGGAACAAGACCCAGCACCATCTTGCTGGTGCTATTCATCACCAGTTCTTCAAAGGTTGGGGTGCCTGTAACAGGACCCATTCATTTTGGCGGTGAGAGTAAGAAAGTGCATTTTTTTTTTTGGCTTCTCTCAGTTTGGAAAGTTAAATGAGAACTGAGAACTCTTAGTGCAGATTAGGTGACAGCCAGCCTAAGGCTGGTGCAAGATGTCTGGATGGTAGAAAGTACTGGTTTCACTCCTGCTGCACTCAAGGCTGCCCATTGCCACAACTCAGAACTGCCACCAGCGGCTACACACCGCCAGAAACATTGGGTCCATAAATGCACTACAAAGGCTATAAATGGAAAATGTGCTTTTCCTATTGACTTGCTTGTATAAATAGCTTTGAGATGTTTTCCAAGTGCAAATCCCTAACACTTTTAAAATTTTATTTCACCCAGTGGGAAGAAAATACTCATTAAAGGATCCACAAACCTCAGCTTCTTGGCAGGAATTTTCAGCTCATTACATGGTAATTAATACTAATCTATATGCTAAAAAAGCAAAAAAAAAAAAAGAAGCCTCCAAATCCTTTTTCTTTTTTCCAATTTTTATATTGCTGTTCTGTCAGACAGCCAATAAAGCTACACAGAATCCTTTGTTTTTTTAAGTGGCAATAATGCATATAAAAGTGTTCATGCCTAAAGAGATCTATACATTTCTAGGTTCTTGATGATAAAAGTTTATTCTTTTTTAAAGTTACTAACATCACTGCTACACAGTGCAATCATTGTAGACCACACAATCAGTAAACATGATGTAAATGGTAGTAAGAATCCAGTAACTCTTTTTTTTTTTTTTTTTTGGACAGGCAGAGTTAGACAGTAAGAGAGAGAGACCGAGAGAAAGGTTTTCCTTCTCTGTAGGTTCACCCCCCAAGAGGCCTCTATGGCCTGAGCATTGCGGCCAGTGCTATGCCAATCCGAAGCAAGGAGCCAGGTACTTCCTCCTGGTCTCCCATGCAGGTGCAGGGCCCAAGACCTAGGCCATTCTCCACTGCCTTCCCGGGCCGCAGCAGAGAGCTGGACTGGAAGAGGAGCATCCGGGACAGAACCGGCGCTCCAAGGGGACTAGAACCCGGGGTGCTGGCACCACAGGCAGAGGGTTAGCCTAGTGAACTGTCGCGCCGGCTTCCAATAGCTCTTTAAACCTATTTTTGAGATCTGGCTTTCTCTGGATTAGGTTATTTAGCAGTGTGACCTCACTATGGATGTTATGCTTCATATTGAGACTGGTATCTGAACTACCAGTTCACCATAGAATTCTAAAGCACAGTCTCTGTTGATTATTCCACACTGGTGGAGAATAAATGACAGGAAAGTAGCCAATCTCTTAATATTGTGAAATACTACACTCACAATTTATGGAAGATTTGTAAGAACTTGAAAGAGAGGAGAAGAAATATAGTTTTCACTGTTCTGGGATCTTAGAAATATTACTAGTAATGACTATAGTAATGAATATGAAAATGTTGAGAAAAGTGAACAAGATATAAGGATATGCGTACAGAGCAAGACTGGCAAGGAAACATGCAATAAAGATCTACCATAAATAAAGTTTTGGATATGGCATTACATTTACTGTAAATGTAATTTACCTATGTTTGCAATAATAGGATTTACATATTAAAATCACTTTATGAAAAATTAAAGCTATACAAACCGTTCACAGGTAAAAAGTCATCAAGAAATCATTTATTTGCAAAGATGGCAGATGAAGGAATTAGGAAAGGGTGTTTATGCTATTTCAGCATTGTGATTCTGCTTTATCTGGATGCAAAAATACCTGCCATCCTTTATTAAGACTATTTGTGCAGTTTTGTGTTGTGCTAAGCCTTCAGAAATATATCCCTTTTATGCACTGTGACTGCCATCCACTGGCTTTCAGGGCTGACAAATTGAAACACAGTCACTGCCATTGAAAATCTTTTGGACAAATGAAGGAGATGTGTAAGTTTACAGATCAGTGGAATAAGGTGTGATGTGAAATGACAGAGGCATTTGCAGAATGTTTCCAAAGTATGGGGAAGGGCCATGTGACCCAAAATTAAAGGTAGGTGAAACATTCCAAGGGAACTCTCGCCTGAGTTAGCTCTTGTTTGTACGTGGACTTTAAACTGGGAGATTGTTGGGTAGAAGTTGGATAGGTTGTAGGAGGGACAGATATAGAGAGAGCGGGATTGCAAGAACCTGGCTATAAAGAAGCGTTTTGGTTAATCAGAAATATGCCACTAATGGAGATGAAGAGGAACTGGGCAGCCATAGTATTCAGCGTTGTGCTAAGGAATATGAGCAAATGAGACTATTGGTGTTCATTTCATACTCTTAAGTTGCCGCTAGTTCTATTTCAATATGAATCATTCATGTTCTATTTCACAAGAATCACTTTAAAAAGATTTATTTATGTATTTGAAGGAGAGAGAGAGAGAAAGATAATATCTTTCATTTGTTGGTTTGCTCCTCAAATGTCTGCAATAGCTGAGGCTAAGCCAGGAGTCTGGAACTCTGGATCTTCCACGTGGGTAACAGGGATCCAAGTATTGGGGCCATGAGCTACTCATTCTTAGGTGCATTAACAGGAAGCTGGTTTGGAAGCAGAACACCAGGCACTCCACTATGGAACGTGGGCACCCCAAACGGCAACTTAACCTGCTGCACCACAATGTTCACCTTCTATAAAAGTCACTTTGATAGTAGGATGGAGGATGGTTGGTAGGATGCAGAAAAAAGGCAGTATAGGATATAATGGGGGTCAAAACTAAGACAGCAGTGTGGGTAAAGAAAACAAGGGTTAGCTTGGTTGATCTTTAAACAAGAAGTGAATATGTCTTGGTTATAGAGAGTTTAGTGCTGTGAAAGGAAGGGCTACGAATAAGGATGAATGTATGTATGTATGTTTAGACATATAAAAGGACTTTTAGGCCAATTTGACATGGCTATTGAGTGATGGGGGGTTTATTATTACTCAGACATTTGGAGCCTGAGTTGTGTGCAGTAAAGGATTAACTCAGCAGATTTGAATTGTTCAAAGCCTTTATATTTCAATGAAAAAATGATTTTTTTCTCTCTCCTGTAAGATAACTCAAGCTCTTGGAATATTCTGCCAATTAGAATTGTCTTTGTTCCTAAATCTGTGTTTATGAAACTTGTATAACTTAAATAAAATTAAAAAAAAAAGAATTGTCTTTGTTCACCTGAACAAAGGTCTTGGGTTGTACCAGGTAATCTATGATGATACTGTGATTTATGGTAGGGACCTTAGGTCATGTAGTGGCAGTTTGATTTCCAGAGATAGTGAGTGCCAAACAACTCATGTTAGATATGTGGGAAGTCTACCATGCCCCTGTGATCAACCCTCAAGAAAAACCCTGGACACCAAGGTTCAGCGAGCCTCCCTGGTTGATAATTTTTTGTGTCACAGAAGAATTAAGAGGTGTTTGCTAGAGTAACTGGAAATAAGTAACCAGCAGCTGTGCTGGATTCCTCTAGACTCTGACCTATGTGTCTTTCACCTTTGCTGATTTTCACCCACATCCTTTCACTGTAAAAATTATAATAATGAGTGTAATACTTTTTCTGAGTTCTGTAAAAACTTCTGGAGAATCATTGAACCTGAGTGTGACTGGGGGAACCCTTAAATGAAAGTAATCCATTAGAGAATCCATGGAGCTGGGGAGTATATAATTCGGAGAAAATAGGAGCTCAATTTTGAACATATTACAGGGAGGGCCTTGCTCTTGCTGGCCTCTGCTTCCTTGTTTATCTCAGGCTGACTCTGAAGTTCCAAACATCTCCAGAGGAAATGGAAAGGGCACTTTGGTCTCACTATATTACTTGCAGGCTAGCTGTCATACTTTCTGTCTTAGTGACCACTTTTGCTGAACCCCTATGCTACAAGTGTCTACAACACGGCAGTGGTTGTGGAGTTCATGAGTGAAACACTACCGTTCTATTAAAACTTTCTTTCCAATAGTTGGGAAGGGTGAAGACCAAAGCTTAGAGCCAGTCACCTGACTTCGGGTGAATCATTTGTAATCTCAAAAAGGAAAAGTTGGTACTCATACATCCTGATCCATCCAAGCTGTCCTCTCCTAAAAGCATATTTATGACTGATGGGGGGTAAAATGAGGGAATTTCAATGCACTAAAATAGTTCCAGAAATCCTGTGCCATTTCTCATGCAAATACTTTCACAACTTAGAACTGAATCACCAATGATGCAGTCAGACTTCCCAGAAGTAGGAGTTCCTACCCTGAAATTTATTGGTATGAACTGTACCATTACCAATTATTCTGTGATTTTAGGAGATAAATTTGGATGGAAGTTTCCCAGCAGATATTCAATCATTAATTTATGAGGAAATTCTTCTGTGGTGAACCAATAGTGAGACTGATGTCACCAAAATCCAGTTTGTTTGTAGAGAAAGTCCAGAGGAAACTTCTTTTTGAAGTTTATTGCTAAAAACAAATGGAATGTCATATGACTCAATGGAAAATCAATATTCAAATGTAATATAGCTCGTCAAGATCTTATCACTGAGTAGTGAGGTTGGGCAAGTCATAGAAACTTGAGTGAAAGTTTTAAAGCAAATTATAAACTCTTAGAAGGACTTCTTGTAACCATTTACCTTTGAAATGTGAAAACTGAAATCCTAAAGCTCAGAAATGTATTCAGGGTCAGGGTACAAAATGTGCCTAATAACTAGGGCCTCAATTGCCAGACTACAGATCTTTTGGTTAATTAACTTATGTCTCCATGTTCCTTAGGAATTTGAAAAGCTCTGTTTTGCCCTTATCCTAGTGAAGCCACTTTATTGAGATTAGCAAAGCCAATTAGCTACTTGGTGTGCTTAAGAAATGTGAAAATAAACTGGGTTTTGTTTTTTCCTTTCTCTTACTTCTCTTTCTCTCAGAGACAGAGTCAGGATGAGAGGGAGGGAGGGAGGGAGGGAGGGAGAGAGAGAGAGAGAGAGAGAGAGAGAGAGAAACTTCCCACCCATTGATTCATTCCCCAGATACCTTTAATGAAGCTGAGAGACAGGAACTCAAAATAGGTCTCTCACATGTGTGACAGGAACCTAATTATGTAAGCCATTGCTGCTGCCTCCCAGGGTTGGTATTAGCATGAAGAAGGAGTCAAAGCTGGGTACTCTGATATTTAATGCAGGTATCTTAGCCACTAGGACAAATGCCTGCCCCGGTAGTGTGGGAATTTTGATCTTTAAATGGTTTTCAAGGCAATTAGAAAGGATGGCCCAGTTGTATGCTTTAGTCCTCTACAGCTGTGGGCATGAGTTTTACTACACAAAACTGAGTGAAATGTACATCATCTTACCTTTACACATAGGCCGGCAAGAAATGACATATCAGTCATTGCTGCGATATTTTTCCCCACTGGTCAGGGTCCGGGGAAGTTTTCAGCAGTCTTATCTACTGCAGAGCAGTCAGGAAAGTTTCTCTGTTCCCCCTCTCTTCCTGCATTTTGGCTTTGAGAACTACATGGGGTGATTTTGGGGACTAGAGACCTAAAGTCAGACTGCTTGTGTTGAATTGCATCTCCATTCTTTGAAGAAGTTGCAGTGGATTGAAACAGCCCCTCAAAAGAAGTGTCCATATCCTACCATTCCAACCCTATGAATGTAGCCTTATTTGGAAGCAGGGTCTTTGTAGCTGTCATTACATTTCATCTCTCCACCTCAGACCATCCTGATCCTAACTCCAGTGACAAGTGTTCTCAGAAGAGGAAAAAGAAGAAACAAAGTAGAGCAGAAGACTGTGTGAAGAAGGAGGCAAAGGCTGGAGGGATGCAGCCACAGAGCAAGGGATCCTCGGGACCAAACGAATCCGGAAGAGGCACAGAAAGTTCCTTTGATGATGTCCTTGGTGGCAGTGTGATCCTTCCAACACCTTGTTTTTATTCCTTTGACCTCCAGGCCTGGGTGACAATGGATTTCTGTTGCTTTAAGTCTCCAGGTTTATGGCACTTTGTTGTAGCAGTCACAGACAACTAAATAGAGTAGCATAATCATGACAAAGTCAATTACTTTCTCTTTGTCAGTTTCTTCATGTTTTTCATGAGGATAGTAGTATCAGTGCTTATCCTATAGGTTGTTATGCTAATAAATACAAATTCAATAAAGGGCTTGGGATGGTATAACCACATAGCAATAGCCCAATAAGTGTTGGTCTTGGGTTGTGTGTCTATGCTGACCACTACTATTAAGGCTACATGGAATTTTGAGGGCCTACTTCTCTGCTTTTGGTATGAGAAACTAGGGGAAAATTAGTTCGTGAAATCCAGGGCTTGTAACCCTGTACCCAGCTTCCATAGGTGTTCCATGCCATTCTGAGTAGAGGGGATCTTTTCTGGCAGGAGAAAGCAAGCACCAGGTTGGACCCAAAAAAATGACTTTTTTTTTTATTGACAGGCAGAGAGGACAGTGAGAGAGAGAGAGACAGAGAGAAAGGTCTTCCTTTTTGCCGTTGGTTCACCCTCCAATGGCTGCCGCGGCCGGCACGCTGCGGCCGGCGCACTGCGCTCATCCAATGGCAGGAGCCAGGTACTAGGTGCTTTTTCCTGGTCTCCCATGGGGTGCAGGGCCCAAGCACTTGGGCCATCCTCCTCTGCACTCCGGGCCACAGCAGAGGGCTGGCCTGGAAGAGGGGCAACCGGGACAGAATCCGGTGCCCCGACCGGGACTAGAACCCGGTGTGCTGGCGCCGCAAGGTGGAGGATTAGCCTGTTGAGCCAAGGCGCCGGCCAAAAATGACTTTTTGTTCTCTTCTCTGTTGCAAAGGAGGAAATATGGATGGGGCATTGTACCCTCAGCCAAACCTGGGCTAAGTTCCAGGACAAGTGACATTTATTATCAGTCATTTCTGATACATTTCTCTCTGTATTAGCAATCACTTTTAAAAACCGGTAACTTCTATTTTATAGGACTCCCAGTTCCTTGGAGTTCAAAAGAATTACACATTCCATATAATTTAGCAATGCTTATTTTGCCAAATTTTTTTCCATTAAGGTTTGCAGCTATTCCTTGGCATTGCTTTATGAGAAGCCTTGACTTCTTAAAAGACCTATAATTTTCTTTTAATTTCTGATGTGAAGAATCTGCCGATGGATCTTAATCTGTTAATTACTGAAGCTTTATACTGGTTTCAACTCGCTAGAAAACATTTAAATTTGATACCATTAGGGGAAATTCTTTATATATCTTTTTATACCTCTCTGTTTTCAAAGCATTTATAAACACAGCAGCTAAAGTTTCTTATCCAGAGAATAGCATAGATTTTATTAAATGAGGTACAATTTGGAGTTCCAATACTAACAGCTGGTGCAGGATAACCTAGTAAACTCCAGCCTTCTCAGTCATACTGACTTCTTGTTAAGATGTGAAAAAACAGTGTATAGAAAAAATTGGCAGAATCTTACAATGCTTTTATGCACATTTATTTGACAGAGACCCTCTGGGGAAAACAAGCATCCACTAACCAAAAACCAACGTATGCACGAATGGTTAAGTGTTCTCTTTCCCATGTCTGTTTCTTCCTACTACTATGTCATAATTCCATTTACAGAACATCTATATAAAAGGGCATACAGTTTGTCGATATCCTTGACAGCTGAGCCTCCTTTGGAATTTCATCACACTCTTGCTGACACCAGAAATATGTAGGAGAAAAAAGATTGGGATCTAAGTTCTACTCTCATCTCATGCAAGAGACATTTCATGCTTAGCCATGCTTTCTTAACAGTAATAAAGGCCTTGCTGGGGTTTTGCCAGTGCTATTCGCTCCCAGTATAAATCTTCTAATGCCCCTATAATGCTTTATTTTTCAGGTTTCCTCCTGATCTTCTTCTCACTGTGATTTAGCCGAAAAATCCACACACTGCCAAATGATCCTATACAATTACAGGATTTATGGGGTGCTCAAACAACCCGTGGGCAAGGATATCAAAGGGAAGGAGCTATTCAGTTATTCTGTAGTTTGTGGGTCTACAAAAGGAAATGGTCAAAATGGCAACTGTTTATTACCAAATCTAAAGGATTTAAGCAGTTACCCAGGACAATCTGCTGGGTAGCAGGAAACATATAGGGCTATTCATGACTGTGAGTTGCACTTCAGGGTTTTTCTCTCAGTGGAAGGACTTTCTAAGACATTTGGCTGATTCAAGCCGTTCTGTAGATGAAGAGCAGGTCCTTTATCCTGTCTCAGATTCTCTACTTTGCAGAAGATGTGAATGAAATGCAGATGTTTATAAATATAAAAAAATTCATTTTACTGTGAGTACTTCTTCTGGGAAGAAAGCCAGTAGAATCACTAATTCTGTTTTTTTAATTGTTTGTTTACTAAGAGGTTTTTGAGGTGAGAACATAAAAAATATTAAAGAATTTTCATAAATCTTAAGCAAAAATTTATTTTTCCCCATAGTAGAATGGAAAATTGTGCCATTCTTGATCAAATTTGGAGCTAATTACACAGATCAGAATCCATGGTGATCAGAAATTGTTCCACTTTAAAAATATTTTTCCACTGAAATACAAATACCATGAATAATGTGGGCTGACTTTCATCAAGGTGGGTAGCTGTGCTCGTTATATTTTCACATTTCCACCTCACGATCATGAACAGTTGCGTCATTCAAACCAAGCGTTGTACTGATTACATCCAAGAATATACCCCAGGCTGTGCAGAAAGGTGAGGTTCACTGCTCTTCTAGTACATGAGCTGGATCTGCTGATCGGTTTTTGCCGATCTTTTTGCCGATCACTCTTATGCCCTATCGCTTACCCCAATGTCTTGGTTACCTGCAATCTTAAAGGCAACCAATACTTACAATATGATTTGTGTATGTCACTAGTCAATATTTATAACGGCTCCTGAGTTTTGTTGCATTATTCCAGCCTATCCTTTAGTCTCTGTTCTCCTGTTCTTTTATGTCAACAGGAACCATGGAGGAGGTGAATGGTCAAGTACCCACAGCCTTCAATATCAAAGACTGAGAAGACATTTGGAGGGGTCTATGGGAACACAATATGCCCCCCCAAAACATACGATGGAATAACATTTACTGGGTAATGTATTTGCAAGGGACAATACATAGTACATAGTATCCCAGCCTTGACTTTCTTTTTCAGGGATTTTATTCAAAACAGTCAAAAAAGAGGTTTGCCTAACTTTCTCATCACAAGTTTATATAGAAGATTATTTAACATTTTCACCTGTGAAAGCGTTCCAATGTCTCCAATGAGTAAAACTCTAAACTCCAACGTTTAATGTCCCATCCAAAAGGAAATACCGTGTCCAAGAGGCACTCATGGATATCTTACTGTGACCTTACATGTTTCCTCCCAGCCTTTGTGCCTTTGTGATGGCCAGTGATGGAGGGTGGCTGGATCAACATGCAGAAAGTCCAGGTGCTAGGCTTGTGCTCATTCCCAGGCTCATTAGTGTCTGCAAAAGCCTGAGAGACTGTGTGATGAGGATAGCTTTTCATGTAATTTTTGTTATTTTTTTATAAGTCCTTTTTCATGCCAATTCCCAAGCCTAAAATTGAGAGGCTTTTCCAAGGTTTATAGGTAGTAGAAAAGTACAAACATGTTCTTTTGTTTCCTATTTAAGTCACTTCAGAAAAAAAATTACATTAATTCCAACTTGGTGTGAGCAGTGCTTAAACCAAGAAGCTAAAAAAATTACTTGCACATACCGTGATTCTGGTCACTCTCATTTATTCAATGCCCTGCCATGTGCTTTCTCTCTCAGAAGCACTCTAGGAAATAGGTGTAGTTTACTCCATATCCCAGATGAGAAAACTAAGGTTCAGAAAGGTCAAATGAATCAGCCAGGCTTGTCTGGATGGGAAAGAGTACAGCTTAGGTTTGAAATCAGAGACTGCATTCCTTGTTCTCATCTCTGAACGCATCTTCTGAAATATGCAACTGGTACCTGCTTTCTCTAAGGTCATCATCTGATTTAAATTCAAATGAGATTGAAAACTGAAGAAAAAGTTCAATGTATTTATCTAAATGTAGGTAGACAAAATAGAATTTTCACATTGTAAGACTCTTCAGCTAGGTTTGGGTTTGTTTAGTGATCTAGATGATTTCCTTAATACATTACTCAATTTTGCCTGAGTAACATTTAGGCACTATAAAAGCATTGGCCGTTTTCCTTAAGGGTGTGTTGTGGTTAGCTGTGAATTCATAATTTAAGCAACTAATTGATAGTGGTTAGTGGCTCTCTGTGGCTTAATGATATTTTATATTAGATAATTTTATATGACTAAGGTTGCAGAACAAAGGCTTTTTCACAAATATAATAGTGCATTAGAATATATATCTATACATATGCTTTTCCATTTTTTCTTTCTGTTTTAGAATCATTCTTGGAGCTTCTTGCTGAACATCAGTATTTTCAAGGATGGTTTCAGCTTCCTTCTGGGTCCTTTGGAAAATGCAGAAGTTGGCTATTATCTCAGCTCCTCTCCCTCCAAAGATGGTAAAGAGTTTCAGATGAAAGAAGTCGAGACTATTCCTCTGCCAAAGAAAACAAATCCAATCTCTCTCTTACGGGTTTGTTTTGCCAAACTCCAAAAGGAAGATTGTATTAAAATGGTGTCTTTTGCATTAAGTTTTTAAACACCACTAGAATGAAAGTAATCATGAAATTTTCCATTTCTTTGATTCTCATAGCTCTCTCAGGTGGTATGTGAAGAGATGTCAAAAGACCCTGTGCGGCCACCTCAGTTTCACAGACTTGTGCAAGCATGGATCCCTCTCTTCCACCCACACTGCACTTTTGAGAGACAAATTCTGCATTGGGGCCCTGAAGTCAAACACTCTTGGTAGGATTCTGACAAATGTTTTAGGTTTTTCATGGATAAATTTTCATTTATGTTGGAACATCAGTGTTTTAGATTTTTGTTGTTATCCTTGTAAACCAGTGGAACTTTTATGAAAACATCCAAGTTAAAAAAAATTTCAGGTTTCCACACTCTATATTCTCAATAGAGCCTTTATTGATTCTCCCAGGAGGAGTTGAAAGCTTGAGCATTTACCCTTATCACATTTTTTTGGTAGTTTCATTCATTTCTCCATTTTCTCTTTCCCCTACAATTATATATAAAATGAGTCAATACATGTTTTCTGAAGGAATGTTTGTTGAATGAATTTTAGGGGACTATGTAGTGGTGTTTAATGAATAAAGTTAATGTCTTAGTCCTTGATTGCGCTAGCATGAAATCACAGTCTGAAATTTATTTTTAGCTTTTAGGAGGTATCACAGAGTTCTTAGCAAATATTAATATGTGATCAAAAGTGTTAAGAATTCTGAGGTTTTCCAAATTCTCCATTAAAGAATTTGGAACTCTTAAATTCAGACAGAAGTTCCTAGGTTTCTGTGGATCTAAATTGTAAATGATAATGTAAATGATTATGATTTGGAGGTTGTGGGGCAATGAAAAGTAATCTAGGCAGTGATAATTTTTCTTTTCTTTTTTTTTTTGTCTAATGTCCAAGTTTATATTCCATGTGCCTATGCCAAAGAACTGGGTAGTAAGGTGTGCCTGGAGGCATTTTTCATAGTTAACTCCAGGACTCAAATTTTGCCAAAAAAATATTTTAAAGTATACCAAAAGGTGGACTTAACAGATAATCACGAACTGCCTGTTTTTTTGTTTTTTTTTTTTTTTAAATAAAGTGTCTACCTTGTCCTAATGTTAATGTTTAGTGGGGCCAGCATTGTGGCACAGTGGTTTAAGTCACTGTTTGTGATGACTTCATCATATATTGGAGTGCTAGTTTGACTCCCAGCTGCTCTGCTTGTGATCCAGCTCCCTGCTAATGTGCATAAGAGAGCAGCAGAAGATAGCTTAGGTACTTGGCCTGCCACTCACATCAGAGGCCCCAGTAGAATACCTGGCCCCTGGCTTCAGCTTGGAACTTCAGCTCTGGCATTTGTGGCCATTTGGGGAATGAATCAACAGATGGAAGATCTCTCTCTCTCTCTCTCTCTCTCTCTCACTCTGCCTTTGAGATAAATAAATAATCTTTAAAAAAGATTAAAAGATAAGTTTATTACAAAAATAATGATTAATAAATTATAACCATAGAAAGGAAACGACTTTCAGTTTGAATGACATCTTGGATCAAGCACTGTGGTTGGTCTTTTACATATTCATAATGAATACAACAGATATTTTAAAAATCTTTACAAAGAATCTAATGTTTTTTTTTCAAACTACTTTATATATATTGACTTCTTTGTTACGACAATCCTATTAAGAATCACCTCTGTTATCCTCACTTCACAATGAAGATATTGAGGCAAAAATAGGTAAAGAAATTTCTCAGGTACACATAACTAGTATTGGATGGAGCTGAGTGTCAATTAGATTTCTTTTTTTAAAAAAGGTTTATTTAATTATTTGAAAGGTAGAGTTACAGAGAGGCAGAGGCAGAGACATAGAGAGCGAGGTCTTCCATCCACTGGTCCACTCCCCAAATGGTCATATTGTACATTTTGTATTATGGAAACAGTTTAAGTGGGTAATAACTTAAAAAGTATAATTACCCTTAAATGAAACAGAGATAAAGAACATGGTAACTCTATTGTTACTTTGCTATTCTTACAGAAATTGAAATTAATTTTTTCTGGTGCTTCTCTGATATTTTAAAATTAGGTACCAAAGCAGACTGTAATTTTTTCATGTCCCAAGGCAGTGTTCATCATTTTTTTGCCTTAACCTACTTGATGAGTAGGGTATACTCTGGTGAGTGATGGTGGCTCACTGGATTAGTGTTGTCCTACTCAGCATCTCCACTGGACCAGGGAGCTGGGTGGTGTCTGAGTCTTCATAGGGGAACCATAGTGAGGAGGAATTAGGCCCTGAGTGATCATGAGATACTTGCTTAATGAGAAATCCTACTCATGCCACTCAGCTCCAACATAGGAGAGAACAACTGACTTAAGCCTGATGCACTAACTACTTCACATATTTTAAAATTGAGCATGGTGTCTACTTTCCCCAGAAAATTTATGAAATTACATGAAATTTATAAAAATACTTAATAGACTTTAAGTTTTGGAGCATTTTGAGGATCACAAGAAACTGAGCAGAAGCACAGAGATTTTCCACACCCTTCTTGGCCCAATGCTTGCAAAAACCCTTCTGTCATTGACATCTCCCACCAGAGTTGTGCATTCATTACAACTGATGAGCTGATGTGGACACATCTTTTAAAAGTCCATAGTTTTCATTAGAGTTCACTCTTGGTACCATTTAGTCTATGAATTTGGACAAATATATAATGACATGCAGATGTCATTATAGTATCATATTAAGAATTTCACTGTACTAAAAATCCTCTGTGTTCTGCCTATTCATTACCCCCATAACCTGAAAACTGCTGATGATTTTACTGTCTCTATAATTTTGCCTTTTTCATAAAGTTTTATAGTTGAAATCATAAATAGCTTTTTGTTTCTTTCTCTTAGTAATATACATTTAAAAATTTTTGGACTTTTATTTAGAATATAAATTTCCAAGGTACAAATTGTAGATTACAATGGTTTCCCCACCCATACCTTCCCTCCCCCCCGCTACCCTCCCCCCTTACCCACTCCCTCTCCCCTTTCATTCACATCCAGATTCATTTTGCTACTGGTGATGAAGACAGATACATTTAAATTTTGTCTGTGTTTTTTGTGGTTTGGTAGCTCATTTATTTTTAGTGCTCAGTATTCCATTGTATGGATGTACTATATTTATCCATTTATCTAGTAAAGAGCCTCATGACTGCTTTCAAGTTTTAAAAATTATTAATAAAACTACTATAGACATTTCTGTGCGAGTTATTGTGTGGACATAGATTTTTTAAAATATTTATTTATTTTATTTGAAAGGCAGAGTTACAGAAAGAGAAAGAGAGAGAGAGAGAGAGGTCTTCCATCCACTGATTCACTCCCCAGATGGCTGCAATGATTGGAGCTGCACCAATCCAAAGCCAGGAGCCAGGAGCTTCTTCCAGGTCTCCCACAAAGGTGTAGAGGCTCAAAGACTTGAGCTATCTTCCACTGTTGTCCTAGGACATAGCAGAGAGCTTAATTGGAAGTGGAGCAGCCAGGACTCCCACCAATGCCCATATGGGATGCCGGCACTGCAGCCAGCGGCTTTACCTGCTATGCCATGGTGCCAGCCCCAGACATAATCTTTAAATTTAGCTTGATAAACACCAGGGAATGTGGCTGCTGGTCATGAGATAAGAGTGTGTCTTAGTTTTATAAGAATTGCTCATCTGTCTTCCAAGATGATTCCACGATATTATATTATCAATAGCAATGAACATTTCTTCTGCTCCACACCTTAATGGCATTTGGTGGTTAGGGTTCTAGATATTAGCTATCTTAATGTAGTAGTATCTCAGTGTTGTTTTACTTTGTATTTCCCTGATATATATATGTAATGTGAAACATCTTTTCCCATGCTTAATTATTGCCCATATAGCTGCTTCTTTTTTTTCTTCTTCTTATTTTATTATTATTTTTTAAGATTTTATCTATTTATTTGAGAGGTAGAGTTACAGACAATGAGAGGAAGAGACAGAGAGTAAGGTCTTCTTTCCATTGGTTCACTCCCCAAATTGCTGCAACGGCTGGAGCTGCACCAATCCAGGAACCCCCTCCCAGTCTCCCACGCGGGTGCAGGGGCCCAAGCACTTGAGCCATCTTCCACTGCTTTCCCAGGCCATAGCAGAGAGCTGGATTGGAAGAGGAGCAGCTGGGACTAGAACTGGTGCCTTTACGCGATGTCGGCACCACAGGTGGAGGATTATCCTAGTGTACCATGGCGCCAGCCCCTCTTCTTCTTTTTAAATAGATTAATTATTTGAAAGATGGAGTTACAGAGAGGGAGAGGCAAAGGCAGAGGCAGAGAGAGAAAAATCTTCCAACTGCTAGTTCACTTTCCAAATGGCCACAATGGCCTGCGTTGGGCTAGACAGAAGCTAAGAGCCGGCTAGACAGAAGCTAAGAGCCAGGAGTTTCATGAGGGTTTCCCACGTAGGCGCAGGGGCCCAAGCACTTGAGCCATGTTCTGCTGATTTCTCAGGTGCTTTAGCAGGGAGCTGAATCAGAAGTGGAGCAGCTGGACATCGAACTGGTGACCACATAGGACGCCAGTGCTGCAGGTGGTGGTTTAACTTGCTACCCTATAGTGCTGGTCCCCCATATATCTTCTTGAGTGAGGAGTCTGTTAGGGTTTTTGATCCCTTATTTAATTAGGTTGTCTTCTTATTGCTGTTTTATTTATTTTTAAAGATTTATTTATTTATTTAAAAGGCAGAGTGACACAGAAAGTGGGAGAGTCAGAGAGATCTTCCATCTGCTGATTCACTCTCCTAATGACCACAGTGGCCAGGGTTAGGCCAGGCTGAAGCCAGGAACCAGGAGTTTTATGCAAGACTTCCACATTACTGCAGGAGCCCAAGTACTTGGGCCATCTTCTGCAGCTTTCTCGAGTACATTAGCAGGGAGCTGGATTGGAAGTGGACATATGGGACTTGAACTGGCACCCAGATCAGTTTTAATATTTTTGGTATAGTTTGGATAACAGCCCCTTATCAATTTTGTCTTTTGCAAATATTTTATCCTAGTCTGTGGCTTTTCTTCTCTCTCTCTTGACACTCTCTCTCACAGAGCAGAAGTATTTAATTGTAATGTAAATAGGTTTATCAATTCTTTCTTTTATGGATTGTGCCTTTTATGTTATATCTCAGAAGTCATCATCAAATACAGGATTATTTGGATTTTTCATATATAATTTTCTAGATATTTTATATATTTTCAGTTTACATTTAAGACAGTGATTTATTTTGAGTTAATCTTTTGTGAAAGGTATAATATATGTGTCTCACATTTGTATTTTTCACATGGAAGTTGTTTTGTTCCAGCACCAATTGTTAAAAAGACTATCTTTTTTCCATTGTGTTACCTTTACACCTCTGTCAAGGATAAGTTTTTGCAGGATCAATCTTTAGGGTCTCTGTTGTGTTTCATTGACCTATTTGTTGATTCTTTTGTTAATATTGTGCTTTCTCTCTTACTATAATTTTATAGTTGTTTTTGAAGTTGGATAGTTTATGTACTCCAACTTTCTTATTTTCCTTCTGTATTGAGTTGATTATTGAGGGCCTCTCCCTGTAAACTTTAGAATCATGTTGTTGATCTCCACAAAAAAAACTTGCTGTGATTTAGACTGGGATTGAACTGAATCTGTGGGTCAAGTTGGAAAACTGCTTTTTTTTTCTCTTCCTATCCATGAACTTGAATATCTTTCCATGATTTTAGTTTTTTGACTCTTTTTTTATTTTTGCAGTTTTCCTCATATAGACTCTGTACTTTTATTTAATATTTTTATCCAAATATCTCATATTTTAGGTTCCAATGTAAATGACATTGTGTTCTTAATGCTAACATCCACTTGTCCTTTGCTGGATATAGGAAAGTTTGTCTTTGTATATTAACTTTGTATTCTGCAATCGTGTTTCATTGTTTACTTGTTTCATTTTTTGTTGACTCTTTTTGATTTTCTACATAATCATATTAACTGTGAATGAATATAGTTTGATTTCTTCCTTCTCAATTTGTTTATGCTTTGTTTTATTTTATTGTGTTATTGGACATAAATTATTTTTAATCCTGCAAAATTTTACATAATGGATATCACAATGAATTCTTTTAGAAAATTTAAAGTATCATATATTAAATAAAAATTGCTTTTGATAAGGGATGGATTAACATTATGTGCAGAATAATTAAGAAGGGTTTTTAAGTTTGAAAAATACTTCTAGTTGTCTAGTGTTCTGTATTCTTTCTCTGGGATTTTAGTTCATTTCTATGCTTAGTATCTTTAATGTTTTAAAGGCTTTTTCTTTCCTGCTTAGTAAATGGTATCAACAGGCTCAGCCCTGAAGTCTCTTATCTTTCTCGCTCCCCTCCTTCTTCTTTCCTTTCCTTCACTCTTCTCCCTTTTCACTCACTTCTTCATACTTTTTTTTATGTACTATCACCAAACCTCATAGTTTAAAATATTCCAGATGTACCAGCTTACCTCAAATATTTTTTCTCCAGACTTGTACTTTCTCCTGATCTGTGACTGGTATATGGAACTCCCTTCTTGGAATTTCTGCGTGTTTGTTAACAAGCTGACATTTCAAACTTCAAGCAGGATTCTTTATTTCCACTTTCCAGCATGTAATTTGTTCCTCCAGTTTTCCTGTCTCAGCTAAGTGGTCTCCCATTATCAGTGGTGGCCCTTCTTCCATCCATGTCTCATCAGCAGTTAATGGTATCTTTTAAAAACATGAATTGGTGATCTTCTTCCTCTCATCAAAATCACCCACTGAATTGCTCTCTATTGTGTGTACAATAAAACTCAAATTCCTTAGCTTTGCTTGCAAATTTTTACTGAAGTTGACCACTTCTAACTTATCTAATATTTAATTCATCATACTTCCCATGTCTATTAACTTCTAGGACACCCACTTTTATT
This sequence comes from Sylvilagus floridanus, assembly GCA_949820135.1. Taxonomy (NCBI): domain Eukaryota; kingdom Metazoa; phylum Chordata; class Mammalia; order Lagomorpha; family Leporidae; genus Sylvilagus; species Sylvilagus floridanus. The sequence goes on along the minus strand of OX463241.1, from coordinate 97,244,042 downwards.
TATTGAACACTAAGCTTCTTTATGCTTGTGAGCATTTATATAAGCTCATCTGCATCTTCACATGAGTGGCTGTTTCTTGCCTTTTAGTTCTCTGAGTACAATCAATTCAAAATGGACCAAAGACCTAAATATATGAACTGATACCATGAAATTACTAGAGAACATTGAGGAAACTTTTCAAGACGTTGGCATAGGCAAATACTTTTTGGAAAAGTCTCCAGAAGTGCAGGCAAATCAAAGCCAAAATTGACAAATGGGATTATATTAAATTGAGAAGCTTCTGCCCTGCAAAAGAAACACACAGCAAAGCGAGGTAACTGACAGAATGGGAGAAAATATTTGTAAACTATGCACCTGATAAGGAGTTAACACCAGAATCCATGAAGAGCTCAAGAAATTCAATAAGCACAAAACAAACAATCCAGTTATGAAATGGGCAAAGGACTTGAACAAGCATTTTTTTAAGAGAGGAAATTCGTTCAAATGGCCAACAGACACTTGAAAAAGTGCTCAGGATCACTAGCCATCAGGGAAATGCAAATCAAAACCACAATGAGGTTTCACCTCACCACAGTTAGAATTGCTCTCAGACAGAAACCAACAAGTAACCAACTTTGGCGAGGATGTGGGGAAAAAGGTAACTTAATCCACTGTTGGTGGGAATGTAAGCTGGTGCAGCCACTATGGAAGACAGTGGGGAGATACCTCAGAAAGCTGAAAAGTTATCTATACCCTCATGTTCCTTGCAGCTAAATTCACTATAGCTAACATATGGAATCAATCCAAATGTCCATCAAATGTTGACTGGATAAAGAAATTACAGTATATATACTATTGAGTATTACTCAGCTATAATAATTGAAATTCCATATTTTGCAACAAGATGGACAGAAGTGGAAACTATTATACTTAGTGAAATAAGCCAGTCCCAAAATATTCTTTCCTTGATCCAAGGTATCTAGTAGATAACCTTAAAAGGACATTTTGAAATTTGATAATTGTTTGCAAACTATGTCTTTTCTTTGAGGAACAGTGTGTTTTTCTTCCTACTATTTGTTGAACTCTTTTATTTAGTGTAGAGTTAAGCTTATCATTATGTAAACTGAAAGAAGATCATTGTAAAAATTAAGAGTGGGGAGCCGGTGCCGTGGCTCAATAGGCTAATCCTCTGCCTTGCAGCGCCGGCACACCGGATTCTGTCCCGGTTGCCCCTCTTCCAGGCCAGCTCTCTGCTGTGGCCAGGGAGTGCAGTGGAGGATGGCCCAAGTACTTGGGCCCTGCACCCCAAGGGAGATCAGGAGAAGCACCTGGCTCCTGCCATCAGATCAGCATGGTGCGCTGGCCGCAGCACGCCGGCCGCGGCGGCCATTGGAGGGTGAACCAACGACAAAAAGGAAGACCTTTCTCTCTGTCTCTCTGTCTCACTGTCCACTCTGCCTGTAAAAAAAAATAAGAGTGGGAATGGGAGTGGGAGGAGGAGGAAAGGTTGGAGTATGAGTAAGAGGAAGGGAAGTATCATTATGTTCCTAAATATGTATATATGTAATATGTGAAGTTGTATAACAAACAAAATTAAAACAAAGTGTCTGCATCATGTATTTAAATGAGTTTGATTCCCTGATCCAGCTCTTGGCTTCACTTTCCTGCTAAAGCATATCTTGAGAGGCAGTGATAATGGTTCATGTAGTTGGGTTCCTGCCACCACATGGAAGATCTGGGTTGAGATCTTGGCTAACATTTTTGATCTAGCACAACCCCAACCATTGTGGACATTTGAGTGATGGACCATGGGATGGGATCTCCTCTCTCTCTCTCTCTCTGCCTGTCTCTGCATCACTATCTCTGCCTCTTACATGAATAAATCATAATAATAAATCTTATGACTATGTTCCATCTCAAAATTTTTAATTCTTTTGGGTGTGACTTGGGCAGTGAGATTCTCAAAATTTTCCTAAGTGGTTCTAATGTGCAATCAGTGTGGAGAACAATTGCTGTAGAGGTTTTGCTCCTCAGGGTAAAGTCTCAGCCTCCGCATCACCTGAGATCTTATTAGCATACAGAAGCCTAGGACCTGCTCCAGATCCAGAGAGTCAGAACTTGCATATCACCAAGATCAGTTTGATCTAGAATATCTTAATGTTTCTCTAAATTTGTTGATGTCACTGTTAATATCCCCTTTGAAATTATTTATAAAAATGGCAAATGTGAAAAGTTCAACACACATCTTTAGATCTACTTGTTAATTTACCACCCAGAGCTTGTTCTTTCCCATCTATCTTCTGTTTACTGTCTCTAAACCAGATCTCAAGAGTTTGTTCACAGTCCTAATGCAATTCCTTTTAAAAAAGCTTTCCAGTGGAGCCGTGTAACTATCTTCATAGGATTTTAATGAAATATTTCCAAGATCCTCAACTTATGAATAAACATATTCTGTCTTAAACATCAATAATACAGGGGCTAGCATTGTAGTGTAGCAAATTAAATCACTTCTGCTGTGCTGGCATCCCATATGATTGCCAGTTTGAATCCAGGCTGTCCCACTTCTGATCCAGCTCCCTGCTAATGTACCTTAGAAAATAGTGTAAGATGGCCCAGGTACTTGGGTCCCTGAGCCCACGTGGAAGGCCACGTGGAAGGCCCAGAAGAAGCTCCTCGCTCCTGACTTTGATCTGGCCCAGTCCTGGTCATTGCAGCTGATTAGGGAGTGAACCAGTAGATGGGAGACCTCTCTCTTTATCTCTCTGTAACTGCATTTCAAATTAAAAAAATTCTATAAAACAGGGAAATAATTAAATAAGTTGGAAAACACTACCTGATTAAGGTAAAGAAATGTCATACACATTCCAAAATATGAAGCTTTGAGCCAAATGCACATTCAAAAAATTTCCAGATAGCTATTTGGTGAGTTATGAGTGTCTATAATTTCCCAAGTTTTTTTGTTATGTATCTTCTTCACATAAAGTTGTAAACTTTATGTTTTGGTCATTTGCCTTTTTTTGAGGAATGTCTGTGTAGATCCGTTGTCCATTGTTTAATGGGATTAGATGTGTGTTTTACTTTTGCTATTGGGTGGTTTGAGATCCTTATATATTCTAAATTTTAACCTCTTGCCAGAAGTAGAGGTGCAAATTCTTTCTCCCATTCTGTTATGTTTTTGCTTCACTCTGTTGATTGTTTCTTTTGCTGGACAGAAACTCTACTTTGACAAAATCTCATTTGTCTATTTTTGCTTTTGTTTCCTGTGCTTTTGTGGTTTAAAAAGAAATATGTTTTATTTCTTTGGGACTAACATTTACTTTTTTTTTATAAAATCAAATAAATGCCTGATTGAACAATGATCATCTGTCTGTTCCTACTATTTCATATTTATCCCATTGGTGAGTTCTTGGTTCTGAAATTCATGGAAACATTTTCTTGTCCTCCTTTAGGGTCTACCAAGGGAAATCTAAAAAATAGTTGGCTCAAGAGAGGTCAAGATGTTCCTTAGTATTTTATCCTTAAAAGGAGCAATTATTCAAAACAAAACTTCTTTCTCCTTTTTCAAGTCACATTCCTTGGGGAAGGTCTGTATGTTCATATACAACACTTACAAAAAATTGTAACCCTTGCAGGGTAATAAAAAGACATTACCAGATTCATCCATTAGATTTGCATCTCCAATTACAGACTGGACTCATAGAAAGAGAACCTAAGAATGTATGGATATCTTTTCTAAAAAATGCAGAGTTTCAGATCAGACGCTGTAAATTTTAATTCTTTGTCTGAGGCAAAGGGTATATATATATATATATATACACACACACACACACACACACATATCTCACACCTGCAAGAACAGTTCAAGTTCATAGGCATTAGAAAAGGATATTAAATATTCTAGGGAAAATGATCAATAATGAGGCAGTTAAATGCACTGAAAGAAACCCAGCCTCTGAAGCCTTGGGGAAGAAATTGAAACCACATCTAAAACCCATAGCAAAAAAAGTGAGCTGGGAAAAGCACCTGGCCCCAACAATGCTATGGCTGAGCTCATAAAAGCAGCGGGCAATTATGTAGCTAGTACCCTGTAAAATTTGTCAGTGCACATGGAAAAACAGAGGAATAGCCAGAAGCCTGGTACAAATCAAACGGCATAAAGACTGCTAAATAAGGGAGAACCGAGAACAAGAAGGGACCACAGATGAAGCCCGGGAAAGTTCCCTGATTGCCCATCAATCCAGCCACATGCCTCAAATGCTTCAATAAACTATTTTAAGCACAAAATGTCCCAGGAGGCATGAGGGGAAGAAAGGGGACATTTTCAGAAAGAAAGCCAACTATCTAGTTAACTTCAGCAAAGGAGATGGATTCATTGCAGCATCTTGCTTGTCATTACATGATTGGGGTTGAAACCCTCCATTGAGAAAACAGTTTTACCATTAAGAAGTGGTCCAGGTGGGACAGCATTTGGCCTTGTGCTTACAACTCTGGTTAAGATACCTGCATCCCACATCAGAATACTTGGGTTCAAGTCCCACAACTGACTCCTGACTCCAGTTTCCTGCTATTGTAGAAAGGCAGCAATGATAGCTGAAGTAAGTGGGTCTCTGCTACCCATTTGTGGGACCTGGATTGAGTTCCTGGCTTCTAGCTTTGGCTTCAGTGCAGTCCCAGCTATTTGGGCATTGGGGAAGTGAACCAGTAGATGTGAATGATGTGCATGTGTGTGTGTGTGTGTGTGTGTGTGTATGTATCTGCCTCTCAAATAAGCAGAATTTTAAAAAAGAGAATGGAATAGATAAAACTATAAGGACAGAGGACAGAGAGAAAAAAGGGTCCTGTTAGTAAACTCATAGCTTATCTCTTCTCCCACAATTTAGTCAGCACAGAAGCCCAGGTCACAAACGTAGTGTGGATTAAGATCGACCTCATGTAGATTATAGTATCACATAGGAATCCCTTTCTGCATTATTTGAAACAACATGGGGTAAGGAAACAGAGAAAGTAACAGAGAGAAAGAGAAAGAGAGAGAGAACAAAAGAAAAAAATTGCAATGAGGATTCTGGAGGAGGCAAATAGATTTAATTGATTTAACAAATATATTTCTTTTTTAAAAAAAGATGTATTTGTTTGAAAGGTAGAGTTACAGCAACAGTGAGAGATAAATACATAGAAAGAGAGTGACAGCAAGAGATAAAGATGGAGGGGAGAGAGAGAGAGAGAAACAGCAAGCTCGTCCATCTGCTAGTTCACTCCCACTATGCTCACCAGGAAGGTTGTTTCCAGGCCAAAGCCAGGAACCAGAACTCCACCCAGGTGTCCCATTTGGGTGACCAGAACTACATCCAGGTGTCTCTCTTACCCCTACTTGGGTGACAGGACCCAACCACTTGGGCCATCCTTCCCTGCTTTCCTAGGCACATTATCAAGAGCTGAACAGGACTCAAACTGGTCCTCTGATATGGGATGTTGGTGTAACAACTGTGGATTAACCCACTGGCCCATGTGGTTTTTTAATTCTTGGCTTCTCTCTTAGATTTTATGTTCTAGGTCATGTGTCTGCTTTGCTTGCTATACTACCCTCAATTCTAAAAATACTGTCTGGTGTGGGCATTGGGTACAGTAATTAAGGCATTGTTTGGGATGCCTATGTCCCATAATTGACTACCTGAATTTGAATCCTAGCTTCTGATCCATCTTCCGGCAAATGTGTACCCATATCAGAGTGCCTAAGTTTGAGTCTTGGCTCAAGTCCCTTTTCCAGCTTCCTGGTATTGTGTACCCCTGGGAGGTGCTTATGACAAGTTTTCCCACATTAGAGTGCTTGGGACCCCACCTCCAGATCCTGCCTCCAGCTTCCTTCAGATGTTAGGAAACAACAGAGATGGCTTAAGTACTTGGATCCCTGTCAGCTCCTTCGGCCGCAAAAGGAACGATGCTGCTCGCAGTTAATCGGTCTTCAGTAGACTTTTACTTAGAAGGAGTGGGGAAAAGAGTGGGAGACCGGGAGAAGGGGGAGAGATGGCGCGCACGTTCCTTAAGGGGGAAAGCTGGCGAGCCCCCCTCCTTCTCCCGCGGTCTGCTTATATACTGAATTCAACCAATCACAGTCAATCAATCACAGTCCATGCACAGAGCTCTCCAATCCGGCACTTGATCATGCTCAGCTGTGGAGTCACGCAGCAGGCAGGGCATCAGCACCATCTTGTTGTTTTCCACGATCCTCAGCTAGATGGAAAGTTCAATCAGCTGCTACATCCGCATTACTGCTATAAGCCATGCCCAGCATGGGGGGTCCCATGGCAAGCCTATCCATGGGTCCCCACAGATCCCTGCATCCCTGTGAGAGACCTAGCTTGGGATCCTAGCTCCCAACCTCAGCCTGGCCTACCACTGGCTGTTGTAGGCAAATGGGAAGTGAACGAGTGTATAGGAGATGGCTTTCTGGTTGTTTCTGTCTTTCTGCCTTTCAAATACAAATTTAACAACTAAAAAAATGAATTATATTAAAATGATTAAATGATTCATCATAATTTGGTGAATATCAAAGATATGCAACATTGTTTATATCTTATTACTGCAACAAAAATATACATAAGCAATTTTAACTTATTCACATTCTTTCACATTCTAGAGCAAACAGTAGGTTGATTAGATGCTCTGAGAGGCGCCTGCACCCGTGTGGGAGACCAGGAAGAAGCTTCTGACTCCTGGCTTCAGGTTGGCGCAGTGTGCCGGCCACAGCAGCCATTTGAGGAGTGAACCAACAAAAAGAAGACCTTTCTCTCTGTCTCTATCGCTGTCTGCAAAAAAAATTTTAAAAATTAAACTAAACTCTTTAAAAAAATGGCAGTCCAGGTAAGTAGCAATCCCAGGGTACTCTGATCACACTGAATATAAAACTGAATTTTTGGTGCAGCTGAAATAACATGTTATTCCTGTACTTTGTAGTTTTAAGATTACCATGAGGCTCTGTTTCTTTGTTTTTGCTTACTGCTCTCTTGTATTTCCTCTTCTGTTAGTTGTCTTTGTCTTCTGCCTACTTAGAAAAGTAGGCATTACTATGCTAGTAATGACTTTCCTATAAAATAAACTTTTTAAAAAAGATTTATTTATTTATTTGAAAGGCAGAGTTACAAAGAGGCAAAGGCAGAGAGAGAGAGAGAGAGAGAGAGAGAGAGAGAGAGAGGTCTTCCATCTGCTGGTTCACTCCCCAAATGGGGCAATAACTGGAGCTGGGCCAACCCAAAGCCAGGAGCCAGGAGCTTCTTCCAGGTCTCCCATGTGGGTGCAGGGGCCCAAGGACTTGAGCAATATTCCACTGCTTTCCCAGGCTACAGCAGAGAGCTGGATAGGAAGTGGAGCAGCTGGGACTTGAACCAGCACCCATATGAGATTCTGGCATTGCAGGCAGCAGCTTTACCTGGTATACCACAGTGCCGGCCATGAAAATTGGTTCCTTAAAAATTAACTCTTTCTTGTATCATCTTTTTGGCAAATATTTCTTCCATTTTTTTCCCTAGGATTTTGTTTACTGAGTTTTTCTTATGTAAAATTTTATTTGGTGGACATTTGGCACAGTGGTTAAGCTGTTTGGGACTCCCACATTCCATGTCAGAGTGTTCAGGTTTCAATCTTGTCTCTGCTCCAGATTCCTGCTAATATATGCCTTGGGAAGCATTGAATTTCTGGCTCCTGGCATTAGCCTTGTCCAGACCTGGCTGTTACAGGCATTTGGAGGAGTGAATCAGCTGTTGAAAAATTTCTATTTCTCTCTCTCTCCCTGTCTCTGTAAAAGAAATGAAGGAGGAACTTAAAAAGTTTAAAATATGCAGTGAATCAATTGTATGATTCTTCTTTCTAAAAGCTTATTGTTTTTATGGAAAGCTCTTATTTAATAAATATACATTTCATAAGTACAACTTTTGGATTATAGTGGTTCTTTCCCCATACCCACCCTCCCACTCCCAAACCATCCCACCTCCTACTCCCTCTCCTATCCCATTCTTTATTAAGATTCATTACTAAAAGCTTATCATTTTCTGCCTAGAGTCTTTCCCCATCCTGAAGTAAGATAAATATTAACCTACACTTTCTTTTAGAGGTTTATAATTTTGCTTTATATTTATTTTCCCCTCTTATATGGTCTAAGGCAAAGTTCTAAATAATTAAAAGTGAGTTAATTTATTTCTCCAATTATGAAATACTTATATTCTTTCCCCCTTGATTTATTTTTGTTTAAATTATAAATAATATGAAACTCTAATTAAATTTGTTTCTGGTCTTTGTGAAGCATTTACTAATTTGTATGCCCTTTTTTCTCTTTTTTCTTTATTTTTTTAAGGAATACAAATATAATAAGTACAACTTTAGGAATATAGTTATTCTTCCCACCATACCCACCCTCCCACCCCACATCCTCTTCCCTCTCGCATTCCCAGTCCCATTCTCCATTAAGATTCAATTTCAATTAACTTAGTACACAGAAGACCAACTCTATACTAAGTAAAGATTTCAACAATTTACACACACACACACACACACACACACACACACAAGTTTGAGAACTTGTTTTACAGTTAACTCTCATAATACAACTCATTGAGGACAGAGGTCCTGCATGGGGAGTTAGTGCACAGTGACTCCTGTTAATTTAACAATTAATACTCTTATGTATGACCTCAGTGGCCACCTGAGGCTCTTGACATGAGCTGCCTAGACTATGGAAGCCTTTTGGGTCCCAACTCCAGTAGTATTTGGACTAGGCCATAAGCAAAGTGGAAGTTCTCTCCTCCCTTTAGGGAAAAGTATATCCTTCTTTGAAGGCCACTTCTTTCCTCTGTGGTCTCACTCACAGAGGTCCTTGACACAATATCTTCGCTTTCCATGCCTGAAATGCTCTCACGGGCTTTTCAGCCAATAATTTGTATATTTTCTATTATATCAGTATACTTGTATCCTAATGAATGAAGACTTACAATATATTGAATATATTGTAATATAATAACTAATATTACTTAATAATAAATAATATTATTTAATAATAAATGATTAATAATAAATCAATAATAATTTAATATGTACTTATTAATAATAAATACTTTAATAATAAATAATGAATTCTAATTTCTAATATATTTAATTTCTCAGAAATTAGTCTTTTTGAAGTTTTTCTTAAAAATATCTGTTCTTAGGGCCAGCACTGTGGCTTAGCAGGTAAAGCCACCACCTGCAGTGCCAGCAGCCCATATGGGCATCAGTTTGAGTCCCAGCTGCCCAACTTCTGATCCAGCTCTCTGCTGTGGCCTGGGAAAGCAGTAGAAGATGGCTAAAGTCCTTGAGCCCCTGCACCCATGTGGGAGACCCAGAAGAAGCTCCTGGCTCCTGACTTTGGCGTGGCCCATCCCCTATTGATGAGGCCTTTTGAGGGAGTGAACTAGCAAATGGAAGATCTATGTGTGTCTCTCTCTCTGTAACCTTATCTTTCAAATAAAAGAAGTAACTCTTTTAAAAAAAATAGCTGTTCTTTCTTTGGAAAACATTTTCCCATGTCCAAAAGTAACAAAATAGAATTGTGATCAGAATTATGTGAAACCTAGAAATTATATTATGAAGCATTCATGCCCTTGCAACATTTATTCTTTCCACATATATAGTTCTTCACTTACATTCTCTTTTATATCTTTCGGCAAGCTTTTCTAATTTTCTTTGTATAGACTCCACACATTAAAAATAGTGTTTTTTTTTCCTATTTCCCTTACATTCTTCTTTAGTTTTGTGGGTGGAGAATCTATTCTTTTAAAAATATTTTTAACCAACTAATTTAAACTGTCATAGAAGCTAAATAAAGTAGGGGTGTAGTGTGTGAGCTGCAAGTATACAATGGCAGCTATTCTATATGCTAATTTTATGGTATTAGCCAGTATATTTTTCATATATTCAGCAATAATATATCTTTAAATATTTCAAAGCTAAAATACCACTGGAAATAATATGGTCTTTTTCTTTTTAAAGAAAATTAAGTTAATTAGGTTTATTGTTTTCAGCCACTAGTGAATTGGCTGCCTGATTTTGAATTTCTATCATATGGAAAGTTTTGTGCTAGTTACATAAAAGCTTCACAGATTTTTGCATTCTTGGCATATTCCCATGGTAGCTATATGCCACTCCTGAAAAATAAACTTCTAGGTTAGGAACACTTAGCCATCCCACAGACTCTGTCAATAGTTGCCCAATGATAATTAAAGCTTTTGGCAGGAAGTATCAAGTGCATGAAACAGTGGAATCTTCCTTTCCCAAGCATTTTACAATAATTTAATAGCTCTGTGCAATATGATGTGTGTTGTCCTAGATAGACTTGGAAATTGACTTACTGTAATATGGAGTAGAGTGAGGGTGCAACAAGCCGTTCTAATTTTCCCAGGGTCAGTGGTTGATTGAGGCATACAAGCCCTATATGTGTTCTGGGGATGCTGCCCCTAGAACTAATGGGACCCAAGGAACCTTTGTGGTAAATCCTTAAGGCCAACCAAGGGTTTTGCATTGACATAAACTTACCTTAATTCCCAGAGTACCTATTACCTTGATGAACTCAGTGTGTCTTAATCAAAGCTACCAATTGGAGTTTCCCTAGAAGATTTTACGAAATGGGTGTACGTGGGTTCCACTCTCTGAATTTCTAGCTTAGCTCTGAGTTGAAGCTCAGACACTTGGATATTCAAAGCCTCCCAGTTAATTTCAATGTACATACAAGGAAGAGATTATCTGGAAACCCTGAATTTATTCCCTCATTAGCAAAGTGAAGGGGATAATGCTGCACAGAACAGTAGTGAGAATTCAATGAAAACAAGTTACCTGCTATTGTGTCAAAATCAACTTAATAATTTCAAGATATTATTGCCACTGAAAAGGTAATGATGGCTTAGACTCTAACCCAATGTATATGCTAAGGTAGGAGGAGGTACTTCCAAGAAAGTAAGACCCTGCACCCAACAACCATGCAGGAATAAGGTGCTATTCCTTTGAAGAAGAGGAAGTGTCGAACAGGGATTCTAAAAATACACTTATAGTTCTATCTTCTAGAATTATACCCTAAGACTCATTTTCCTGATTATTTTAAGTGAAGTTGCATTTCAAGGTCTCAAAATCTTTCTCTTTGTTTATCTTATCACTAACAGAAGGTAAGGAGAAAATATATTTTGTCTTCAAAACATATTATACTTAAATGGTGTTGGTGGTATAGTGGTAAGCATAGTTGCCTTCCAAAATGAATTATACTTGAGAATGTACAATGTTTATTTGGGCATAAGCCACTTATTTAATTTTAATTCGAGATGATTCTGGTTTAAATAAAGACAAATTCCTTGCCTCATAAGAAACTGTTGTGATCATGAGAAATCTGATGAGATTTTTGACAAAGAAACCTAAAAACTCTGTCCCTCTAAAATTCACCATCTTTTTTAAATATCAAGCAAAGGCAGCTACTTAAAATCTTAGGGCCAGCATGAGTTTTGTGGCTATCCCTTTACTGTTATAATCTGTATGACCTCCCAAGGTTTCAATCCTCCTGCCATTGTGCTTATGTTAAAAAAAAATTCTTCAATAATTCAAGTGTGATGAATTGCCATCTCTCTCTCTCTCTCTCTCTCTCTCTCTCTCTCTCTCTCTCTCTCCATATATATATATATATATATATATATATATATAAAACAATGGTAAAAGACATATTGCAGGCATCTTTTTCCATATGGTGCTAGCAATTTGGATTTTAGTAGCAGTTTTTATAACTTGCAGCTTACCACTAAAATGTCAGAACCCCTGAGAATAAAACAACTTCTATTTTAGGTTTTAGATTCATTTGCTCTGATCTCTCAACCAGAAAAACTGACTCCAAAGGCCTTTTTATTCTGAATGAATTTGGCTTTCAGTTCACTACTACCTTTTCAGTTTATTAAGGCCAAGAGTGTTCCAGTATCTGTTCTCTTTGTTCACTTACTGACATTTATTGAACATGTGCCATGAGGAGCAGGCTGACACCACAGTTAACAGGCTAACCTTGATGGCAGTGGAAACCAGTGTAAGAGAAACCACATTTTAAAAAAGAAGCACACTGCCAGAAGACCATGTGCTTAAACTAAGCAAATACTCTCCCAATTTTTAGACCAATTCGAGAAATTTGAGTGAAAACCATGTAGATTAACTTGTTCTGAGAAAATTTATAAATTTGCCTTCTTGCTGACTTTTAAATTAGAGCCACATTTTATAATTGGGTAGTTTTTGAAAAAGCTCACTGGGAAAATTTAACTTTCAAGCATTTTCACACAGCAACACCTACTTCAGAGATGGTCTTTCTCATAATTTGCTTTCTCTGATATCCCCCTGGTCTAATAAGGAATTTGATATCTTGATGCTACATAAGCCTCCTTTAGATTAGATAACTCCTTATTCTAGGGAAATTGTTTCATAAGGAAATTTCATGTTAGAAATTGACCACATTTGATTACTACTAGTCCAAGAGATTTATTTGCCTAAATATTCACTTTCTAAGCAGTTTGCTACAATTAGTTAAGTGGGCAATGTCCCATTAAAGCACCACATTGAGTTAGGATAGCATTTCCAACTCACTGACATTTAGATAAATTCAGGGACCAAAGAGTAAGATTCTTGGAACTCTTCATTGATTTGATTGGGTGCATAGACTCTGCTTTGGGGAAGATGACACTGGGGGATTGTGTCTTGCTGAGATGGTCCTGACAGATCTCTGAAGTATGGTAGCAGCAGGAAATTTGGGTTGCCTTTTTTAAGGTCGCCCTGTGAGACTCAATGATACTTTGCTTTTTACTGCAGGCACATAAAGTCTTCTGTCTTTAATTGAGGGTAATTTTCTCAAACTAGAATCATCTGTGGAAATTTAGATTTCATGGTGTAAATTCTAAAACCCAGGATGAGGTCAGAGTGAGGCTAGGGAATTAAACAACTTTTGAGGTGCTAGGATATGTCAAGTTTTAATAAAAAAGATAGCTACCTATGGACTGAGGGTTAATCAGTCTTTAAGAAAATAAGAACTTTTATTCTGTTCAGAAAAACAAAAGTTACTTTGAGTTACTCACAATCTCTGTAACAAGACTGTGATCCAGTGAACACTGTGGGCTTGTTGATTTTTTCCTTCATATAAGTGGGACAGGAACAGACACTGGTGTCTTTCTGTCTTTCTGATGTTGGGATGAAGGCCACTCTTTCTGTCTGGTAATCACTGATCAATTCATCGAGATGCTTAGAGTATTCACTATGCCTCAAATTGAAAAGCCAGTTCTTATTTAACATCGGAATAAATTCTTCTGATACATTTCCATGCCAGCCTCTTTAGAGGCATTTTCTGACTCATGGTACCTGGCAAAAAGTGGAAGACAGAAACAGCCATGTTCTGTTTTTCTTCCAGTGTGAATCACCATGGATGCTTTTTTCCAATCAGAGGTAATTCCCCTCCTCTTCGTGTGACTGCTGCCTTTTATTTGGAGGAAATCTCATTCTTGCCTACATAAAATTATTTTTTCAATAAGTTCTCACTCTGTGTTGTTCAATACATTACCCATTAGCTTTATGGGACTATTAAGCAATTGAAATGTGGCGAGTCGGAATTGTGATGTTGTGTAAGATGTAAGTGACATAAACATTTGAAGACAAATGATGAATAAAAGAATTTAAACCTTAGCAATAACCTTTTATGATGACATGCTGAAATAATATATTGCATACACTGATTAAACAAAATGCATTATTAAAACTAAATTCATTGATCTTAAATGTTAATGTGGGTACAAGAAAATCTAGAACTACTTATGACTCACAGTTGTGGCTCGCATTGTATTGCATTCAGGTGGCACTATTCTAGCATAGGGGTTCCTAGCAGTTGTTTTTCTTTTAAGACTCAGAAAACTGTAGATACTCAAAAGATATTTGTTAGGTAAACAAAGTGGTATCAAATTTTAAAAATTCCTTAATCAAAATAGACATTGAAAAACAAATTTTACAAAGATTGGAATGCGAAACAGGTTGCAAATAATACAATCAACGGACCCTCATTTGTTTATTCAAACAGCTTATGCTGATTAAATACTTACTATGAACCAGTCACTGAGTATAACCAGTTGTGAACAAGTCCCTGTTTTTTTTTGGCAGTATTTAAGGAGTTTTTGGTTGAGCATGATGTTATATTTCTGAAATGGTGACTATGAGGTACAGGAGGAAGTAATAGTGAAAATAGCCTAGCGTAGTGGTGGTGGATGGGCTAGAAGAAGAAGTCAGAAAAGACTTCCTGGTATTCACACTATTTCAAGAGGCAGGTTTTCTCATTTCTGCCTGTTTTAAATTAACCCATTTTACACAAAAGCCTATGGGGTTAGGATATCCTTATTCAGCAATCCCTAAAAGCTTACAAATGATAAATTAAGTATAGAGTTTATTTACCCTCTGACAAATCCTGTAGCTTGAACTATGGCAGATTGGTCTACAAGAATACAAACAGCTGGATAAATACTCCCTCTGAAGTTCTTATATTTTTTCTGGTTCAATTAATAATTAAAGTACTGCTCAGTACAGACTTGTGTGGCACTTCTCAACAAGCTGGTAGAGAAGGGTCCATTAATCACTGACTATTAATGACAGGGTGGTATGCTGGAATGAGAGTGGGCTCTGGTATCACATAGGGTAGGAAAGTGTTTGAGATTTGGGGTTGTTAGGAATGCTAGTGAACTCTGAGTCTTAGTTCATTCAATTGTAATATTAGGAAAATATAGTGGCCAAACTCACTTATGAGAGTAAAGTGACATTGTATATGTAAAATGCTTAACAAACTTTTGTTACATAGTAAGTAGTAAATGAATGATTAACATTATTATAAGTGGGGAAAGAAAACAGTGTATTAAATTACAATATAGTGGATAGAATATAAAAATATAACTTTGGGGCTGGCGCCACGGCTCAATAGGCTAATCCTCTGCCTTGTGCCATGGGCACACCGGGTTCTAGTCCCAGTAGGGGCACCGGATTCTGTCCCGGTTGCCCCTCTTCCAGGCCAGCTCTCTGCTGTGGCCAGGGAGTGCAGTGGAGGATGGCCCAAGTGCTTGGGCCCCTGCACCCGCATGGGAGACCAGGAGAAGCACCTGGCTCCTGCCATGAGATCACCGCGGTGCACCAGCCGCAGCGCACCAGCCGTGGTGGCCATTGGAGGTTGAACCAACGGCAAAAAGGAAGACCTTTCTCTCTGTCTCTCTCTCTCTCTCACTGTCCACTCTGCCTGTCAATATATATATATATATATATATATATATATATATAATAAAAAGAAGAATGTACAAATGCTTCTTGAGCAGAAAGTTTAGGGATGAAAAGAAATACTTTGCCTTCACTAGGTTTTCCTAAATAATATCTTTGAAATAATTCTCCTTCTTCTCTCCCTCCTCCTCCTCCTTCTTTTTCTCTCTCACTTTTTTCTCTCTCTCTACTTAGAAGGACTTAGTATTATTTTACCACCTGGGCCTGGAGTTTTTCCTTAAATATTCCTATTGTTTGTTTTTAATTTCCATTGTGATTTTGCTAGGAGATTTTCTGTCTTCACATTCTTTCATGATGCCTACTATCTTTCCCTGTTTCTGTGTGTAGCTCATCCTTAAGTATCATTGGTAAGGCTGGACGAATGGTGACAAATTCTTTCAATTTCTGTTTGTTTTGAAATGTCTTTATTTCTTTTTTAAAAAGAGTTATTTATTTATTCATTTGAAAGTTGGAGTTACATAGAGAGAGGCAGAGAGAGAGAGGGAGGTCTTTCATCTGCTGGTTCACTTCCCAAATAGCCACAATGGCTGGAGCTGTGCCGATCCAAAGCCAGGAGCCAGGAGGTTCTTCCGGGTCTCTCACTTGGGTACAGGGGCCCAAGGACTTGGGACATCTTCTACTGCTGTCCCAGGCCATTGCTGAGACATGGATCGGAAGTGGAGCAGCCAGGACTCAAACAGACGCACATATGGGATGCTGTCACTGCAGACGGAGGCTTTACCCGCTATGCCACAATACTGGCCCCAAGGTCTTTATTTCAACTTAATTTATAAATGAGAGCTGTGCTGCATACTCTATTATGTTGACATTTTTCTCTCTTTTTTTTTTAAACAAATTTGGTATAATGGGAATTTACAGGGTACTACACATAACTGCAGAATACATATTTTTGAAGATACATATGGAACACTTAACAATGTTAACCATATATTTGGGCCAGTCTTAAAGCCTCAGCAAATTTCAAAATAGCAAATACAAAGACCACATTCTCAGACTGCAATGAAGAGTTCAAAATCAGTAACAAAGAAATAACTATAACTGGGGTTGGGGTGCAGGGATATATTAGAACACCAAGAAATATATTTTTAAATAATTCGTGTGTCAATGAAGAAAACTCAGACAATACAGTTAGACAAAAAATAACATTTCATAACACAGGAGAAAAGCTGTTCTTAAAGGGAAATTTATAGCATAAGCAGCTCATGTATAAAAGAAAGCTAACAGATGAGCTAAACATCTACTTTATGTAAGAACATGATCATTAGGGTCAACTCAAAGATAAGAAAATGAGTGAAACAGAAAACAAATGTAATATATAAAGAGGACCAAGAAAGCTAAGGTTAATACTTTGAATTGAAGTTGACAAATATTTTGGCATTACTGATCAATGAGGAAGAGGTAGGAAGGGAGAGAAGCAGGAAAGGGACAAAAGAACCAAAAGATGCCTGGGGTGAAAGGAGGATATCCACAGATAATAGAGGTATTTTTAAGTAACATTATTTGGGGCCAGGGCTGTGGCAAAGCAGGTAAAGCCACCGCCTGCAGTACCAGTATCCCATCCCGGCTGCTCCACTTCTGATCCAGCTCTCTGCTATGGCCTAGGAAAGCAGTAGAAGATGGCTCAAGTCCTTATGCCCCTGCACCACATGGGAGACCTGGAAGAAGCTCCTGGCTCCTGGCTCCTGGCTTCAGATCAGTGCTGCTCCAGCCATTGCAACCATCTGGGGAGTGAACCAGTGGATGGAAGACACCTCTCTCTCTCTCTCTCTCTCTCTCTCTCTCTGCCTCTGCCTCTACTTCTCTGTAACTCTGCCTGGGCCACTGACCACAGGACCCCTCCACGGGACCAGCATTTCCGAAACGTATCTCAAACCCCACAGCTCCACACCTAATGAGCTCTGCCTTTATACGCAGCCTCTACAAAACAAAATTGTAACTCCTTTTTTCTGCTTGGGGTGCGGGTGAGACCCCACTGTCCTCCGAAGGCCACCTAAGAGGTGATGAGACACCAGGAGAGGAGAGTTTTCTCTTTCTTTTAAGATTTGAGCTATGTCTTTTTATTTAACCTGTAGAGTTTCTGTTGTGAATCACCTGTCAGTCTAATTGGAGATCCTTTGAACACGATCTGTGATTTCTCTGGTGCACATTTTAGGATCTTTTCTTTATGTTCAACTTTTGAGTGTTTGACTATAAAGTGTCATGGGGAAAATCATTTCTGATTGTGCCTATTAAGAGTTCTTTAAAGACCCTTCTTCTAGCTCAGCTATTCTTTATTCTGCCTTAGTTTGCTGTTAAGGTTTTCTATGGTATTTTTTATTTGACATACTGGATTCTTCCTGTCTAATGGTTCAGTTTAATTTTTTCTTAGCATCTCTGTCTCTTGGAAAATTTCTCATCATTTTTAAAGAATATATGTATTTTGTTTGAAAGGCAGAGTTACAGAGAAAGAAGGAGAGAGAGAGAGAGAGATCTTCCATCTTCCATCCACTGGTTTACACCCCAAAAAGGCCACAACAGCCAGGAGTGGGTCAGCCAAAGCCAGGAGCAAAGAGCTTCATCTGGATGCTCCATGTAGGTGCAGGGGTGCCATCATGTGAATCACCTTCTTCTGCTTTCTCAGGCACATTAGCAGGGAGCTAGATTTGGAAGTGGAGAAGTTGGGATTCAAATTGGCACCCACATGGACATCACGGGTGGTAGCTTAACCCACTATGCCACAATATCGACCCCATGGATTTCTTTAATTCATATTTTTGCTCTGCTGTGTTTTTGAGTAATCTTATGATCACTATTTTGAATTCCTTTTCAGTTATTTCATGAATCTCTTTGTCTTCACATTCTAACATTGATGCATTTTTGTGTTCCATTTCTGGAGTCATATCTTCTTGTTCATGTTTCTAATATTCCTACATGTTTCTGCTCCTCTGTGGATATCCAGAGGTATATGCTGGATGGGACCAGGAAACTCTGACCAGTGCTTAAGGGTAGGGCAAGTGTCCAAAGTGACAACCAAGTTGAGCATGGGAGATCTCCTATATCATCAAAAGGAGGCCTGTGTGATTGCATCAGCTGGTATGGTCAAAACCTCAACCCTGCTTTGCCAAGGTGAACCGAGTGCCCAGGGTGAAGCCACAGTACCTGTATACCCCACCCACTCAGGCACATGAACTGCAGAAGGATCTATGCTCTCCTGAGTGTGAGCTCAAAGCCCTCTGCAATGACCCATCCTAGCACTCCAGAAATTCTGAGACTTTGCAGCCAGACCCAGTGATGGCCCAGAGACCTAGCCATATATCCCATGTCCTATCACACAGTCACAGGAGTCCCATAGTCACAGGGAGCAGGAGATGCACTTTCAGCCCTGCATGTTTCCCTATTCATGGAGAAAGCCACAGCATTCCAGAAATCAGCTGCCTGCCTGACAGAGGTCGTTCAGCGCTCTACCTTGGCAAGTCCAGCTCCTTCATAGAGTGAGGGGAAGGCAACGTGCCCTTGCTTCATGGACTTGAGTGCACACTCTGCCCCTCACCATGCCTCCAGGTCAAACTTAGAGTAGGAAGACCATGGGTTTAACCCTCTGACAAAACTCCCTGTCACACATGGGCTGCAGCAGCCTCCACTCACCTTATTAAGATGTTGCTTCCTTCCTGCTGGTTGCTGGGTGCCTTGGTGGCAGGAAGGGAGGAAGACAGGTGCCCTCCTTTCACAGTGTTAAGTCGGCACCCTGGCCCCTGTTAGCATCTAAAACTGAACTCAGAGTCAGTGGGGATTGCAAAGTTCTGCCTCAAGCAATATCCCCAGTAGCATGGGCTGTTATATATTCTTCTTGCCTCGCTCTGTGAAGATAGCATCCCTACCAGCCACTAGCTATGGGAGTCACCGATCGTGTCCCCACTTCTGATGATTGGTTGTAGCATCCCCACTGCTCCAAAGACTCTCTTCTATCTGTAGATTTTCCACTAAAATCTTTACTCCTACTGTCCTCTTGGAGTGACGTTCCTCCCCTGTTCTCCCATAGGCAAAATCAGCACATCTTTTCCCTGTTTAGCCATCTTGGATCCTCCCCTATGCACCAATAAATCTTCAACTACAAAAGGACAATATGAGTGCTTAAAAAACTTAAACAGGGGCTGCCATTGTGGTGCAGCAGGTCAAGTTGCCACCTGTGGTGCCAGCATCCCATATGAACACTAGTTCTTGTCCCAGATGCTTTACTTCTAAAGTAGCTGCCTGTTTATGGTGTAGAAAAAGCAGCTGAGTTTCGGCCCCAGTCACCCGTGTGAGAGGCCCAAATGAATCTCCTGGCTGCTGCTGTCAGCCTGTCCCAGTCCTGCCCATTACAGCCATTTTGGGGCTAAACCAGTAGATGGAAGATCTCTGTCTCTTCCTGTCTCTGTAACTCTGTCTTTCAAAATAAATACATATTTTTAAAATCCACCATTAAATTTTAAAAATTAAACAAAAATATGTACAGTTGTACACTGAAAAGTTATAAAATGTGGCAGGGAACAATTAAAGATATATGTTTTGAGAATTGAACACTAAATATTGCAGATATCAAATCAGTTCTTCCCAAATTAATTATATATTCAACATAACCTCAATCAAAATTTAAACCATCTTTTTTTTAATTGAAAAGGTTATTCTAGAATTTGACCAAAAAGGACTTGTAATGGTCAATGTATCTTTTTTTTTTTTTTTGACAGGCAGAGTTAGACAGTGAGAGAGAGAGTAGGTCAATATATCTTGAAAGAGAAAAACAAAGTGAGAAAACCTAGGACACTTGATATGAAGCCTACTTTAGAATTATAGTAGCTAGAAGGGTGGTATATTGCCAAACGAATCAATGGAACAGAATAAACAGATCTTAGGATATATGGTCAATTGATTTTTTTCAGTGGAGTCAAGATATTACATTATAAAAGGATTGTCTTACTAACAATAAAAATTAAATCAACTCTTACTTGATATCTGAGATGATAAACTTACCCACAATTGACTATATGCCAAACATTAAAGATAACACTATATATCCTATGGAAGAAAATCTACAAGAAAATCTTATGAGCTTAGGTTAAGCAAAGATTACTTAGAACTGAAAAGAACAAAATGGAAATGGAAAATGTTAAAATAAACTTCATCAAAATTAAAACCTTCTGCTATTTGAAAGCAACATACTGGGAAAAATATTCACAGTACATATATCTGACATATGATTTGTATCAAGAACATGTAAAAGCAAACAGCTCAATAAAAAGAAGGCCTCAAAATTTGAATAGATACTCACAAAAGGAAATACAGGAATGGCCAATAATAAACACATGAGAAAATGCCAACATCATTATTTATTAAGGAAATGAAAAGTAAAACCATAATAAGGTACACCTACACACATACTTGAATGGCTGACATTAAAACAACTGATAATATGAAATGTTAATGATAATGTGGAACAAATGGAAATCTTATATATATTAGAAAGTTAAAATGATATAACTGTTTCTCAAAAAAAAAAGTTTGGCAATCTATTAACAAAGTTAAATATACTCTTACCACATATCCCAGGATTTCTACTCTTGGGTATATATCCAAAGAAAAAAAAAAGAAAGAAAGAAAGAAAAGAAAAGAAAAAACAAAAACATATGTCAACCCCAAATCTTGTATACATGTTTTCATGCCAAATTTTTTGTAATAGCCTTGTGGCAAAAGACTGTAAGACAACCCTCATGGTCCTCCTCTTCTGATGTTTATGCCCCTGAATATTCTTTCCACTCCTAGAGTATGGGTGGAACTTATAACTTGCTTCTACCCAATGGAACATAGCAAAGAGATGCAATGTCACTCCTGTGTTACCTAAGATGCCATCATACTTGCTGACTCTCTCCGGAAAGTGTTGCTGTACCTTTCTGACATCTAAGAAGTAAGCCACCACATTTTCCTACAGCCTCCAGAAGATGAATAATGCCAATCACCAATTGAGTTTGAAACAGACTCCTTCTTGGGTGTGAGAACCCAACACAGGGTAACATCTTGATTGAAGTCTTATAGGGGACCCAGCTAAATTGTGCCGAGACCAGGATTCTGTGAAATAACAAATGAGTATTGTTTTAAGCCAAATTAGTGACCATGAGCCACACAGCAATAGAAAACTAAGACTGCCCTAAACTTGAAAACAATTTAAATATCCAACAAATATATGGATAAGTGATGTATGCTTACTATAAAAAGGTAATTTTACTAATAAAGATAAAATAAGGATTAATCTATGCTGAGCAAAAGAAATAAAAATCATACTACATAATAATATTCATATGCAAAACTCCAAAGAGAAATCTTTTCTGTGGTAACAGAAAGCCAATCAAAGCACATCAAGTTATATCCATAAATTTGACCTCAATAAATCTGATTATTTAAAAACTTTGGGAACCTGATATGAATAAAAGCAGAAATACTTTGTGCTCCTAAATAATATATGTACCTGAGCTCCAGAAAACAATTTTAAGACAGCAAATATTTTACTTGATTTTGAATGAATGTTTAATAAATAATCACTATAAAGGGATTTGAAGAGTCAAGGCAAAATTTTGAATCTTTTAAAAGATCTATTCTATTTTTTGAAATGCAGAGGTACAGGATGGGGAAGAAACAGAGAGAGACTGAGAAATATTCCATCTGCTGGTTCACTCTCCAAATGGCTACAACATTCAGGCCTGGGCCAGGTAGAAACCTGCAGCCTGAAACTCCATCCAGGTCTTCCATGGGTGTGGCAGTGGTGCAGTACTTAGACCATCTTCTGCAGCCTCCCCAGGCAGATTGGCAAGGAGCTGGATCAGAAGTGGAGCAGCCAGGACTCCAACTGGGGATGGAGCATCTCTGGGATGCCAGCATTTCAGGTGGTGGCTTTACCTTCTGTGCCACAAGCCAGGTCCAGCAAAATTCTTACTGAGACTATGCAAAAGCAAATACTTATAAACCCCATATACAAAAGGGCCGTGGCTTAATCCTATTGACTGATGGTGCTGAAATATTACTTTTCTTAATTTCTTTTATTGGCAAAACATACCAGAACTTTTGGACCATAAAAAATATATAGACCTTACATTCCAGAAGTAAAGAGTATTAGGAGATAAGAAACAGTACTGCAAATTACTGTAGGGTCATATGGAAAATGAGGGTAAAAAGTCCCAGGTATATTCACAGGAAAGAGTGCCTGCTCTGAGATGACATAGCTCAAGCCAAACAAATGTAAAAAAGCATATGTGAGCTAGATCTTGAAGAAAATATGCAAAATGTAGCAAGATTTTTATTCAGTGCAGGAATAATAAGAGTAAGGGAAAGATTTATTTTAAAGATCACAATGAAAATAATGGGAAAGGGTACAGATTGTAGAGATTTGAGTAATTTCAGTCCTAAGGTCACTCTATGATTTCATCCAATCTCATGGTATTAAATAATACATTATGTTATTAACACCAAATTCTTTTTTTTTTTTATTGACAGGCAGAGTGCACAGAGAAAGAGAGAATGGTCTTCCTTTTGCTGTTGGTTCACCCTCCAATGGCTGCCGCAGCCGTTGTGATGCAGCCAGTGCACCATGCTGATCCGAAGCCAGGAGCCAGGTGCCTCTCCTGGTCTCCCATGTGGGTGCAGGACCCAAGCACTTGGGCCATCCTCCACTGCACTCCTGAGCCACAGCAGAGAGCTGGCCTGGAAGAGGGGCAGCGGGACAAAATCTGGTGCCCCGACTGGGACTAGAACCCGGTGTGCCGGCGCTGCAGGCAGAGAATTAGCCTATTGAGTCGCGGTGCTGGCCATTAACACCAAATTCTAACTTGAGTTGGTTTCTTCATTGGTGAGCTTCGCTGAACATAACATACATACCACCCTGGGGAAGAATTTTGATAGTGGGAGGTCTTCTGCATATATGGGGGCACAGCGTATGTGGGAAATCTTTGCACCCTTGACTCAATTTTTCTGTGAGCCTAAAATTACTGTTAAAATATAAAGTCTATTTTAAAAGTCCATCTGTCTCCATGGTGTTATCTTGGATGGGTAATAGCAACAACAATTAGATAAAAAACAGATTCTGATTTCATATAACACCAAAATCATACCCCTAAACCCCTCCTTCTGGATAAATGATGCCATTGTCTAATTCTCAGGTCGAAAAACTCAGTGTTTCTCTTTGAACTCTCTTTCTTTCACTTTCATTTCAAAACCATTAGAAAGACCTGCTCATTCTTCTCTAAAAGTGTATACTGAATATCTGTTTCAAACACTACTGACCTAGTCCAAAGAGACCTCATCTCTTGCTGAAGTCCTGCACTTTGTTAGCCTTCTAACTGCTTCCCCTGCAGCCGTTCTTTCTCTCTGCTATCTCTTTCCATAAATAAGAATAAGAATTTGGAAAGTTTAATTACAGTGTAGAACAAGCACAAACACTGAAACCTTTTATAAGCTTCCTGCTGCAGTTGGAATGAATTCCAACTTCTTTATAATATCTGTGGATCTCTACAGGGCCTAGGCATTGGCTGCCTCCCTAACTCATTTCTGACCATTTTCCACCTCATTCACCTCACACACTGTTTCAAGCTCTGTGCTACTCAGGACCTCTTACTATTTCCTGTGACTAGAGAACTTTGCCCCCATTTCTTTAAATAACTACCTATCTTATTATTGTGTTTTTCCTTGGTCAGGCTCTTTCTAATCAACAAATCCAGTTAGTTCTCTACCAACTATTAGCTCCAAAATTTAAATAGTTCTGATGTCTTCTTTATAATCAGAGTGGAATGAGGTAGCAATGTTAACCAATTTGGGTAAAATATCTTATTTTAACCATGTGAACACATTTTTTGAGTTGTACAAAGGCTTGGGTAGGGGTCTTTACAAAATGCAATCCTCCAGTACCACCATATGAGTCTTTGTCACATCACTGTTTCATTTTCTTCATTGCATTTACTACTTTTCAAAAATAACTTTCCATTTATTTGTCTACCTGTTTAAGACTTGGTGCCCATATCTCTATTAGAAAGGAAACTCTGTAGGAGCAAGGGCCTTGCCAAAAATTCATGAATGCAATCCAAGAACTCAGAGCCAGTGCCTGTCACATAGTGAACCCTAATGAATACTTGCTGAATGAGTGAATATTAAAGTGCTTGAATTTGCATCTGTAAAAAACGATGTATAAAATACAAAGGAAAAATTACATCAATATTTCATTAAGGATATTTTAGACAAAACAATACTATGATTTGAATACAGTGTGACTCCAGAACTTACTCAGGACTTTAAACTCCATAGTCATGGCTAATGGAAAGAAGGTGGGAACACAGAGATGGTGCTATGGTGCAGTGAGTTGGGCTGTCTCTTGCAACACCTACATCTCCTATGAGAAGTGCTGCTTTGCTCCATTTCCTATCCAGTGCATTGTTAATGTGCCTGGGAAGGCAGTGGATGATGGTCCACATTTCCTTGGGCCCCTGCCATCCAGGTAGGAGACAAGGATGAAGTGTCTGGTTTCAGTCAGTCCCAGGCATGCTTGTTGAGGCCATTTAGGGAGTGATACAGTAGATGGAAGAACTCTCTCTCTGTGCCTCTCTGTCTCTGTCTCTCTCTTTCTCTCCTCTCTGTCTTTCAAATGAACAAATACATCATTTTTTAGAATAAGGTGGAAATGTAATCCATCAATGGTGTTTGGAAGTAGGCCTGGTGGATAGTGAGAGAGAGAGACAGAGAGAAAGGTCTTCTTTTGCCGTTGGTTCACCCTCCAATGGCCACCGCGGCCAGCACGCTGCGGCCAGCACACCGTGCTGATCCGAAGGCAGGAGCCAGGTGCTTCTCCTGGTCTCCCATGCGGGTGCAGGGCCCAAGCACTTGGGCCATCCTCCTCATTCAGTTCTGCCATTGCCATCTACCACTCTGATTAGATGTCCACACCCAGGGCACCATCCAATCTCAGACTTGAACTTCCAAAACTATGAGCCAAATAAACCTTTCTCTTTATAAAGTTAGTTGTCTCAGATATTTTGTGGTAGTAATCTAACTAATACTGGGGCTGAGTTTAGGTTATTCAAGTGGAAATGGAGATAAAGAGACAAATAATGAAAGACGTAATATTTGTAGAATCCAGAAGATTTTGCATCTTAATTGTTAGTAGCACACTTACAGTTCAGGCCTGGTGCTACTAGACAATGCCTTAAATAAGGTGCTTTAGAAACAAGAGAAATTCATTTCTCACAATTCTGGGGCAGAAAAGTGTGAGATCAGGGCAATGGTATTTTCAGTGTCTAGTGATGTCCTTCCCTCCTCTTGCTACATCCTCATATAGTGGAAGGGATGAAGGCTATGCCCTCACATGCAGCTGGGCAGAAAGGCCAACAGGAAGGAACTCACACCCTCCGCCCTTTTATAAGGTCATAAACCCCATCCATGAGGGCAGAGCGCTCACTGCCTAATTACCTCCCAAGGGCTCCACCTTTTAACACCATCACCTTGGGATTTGATTTCCAACACATGAATTTTGAGGGGGATTCAAATATTCAAACCTTGGTGGATATCAAATACAGCTACATTTCTTTAAGTCAGGACAACACATGGATGATGGTGCCATTAAAAAATTTAAAATTGACTTATCTGAAGAAAATCCTAAGGTTAGTGCCTTAAACTGAATTGAAGATAGACTTAAATACTGCCTGTGAGTTAGTGAACCTCTTTTTTAAAAATTTCATTTTCCAGTTGAGCTTTTTTTTGCAACACTGCTGTGGTTTAATTCTTATAAAATTTTATGCTCTCCAATATTATTAAAATAATATTATTATGTAAGCTAAAATTATATCAGTATAGGAAAAGAGTAATTTTCTGAAATTACTATTATTGATATTCTGAATAAATAAAAATATGACTGTAATCAAACCTGGTTCATTTTCATATATGACCCAATTTCACTTCCCATGAAAGCTTGTCAATGTCAACTACAATGACTAAAACTCTAGAAAACAGTCAACTTCTATTTAATCATTTTTAAAGCTGCTTTCTCTGCACACATATTTGTTCCTAATGGTTGCTGTATGACCTATGAGTTTTTTCTAAATGAATGGTTTCTGGTGGAAGAGCCAAGATTCAAAATGGAGTCACAACAGGGAACATGTTTAATGAAACACTTAGCTGGATGGACTTAAAATCCTGTGAAGTAACATTGCCGATAATGCCCTTTCAATCTGTTCCATGGTTTAAAATGCATCATGATGCAGTAGACTGAAAAGTACTGCTTTTTTCCTCAGCTTTCCTGCAACCAACCAGAAAGAGGAGGCGACATTTAAACAGGGAATAGGCGATTAAATAGGTAATAGGCGATCCTGGTTCTACAGAATCTATTGAATTACAAGAGGCAAAGAAACCTAAGATTGAGTTTCATCCAATATGTTCTCATACAAATCATAGCTTATCAGTGAAATGTGAAAGACCCTTCCTCTAGCTTCCCCTTTTCTGCCCCTAATCTCAACTGAACAATTAGGAGTTCATAGAGACTTTAAAAAGAGGCCTGCCTTACAGACATTACTTCCAAGATAGACCCTGCAAACAGAAGTGGTTTCTTCTTACATCTCACCCCAAGCCTGTGAGGTTATCAGGCCAATTGTTCCCCCACCCCGACCCTTTTTAAAGATGTATTTATTTATTTGAAAGGCAGTGACAGAGAGAGGATGAGGACAGGAAGAGAGAGTTCTTCCATCTGTTGCTTCACTCTCTAAACACCTGCAATGGCAGGGCAGAAACAGGCAGGAACCAGGAACTGCATCTGGGTCTCCCACATGGGTGGCAGGAGCCCAGGCATTTGAGTCATCTTCTGTTGCTTTCCCAAATGCATTAGCAAGAAGCTGGGTCAGAAGCAGGGCATCCAGGCCTGGAGCCTGCACTCTCATATGGGAGAGCAGCTTCATCAGTGCTGAAGACCAGCTGTTTCCTTTTCCCCTAGGCATCCATGTTCCTTTTCAGGCTATCATGCCTCCACCTTGATGCCAGTCACTCTTTCCTTGAGGTGGGCTTCATTTGGGTGGGAAAAAACCTGCCACTCTCTCTGTCCCACCTCTTCATACCTCCACCAGTTATAAATCCAACACTGAAGATTTATTTACTTATTTCAAAGCCAGGGTCAGAGAGGGAGGGAGACAGAAAAAAGATATCTTCCATCCACTGGTTCACTCCCCAAATGATCACAATGGTCAGTACTGGGCCAGGTCCAAGCCAGGAGACAGGAATTCCATCTGGGTCTCATACATGGCAGGTAGGTGGCTCCAGCATTTTGGCCATTATCTGTTGCCTTCCCAGGCACATTAGCAGGATACTGGATTGGAAGTGGAGCAGCTATGACTTGAACTGGTATTCAGATATGGGATGCTGGTATTGTAAGACATTGTTTAACTTACTGTGCCATAATGCTGGCCCCTAAATCTAAGACTTTGGCATTCATTGCACAGCCTTCAGCTCCAGAAATCTCCAAGTGTCATCACAAACATTTGCAGATTTCTTACATATAACCCACCCATGATGTTATTTATATCATCCCTTTTAAACTTAAACTGATCTATCTGTTGCCTTTAACATTTAATATGATCATTTTAACAATGAAGATGGTGTTTATACCACCGATTCTTATGAGTTTGGAGCCCAATGATTAGTTCTTAGGCTGTACCCTGAGAGGTAAGTCTATATGTCTGTTTGCAGAACTATACTGTTTTACAGTTTTAGACTACCTCCTCCATCTCTTACTCCCTTTCTTATTTTTAACTGGGATCTTTTCCAATTGTCTTAAAATACATATAATTAACTCTGTGTTACATAGAGAGTTCAGGATATAATGTGAAGTAGAGAAATGACAGAGAAAGAAGGAAAACAGAAAAAAAAAAAAACAGAAGGATATACACAAAACTTCTTACTCTTCTTGAAGTCAATGAATTTTGTGTTTATTCCTCTTGAGCAACCCATTCCCATGAGCTGGGATTTCAGCCAGACTTTCTGATTCCCTAACCATACTTCTCATCCCTACCACCCTCTTGCATCTAATTCACAACACAGGAACATTTGCAAACATCCAGCAAGGGGTAAATGCCTATAAATCAATAAGTAAAGGTCAAACCACGAGGAGAAAATGGCAACTTATATGAATAGGCAATTTAGAGGAAAAAAACCTCCAGTGAATTGATTTCTCCTTTTTATTCAAATCTATCACCCTCATTCTATAATGCAAGTACTTCCTATTTCCTTACCTGTATCCTCAAAATCTCCCCCTCAGAATCTGCCATAAATCACCACATCTTCAGTTGATCTGTCTACTGCTTCTAGTTCATCACTTTCTGCTGATGGTTGCTGAGTACAGTGATAAGACCTTGTGATTACTACCTTTCAAACTGAAGTCTTTTAACCCCAGATGGAGGCATGGGTCTCATGGAAACCATTCAAAGCTTTTATCACTATGTTAATGATATTTATTTACAGTCAACAGATTTTATTTCATGTTGTTTCACAGGAAAAACCTGCAACCATCAAGTGCAAATATCCTCCATTTCATATCATAAATCAATGTTTTATATCCCTTCAACAATAAAAGCAAAGCAGTTTTTCTTAAAGATCTCCACACATTCATATACTCTGCCTCAGAGAAAAACACTTTTATTCTTTGTGTCCTATCGCTTTTCTTGTGTGTTTTCAAATACACACACACACACACACACACAAACACACACACGTACTTCATTAAGTTCACAGAAGATGCCCAGGATTTTTTAATTTCAAATTTGCCTAAGAACTTCTTAAAGCCTCACTGTATATTATTTGAAATATATCACTGATGTTCATGTTTTCATGTACATAGTATTCAGTAGCCATTGTTCTGAAGTTTCCCTTTGTGCTCTGAAGATTTTACCATCTCAGTGTTTTGTAGCACCGAATACATACATTTTGCTTGCATAAATACATCACAGCTGATCCAATCACCCTCTAAATGGACATGCAATTTGTTTCTAGTGTCTTTAATACCTCAAGCAGAGAACACCCTTTCCTATACCTCCTGGTACACATACATAATTGCTTCACAATGAAAATTACTGAAAAGTGAAAATGCAAGGTATGGGTTTTGTACATTATTTTTTTAAGAAGACACAGGGAGCTCCCATCCAGTTGGTTCCTTTTCCAAATACCTGCAATTACTGAGGTTGGGCCAGGCCAAAACTTGGTGGTGGAAACTCAATCCAGGTCTTCCACATGAATGGCAGAAACCCAAGAACTTGAGCAAACCCTAGCTGTCAGGGTCTGTGTTAGCAAAAGTCTGGAGTCAGGAGCCAGGGGTGGGTATCTGGGACATGGGTACCCTAATTGGTGTCTTAACTACTAGGGTAAACACATAATTATGTACATTTTTAAAAATATTTCTTTGCTGTTGCCAATTTGCCCTTTATGTACTATGAAATTTATGTTCCTAGAGTCAACGACCGGAATAACTGTTTTCCTGAAACTTCAGCTACATTTGATACTTGGTAGTTTTTGCTAGATTAATGGGTAAAAAATAGTACTGTGCTATTTTAATTTGCATTTTCCTGATTACTAGTGTGCTAACTTGAAGTGTTAATTGGACATTTTTAATCGTATTTCCTTTCCATATAAATGCCAGTTTATATCATTTGCCCTTTTTTTTCTTCAAAATGTTCACTTTACTGTTGATCAGTTGTAAATATTTAATGAATACATACACTTCAAGTATTTTAAATATTAAAAACATTTTCTCCCAGTTTGTCAATTCTCTCCCACAAGTCCAGTGAGAGACTTATTTATTTATTTATTTATTTGAAAGGCAGAGTTACAGAGAGAGGAGAGACAAAGAGATCTTCCATCCACAGGTTCATTCCCTAACTGGCCACAAGCACCTGGACTAGGATAAACTGAAGCTAGGATTCAGGAGCCAGGAGCTTCTTCCAGGTCTCCCACATGGGTGCAGGGACCCAAGCACTTGAGACATCCTCCACTGCTTTCCCAACTGCATTAACAGGAAGCTGAATTGGAAGTGTGGCAACCTGGACTTGAACCAGCACATATGCACCCACACTTACACATTTGTGAGTGTACATTTTGATAAAATTTTACCTCAGTTAGCAAATATTTACTTACCTGTTTGTGGCAGCTACCTTTGTCATTTTTCCAAATTGTCTCAATACTATTGATGGAAGAATCCATCCATTCCAAGTGGGTACATCATATTTTAGGTTCCATCTATAAAAGGCTCTATTCGTGAATTCCCCAAGCCATTCCATTGATTATTCATAATTTTATTTTTACATGACTGCCATAATGTTTTGCTTGTTTCATCTTTATTGAAAGCTTTAAAATCTAATACTTAAAGATTTTCTCAGGTAATTTTACTCATTTTTTTCAGGCAAATTCTAAAGTTTCCTTATTGCAATCCTTTAAGAAGTCTTGGGTTTTACTTGGACTACTTCCAGTTTTCAGATTATTCTGGTCAGTACTGAAATGCTTAAATGTTATGTCTTTCCATCCAGGAAAAATCTATTATTCCTCGTTCACTTACACTTTCTTTCAAATCCTCCATTTAATAGTTTTCTAGAACATCTTATAAACTATTTTAAAATCTTAGTGGTTTGTGAATGGATTTGCTAGCTGCTGAAGATCTATGAGAATATATTTCTAGGGGTGGTGTCAGGTGCAGCTGTTAAGCTGTGAAGTTGCCAATTGGGACACCCATATCCCATATGTGAGCATATCTGTCGGATCTCTTCTCTGCTGCTGATCCCAACTTCCTGGTACTGTGCACCCTGGGAGGCAGCAGGTGAGGGCTTCAGTACCTGGTCCTTACCACTCATGTTATAGACCAAGACTGGATTCTAGGCTCTTGATTTTGGCCTGGCCAAGCCCCAGCTGTTGTGTGCATTTGGGAAGTGAAGCAATGAATGGGAAATCCCTCTTATGCTCTTCCCCTCTCCCTCTCCCTCTCTATCTGCTTTTCAAATAAAATGAAAATAGTAAATAATTTTTAAAAAGATATTTCTGGGGGCCAGTGCTGTGGCACTGCAGGTTAAGTTGCTGACAGCAGAGGTGGCATCCCATGTGGGTGCCTTTTTGAGTCCTGCATTACTTCCATTTCAGCTTCCTACTAATGCACATGAGAAAGCAGCAAAAGATGGCCCAAGTACTTGGACCCCTGCACCCATGTTGAGGATCTGAATGGAGATCCAAGCTCCTGGATTCTAGTTTCAACCCAGATCTGGCCCATTCCTGGCCATTATCACCATCTGGGGAGTGAACCAGCAGATGAAGATCTCTCTCTCTTTCTGCCTATGCCTCTGCCTCTCCCTCTCTGTAACTCTACCTTTAAAATAAATAATTAAAAAAATAAACTAAAATACATTTCCTCACCAACAGAAGTCTCAAGATCTCACCATGTCTGAGTTCTTCCTGGGCACAGTTGCACTCCCAGGGCAGCTGCTCCTCTGGGTGTGGAGGACACACTTCGATGACCTTCTGGCTGTGTTGCCCGGCACAAGAGCGCTCCACACACCTCTGTGAGCAATCTCAGAAATGCAGCCTTATCATGGAACTCCCCTGCTTGGAATCCTCCAGAGGCACCTCATCATTGGCAAGATTCTGTCAGTAACGTTTTTGGGGCACACAAATCCCTCTGCTCTCTGCCAGGTGCCTCTCTGTGTGTCTTTATCTCCAGCTGTGTCCATTGGTGTCAGGTACCTTGCAGAGCACTTGACAGCTCCAAGCTCCTTGCTAATCCCCAATGGCACCAGCTTCTTTACCTTGACACGTGTTGTTTCTTCTCTTTAAAATTCTCTTCTCTCCTGAAGTCACTTGCCTCACTTCTGCTCGTCTGGAACTGTGTCCTCCAATAAGCTTCTCCTCAAGTCCCTGGGATTTCCCTGACTTCTCATTCCTTCTTTCCCCTTGTACTGCCCTCTTTTGCAATTGAGCACCTGTCTCAATACTCACTGACACCTGTGTATCTCTCTCTCTGTCCTACTACACTGTACCTCTGCATCAAGCATAGTGCCTGGTGAACAGGGAAGAAAAATGTTGTTGAAATTATGTTATACATTTGCTATTTTAATATTTAATTACTTGTTTATTTAGTGTGGGGCACAAATTACTTTTATCCACTGGTTCACTCACCAAATGCCTGCAACCATTTGGGCTGTACCAGGCAAAAGCCAGAACACTATGCTAGGCTAAAGCCAGACGCCATGGGGGTGGCCAGGACCAAGGAACCTGATCCATAACTTGCTGCCTCCCAGGATGTGCATTAGCAGGAAGTTGCAGTCAGAGTGGAGCCAGGACGTAGGCTCAGGCACTCTGATATAGGATGCAGACATCAAAGTGGCATCTTCAACAGCCGTACCAAGTGCCTGTCCCATGGGTTTACCTTTTCTTAGTACTTTGCTTCCCAAATGCTGTCAGATGTAAAACTAATACAACCCAAGCTCTTTCTAAAATTTAATAAAAAAAAAAAACTTTCTCTTTGATGGATCTGATCTGAATCTTTTGGGTACTAATATCCCTGAGCAAAACTGGGTTTTGGTTCTATATGAAGACCCTTCCACTAGCAGAGTCTCTTAGCAGGATGGGGAAGGGAGAGGCATTGTCTCCTGTGTTAGCAGAATCCCTACCTGTGAATCCCAGAGGAATCGGCCCTGTAGATCATGTGCACCGCACAAGGGTCTGCACCCGTTAGATTGCAGAGAGTTTCAGCCCTCCAATCTCTGCTGGTTCTCTCCTCACTGGCCCAGGAGAAAATCCCTACTTTGTGAAGAGCTGTCTCACAGTGAATTCTCCTGGCAGTCTTGTTTGGACCATGAATGACATTGATCTCTCCTTTATGGAATAGCCATTTTTCCTCCTAAATGATGCATGTAGTCTGGGGTAGGGTTGGATTGCAGAGAAGGACTTTGGCAGCATGGATGAGTGCAGTCAGATTCCTATGCCTCTCTCCTTACACAGATAGTCTAGCCCACCCAAATACATCACTCCTTCATCCTTTGGTGGCTTTCTCTTAGGGTCCTTCCCTTCCTTCCTTCCAACAGATCTGCATGTATTTGATACAAGTTATGGATAAAGCTCAAAATGTCTGATCCTGAGTCCATGGCAATCCTTCTTAAATGCTGCTGAAACACTGTAGATAATTTAAGCTCCCTGAACATAAAACAGTAGGAATAACCTGCCCAGGGCACAATGTCCCTCTAAGAGAAAGTGTTTCTGCCTTCCCAAACCCACCTAAATGTCCACATTAACATACCCCCCTGCAGATAAACTCTTCCACTTTGGCCCTCAGAACGAGAATGGCATGTAGATTGAACTTGCGATTAGTCCCCCTTTGGGTATTCCCAAAGCTTAATGATTTGCCCTATGATAAAGTCAGTAAGAGTCAAGGCAAAAGAGAAAACCTGGAAGTTAAGTGTTGGAGTCGGCACTGTTGCATGACAGGTGAAGTTGCTGCCTGCAACACCTGCATTTTATGTGGGCGCGGTATGTGGGCTCCACTTCCAGCCCAACTGCCTGCTGATGCACCTGGGAAAGCAGAGACTGATGGCCCAAGTCAGAGGAGGATGGCCCAAGTCTGTGCCCCTGTGGCAGACCCAGAAGAAGCTGCTGGCTCCTGGCTTCAGCTTGGCCTAACTCTGACTGTTGCGGCCATTTAGGAGAGTGAGCCACAGATGGAAGATCTCTGTGAGTCTCCCCCTCTCCCTCTCTGTAACTCTGCCTTTCAAATAATTAAATAAATTTAAATAAATAAATAAAAATAAATGTGTGGAGTGGCTAATTAGGCTGGCATGCCAGGTGTGCTGTTTACTACCCAGATGGACTGGAACAAAGCTTACTTTGCTTGTCCACAAAATGAGTGGATTTTTACTGCTAAGGTGGTTGTTCTTATAAACTGCAGGCAGAAAAAAGAGCCCAAAGCTTGTCACAAATTATGTGCTAGCAAATGTCAATTATATTGCTTATATTATTCATATTTTAAAACTCAGATTTTAAGATTGGTACATCATGATCTCCAGTGATTTAAGTTTAAAGAGCCAAAGTGTATTTATTGGTAACTATAATTTTAAATGGAATTCTATTGAAAATGTTAGCATAGTTTGGGGTTCTAAACATAGACCAGCAGAAACCTTTTCTGTAGTTAACTTGTAGTCCAGATTGGGTCACTCAGTGGTCATCCGTTAGAAACTACCTGCTGTGACAAGACACTGCTGGGTGCTGCTACCCACAGAAGCTTGCAGCAAATATTACAGTTCAGTTGGAAAATTCTTTCCTCCAAAGCAAGCAATACTTTTGCAAAGGTGCTCTAACTCGGAACTGGGCTTCGGAACCCTCAAAAATATAATGTGATACCTGAAAATATGGAAATCAATGTATTTATAAACTCCTGAACGTATAGGCAATAGTAATCCATTTGTCCATTCAAACTAGAATTTATTATGTGCCTACATGACACTAAGTATATAACAATTTTAGTTTGATGAGAAATTAATTCACAGAAGGAATATTATCATCCTCTTAACTTATCTACTTGAAGCTCTGAACTTTATAATTCAAAAAATGATGATGACCCCTTAAATCTTATCTTCTGGATTCCTTTCCAGTTACATGAGCTGAGATTGAGTTACCAGTCTTTGAAACTGGGATTCAAATTTTATTTCTGCTGATAGCTTGCTGTTTGTCTCAGGATAAGTTACTAGCCTTTCTGTAAACTTAGGATTTGTTTAAATTTTTAACATTAAAATATGTTAATGAAGCTCAATCTCATCAAGTTAAGTGATACTCAAATGAGATATTATGTGCATAATGGATGACTCATGGTAGATACTTTATCTGTTTTTATAGCACTGCTGTCCTTGATAAGAGAAGAAATTTGGACACAATAAAAACTCATGAAGTTCATTTTTTTAAACTTTTATTTAGTAGATATAAATTTCCAAAGTACAGCTTTTGGATTACAATGGCTTTTTCCCCCCATAACTTCCCTCCCACCCACAACCCTCCTATCTCCCGCTCCCTCTCCCATTCCATTCACATCAAGATTCTTTTTCAATTCTCTTTATATACTGAAGATCAATTTAGTATATATTAAGTAAAATTTCATCAGTTTGCTCCCACACAGAACACAAAGTATGAAATACTGTTTGAGTACTAGTCATATCATTAATTCACATTGAACTACACATTAAGGACAGAGATCCTACATGAGGAATAAGTGCACAGTGACTCCTGTTGTTGACTTAACAAATTGGCACTCTTGTTTAAGGCGTCAGCAATCTCCCCAGGCTCTAGTCATGAGTTGCCAAGGCCATGGAAGCCCCTGGAGCTCACTGACTTTGATCTTATTTTGACAAGGCCATAGTCAAAGAGGAAGTACTCTCCTCCCTTCAGAGAAAGGTACCTCCTTCTTTGATGGTCCGTTCTTGCCACTGGGATCTCACTCGCAGAGATCTTTCTTTTAGGTGTTTTTTTTTTCCAGAGTGTGTTGGCTTTCCATGCCTAAAATTAAAAGTACTTATAGGCTGGCGCAGCTCACTAGGCTAATCCTCCACCTGCGGCACCGGCACCCATGGTTCTAGTCCTGGTTGGGGCGCCGGATTCTGTCCCGGTTGCTCCTTTTCCAGTCCAGCTCTCTGCTGTGGCCCGGGAAGACAGTGGAGGATGGCCCAGGCACTTGGGACCATGCACCCGCATGGGAGACCAGGAGGAATCACCTGGCTCCTGACTTCGGATCAACGCAAGGCACCAGCCTTGGAGGCCATTGTGGGGTGAACCAATGGAAGGAAGACCTTTCTCTCTGTCTTTCTCTCTCACTAACTCTGCCTGTCAAAAAAAAAAAAGTATTTATAATGATGTTTTATGTAACCTGAAATTCCAAATTGACTTGTGTCTTGGATATATTTTCAAATAAGATGCATGGCAATATCCAGAAACTAATTATGGCACAATATTTATATGTTGTCTGTACTGTTTAAAAGATATATGCCTAATAATTCTTGTTCATAGGTTATCTCCAAAATAACACAGTCTCTGCTACTTTATGAAATACAATTTTTATTTGGTCAAGCAAAACAAAGTATCAAAAGAAAATTAATTGTGAACATAAAAGCAATTCAATGCTTTAAAAATAAATTTTGAGATAGAATTTCATTGAAATATGACAGATGCTCATCAAAAATTGCATTAATTCAAAGGACAATAAAAAGTTTTTATTTAGTTCTTACTTACAGCAGGTACCTCATTTGATCGTCTTTGGGCATAAATATTTTGTGTACTATTTAAAAGTAGTGCGTCACTGGGACTAGCACTGTGATGCCGCATATTAAAATGCAGGTCTGAGGGGAGAGCGGCAAGATGGCGGAATAGGAAGGGAGCACACCGATAGTCTGGGGAGAGACAGTTTAATAAAAGTGGAGATACTGCAGGTTCAAGGAAGAGTAGGGGAAGAAACAGCAGAGAAAACCCTTCCGGAACTGGAGATTCACAGTGGACCTGCGTGGAGAGAGTGGGAGCCCGCAGTTTGGGACACCAGCGGCAGATTCAACACACCAGCGCTGGAACGCGAGGTGAGCAGAACCTCAATAGCCCGAAATACCAGCAGGGAAGCGGAAAAGGGAGCCTAGAGCGAACAAGGCTTGAAACCCTGCGGGGAAAAGTTCACCAGGCTAACTAGAAGAGAGAGAGAGAGGGAATAAAAAAAAAAAAGTGACCCATACGGACACGAGCTTCTCTCTCTCCGCTCACCTCTCAAAGGTGAGCAAGACAAAGAGCAGGCGCCATTTTGGAATACGTCATAAGCAGGGCGACCTGGAGTCAGCACCGGCCCCGAGCCTAGCAGAAAAAGCTGACTCTGGGTGGGAGGGGTGAAATAACAGGAGATTAGAACCTAATGAATGTGTGGTGCTAATGAACTGAGACTGTGAAAAAAGAGACGGTGGGGGAGAGAACTCATGGAAATCACGAATTCATGTGAGTACTCTCCAGAGACGCTACATTTCAGTAGCCTGGCAGCCCAGTGGGAGACTACAGGAGAATCTCAGCCCACACAAAGGGCCACAAAGATTCCTTCTCTGGTCCTTGGGAAAGAGCTTCCGATCTCTGGCTCCTGTGGGTATATCATTCGCCTGCTAACCACCCCCAATTCCATTCAGCTGTGTGGAATTACTTCCCTTTTGAACAAAAAAAAAAAAAAAAAAAAAAAGTAACAGAGAGAGATTTACCACGCCTAACCTGGGAGTGTCTCCTTTGACACACCCTCAACCCTGAGGAACCAAACAGAGCTCTCAGGCCGCACCCATCTCAAGCCTCTAAGGATCCATCAAAAGCAGACAGTCCACTTATCTAGAGTCATAGTATAACAAGAAAAAAACACCACAGTGAAGAAACCAATATGCCAAACAACAAACGCAAAAACCGAGGTAATAAGAACAAGGAAGACACTATGGCATCCCCAAATGAAAAAGACACCCCAATTCAAGATTACGAAGATGATGAGATAGAAGAGATGCAAGAAGCAGATCTCAAAAAATTGATAAGAACACTAAGAAGTACTCAACAACAAATTCTTGAACTACAGAAATCCTTAATGGACAAGGTAGAAAATCTTTCTCGTGAAAATGAAATATTAAAGAGAAATCAAGCTGAAATGAAACAACTAGTAGAACATGAAACTGTGATAGTGACGAGAAATCATAATGAAGTGAAGAATTCCATAGATCAAATGAAAAACACATTAGAGAGCCTTACAAACAGAATGGGTGAGGCAGAAGAGAGAATATCAGACTTAGAATACAGAGCACAGGAAACTATACAGTCAAACCAAAGAAAAGAAGAGGAAATTAGAAATCTAAAAAATATTGTTGGGAATCTACAGGATACTATTAAAAAACCCAACATTCGAGTTCTAGGAGTTCCTGAAGGCATGGAGAGGGAGAAAGGATTAGAATGCCTTTTTAGTGAGATAATAGCAGAAAATTTCCCAGTTTTGGAGAAGGACAGAGACATCCTAGTACAGGAAGCTCATAGAACCCCTAGTAAACATGACCAAAAGAGGTCCTCACCACGACACGTTGTAATTAAACTCACCACAGTGAAACAGAAAGAAAAGATCCTAAAACGCGCAAGAGAGAAACGTCAAATTACACTCAGAGGATCTCCAATTAGACTCACGGCAGACTTCTCATCAGAAACCCTACAAGCTAGAAGGGAATGGCGAGACATAGCCCAGGTACTTAGAGAGAAAAACTGCCAGCCCAGAATATTATATCCTGCCAAGCTCTCATTTGTGAATGAAGGTAAAATAAAGACCTTTCATAACAAACAAAAATTGAAAGAATTTGTTGCCACTCGTCCAGCCCTGCAAAAGATGCTTAAAGATGTGTTACACACAGAAACACAGAAACACGGCCATCAACATGAAAGAAGATAAACGAAGGGAACCTCACAGCAAAAGATCACAGGGAATTCAAAGCATACATTTGGATAAAGAAATGATGGGACATGTACTCTATAGAATACTATACAGCAGTCAAAAACAATGAAATCCGGTCATTTGCAATAAGATGGAGGAATCTGGAAAACATCATTCTGAGTGAATTAAGCCAGTCCCAAAGGGACAAATATCATATGTTCTCCCTGATCGGTGACAACTAATTGAGCACTAAAGGTGAAACCTATTGAAGTGAAATGGACACTATGAGAAACAGTTACTTGATTAGCTCTTGTGCTGACTGTTGTTGTACAATGTAATACTTTATCCATTTTAGTATTTTTTTTATTCTAGTACTATTGGTTGAACTCTGTAATTAACAAACAATTATTCTTAGGTGTTTAAATTTTAACTGAAAAGTGATCCCTGTGAAATATAAGAGTGGGAATAAGAGAGGGAGGAGATGTACAATTTGGGACATGCTCAATCGGAACGGCCCCAAATGATGGAGTTAGAAACAGGCCAGGGAATTCCAATACAATCCCATCAAGGTGGCATGTACCAAGGCCATCTCACTAGTCTAAGTGATCAATTTCAGTTCACAATTGATCACACTGATAGGTCTAAGAGTCAAAGGGATCACACAAACAAGACTAGTGTCTGCTAATATTAACTGATAGAATCAAAAAGGGAGAGAATGATCCAACATGGGAAGCGAGATACACAGCAGACTCATAGAATGGCAGATGTCCTAAGTAGCACTCTGGCCTCAGAATCAGCCCTTAAGGTATTCAGATCTGGCTCAAGAGCCCATGAGAATATTCTAGGCATGGAAAGCCAAGACACTCTGGCAAAAAAAGAAGACCTAAATGAAAGATCTCTGTGAGTGAGATTCCAGTGGAACGAATGGGGCCATCAAAGAAGGAGGTACCTTTCTCTGAAGGGAGGAGAGAACTTCCACTTTGACTATGACCCTGTCAGAATAAGATTGAAGTCAGCGAACCCTAAAGGCTTCCATAGCCTTGGCAACTCATGACTAGAGCCTAGGGAGATTACTGATGCCATAAACAAGAGTGTCAAATTGTTAAATCAACATCAGGAGTCACTGTGTACTTACGTCTCATGTGGGATCTGTCCTTAATGTGTTGTCCAATGTGAAGTAATGCTATAACTAGCACTGAAACAGTACTTTACACTTTGTGATTCTGTGTGGGTGCAAACTGATGAAATCTTTACTTAGTATATACTGAATCAATCTTCTGTATATAGATAATTAAAAATGAAAAAAAAAATCTTGGTGTTAAATTGGAAATTGCCTAGAATTTTAATCAATTTTTTTTAAAAAATAATATCATGTAGGGTCTCTGTCCTTAAAGTGCTATACATTGTGAATTAATACTATAACTAGTACTCCAACAGTATTTTTCACTTTGTGTTGCTATGTGAGTGCAAACTGTTGAAATCTTTACTTAATATATAGTAAACTGATCTTCTGTATATAAAGAGAATTGAAAATGAATCTTGATGTGAAGCAAGGGGAGAGGGAGTGGGAAAGGGAAGGGTTGCGTGTGGGGGGGAAGTTATGGGGGGGGGAAGCCATTGTAATCTATAAGCTGTATTTTGGAAATTTATATTCTTTAAATAAAAGCGTTATAAAAAAATAAAAAATAAAATGCAGGTCTGCAGGGCTGGCATCCCATATGGGCACCAGTTTGAGTCCTGGTTGCTCCATTTCCAATCCAGCTCCCAGATAATGCACCTGCGAAAGCAGTGGAAGATGGTCCAAGTCCTTGGGCCCCTGCACCCTGTGGGAGACCTGGAAGAAGCTCCTGGCTCCTGGCTTCAGATTGGTGCAGCTCCAGCGGTTGTGGTCATCTGGGGAATGAACCAGCGGATGGAAGACCTTTCTCTCTCTCTCTGCCTCTCTGTAACTCTGCCTTTCAAATAAACAAATAAATAAATCTATTAAAAATAAAAACAGTACATCACATAACTCAGGGAATGCCACTTAAATTTTAGATGATGTATGGAAATCCATGGAATCATCTCTCGTATGATCTATTGGCTATATAGAATGTCCCCAGGCTTGCAAAAGGTTATTCCTGGAACACTTGTATTAGAGACAAACATTATTGCATTCTACCAAATCCAATTTTATTATCATTGTATAGAATTTTCTGAACAAAATTTGTAAGCATTAGGAAATAATGCCAAACTTTCCAAAATGACAATTTTCTTTTTATTTTCCCAAGATTAATAGCATGCCACTGATTAAAATTGTATATGGTTTTAGTGGTAAACATATATAACATCTTTAAACATTACAATCTGGTCACTTCTTTGGAAGAAGTAAACATTTCTTTTAATCCATCTTTGGTTTGAATACAGAACTTCACAAAAAAGTTATGCTTCTCACCTTAACATTGAGAAATATTGGATCAAATAAGAGTTAAAATTTTTCTATATACTTACAGAGATGCTAAGATACAAATAAGTCAAAGCGAACTATATTCCAGAGAGAAATGAGTATAACCTGTTTAAGCAGAAACTACTGACAAAATAATTAATTGATCAGGAAGATGAAAGTCATAAATATACACATACCTAATAAAAGAATTTCAAAATATTTAAAATAAAAATTCCACAATACATTAAAGAAATAGAAAAATAAATAATAATCATAAAGATTTTTATGTACATTCCTCAGTAACTGAAATAAAAATAGACAATAACAAAGAACATAGACTATCAACACTATTAAGCAACTAAATTTATCAACTGCTTTTTAAAAAATTTTTTGACAGGCAGAGTGAACAGTGAGAGAGAGAGACAGAGAGAAAGGTCTTCCTTTGCCATTGGTTCACCCTCCAATGGCCGCTGCAGCTGGCGCACTGTGGCCGGCGCACCGTGCTGATCTGAAGCCAGGAGCTAGGTGCTTCTCCTGGTCTCCCATGCGGGTGCAGGGCACAAGGACTTGGGCCATCCTCCACTGCACTTCTGGGCCACAGCAGAGAGCTGGACTGGAAGAGGAGCAACTGGGACAGAATCCGGCGTCCTGACCAGGACTAGAACCAGGTGTGCAGGTGCCGCAGGCGGAGGATT
This sequence comes from Sylvilagus floridanus, assembly GCA_949820135.1. NCBI lineage: Eukaryota > Metazoa > Chordata > Mammalia > Lagomorpha > Leporidae > Sylvilagus > Sylvilagus floridanus. The sequence continues at coordinate 97,202,158 of OX463241.1, read as the reverse complement.
AGCCTATTGAGCTGCAGTGCTGGCCAACTTATCAACATTTGTACTGCACATCACCCAACAGCCAAAGAAAATAGTATTTTCAAAGTAGAATGGAATATTCACTAAACTATAATAAATAGTAGACCATAAATGTAGTCTCAATGTATTACAGATATTTATCACCACAATAGAATTAACCTAGAAATCAGTAACAAAAAGGAAAGGAAAAGATTTCCAATATACTCTTATGACATACTCACAATGGAAAACAGAAAATATTTTTTACCAAATAATAATTTTAAAATAATATATTAAAATTTAGAAAATATAAGCAAAGCAATGACAACAGAGAGATAAATGTATATATAAAGGCTGATCTTCCATAAAGAGAAAGGTTTAAAATAATAATCAATGTTTCACGATCAGGATGCTAGAAAAAAATCAAAGAAAAGGATATACAAAGAAAGGAAAAGAAAGGAAATCATTAAGAGAATAAATCAATGAAGTAGAAAATATAAACAATATAAATGTTATTATAATAAATGTATATACAGCCAATTCAAGGGTACCTGGCTATTTAAAAGAAATGTTAATGGCTCTAAAGGGAGACATTGTCAATCAGCAAGGGACAGAACAACTAGACAAAAAACAACAAACAACAAAGCTAATCTGTAATATTCTTCAAATTGATTGCATTGATATCCAGAGAACATTTCATACCACAGCTGCAGAATAAATATTTTCATCAGTGTATGGACCTTTCTCTAGGATAGATCTATGTTATACTATAAAACAAGTCTCAACAAATTCAAAACAATTGAATTTTGCCATGTATCTTTTTCTAACCACAATGGAATAAAGCTGTAAATTAACAATTTAAGAAACTCTTGAAAAATGCAAACATGTGGAGACTGAACAATATTTTCCTGAATGAGTAGTACATGTATATAATAGACTAAATCAAAATGGAAATAAAAAATACTAGAAATGAATGAGTATGACAACACAACATATCAAAACTTGCGAGATACAGCAAAAGCATGTTAAGAGGAAAATTTGTATCAATTAATGCCTATATCAATAAATTGGAAGGCCATCAAATAAATTATAAAACAATGCATCTCAAGGATATAGAGGAAACAAGAACAAACTATATCCAAAATTAATAGGAGGAAAGAAATAGTAAAAATTAGAGAACAAATGAATAAATTTGAAACAAATATGATATCAAAGATTAGTCTAATAAAGAGCTATTTTTTTTAACTAAACATAGTTGACAGACCATTGGCCCAACTAACCAAAGGTGGGGGAGGGGGGAAGGGAGAGAGAAAGAGAGAGAAAAAAAGAGAAGACCGAAATTCATAAAATCATAGATGAAAAAGGAAATGTTACAGAGTATACAACAAAAATGAAAAGAATCATTGGGAATAACTGCAAACAGATACATGCAAATTGGAAAATCTAAAATAAAAGGATAGATTTCTGGTCACATACAATTTACCAAAATCAAGTTATGAAGTCATACAAAACCTAAATTGACCAATAAACAAGATGGAGATGGAAAGAATATTAAAGACCTTCCCAACAAAAAAGGCCTAGGACGAGATGGCTTCAGTGCTGAAATTCTACCAAATTTTTAAAGAATATATCTCAATTCTTCTTAAACTATTCAAAACAATTGAAAGGGAGAGAATACTCCCAAACTCCTTCTACATGGCCAGCATTGCATTAATTACAAGAAACAGAAAATGATACAACAAAGAGAGAGAACTTAGACCAATATCCCTGATGAAATAGATGTAAAAATTCTCAACAAAATGCTAGTTAATTGAATCCAGCAACATATCAGAAAGATCATCCACCCAACAAAGTGAGATTTAACCCTGGTATCCAGAGATGACTCAACATATGCAATAAACATGATATATCACATTAACAAATTGAAGAATAAAAACCATATGATTATCCCAATAGATGCAGAGAAAGCATTTTAAAAGATACAACATCTTTTCATGATGAAAATCTTAAGCAAATTGGGCATAGAAGGAATATACTTCAACACAATTAGGCAATATATGACAAATCCACATCCAGCATCACATTGAGTGGGAAGAAACTGGAAGCATTTTCACTAAGATCTGGAACCAGACAAGAATGCCCACTCTCACCATTACTATTCTGGAAGTTTTAGCCAGAGCCATTAGAAAAGAAAAGGAAATCAAAGGGATACAAATGAAAAAGGGGGAAGTCAAATTGCTCCTATTTGCAGTTGTACATGATCCTATACATAAGGGAACCAAATAACTCCACTAAGAGATAATTGGAACTCATGAGACTTTGGCAAAATGGCAGGATATAAAATGAACAAACAAAAATCAGTAGCCTTTGTATACACAGACAATGCCAGCACTCTAGGTGATGGCTTAATCTGCTGAGCCATAGAACCAGCTTCTTGTTCAATTTTTTCAAGATTTATTTATTTATTTGAAAGTCATAGTGACGGGGTGGGGGAGGGAGAGAGAGAGAAATGAAGAGAGAGATCTTCTATCTGTTGGTTCAATCTCTAAGTGACTGCAACAACTTGGGCTGAACTAAGCTGATCCCAGGATCCAGGACACTGGTCTGCTTCATGACACATTAGCAGAGTGCTGGATTGGAAGTAGATCAACTAGGACTTAAGTGGCAGTCCAGAATGGGATGTGGGTGACCCAAGCAATGACTTAACCTACTCTGCCACAATGCCTAACTCTTTGATAAATTTATCCTTAACCTTTTATATTTTATAATGTCATTTAAAGTTTTACTTACTTATTGACTTTGCCAGGTGTGGATTGGTCCAGCAGATTATACTGCTGCTTGAGATGCCTGCATCGCATACTGGAGTGCTTGTTTGTGTCCCAGTTTCCAATCTAGCTTGTGGTTAATGCACCTGAGAGGTAGTAGTATGGCCCAAATACACCCATGTGGGAGAACTTGGTGGAGTTCTTGGCTCCTGGTTTTGGCCAGGTCCAGTTCTGGCTATTGTGGGCACTTGGAGAGTGAACCAATGGATGGAAGATCTTTCTCTTTTCTTCTATGTCTCTCTTTCTCTCTCAGTCACTTTGCCTTTCAAATAAATAAGTCATGAAAAAATCCAGTTTCTTGTTGGTTGTATATAGCAATACCATTGATTTTTAAAAATTGATTTGTATTTGGAAGGAAGGTTTTTAATATGTATTTAATTTTCTTTGATACAGATTTTTAAAATTTTTATTTCTTTTAATTTTTAATAATTTGCACATTTCAAGATATTTGTTTATTTCATCCAGCTTGTCATATTAATGTTCATGATATTCTTTTCTTATTCTGTAATGTCTCTAGCAGCTCTGGTGTAACCCCCTCTTTATTTCTCATACTGATACTTTTGATCACTATATTGCAATCAGCTTTTGATTTATTAATTTTTATAACATGTCTCCATTTTATTTATTTTCCCCCATTTTTGTTGCCTTCATTCTTCTTTATTTTCCAAATTTCTAAACTTCAATTTTTTTAAAGATTTGATTATTTTTATTTGAAAGACAGAATTATAGAGAGGCAGAGGCAGAGAGAGAGACAGAGAGAGACAGAGACAGAGAGATAGGGAGAGAGAGAGAGAGAGGTATTTTATCTGCTGGTTCACTCCCCAGATGGCCACAAGGGCCAGAGCTGCACCGATCTGAAGCCAGGAACCAGGAGTATCTTCTGGGTCTCCCACGTAGGTGCAGGGGTCCAAGCACTTGGACCATCTTCTACTGCTTTCCCAGGCCATAGCAGTGAGCTGGACTGGAAGTGGAGCAGCTGGGACTCGAACCAGTGCTCAAATGGGATCCCAGCATTGCAGGAGGCAGCTTTGCCTGCTATGCCACAGCGCCGACCTCTAAATTTGAGCTTTGATTATTGCAACTAGGCCTTTCTTTTTCTAATGTAAACATCTCATATTATCGGCAGCATATATTCAATCAAAGGGAATATTTGGTGTAATTCTGGATTAGTTTTTGGGAGAGTGTTATATTAAATATTATTTCAATCAAGTTGACTGACATTATTGTTAAGTATTGCAGAATCATATTTTTTGTCTACTACATTCTTAGAGTTAATGAAAAAGAATGGTGAAATGTGTAACCACATTTGTTTCTAATCCGTCAGTTTTTGCTACAACAACTTTGAAGCTCCATTAATAAGGGTGTGTATATTTTGAATTGCTTTTTCGTATTTAAAGATTAGCCCTTCTTCTTTCTGATGTGATTTTTTTTTTGTCTTGGTAAATTCCCCGTTCTGAAATTCACTTCATCATTTATGAATGCTGCCACACTAGTTTCTAATGGTTAGTGTTTGGCTGCATGGCATATATTTCCTTCATTTTAGAATTAAGAACCTAATTTGTCTTTACTTGTAAAAGAAGTTTCTCACAGATAGTGTATGTTGGATTTTTTTCTCCTTTGTCCAGTTTGACGACTTCTTTTAGCTGTGGTATGAATCATTTACTTATTTTCACTATGGTTTCATTTTAGGTATTTAGTTATTATTTTAGTTATTTTAGTTATTTTAGGTATTTAGTTATTATTTTTTCTTGTTCGCTCTTTTTTCCTTCTTCCCTTTATGTACTGTTTCTTTGGTTGATTCTGTTTTAAGAAGTCCATTGTGTTTTCAATGTTCGTTTTTAGGTATTGCTCTTCATTTTATTTCATTAACTTCTAGCTTTTGCTAAGACTTACAATATGCAAATTTATCTTTTTGCAATCATTTTTTCAAGTGACAGTGTGCCATTTCACATATGCAATAAGAATCTTACAGCTCTATCATTCCATTTCACCCCATCACACTTTGTTTAATAGATATCATATATATTACTTCTACATGTATTATAAGGTCTATAAGAAATTGATTTTATTTTTAAGTCATCATTAAAATTAGGAATAATTTTATATTTAACCCTATAGTGATCATTTCTGTTACTCGAATTCCTTTATGAAGATCCAAGTTTCCACCTAGTATTATTTTTCTTCTGTCTACAAAACTTCCTTTCATATTTTATGCAATGCAGTTTTGCTAGTGACAAATTCTCTCCTCTGTCTGAAAAGCAAACTCAAAATTTAACTTCACACTTGAAAGATTTCTGGACTGAATTTTTTTTTCTCTTTCAGCACTGGTAACATGCTGTATCATTATCTTCTGGATTTTGTAGTTCTGATGGGAATTCTGCTCTGTTGTTCATATCTGTATACCATATGCCTTTCCCTCCTCTGTTTGCTTTTAACAATTGAAAATGTATTTGATTATGATGTATCTTATATATTTTTATTTGTTTGTAATTTGTGCAGCTTGGGGTTTGTTGAGTACATTTCAACTATAAGCTTGTAACTTTAATCCGACTATAAATACTTCCAGCTGTTATTTCTCCTGTTTCCTTCCCTGTCTCCCCAGCTCCTTTTCTTTCAGAATTTCCATTGCACAATTGGTAGATGGCTTGCTATTGTACCAAGACCACTGTTTACTTTTTTTCTCTTTTAATGCAGTTGTTTTCCTTACTGGACTTCAATCAAACTGAGATATAGTGTTATTGCTACATCTACAAGTTCACCAAACTTTTTGTTGAAGATTTACTTATTATTTATTTGAAAGGCAGAATTGCAGAGAGGAAGAGGCAGAGAGAAAGAGAAAAAGAGCAAGAGAGATTGGTATTCATCTGCTGGTTCACTCCCCGGATGGCTGCAACCGCCAGAGCTGAGCTGACCCAAAGCCGGGAGCCAGGAGCTCCTGCCAGCTCTCCCACATGGGTACAGGGACCCAAGGACTTGAGCCATCTTCTACTGCTTTTCCAGGCCATACCAGAGAGCTGGATCAGAAGTGGAGCAGCCAGGACTCACACTGGAGTCCACATAGGATGCCAGCCCTGCAGGCAGTGTCTTACCTGCTACACCACAGTGGCAGCCCCTCACCAAACTTTGTTTTTGAAATACCTGATCGGCTATGGTTTATATCCAGTAAAATTTGTATACAGCTATTTTGTTTTCCAGTTTTAAAGTTTCATTTGAGGGCCAGCATTGTGGTACAGCAGGTTAAGCTGCTGCCTGTAACGCCAGCTTTTTAAGTGAGCACTGGTTGGAGTCCTGGCCGAGCTGCTTCTAATACAGCTCCCTGCTATTTCAACAGGGAAGGCAGCTGAAGATGGACCAAGAACCTGGTCCCCTATCACCCATGTGGCAGAACAAGATGTGGTTCCTGCATCCTGCTTTCAGCCTGGCCCAGTCCTGGCCATTGCTACCATTTGGGGAGTCAAGCGGCAGGTGAAAGATCTCTGTTTCGGTCTCTATATCTCTGTAACTCTGCCTTTCAAATAAACAAAATGAACCTTTATTAAAAAATTAAAGTAGAATTCCATTTGTCCCAGAAGTTTCTCTGTTCATTAAGCTCTTCTTTTTTTTTTAAATCCTTGATAATATTTATAATAGCATTTATGACATTGGTATCTACTAACTATATAATCTAAAACATTTCTACAACTATTTTATTTTCCTATATTTCCTAGTTATGAGTCACACTTTCTTTCTTCTTCAGATATCTATTGTTTTTTTTAACTTTTATTTAATAAATATAAATTTCCAAAGTACAGCTTTTGGATTACAGTGGCTCCCCTCCCCCCATAACTTCCCTCCCACCCGCAACCCTCCCATCTCCCTCTCCCATTCCATTCACATCAAGATTCATTTTCAATTATCTTTATATACAGAAGATCAATTTAGTATGATTCTATTGGTTTTATCTTATTTTCATTGACTAATAATTGTATATATTTATGGCTAATAATGTAATATATATCCACATATATTGTGTAATATATGTGATATATCAACACATATTGTGGAATGATTAAATCAAAGTAATTAGTGTAGCCATCTCCTCCCTTATCATATTTTTGTGGTCAGAACATTTAACATCTACCCTTTTAGCAGCTTTGAAATATATAATACATTATTATCAACTATGATTACCATGCTATGCAATAGATCACTAAAACACCTCTCCTGAGTAACTGAAGCCTTGTAGTTTTTCACCAACACTTCCTCTCTCCATTTCTCCCATTCTCAGCTTCTGGAAATCACCATTCTACACTTTAGTTTTATGAATTTGGCTTATTGAGATTCCACACATAGGTGAGATCATGCAGTGATCTGGATGTTGAACATCAGAATTTTACATTTCTGAAAACATGATTTTGTTGAATATGTATCTTTAAAAATCTGCTGGTGTGTTCAGGCAGGCAGTTAATTAATTTGTGGATCAGTTTGATTGTTTTCATTCTATAAGAAGCCTAGAGCTGGTGCTACTCTAAATTTGCTTTTACTCTGGTTTAATTTTTGAGGGAAGACTCTACAGAATGTCTTATCTATTTTATGTGGTCTCGCCATTCTAGATGGTGATAGCTTGAGTTATTCCTGAGCTTGGGAGACTGGCTTATGGATTTTCAGCAAAGTTCTTTCACCAGATGTTACTCTTTGCTAACATGATAGATTTTGTTCTAAGGATGCGCACATTGGCAAATAGCCAAAGTGTCAAGTGAACACACTCTGTAGAATTCTGGGACTGTTTCTTGAACTGATTCCTTCTCTCTAAAATATGAGCTCAAATTCCAGCTACTTTGATGCTTAACTCCGAACTTCATTTTCTCAACCTGGCATGCTCTGTTTAGCTTCTGTATCTTTGCTAAAGTCTGGAAAACATCTTAAGGTTAATGAGAATTCACCTCATTTGTTTCCTGTCTCTCTAAGATCACAGTCCTGTGCTGCCTCTTGTTCAGGGTTTGAGACACAGGTGCTCCATGTATTTTGTTCAGTTTTAAAATTATTTATGCCAGAATGATATATCCAGACCCTGCTTCTCTCTCCTGGGTAGAAGTATATTTTTCATGCATGAACTAACGTTTTTTGAACTAAGGCATTTACTTAATAATCTCCAAGAACTATGCTTAATATGTTAGTGTGTTATCTCTTTGGTCTTCTCAAGAATCTTTTTTATGTAGGTGTAGGCTACTAATCTTGTTCTCATTTTACAGATTGAAAAAGTGAGAGAAGTAATGTTTCCAAGGTCCAATAACTAGTAAATGACACAAGTGACAGAGTCAGGACTGCCTGACACTAACCTGTACTCTTTATTTTTCAATTTTTATTATTTTTAATTGAGAGACAGACAGAGCTCCCATCTACTTGTTCATTCTCCAAATGCCCGAACTTCCAGGACTGGGTGAGGCCTAAGCCAGGAGCCAGGGACTCAGTCTAGGTCTCTATCCTGTGTGGATGAGAGGAACCCAACTAGTTCAGCTATCATTGCTGCCTCCCAGTGTTTGTGTCAGCTAGAAGCATGAGTTAAAGCTGAGTATCAAAACCACACACAACGACATGGGAGACAGGGATCCCAATCAGTGTCTTAACTGCTCTGCTAAATGCCCACCAATAGCCTGCATTATTTTTTAAATCATTGATTTATTTTAAAATGAGAAAAACAGAGAGACAGAGACAGACAAGTCAGACACAGATTTTCCATTCACTGGTTACTCCCCAAATACCTGCAACAGTTGAGGCTGGGACAAAGTCAAAGCCAGGAGCTGAGAACTCAATCGAGGTCCCACATGTGGCTTGCAGGGACACAAGTACTTGAGCCATCACCAACTGCTACCCAGGATGAGCATTAACAGGAAGCTGGAATCAGGAGTGGAGTCAGGACTCAAACCCAGGCACTCCAATGGGATGTGGGTGTTCCTAGCAGCACCTTAACCACCATATCAAGTGCCTGCCCCTAGTCTATCCTCAGCTACTATTCTCATGATATATTGGATTTGTTTTATTGCCTAAAGCATGACTTACAAAGGGAAGCAATGCTTGTAAATGATTTATAAGAAAGTCAACAGGTTGTCTTTAAGTTATCCCTCTCTTGCTTTTCTGTATTTATATTATGCATTTTTTTCAGGGGGCACATAAAGAGTGATGTTATATCGAGAAGTCATTGAGGGTCACATGAAAATTTTCCTGCACATAAACCTCATTTTCTTTGCTGACTTTTGGAAAATTACTGTCAACAATTACTACAAACTGTAAGAGTTATGAATGCTTAGTAAGAGATCAGTAGTTTAATGAATAACAGAAAAAAAGTGAGAATACAAGAGCAACCTAACGTAACAGCAGATGGTACTGTGCTGGGTGTTGGGTTTAACTTAAATCTAGGTAAGTTTTTATTTATCCGAGGAGTCATAAAATCACAGAAGCACTCCTTTTTTTCTGGCAATAAGAATTGAAATTTGCTTTTCTTTTTCTTTTTCCCCTTTCTTGATCATGGATATAAAATCCTCACAAATGGGAGATAATTAATTTTATAAACTTGTCCTTAGGAATCAAAATAAAACTTGTCTTTCTGTGGTTTTGTAAGAAGTAAGGAAGTGTCAGAAGACAAAAGTAAGACTTAGGCACAACAGTTCCCTTTATATAATTGTGCCTTCCTTCTTTAGTGGTATGAAATTTAAAACCCTGTGACAATAGTCCTGTGACCTTACAACTCACTTCTCAAGACCGCATGCAGTTTCCTTGAAATTAATGGAAAGGGTCATCTCCTGTACTCCTCCTGTAAGTAACCCACCAAGCACTGGACTAAGGGTCTGGTGAGACCTCTTAAAGACAGGAGTGCAGTTAAGAGCTGTAAATGGAACTTAAGTGTTTTCGCAGCTGGACACTGTCTGTGTGTAGTTTATGTCACGTGGCCTAGTGTGAGGTTTAACCAAATGGTCCTGTTCTTTGCCAGGTTTATCTGTGGTCATGATATCCCATAAGTAAAATATACTTGGCATTAAGGTGCTTTGAAATATACCCCACCTGGCTGTAGTCCTAGGAGCTAAGTGAAAAGAAAAAAAAAAAAAAACGCCTAGGCGAGTAGAAATTCAGCATTTTTGTTATATTCAATGGATTTTCTTTAAGACACTTGCCCTAATGGTGTTAATGGGCAGTAATGTACACTTATCTTTATGAAGTCCTTTCACTTTTTTTTAAAGAAGTAAAACCATTGAGGAAATTAAATATGAGCAGGTGAGGTGCAACTGGGACACAGGATCTGCCAGCTTTGCATGTCTGCCACTTGCCATTGGCCTATATAGTAGTTTGTCAAAAAGGTAACTACCATGCATATCAAAATCTACTTTAGATCAAACAAATATGTTACGTTTCAGTTTCTAATGTAGAAAACTGGTTTGTTTGTTTTCATCCATGGCTTTCTTACAGTCTATTTTTGTTTTATGTGCCTTTAATGAATATATTAGTATGTTTCTAGAATTAATCATGTATGAATATTATATATTGCTTATAGGATATTAATTATAAATGTTTCTGCCTACTACTTTCTCTAATGTATCTTGTATATTTGTACTTTTTCTGCAGAGTGTGTATACATATATTTTTACAAATGCAAAAAATATGTATTTATGTATAAAATTCCAACTCCCATAGTTTGTATTCCTATAAGCCACCATGAAGAGTTTGGAGAAAAGAGGCGGTTGATGAGTTAATTCATTAAGTAAGCTAAAGAGATATATTAGATTACAGCCTAAGTATATAACACTCTCCTCTTTAATAGATCCATTAACCAGACATGTGAAGCAGTAGAAGGGAAGCAGTAGTCCCATATCCATCCAAAACAGAGCACAAATGATGAAAAGGGTAAAGTGCAAATAAATTTTTATTTTAATGCTATTTAACTCTTTTAGTGCCCTGGAGAAGGATAATTGAGTACAACAATAGGATACTGTTTGAAACCCTCCAGAGCTGGCCCTATAATGGCTCTCTGGGAAGCAGAACGACTTGCAAAGGGAAGATTGTAGACTGCATGGGCCATTGGCCTGGGAAGAGTTAAGCAACTTTATCTGATCTTCAGCTATTTTACTGAACAATTAACGACCTACAGTCTGCAGAAGTTAAAAGCTAGAAATGAAGCCAGGGCTCCTCAAGACTCCAGCTGGCATTAAATGACAAGGAAGAATTCAGAGGCCAGACAAAGCTGTTATTATGAGCCATTGGCGAGGTAGAAAGTGAAATTTTTAAAAAAGGGGGGGGGGGGAGGGAGAAAGGGCGAGTAGGAAGCAGAACTTCGGAGCAACTTTATGCTTGGTTTTTAAATGCATTAAATTGCAGATTTTACATATTTTTGCCTTTGTTGTTGAACTTTTTTTGATAAAATTTCAGGTACAGAATATGTTGAGTGCTGCTAATAAATGTACTGATAAATAACTGTGTCCATGAAAAGTTTATAGTTCTTCCAAAATTAAAAAAATCAATTGTTTCATTAACTTCTGATTTCAGCCAAAAAGTGTGTGATGCTTATGGGTTAAGTTATTTGAAAATGATACTTGCAGTCATTTCAACAGCAACAACAACAGAAAAATGTTGGTGTACTTCTTTGCTATTCTATCAAAAAACATTCTAATCTTGTAGGCTTAGTTAATGGGCTCTGGAAAACTACCAGGGTAGTTAAATCACAAAAGATAAAAACTATTGAATTTGGACTTTAAAGCTATAGTAATGTTATTGAGAGAAATAATAGGTATTTAAAAATCTGAAGGTAATAAAATATTTATCTAAACTTTATATATTAATATTAAAGGAACCAGAAAATCTGTGAAGTCAATGCAGAAAACAAACAGAAAAAAAGGGACATCAGTACAGAGAAGATAAAAATGAGTTGCTGTAGAGAAAGATACCCTATGTTGCTCTAGGTCATGGATATATGGGAATCTCCAAAACAGGTATTTGGATAGTTTTAGAGGTACTGTGTTCATCTGCCTTCAAAATCCACTTATTAAATTGTTGATTGTAGTTGTCAATGAACTATGTTTGGCATACAGAGACTTGACTTTTGTGGTAAGTTTTTTTTTAAGACTTATTTATATGACAGGTGAAGTTAAACGGGGTGGAGTGTATATGAGAGAGAGACCTTCCATCTACTGATTTAGTCCCCAAAAGGCCCCAACAGCCAGGCCATGCTGAAGCCAGGAGTGTCATCCTGGTCCCCACACGTGTTCAGGGGTCCAAGCACTTGGGTCATCTTTTACTACTTTCCCAGGTGCTTTAGCAGGGAGCTGGATTGAAAGCTGAGCAGCCAGGACTTGAAGCAGTGTCAATACAGGACGTAGGCATTGCAAGTGGCAGCTTAACCCACTATGCCACAATGCCAGCCCCCTTGGGATGAGTTTTGGATAGTAAAGGATATAAAAAGATATATAGACTTCAGAATTTTAAAAAGAGAAATCAAGACTTGAATGGATAATAAGATAGAAACATCAAGTTTACATGAAAAATATATATATTTTAAGATAAGAAGTTTGTACTGGTCACAAAATTTGAAGGCATTGCATAGGATAGATATTGTAGATTACAATCAAAGGCCCATGAATAACAGGTATTCATATGCTTTGGTAAATTAATGCAAAATAATTATGTAATATGAAAAATATTTCATTATTTTAAATTTCATTGTTCACCTTAATGATTATATCTAATACTTGCTTCTTAAACCTGTTATTCGATGATGTTTGCTTTAAAGACTTCCTCCCAATATCCACCCTCAGCAGATTCTTAGATTTCATCTCCTTAGGGGTAAGTCCTGTGTAAAAATCCCATTGACCTAATAAGGTCTGGCACTAACTTGCAATTTAGTACTTACTAGATGGGAATAAACAGTTATGGCCACTTCTATAATTTAAAGTTTAAATCTGGGGATTCCTTTGACAAATTTCCCCTGATCAATTGAAGTCCCCTAACAGTTTTCAAAATTAATGATTTTCAAAATTTCTCTGGGGGAAAAATATTAGCAATTTGAGGCTGAAGGATGTTGCTTTTATTTCACACTACAGACAATGTCAACATTTCCCAGAAGATAATTTGCTTGTATTGCTAATGGTACAGCATGAACACTTCCAAATTCCTCTGAAGATCTCTCTCTGACTCCAAATTATGGCTCCTCATTCTCTCCAGGATCAAGTCTAAATTGCTGAGTATGGTGTTAGTCACTTGATGTCCCAACTGAGCACAAGGAAGATTGGATGGCTGCTCCCCATCTCTTTGATGCAGGAAATGAATTGAATTTTGATTCTCCCCAAGGAAAAGAAAAAGGTAATTTGGAACTTGGGACAATATCCAACCTGAAGGAGGAAAGGCTGGGGTAGATACTTTGATTGACCAATTGGGTCAGTGATTGTTTTAGGTAGAGTGTTATAGCTACTATTTGAGCCACACATTATCATGCCATTCTGATGACAAGTGTATGTTCTGAAGGAAGGAGATTTACTTTAAAAAAGTCAATTGATTTGAGAGGCAGAGGGACACAGAGAATGACAGATATTGAGGGGGGCGAGGAGAGGAAAAAGGAAAGAGACAGTTGCCATCTGCTGCTTCACTCCCTAAATGCCCTCAGTAGCTGAGACTGGGCCAGGCCAAAAGCAGAATCCAAAAACTCAATCCAACTCTCCCTAGGGGGTGGCAAGGATCCAACTACTTGGGCCATCACCTGCTGCCTCTTTGGGTGCATGCCATTGAGAACCTGGAGTCACAGCCAGATTTGTGTATCCAATGGGCAACACAGGTGTCTTAGCTGTTAGGCAAACACTTATCCCAGAAATCTACTTTAAATATCCAAAAGAATTTTAGAACTTTACCAACTTGGGTTGTAAATAGTTTTTTTTTTTGTTAAAAAACAACAATAACAACTGTGCAACCATTGCAACGTCACTGGTGGCAGTGACCAATCAGCATAGAAGAATATAACTAGAAGGTGTTATGGCAACTATGGGTAGCAGCCTGGAAGTAACTATCAGCAATCCCAGTGTAATGATAGGAATGTACCTATCCAATACTAATGGCTGTAGCCCCAATAAATGGTGCAAAGGAATTTTATTTGGTTTATTCACTCTTGCTTTGCCAATGATCAGCATTGGGTCATACAAATAGTAGCCACACAAATAATATTTCTTATTTATTTATTTGAAAAGAAGAGTGTTTAGAAAGAGGGTGAGGGAGAGGAAGGGGGAGGGAGGAGGGAGAGGAGGGGAGGGGAGGGGAGAGAGAAAGAGAGAGAGAGAGAGAGAGAGAGAGAGAGAGAGAGAAAGGGAAACTGGTTCATTCTCCAAATGGCCACAATAGCCAGGGGGCCTTGACCAAAATGAAGCCAAGAGCTAGGAACTCCAGATTTGTCACCCACACAGATGGCAGATAGCCAAATACCTTGGCCATTTTACATTGCATTCTTTACTGCACATTAGCAGGAAGCTGGATGGGAAGCAGAGCATTGCAAGCGGTAGCTTAATCTGCTATACCACAAGGCCAGTCCCAAGTAATATTTCTTGAATAAATAAATGCATGATTCAAAGTCAGTTGGTTGCTGAGCCATAAATCAGTGTAAACAACCAGGAGCTATTTCAAAACACATATGCCAAGTATTCGTTCCACACTTGTGCTGGAGAGAGTTTCCTTTTGTCCATCCAGGTCCATCATCTTCCTCACTCCACTCTGCTCCATGCCCACAGAAGCTAATCTTTATGGGCTGTAGGGTCATATTCTCAGGTCCTTAGATTTTGGCAAGATTTTCTCAAAGAGTGGCTGGAAAAAACCAAGGGTAGAGTGATATTAGATGATTTGTTCATTAATATCTCTCCCTGTTATGTTGCCCTGCACTTGCTAAATTCCTCTACTGAAATCTGTTAATGAAAGCCTCCTCTGTAAAGCTATTCAGTCTAGGTTGTTGAAACCACTCTTTCCCTTAACTTGTTGGGGTCTTTTCTAACATTGTCAATCCTAAGATAAAGGGATACTGTGCCATTCTTTCTTTCCTTGTTGATTTAAACATTTCCCAAAGGATATCTACATCAATTTCTCTCCCCCAACCCTGCTCTGATTTATTTATTTATTTGAAAGGCAGAATTACAGAGACAGAGGGAAAGACACAGAGAGATCTTCCATCTGCTGATTCACTCCCCATGTGGTCACAATGGCCAGGGTTCGGCCAAGCCAAAGACAGGACCCTGGATTTCTTCCCTGTTTCCCACATGGCTGCAGGGGATCTAGTGCTTGAGCTGTCCTATGCTGCTTTCCCGGGCATATTTGCAGGGAGCTGGATTGGAAGTGGAGCAGCTGGGTCCTGAACTGGTTCCCATATGAGATTCTGGAGTCGCAGGTGGTGGCTTTAACAAGTACTCCACTATGCCTGCCCTCAATTTTGTTTTAAATTACGTAGTTTCATTCTGATTGATACTCCTACTATATTATATTAGTATTTCAGGTGCTGGAGAGTTGGACATGGGGATTTTGAAAAATTTTATATGCAAATCTAATGAACATTCATGAACATGAAACATCAATCCAAACATATTAGACTGATCAAACTTCCCAACACCAAAATGAGATACCCTACTTCTGCAGATAAGGTTGCAAATTAAAAAAATAAATATTTGAGGGGCAGAACAAGAGAGAGAAAGAGAGACAAACAGATAGTACTGAAATCGATTGCTTTAATCCCCAAATGCCGACAACAGCCAGGGTTGGACTAACCTAAAACTGAGAGCTGGGAACTCAATCCAGGTCTCCCACATGGGTCGAATCCAGCTAGTTGAAGCATCACTGCTACTCCCAGGGTAGGCATTAGAATGAAAGTAAAGTCAGGAGATTGAGCCAGAAATCAAACCCAGGCACTCCTGTGCAGGTTGTGGGTATCTTAACTGCCGGATCAACTGCCCATTTGTAGTTCTGCACCGCTTACTCATCCTTCAGAACTGTGCTCATCTGGTTCCTCTGAAATTCTTCAGGAATCTTTTCTTATTTATTCATTTCCTATAAATATTATTTGATGAATGAATAAACTGAAGAATAACTAAATTGTGCTAAGTGCTTTAGTATGTTGTGAAATGAATAGAACATGATTCCTACCCTGTCAAAAGCAGGAAGATATTATATATTAGAAAGCAGATGATAAGAAATGCCATAAAATCTTATTGCCGTGTTCAAAGGAGGAAGGATCTTGTGTAACTTCCAGTTTGCTAGAGACAGATTTGAAAGAGAGACATGAATATGCACACAGGAAAAGGTCAGGGAAGAAGAGCATACGGAATCAGCACAGAAGAACTGCTGGAACAAGGTGCACATGAAAGGAGTACCTTGGTCTATTTGCTGTTTTGCAACTGGGTGCCACAGACTGGGTAACTTTTGGAGAACAGAGGTTAACTTATCCTACAGTTCTGGAGGATGTGAAGTCCGAGAGCTGGTTCCTGGTATCTGCTCAGCAATTGGTGAAAACCTTCTTACTGCATCATAACATGGCTGAAGGCATCACACAGGGAGACATCAAGTATGTGCCAAATGCATCTCACTTCATAACAAAGTCACTTCTTGGTCACCAAATTAAGCTATTAATGGGCTAGTTCACTCCAACCAGTGCCCTCCCAAATGTCCTACCTCCAAATCCCATTAACATATGAATTTAGGGATGGAATTTCCACCAGATTAATTTTTTTTTTGACAGGCAGAGTGGACAGTGAGACAGAGAGACAGAGAGGAAGGTCTTCCTTTGTTGTTGATTCACCCTGCAATGGCCGCCGCAGCCAGTGTGCTGCGGCCAGCGCACCACGCTGATTCAAAGCCAGGAGCCAGGTGCTTCTCCTGGTCTCCCATGCAGGTGCAGGGCCCAAGAACTTAGGCCATCCTCCACTCCACTCCCGGGCCATAGCAGAGAGCTGAACTGGAAGAGGTGCAACCGTGACAGAATCTGGAGCCCCAACAGGGACTAGAACCCAGGGTGCCAGTGCCGCAGGTGGAGGATTAGTCTATTGAGCTGCGGTGCTGGCCAAGCAGATTAAATTTTGAGGACACATTCAAATCAGAGCAGAACCCAGGATGTTTCCTTAAAAAAAAGATATCCTCATCCATTTGGGTTACTATAACACAGACATCATAAACTAGGTTGCTGATAAACAGTCATGGTGCTGGAAGCTGAGGACTCTAAGATTAAGACACAAGTGATTTGATGTCTGATGACAGCCACCTTCCTGGTTTCTAGGTGGCCTCTTCTCACTGTGACCTCATGTGGTGTTAGGGACAAAAGGGACCTCTTTACCTCTTTGCAAGGGCACTAAGCCCATTTAAGACTCAACCCTCATGCCCTGATCACTTCCCAGAGGTCTCACATCCAGATATAATCACATTGGAGGTGAGGATTTATGCATGTGAACTTTGGGGGGTTATAATCATTCAACCTATAGCAAAGGGATGATATAAGTCAGAAAAGGCAACCGGAAATAGGAAGCACGGTGCATTCATGCAGTAGAGGCCACCTAAGGAAGCACTATGAACAGTCATGTGATGGAAAGAACAGAAGAAAAATGTAGGCCAAAGCCTTGATTGTGATTTATGTAGAAAAGAATGGGTAGGGCAGGGTACACATGCTGAGTCTGTGACCCTGGGGTGCACGATTTCAGGGTCCTCTAGATCATAGGGGCTGTCCCTACTTGTCTGTGACCTGGCTGGCGTTATTAGGATCAGTAAGTAATGGCCCTCACTGTGAGAGCCTGATAGTGAGGTGGCTGAGGATCTGGACTCTTTGATTTGCATTTGAAACACACTCTGTGTTTTTGTTTTTTAATATCTCTAGGAATTGGCTAACTCTGTGAGGAGTAGTCTCTCTAGGGTAAGACCCCAGATGTCAAAACATCAGAATAAAGAAAACGAATGAGATGGTTAACAGAGGCAGGTTGGAGACTTATCTCTAGATTGTAGAGTTTATATTAAGTACGTCATGGTGCAAAAAGGAAGGAGATTGATCTCTATACATTCTTCAAGTGTATGTACACTACTGCCCCAGGTATAGATGAAACAGAAATTGTTTTTCCTTTTCAATGTCTTATCTAAAAATGAACAACAGCAATTGTTCTGAATATTTGGGGGTGAAAGGGGTTTAGTTATGTATGTGTTATACTTGAACACAGGATATATTTGAAACAACCATTGTTGATTCTCTGCTATCCTATTTATTGTTTCAATCCATTAGGGCTGCTATAACTATGAATTATGGTTTACAAAAACCGAAGTTATTTCTCAAGTTCTGAAAGCTGAAAAGTCCAGGGTCAAGTCAACAGATTTGGTGTCTTGTGAGTACCTACTTTGGGGTTCATAAAATGCTCCATCAAAACTGTGTCCTCATGTGGTAGAAGAGGCAAAGTAGCTCTCTTGGGCCTCTATTAGTCTGCTTTTTGTTAACGAAAATACCCAAGAGGTGCTTCTTTGGCAAAGAAAAGGTTGATTTCAACCTACAGTTCTGGGGGTTGCAGCTCAGGATCAGGAGATCCTGTAGTCCACCATCTGATGGAGGCTGATCACCCTCTGAGGCTACCTCCCTAATGGCCAAAAGTCTTCCCATCTGCTCCACCTCTTAGGCACAATTAGATAAAATCTCCACCCTTAATCAAACAATCATTAAAATTAACACATCAGAGTTTAAAAACCTGCATGAGTTTTGGCAAGACAAATCCTTTGGTACCCATGACAGGCACTAATACCATTCATGAAGCAGAGCTCTCTCAAAGGCCCCACTTTTCCTTTTTTTTTATTTGACAGGTAGAATTATAGACAGTGAGAAAGAGAGACAAAGGTCTTCCTTCCATTGGTTCACTCCCCAAATGACCACTACGGCCGGCGCTGCGCAGATCCAAAGCCAGGAGGCCAGGAGCTTCTTCCCGGTCTCCCATATTGATGAAGGGGCCCAAGCACATAGGCCATCTTCTACTGCTTTCCCAGGCCACAGCAGAGAGCTGGACTGGAAGAGGAGCAACCGAGACTATAACTGGCGCCCAAATGGGATGCTGGAGCAGCAGGTGGAAGATTAACCAAGTGAGCCATGGTGCAGGCCCAAAGGCCCCACTTTGTAACAACATCACATTGGTGATTAATTTCAACACAAATTTTGAGGGAACAACATTCAGACCATAGCACTAGCTGTGTTACCTGTGTAATACAAACTTATCACATTTCTTGCTTCATTTCTCCAACCATTGAAATGAAAATAATGACAGCACATGCCTTATAGAATTGGACTCAATGAGATAATGCAAGTAAAACACTTTAGAAATTCTTACAAATTGTAAACACTCAGTAATTGTTAACAATTATTATATTTTAGTGTTTGACTTCTAAAATACTTTGCTTTTACTTATATCTGAACTCATTTTTTTTTTTGCACACTGAGTTTCAGTAGCTACAAAAATCTGTAGAAAATCACATACCCAGATTGAAAATCGAATTTCAACTTCTCCTATAGGTGTGATTATTTTCATTTATGCTCTCCCGCTACGTCCTTTCCAATTATGAAGTGCATGGTTCCATTGGTATTGCAAGAAGAAATCATATCCTTGCTCCTTTTTTATGTAGACAAAATTCTAGCACAGGTCTTAGGGTGAAAGAGTAGCAGTTCTCTATTTGTTAACATCTGTAATGAGGACAAAGAACAAAGTTGAAGGTATAAAAACACATTTCCATTCTTGATCCTCATCCTACTTGCACAAATTTAGAGATAAGCTTTATATATGTCTATTTCACAACTGGAGTCAGAAAGAATTCGCCATTTGCAGAGATTTTCTGAGTAGTCAACCAACTCACAAGTAATGTCTGATACAAGCTGGATACAAGGATATGTTTGGATGGTTTTCTGATGATTGGAATGACTACATTGAATAGAGCATCAGTGAAGTTTGGGAAACTACCAGGACTTACTATCTCTTTCTTTTATCCACGATATGAAATAAAACTCTCATTAGTAGCTAATTAGAAATGTGAATTATATTGGAAAATTATAATTCTGATAGTTGTAACATCAAATGACTTTAAATGATGGCAGGATGTTCTGGTGTTTGATAAGAAATATTAGAAAGAACTTCTGATTAGTAAATGACTTGTCAGGGTTGGTTAGCCAGTACTACTTAAGCATTAAATGAGCTAGCTGGTTAGCATAAATATATAAGAAACATTGATACTGAACATGTATCTTCCACAGTAGAACTGAAAAAAATTCTTTCTGCTTTGCTATAACCTGGATAAATGATCCAGACTCCTACCTTTTCTTTCTTCCCCCTGGTATCAACACCTTTGTGACTGCTAGTAGCACTGACTAATATTCTTCTAACAGGAATTGGCCTGGGAACTAAACACAATGCTATAAATTAGTCTGGAGTTTCTTTCAATGTAGCTTATTTTCTAGAGCTCAATCTAGCTCTACAAAGTATAAGACTCATCGTGTGGAATCTCACTGAAGTGTGGGAAAATTTCAGGTCTTCGGGTCATTGTTTTACCCACTGCTATTGTCTGAGTGTCTGTGTTCTTTCAGAACTCATTTGTTGAATTCCTAACCTCCCAGGTGATAGCATTTGGAGGTGAAGACTTGGTGAGATGATTAGGTCATGAGGCAAAGCCCTCAAAGTAGAGTCAAAGAACCCTCAGGGAGTTGCCCGGACCCTCACACCATAAGACACTGGAATGAGAATGAGGTTATCTAGGAGGGAGTGGACCCTCACCAGACACCAAATCTGTTGGCACCTTGATCTTATAATTCTCAGTCTCCAGAATTGTTAGAAACAAATTACTCTTGTTTGTAAATTACCTGGCTTGTGATAATTTTGTTTTAGCAGCTCAAACGGAAGAAGACACTAATTACCATGGTCTCATAGATTTCTGCATTCGCCACCAAAGGCTGGTGCTTTCAAGTAGGTCACACAAAAGACTAAAACACGTGAAAGGCAAAGTGCCTCAAGTTTCCAATAACTTGGAATCTTCAAAAGCAACTGCAATCCCTGTTTTGCAATGAGATTTGCCTGACTAAGGTGTTTCATTAGAGTAACAAAAAATCTCCTGGTACAGTTGTGGTTAGATCATCAGCTACTGTGTGGTGCTCTATGTATGTAGAACTTAGAAGGTGGGAAGCACAGGGATTAAAGTAGAAGTGACTCTCTCTGTATGTAAGTGTTCCATGACTGCTATAACAAAATAACAAACACTCAATGACTTAATACAATAGCTATTTATTGTTTCTCAGCTCTGCTGGAGTTGGCTTAATATCTACTTAGAGTTTTATAAAGCTGAAATGAGGATGCTGGCAGGCCTGTACACCTTTCTGGGGGGAGGCTCAAAGATGAATCTGCTTCCACACTCATTCAGGTTGTTGGATGAATTCATTTCCTTGTAGATTTAACTAATTTTTAATAGTGTAATTTTTCTTCTGACCTTCAGAACTTTTTAAAAAATATATTTATTTTTTTATTTAGTTGAAAGAGAGTTACAGAAAGAGATAGAGACAGAGAGAGGTCTTCTATCTGCTTGTTCACTTCCCAAATGGCCACAGTGGCCTGAGCTGAGCTGATCAGAAGCCAGAAACCAGGAGCTTCTTTTGGGTTTCCCACATGGGTGCTGTGCTCAAGCACTTGTGCTTTCCCAGGCACACTAGCAAGGCGCTGGATTGCAAGTGGAGAAGCAGGGACTTGAACAGACGCCCATAGGGGATGCTGGTGCTGTAGGCAGGGGCTTTAACCCCCTATGCCACAGCGCCGACCCCAGAGATTTAACTTTTTAGTCTTAAGACTGAGGCTCCTGTTTCCTGGCCTGTTAGCCAGGGGTTGGTCTTTGTTTCTAAAATTTGCTTGCATTCATATCATGCTTTCCCTGTGATCTCCACCCTCAAACAATGCCAGATCAAGTCCTGTTCTTACTCTGAACCTGTCCCTGAACTTCTCTTTATTGTATCTCTTTGACTCGAGCTGGAGAATGTTGTCTTTAAGGATTAAATTGATTGTGTACATCTAAATAATCCAGGGTAATCTCTTTATGTAAAGGTTGGTAACTTTCATTCAAAGTCTCTTTATACCAGGTAGCATCGTATTCACTGATTCACGTGTGTGAAACCTGGAGTTATTCTGCTCAGTACAAGCTGACTATTGTCTCTCCCAGAGACTGTGGACAATCTGCTTTCCTTGTAATTCTGTGAGTCAGAAAGCCCTGGTTTTCAGAAGGCAAACACTTCCCTCAAAGGATATAGCACAGTTCTCCAGCCAATCCTGTTGAAATTAGCAACCCACTAGCTTCAAGAATGTCATTTGGATCATAATGCAATGATAATAGCCCAGTAAGGAAAAAGTGTGAAATGCTGGTGATGCCTGCCTTCTTACATTTGTAGCCACAATTCTGTGTCCCGTCTTGGAAAGGCATGGTGGGGGTCAGGGAACTCCAGCACTTTCAGTTATTTGGGGAAGGCTGGGAAGGAGGTGTGATCTGATAAGCTCCATAAATGATAGAAGGGAGGGAACCCATCAAGACGGAGGGAGAAGGCATTCCAGGCATAGCTCAGGTCCTGAGAATGCACAGATGAAAGTGGGGATGTGCTTCTCTATCTGGTTGGGGGAGTACAGGAGAGCAAGGGAGGATCCTGGGAAACATGAACAGAGCTGTGAACTCCCGGACAGTGGGCTGGTCATGATGTATATGGGAGAGTTAAAAGCTACTTTAGGATTTTCAGGATGAGTGTAAAATGATCAAAGAGGTAGAAAGAAATGATAATTTGGGATGAAGTATTTATGACTGACCTTTGGAGAAATACATATCGTCAAACAACTGGGGGATTCTGAATTAGAAAACAATAATGGGGGTAATTGAGTAGAACCAAGTGTCAAAACCTTAAGAAGTTATATGAGGAAGCTTAACTACTGAAGTAGCTAAAATTTTCTTTTTCCCAGAGTCTTATCTAAACTGTTTTTCTTTCCTCAAGGCAATTTCTCCACTTTCACCAACGTAAGATATTCTTTGTTGCCAGAGAGAGTAGGTTGCTAAGAGAGATTACTGAGTAACATTTGCAATAACATGCTCTACAGCTGTGCACTACTTTAGCAGCAGTGATGACAATAGTCTACAAAACTTACTATAACTTTATGTCAGTTATTTTTTAACTTTTTACATTTTTTTTGGTAAACAGGTGCTGTGCAAAAATTCCATCCCTTATAGTACCAAAGATGGTGAGTTGTAAAGAGTAATAACTATCATTCTACAGCATTTATTATATTTCAGATGCTTCCCTGGGCACTCAAGGCATATAATTTATTGCACCCTCACAGGAGCCCTAGGGAATGGTTTCTTTATAGTTTAAGAGGTCTTTGGCCCATGGCCCATGGTAATTCAGCAGATTGGTGAGGTCAGATTTTGAACCCAGGCCTCCTAATTTCACTGTGTATGCTCTAATTCACTACACTGGAGGTCAGTAAGCTTTGGTTTATGGACATAAACTGACCTCCACCTGCTTTCTGTTGTTGTTATTATTGTTGTTTAAGATTCATTTATTTATTTGAAAGAAAGTGTGACACAGAGAGGAGAGAGAGAGAGAGAGATCTTCCATGCTCTGGTTCTCTCCCTAAATGCCCGCAATAGTTGTGACTGGGCTAGGCTGATTCTAGGAGCCTGGAGCTCTATCCAGGTATTCTTCATGAGTGTCAGGGATCCAAGGATTTGGACCATCTTCTGCTCCTTCCCAGGCACATTAGCAGGGATCTGGATCAGAAGCAGAGTAGCCAGAATTTGAACTGGCTTCCCAACATGGGATGCTGCTGTTGCAAGCAGTAACTTAACCGTCTGCCACAATGCCAGCACCTCCATCTGTTTTTGCAAATGAAGCTTTATAAGAATGCCCATTTTTTCCTTTTTTTCTTTTAGAAAACTTTTATTTAATAAATATAAATTTCAAAAGTACAACTTTTGGATTATAGCAGACCCCCCCCCATAATTTCCCTCCCACCAGCAAACCATCCCATCTCCTACTCCCTCTCCCATCCCATCTGTCAGTGTACCCTCAGTTGCTACTTTCACTCTACAGAGCTGTAGTTGAGAAGCAACCACAGGGGTAAAGTGATCTGCAAAGCCTAAAATATTTACTAACTGCATTTTGATGGAGAGATTTACTGATTGTTCCAGCAGACTCGCTACATTGTCACTACATTGGCTTCACAGTGGAATCTTTACCTCCATTAAATCACACTTTGTATTTTACTAGGTTTAATTTCTGAAGGAAAACAACTTGCTGACAATTCCAAATATGGTGCGTTTAAGAAAGGATACTGAGTCCTCTTTTGTCCTTTTAGTCATTGCAACACTTTAGAGAGAAAAATTTCTACCCTACTTCTTGGTTCTAGTTAGAACCAGATCTACTTTGCAGAGGCTGTATATTAGTCACAGGCAAGGAAATGGAACCAAAAGAAATTGCACACAAATACATATGTGCAAATACACATACATGTATATAGAGAGGAAGAGAGAACTAGAGATTTTCATTATCATAAGGAATTGACTTATGCAAGTATGGAGAGGAAGAAGTCTCACAATCCACAGTCTGCCAGCTGAGTTTCTCCAGGTGATGCTGGAGAGCCCAGTGTCTGAGAACCAGGAGAGTCTACTGTGTAAGATTTAGTCCTAGTGTGGGAGAAGACAATGTCTCAACACGAAATCAGGTAGAGCAAATTTCCCCTCATCCCCACCTTTTACTCCCCGCAGGCCTCCAATACATTGAAAAAGGTTTGCTGACATTGGGAAGGACAATTTGTTTTACTCAGTCTGCTAATCCAAACGTTAATCTCGTCCAGGAACACCCTCACAGACATACCCTGAATGATATCAAACAAAATATTTGAGCACTTCATATCCCAGTTAAGTTGATACTCAAAATTAATGATCAAGTGAGGAATTCTCCAATCTCATTAATGTAAATTCCTGCCATCTTTTACATTAACCATCACACTACAGGTAGGAAAGCTCCTAAATGCTTGGAGGACCCAGCACCATGCCACGTGCATAGTCGACCAACCTTTTCTTCAGGAAATGTATGCTAATAAATCATGGTGTGCCAGATACTGGTTAGAGGAAGGAGAACAAAATTTAGATACTGAACTAGGAATTTTAAATCTAGTAGATGAGGAAGGAATGTGTACAGGCAACTTAAAAAATAGTATGTTCAATGAACACTATGATAGACTTAGCTACGTGTGCTGAGTTAGAATACTGAACAGACTTTTATCCCACCTCTCACTGTGGAGGGGGTGGGCCATGGATAAGAGAAAATTTATTTGAGGAGATTCTTCTCCTAGCTGATTCCTGATAGATGGATAGAAGTTAGCTTGGCAAGGTTGGAGAAAGCTATTCCAGGAAAAATAACTGCATTTATAAGGGCCTGAAAGTGAGAGCATGGAAATATAACAAAATGGTAAGTAGCCTAGAGTGAGAAAGGAGATGATGTAACAGAAGAGAGAAGAGACTAGAAGGGTTGGCAAGGACCAGAACATGAAAGGCCAGGGTGAGGAGTCTGACCTTCACAAACAAAAGATAGCCATGACAGGAGAGAGCTTTCATTAGATCTGTACTATACTAATAATTAATTGAACGAATTTGATTTCTTACTTAATACTAGAGACCATATCTAAAGTGGTTAAGGTACTGGAATAGAGCATAGACAACAGTAAAGATGCTACGGAAGTAATACATAGAAGAGTTCATGGTGGCCGAAATCAGGGATAGGAGGGAGATGTTTCCAGAACTGTTAAGGAGGTAAAAAAATGAACATAGATGTTGTTGCATCTTTGAAGAGAATGAGTTAGAATTATTCCTCTTTCTCCAACCAATTTTGAATTCTGCATTTGTAAAATCAAAAATTGACTTTAGATCCTTAGAATCCTCTTTTTTATAAAACAACAGAAATTCATTCTTTCAGTTCTAGAGGCCAGATACCCCAAATCAGTCATTTGACCAAAATCAAGCAGTTGATTGAGCTACTACACCTTTGGAGGCATTTTGAAAAAAGTGTTCCTTGCCTCTTCCAGCTTCTGATAGTGACATAGAGTCACATCAGCCCCTCTTCTTCTGCAGTCAGTGAAGGATCCACCTGTTTGCATTCAGGATGTACCCAAATAATCCAGAATCAAACACAATGTTAAAACTATTAATCTAATCATAAATGTGAGGTACTTTTATTGCCATAAAGTGTTCCAGGTTCCAAGGATTGAGGAGCGGATATCTGTGGAGTATTATTATTTAGTTTATGACACCTGCCTTCAAATCGACCTGCAACAATAAGGCAGGAAGGCTCTGCTCTCAGCAAGCCTACCCTGTTTTCCCGTCTACTTAAGTTCCCACTTCAACAAACAAAAGTTGTCCATCCTTACCACTCATTCTATCTCACAACCTGCCCATAAGTCAAGAAGTCTCTAATTCTACATTCACTAAAGATAGGTATTACTAACTATCATTAAATGTTTCTGGATGAGAGGAGTAAAGACCAAAACTCCCAACAGCCAAAGGAAAGCAGTACAGGATCATGAATAAGCATGTGCCCTCTGGAGCCAACCTGCCTGGGTTCAAATCCCAGCCTCACCAATAGGCAGGTGTATGAACTTAGGCAGCTTTATCTTTCTAAGACTCAGTTTCTTCACATGGCAAATAAATCTAATGATTCCACCTTAAAAACAAAAAAGAAACAAAATGGGGCCTGCACTGAGGTGTAGCAGGTGAAACCACCCACCTTCAGTGTGGGCATCCCACGTGGGTGCTACTTTGAGCCCCAGCTGCACCACTTCCAATCCAGCTCTCTGCTGTGGCCTTGGAAAGCCTTGGGCCCCTGCACCAAAGTGGGAAGACCAGGAGGAAGCTTCTGGCCCCTAGCTTTGGATCGGCGCAGCTCTGGTCATTGCAGCCAATTGGGGAGTGAACCAGCAGATGGAAGACCTCTCTCTCTCTGCCTCTCCTTCTTTGTGTATTTCTGATTTTCAAATAAATAAAATAAATCTTTAAAAAACAGCTCCCTTTTCCCAATCTTTGGGATATCTAGTATCAGTTTTGAAGTTTCCTTGATAACTATCTGTAGACATCTGTATATACAGTTGCTTATTCTTCCTTCACATGAAGAATAAGGAAAATGACTCCCAAGATAGTTACAAAAGGCTCATCATATCAATTTTCCAAAACCAAATTAATTTTTGAGAACATACTCAGTGCTATAGAAGCCACTTACGGAAGGAGAGTTAATTATCTAACTCCTGGAACTGCCAAGGAATCTGGTGGAATCTGCTCCAGAGGCTTCTGAAATTCTCCCCAAATACCTAAGTCATCTGACTCTGGCATACTGAACTGTTCCATGCTAAAAGAAAGTGCTTACTGGTTTCTGATTCACATCTACTGATCTAACAATCAACAGCACGCCACAATCAATTAAGAGAAAGAAAGGTTAATGAAAAAAAATCCACAGCTTATTAAAGGACAAAACACCCTCTGGAGATAGTGACTTTAAATAAAATGGATATAATTTAAGGTAATGGAGAGTCCTTCCAAACCTCCATGGAGTATTTGAAATCCATCAACCTAACAGCAAGTAGTTTATGGATCTAAAGTTTCTGTGTCTGAAAAGCATTTTTTTTGTGTGCTGTGATTGATTGACTCTACTAGGTGGTATATCCCCATCTGTGTCAACCAGGAATAAAGTGAAAGGGCTTCATAGATTAAAAAAATATGGCTGTCAAAAGTATGAATTTTTAGCAACCAAACTGTTTAAAATCTGTTAATATATTATTCTTGAACTGTATAATTCTGGGTTTTGTGTTAATGAATGTTAAATTTTGATCAAGAAAAGGGGAAGACCTCTGTTTAACTAAAAATTCGGTACTTTCCCCAGCTTTATTTGTTAGATTTCTATGAACAGAATAATTCAGAAACATTAGAACTGAAATATATCTTTTACATATGAATTTTTAAAAGATTTTATTTATTTATTTGACAGATTTACAGACAGTGAGAGAGAGATAGAGAGAAAGGCCTTCCTTTGTTGGTTCACTCCCTAAATGGCTGCAACGGCTGGAGCTGTGCTGATCCGAAGCCAGGAGCCAGGAGCTTCTTCCTGGTCTCCCATGTGGGTACAGGGGCCTTAGCACTTGGGCCATTCTCTACTGCCCTTCCAGGCCACAGCAGAGAGCTGGACTGGAAGAGAAGCAACTGGGAATAGAACCCCGTGCGCATATGGGATGCCGGGGCCACAGGTGAAGGATTAACCTAGTGCATCACAGCACTGGCCCTGAAATATATCCTTTTTTAAAAAAAAGCATTTATTTTTATTTATTTGAATCACCCCACACACACACACACACATACAAACACAGAGAGAAGCACACACACATACACACACAGAGATAGAGGGAGAGAGAGAGAGAGAGAGTGAGAGAGAGAGAGAGAGAGAGAGAGAGAGATTGCTCTGCTAGTTTACTGCCCCAAATGACCACAAGTACTGGGGCTGGGCCAGGCCTAAGCCCAGAGCCTGTAACTGCTTCTTGGTTTCCTACATGGGTGGCAGGGTTTCAAATACATGGGCCATCCTCTGCTGCCTGAATATCTGATCTGACATTACAAGTGGTGATTTATCTCACTGTGTCACAATTCTGGTCTCTGACATATGTACCTTACCCTAAAAAAACAAAGTAATTATAGGAGATATGATTGATCTAGGAGGTTGAAAAATTTCTGACATGTTTTAATATTACTTTTTGTTCTGTATTACACTAATATGAACTGTAAATAAACTTTAAGAAGAGAAAAGGAAATCTCATGAAAGACAAACAACTGGTATCTAGTGAACACTTATGTATTTTAATCTCGCTTAATTCTGGAAATGATTAGAAGGTAAATTCCACAAGGAGAGAGATAATTTTACATGTTCTATTCTTTGATATATTCCAAGCAAGTAGAATAAGCTTGGCATATGATAGGTATTTGCCAAAAAACTGTTAAATATAATAATCTTGTTGGATAAGTACTATTATCTTTGCTATTTTTCAGATGGATAAACTGAAGCATGCAGAAAGGCTAAGGAAATCATCTTTTGTTTTGGAGTAGTGACTGGGAGAATCATGAGCCTGTTCTTAACTGTTGCATCTCCTACAAAAGCAAAAAAAGCACCAAATTAATTGATGATGCTCACTGTCATATCGAACTATTAGTTTCATTGTTCTCAAAGAGATTCTTCTTACCAATGAACTGTGTATGAATTAAAGTCTTTCTATCATCTTATATTTTTATGTATTCATCTGTTACGCTTTCAGTTAGGTGAATATCTGGGTCAGATTTCTGATGTGTATACTACTTCATTGGAGCTGACAACGGTATTTTGCTGCATAAATGATGGCTTCGTTCAGCTTTTTCATTCTGAGACCTTATAGTAAATTTCAATACTTTCCGTTATCATTTCCCTGAAGAGTTGAGAGGAAAACTCACCGAACACAACCATGCTAACAAAGCTCCATCCTGAACAACGCAGCATCCTATGCTGATTGGGCAAGTGAATGCCATCACACAAAGCACCCAGATTAGGAATCATGAATTACTTTGGTCCCACTTGCTTGAAATACTGTCTCAGTATTTCACTGCCCTGGTGATACCCAAAACTTTCTGATGAACTGTTGAATCTATGCTGTCTGAAATTACTGAGGTTACTTCTTCAAAGTGTAATTTTAAAAACTGTTTCATTCTCAAAAATGCACAAAAGAATGATGTGTAAATTGGGAGGCTATTGTTATCAGTAAAGACAGCTCTCATTTGCTATGCATGTTTTTTACCATAGATGGCATTTCTCAATTTTGATTTTCAACAGTTTATAAGAGAGCTAGTACTTTCACAAAGCCAAATTGATGGAAATGCTGATAGAGTTTGTCTAGTCAAAAATTCAAAAGAGTATTGAGATATAATAGTTCTAATAATTCTAGGCAAACTGTATCTTGATGGTGAGTATGGTCTATGGTTCTCCTTTTTGTTGGAAAAGATGAGTTAATTATTGGCCTATCTTTATAATTTGTCCGACCTTTTGAATAGGACTTTGGTGTTTTTGTTTTTTATTGAAGCTAAAATTGGCAGAATTTGCTTCCCTAGGGTTTCTTATGACTAAGGACTTTTGCATACCAAGGCCCACCAGGCAGATGTGCTTCTCTTGACATTGAATTGGAAGCAGTTGAAAAGTTGGTAAACAGAGGTAGAAACTGCCAGGAGTTGAGTTTGGAAAACAGAGATGCAGATGTATTTAGTTTTCAAAGGTGAGGGGGTCCTTTGAAAAGTTCATTGAAAATGCATTTTATGAGAATTTTATACATGCATTTCAAACTTGTTGCACCAAAATAGCTTTTGCTTGCTTTTTAAAGACTTACTTAATTTGAAAGGCAGCGTGACAGAGAAAGAAGGAGAGGGATCTTTTATTCTCTGGTTCACTCCCCAGATGGCTGCAATGGCCAAAACTGGTATAGACAGGAGCCAGGAAGCTCCATCTAGTTCTCCCACATGGGTGGCAGGGGCCTAAACACTGGGACAGTCTTCCTCTGTTTCCCCTGGTGCATTAGCATGAGTTTGGATTGTAAACAGAGCAGTAGGGAATCCAACCAGGGCTCATGTAGTGGCACACTTTTAGAAGCAGTGCAAAAAGATCAGTTTCATTACTTCTGGCTGCAAGCAATGCTGCTTGTACTGTACTCATTCTGGGGGAATAATCTGCACTTTTTTTCATTGTATAGTTCTAAAACCTGGTTCTCAGGTTAGTCTGGAGAATTGCTCTCTGTGTGCCAAATATTAGCTATCTGATGTTGAAATACACTATTTCTTCTTTGTGCACAAAACCCAAGCTAGTCTTTCCATTATCTATCTTGTTTATGTTAGTTCTTATGGCTTGGTTTTAGCCAATCGGTTGTAAAGATATTATAAGTACCATTAGAGGTATTGGCAATGAAAACATTCCATGCATGATTTCTCTTTTCCCATTCATCCAGCTGAATGTAGAGAGCACTGAGATCTGTAGGAAAGGAAGTGGTAAAATGATAGAAGACCCATGGAAGTCTATGTGAGTAAAAATTAACCTCATATGTGTCAATCCATAGGGAAATAGGGATTTATTATCTGTTAATACAGATAACATTATTTTAACTAACACTGAAATTGGTACCAGGAGTGGGATGTTGCTAAGTAAAACAAAGCAGAACAAAAATATATCTTTGGCTTAGCTATGAGATAGCAAGCACAAGAAAATGGAAACCAAACTGTAAAGTTAGAGACTCATGTTACACAACAAGAAAAAATTGGCAAAATAAGTTATGTGGAGTAAGTTGAAAGGTCTACCATGTGCTTGTGGAGTCTCTAGTTTGAAAGTAAATATTTACAAAGGAGTGGAATGGCTCTGAGTGTTTATTTTGACTTTGTGCTTGTGACAAAGAAAGCGACTCTAGTTTATGAATTTTCTGCTTTACATGTAAAATAACATAAATTGCAGTCCAGAACTTGAGATTTTGAAACTTGAAAATAAAAATCTATTGTTTGTGGATCTGGAGTAGGAAGAAAAAAAAAGCAAAATTTCAAGGGACAAAATTCCATGAAGACGTAGTCCTAAGATGGCAGAAGAACAACAGAATGGTGCTAATCATGCAGGGCAAAATTAATATTTAAAAAGGGTAGAAACTGCATACCCTAGATAAAGCCATTGGGAATTCACAGTGGGAAACCCAATGAGAACAGCAGAGATGGCCCAGGTCTGTGCTGAAAGAGCAAATTAAAACAACAACAACAATAAAAGTAAAAACAGCGGAGACTTGGAGCCAGAGAGGAGAGGAGAGCACTAACCCTGGCAGATCAGGTGAGAGAGGAATCCATGGGTCCACAGAGCTGTGGATAGCAGTGGGAGTGAGTGCTTGGTGAACTGCTTTTGAAGTTCCATGCAGGAAAACAATAAATGAACAAATAGGGAGGTGGCATACCTCCCAACCCCCCAACACCCCCCCCCCCCCCCCCCCCCGCGCACTGGGGCCAGCAGCCATTCTGCTCCTTTGTTTTTGTTTTTGTTTTTTTCTATGTTTGGATGCAGACAGGCGCCTGCTGTCCCTCCCTCCCGGGGGTGCACCCAGCAATAGCGGAAGTCTTTTCACCCCCAACACAAACAGTAAGGGCAGAATTCAGAAGAATTCCTTCCCCCTCCATGCAAGCTGTATGGCAAGGGTAAGCCCCACCTATTGAAAGCTC
Source organism: Sylvilagus floridanus (assembly GCA_949820135.1). Classification (NCBI taxonomy): domain Eukaryota; kingdom Metazoa; phylum Chordata; class Mammalia; order Lagomorpha; family Leporidae; genus Sylvilagus; species Sylvilagus floridanus. The sequence goes on along the minus strand of OX463241.1, from coordinate 97,170,044 downwards.
CTGCCCACGCAACACCATTGAGAGGTGAGCTGGGCTCCAGTAGGCAGAGGCTCCACACACACGCCCACTACACACATAACTATTGCAGCTCAGAACAGAGGGGACTATGCTCACAGGAAAGATGCCTCAGATCAAAGGAGCAGTTCATTAAGCATTGTGAACTACTGCTGAACACACTAAGGATTAACACCTGGGCATCACACAGCTCTGAGGAGAAGGGTGGGTCATGTCAACAGAGGTGAACACCCTCCTCTATCCAGATAACCAGAGGAGAGCTACAAAGCCCTATAGGGGGCCTTACCTTGGAGATTTGCTCCACCATGGAATACTCAACAGAGCAACAAGGCTATACTCAGCATCACCTCTTGGTACTCACTGAAAGTATAGATGTCCCACTAAGTCACAAAAACATAAAACAAAGATAAAAGCAACCAACGCCCTCCCCCCAAATGTAAACTGGGATAGCCACTATGGAAGACAGTGTGGAGACACCTCAGAGATCTAAATCTAGACCTACTATATGACCCAGCCATCCCACTCCTGGGAATCCACCCAAGGGAAATGAAATTAGCATCTGAAAGAGTTATCTGTGCCTCCATGTTTATCATAGTCAATTCACAACAGCACAGACATGGAATCAACCTAAATGCCTATCAATTGAATACTGGATAAAGAAATTACAGGATATGTGTGCCATGGAATACTACACAGCATTTAAAAAAGGTGAAGTCTGGTCATTTGCAAATAAATGGATGAAACTTGAAAACATCATACTTAGTGAAATAAGCCAGTCTCAAAGGGACAAATTCTATATGCTCTCCCTGACATGTAATAACTAATAGAGCACCTAAAAGACAACATATAGAAATGAAATTGACACTTTGAGAAGCAATGATTTTAAACAATTCTTTTCTTGACTGCAGAGGAACAGTTATTTTATTCTATATTTTGTTTACCTTTTCCTTTATAATATCTTTATCATTTTCTCTTTCATATGATTCATTAAACACTATACTTAACATAAAGATAACCATATATATATATATATATATATATATATGTATAAAGTCAGTTGAAAACAGACCTTAGTAAAAATAAGAGTGAGAATAATAAAGGGAAGAGGAAGGATTGTGGGAGCATTAGTGGGAGGGTGGGTACAGTGGGAAGAATTACCAAGATCCTAAATTTGTAATTGTGAAACATATGAAGTTTGCAACTGCAAAGCAGTAGAGTCCTACATACATTCCTTCAGATTTACTTCTAAGGGTACAGCTTAACAACTAGCCATAGAACCCCCAAATCCCTTAAGCTGGCTGATAAAAATAGCAGCTAAGTGTTATAAAGATCAAATGGATAGGAGTAAGTGGCAAAGTGACCGTGTAGATATAGAATCAAGTGTTAAAGTGATCATATAAGTAGGACTAAGTGTTTGGAAACACTGACAGCATTAAAAAGGAGTGAAGGCTCCACCATAGGAAGCAGACTCATAGAATGTAGATCACTTTAAGTAGCACTGTGACCTCAGAATCAGCCCTTAAGGCATTCTGATTTGGCTAGAAATCCCAGGAGAAACATTTCAGGCATGGAAAGCCTAGAAAAAAAAATTCCTAGATAAAGGAACCCTGTGGGTGAGACCCCCGTGGAAAGAAGTGGCTACCAAAGAAGGACATGCTTTTCTCTAAAGGGAGACGAGAACTTCCATTTTGCTTGTGGCCTTGTTGAGCTAGTGGATTCAAAAGGCTTCCAGTGTGGAGGCAACTCATGTCAAGAGCCTTGGGTGATCACTATGTCATGCATAAGAGTGTTATTTGTTAAATAAACAACAAGAGTCACTGTGCGCTAACTTCCTATTCAGGACGTTGTCCCCAAAGAGTTACAGCTTGAGACTTAATAGTAAAACTTGTTCTCAAGAAACATTTCCTTTTAGTGTATTAAATGGAGGATATTGTTATGTCTCATAAGTTAAAGTTATGTCTAACAGCTCACAAAAGATGTATCATCATTGGGTTATTCTTTGAAGACAATTAAGTTTCTAAAAGAAAAGAAAGGGGAGGAAAGAAGGGACAAGAGGAAGGGGAAAAAAAAGATAAGCAAAATCACCTTTGAGAAATAATAACATAGAACAGCCCTTGTCTAGAGTGTTGAGGAACAGTTCTCTACTTTTTTTTATTCCCTTCTCTTTTTTTCTTTACTTCTGTTTCTTTTTCTTTCTCAAACTAAACAGGAGAGGGAGGAGAAAGGGGAGGAATCGGGTGGGAGGGCGGGTACAATGGGAAGAACTACTATGTTCCTAATGTTGTATTTATGAGATACATGCAAATAAAAAAAAGTCCTACTCCTGTAGTTAAGATCAGTTTAAGGGCATGGTGTGCCCACCCTCCCCCCAATCTAGATGTCAAAAAACCCCAAATTTTCAAGCTTTAAGCTCCTAGTTTTGGTATGGCCCAGTCCTGGTTGTTGCAGCCATTTGGGAAGTGACCCAGTGGATGAAAGACCTCTCTTTCTGGTCTCTCCCTCTCTCACTGTAACTCAAATAAATAAAAAAATAAATAAATCTTTAAAAAAGGGATTTATTTGAAAGGAAGAGCGACCAAGACAGAAAAAGAGAGAGGAAAATACACAGAAAGAAAGAAATCTTACAGCTACATATTCACATGTAAATTAAATTTTTCCATTGCTAATTTGTGGCATTATCACTGTCCAAGTTCCTGCCTTTTCATCTGGGAGGTCCTGCAGAGTGCCCAGTGCATATCATTATCTGTAAACACAGATTAGTAAAGAGAGCTGATTCTCCTCTGGCTTCAAAGTGTTCATGAAAAATTAAATTAAAAGAGAAATTCATTTTGCTGCAAAGCAATTTTGAAATCTATGCATAGTTTTTTCACTATTTGCATTTCCTATGGACTGTTTGGAGGAACCTCATATTTTCTCTCTTATACTGCTAGTCTCTGAATTCCTGCCAGCTTTCTTATGTATATTTTCTCTGACTCATATTGTTCAAAAACATTTTAACCTACTATTTATGTTAAAAGGAAACACGAGACTCTTAAGATAACTATAGCATAGAAGTTAATATAAATAAGATAAGTATATCAAATATAAGTCCATCAGGCCATTCACAGTAATGAGTGTTATTCATGGTCTTTCCAACTCCCCTACTACTTAGTTCTTATGTCTCTGGGGGTGATTAGGCAGACTAGATACAGAAGACAAATGGGAGATGCTGAAAGATGCTGATTAAAATTGGATAGGACAGAGAGCTGATCCTTTCACCAAAACAGAACTTTCTAAAGGATAAGGAGATGAAAAGGTGATACTAGAAAAATGGAGGGCCAATGTAGTCTGAAGGTTAAAAAAATTAAGGAATTTTGGGTTTGGAAAAAGAATTTGGAATGAGGATTTAAAAAAAATAAACTATTTCCTTGAAAGCAGAGTTTTACATATATATATATATATATATATATATATATATATATATATATATGGGGGGGTGGGGGCTGGGCAAGACCAAAGCCAGGAGCCAGAGATTTCATCCGGGTCTCTCACGTGGGTGCAGGGTTCCAGGCACTTGGTCCATCCTCTGCTGCTTTCCCAGGCTCATTAGCAGGGAGCTGGATGGGAAGTGGAGCAGCCAGGACTTGAACTGGTGCCCATACAGGATGTCAGCATCACAGGCAGCCTGTGATTCTTGGGCCTGGGGAATGAAGATTTTTAAAACAAATATTTAGCTCCTCCTCATTCTAGCCTCATCAAGGGTATGTATTTGCATGAAAGACTGGCATTGCCTTAGTCTTCAAAGCACTGGAATTACAGTGGACAACTTCAGAAAGTTCATGGAAAATGGAATTAAAGGCAGGTTTGCTTTGGTGCAGATTTTTTCTTTGAAATCCTTGCATAGTTTTTTCATAGTCCCTGAGATTTTTGAAGACCCTTCATATTTGCTTGGGTGTGTATGATAGCTGGAAGACTTGTTTTTCTTGGGGGATGCACAGGCTTTCCATGGGTTGAGGCCATGCAGTGGGGCTGGGGACAGACATAGGGAGAATGTCCTTCACAAGCAGGCTGTCAGCTATGGCTGGAAAGCTTATTTCCTGATTGATTGGAATCTCTCGCACTAATAGCTTCTTGTGCTGTACATGTGACCTTGCAATTTTCAATCACAGCTTCAGGTTGTTTGTAATCTTTCACCGGAGTTTGCAGAGGAGAAGCTGAGACCTTAGGGGGAATCAGGCCATCTCCATGAGACCCCCTCTATCTTCATGAGCCCCAAGCCAATCAACATACATATGTGAAACCCCTGTTCAATGGGCACCCCTAATGGAATGACCCAATAGAGAATAATGCCTTAAAAACCCTGAACACGCTGGCACTGCAGCTCACTTGGCTAATCCTCCGCCTGCTGCGCCAGCACCCCAAGTTCTAGTCCCGGTTGGAATGCTGGATTCTGTCCCGGTTGATCCTTTTCCAGTCCAGCTCTCTGCTGTGTCCCAGGAAGGCAGTGGAAGATGGCCCAAGGACTTGGGCCCTGCACCCACATGGGAGACCAGGAGGAAGCACTTGGCTCCTGGCTTCAGATCAGCGCAGTGCGCCGGCCACAGCAAGCCAGCAGTAGCAGCCATCTGGGGGGTGAACCAACAGAAAGGAAGACCTTTCTCTCTGTCTAACTCTGCCTATCAAAAAACAAAAACAAAAACAAAAACAAAAATAAAAAACCCTGAACACTTCCTCAAAGTCAGTTTCCCATTTGGGTACACCGCCTGGTCTCTTCTCAAACCAGATGCTTTTTCTGTGGCTTGCCAATCAAACCAGAAAATATCTGCTTCTTTGCAAATTATTTCCCAGCTTTTTATTTCTATACTGAGCTTGAGGAAAAGAGCCCATGAAACTCACTCCAGCAACCTCCCTCCTCTCTGAAACCGGTAACATGGGTTTTTACACTTCTATGATAGTTTTATGATGAAAGGTTTTAGAAGCACCTGCAGAGTATCCCTGCTTGTGCCTGTTGTTCAGGATATCACTTAGCATTGGGGGTGCCTTCCATGCTTACAGTGTTCTCCCACACCCTTTTTTACTTGGGCATACAATAGATGCTAGGGAATGATCTTTGACCCCAATTTCCATTTGATGCTGCAGTTCTTTCCTCCCTCCCTCGGAACTTATGTGGCTGCATTTCAGGACCTTACAACGGTCTTAATTTCGAGGATGAACCTCTCCTTGACACAGACAACACTGAGTTGCTGGGTGAGGGAGTCCCAATCCTGTTGATGGTGAGGATGGCAAACAGATTGCATTCAATAAACTCAGAAATGTTCTTAGGACCTGTTGAATGTTTGGACTCAGCAGAATAATAAACACTGGGGAAGTTGCAAAGTCGTATTTCAAATTGAATTGATAAATTCAGCAGGAAAATTTTAATACTAACAGTATAGGCAAATAAGTAACAGAGGACTTTAAAAGCCTTGCTGTATGGCTGTATGTTTTCCTTTCCTTTTTTTTTCTTTTTTCTTTCTTTTCTTTTTTTTTTTTTTTTTTTTGCAGTGGAAAGAAGCAGTACCCATTTCAGTTGAATAGGAGAAACATCTGCTGACAATTTGTGATGGTGATAATATGGCAGCCTTGAAGTATTTCACACTTACTCAGGCAACATCATGCTTTTATCTCTCGAGTAAGCAGTGTGTGTCCTGTTGAGCAGTTACTTTGAAAATGGTCTCTGTTCTCTTGATAGCTTTGTGTTCTCCTCTATTTTCGTGTAATTAATACGCTCAATATAAATAGCTAAATCTTCAAAAAGATTTGCCTGCCTTGCAAGCACTACATTCCCAATTACACACTAAATTAGGCACATAATTGAACATGAACACTAACATTTTCCAACAGGTGGTGGATAAGCGATTTCCATCCATCAGCTCAGCAACAGCTCTCTGGCCAAATTGTCACCCTGCTTCAGACTTCTAATATACCAAGTGTTTTTAGCCAATTCTTCCTGTAATGGAAAGATTTAGGAGAATAAAGTGTTTAATTCTAATCCAAGGTTGAAAAACACAGCAAGGGATCCTGGGAATATAAATGAAGCTGGGATATAAATGAAATTTTGTGAGTGCTCCAAAGTTGTACCCAACTAAGTCCACCAGGAAAATTTAGTGTAATGTTTATTTTCTGAGACAACAATTCTTCTTTAAAATTTTGTCTATTTATTTGAAAGGCGAGAGATAACGACACAGAAAGAGAAAGACAGAGCTCTCTTATCCAGTGGTTCACTCCTCAAATGCCCACAATTACTGGGACTGGGACAGCTCTGAAGCCAGGAATCAGGTGTCAGGAATCTTCAGTCCACGTCCTCTGCCTTGAGAACAAGGACCCAAATACTTGAGCCATCACCCACTACTTCTCAGGGTGCACATTAACAGGAAATTGAAATTAGAAGTAGAGCCAGGATTTGAACACAGGCACTCTGATGTGGGGCATAGATATACCAAAGGACTTTTTACCTGTCATGTCAAATTCCTGCCCCAAAATAGCTAATTCTTAATAATATTAAATTCTTAAAAAATGCTTTATTTTTTTCTCTTGAACATTTGATTCTTGAGTATCATTTTAGACCATGAGTAAATGCAAAACTATCTCTGTTCTTAAAACTAATTAACACTTTCAATTGTAGTTACATAGCTTTAATTCATTCCCCTTCTCCAAAGTGAAGCTACTAACTGAATTCAAGAGAATGCCAGGATGAAGTTAATGTTAGCAGCTTTTGACAACTGAAACGCATTTCATCAGGACACTGGGATTGGTTTATCCAACTTCATGAATGCTATTCATCATTTTATCATGTCTGGCCGCTGAAAATAATTTACTATGTAAAAGTATCTTTCTAATGATCATCAAATAATTTTGGAGGAGTATCGTAAGTCACAAATCGCTTTTACTAGTTGAGAAGCCTTATTGAATCATTGCATGATGTAGTCAGCACAACCTATTCAAGGCAGCACAGAGCAGGTAAAGAGGAAAGACTTGGGCAAACTAGGTTATATTTTGCTAGACACATCCCAGAAAAAGTTTATGAGCCAAATTAGGAGATTGAAGTGCTATGTACCTGAATAGTCCAGCAGTGGTATAACAAATGTCATCTGCTTATCTTGTTTATGCTAAGTATATCTTAGGATATGCTGCCATTTGATCAGCAGATTTGGTAGTGTGGAATGAGAAACCTAAGTCTACTTAGTGATTTCTCAGCAAAAACAGGTTATTGAGCATGTGCATTTGACTGCTTGTGTTCTCTTGGGCCAAGGGAAAATAAAGATGCTATTGTTTTCTCCACAGCTTTTGGACACATCATGTTTTAATAAAATCACCTTTCTCCATGACAAAACTCTATGATAGTTGCATTGTATGCTTTACAAGATTTGTTTTTTTTTCTTCCAGAGTTTTTTCTTCTAGCAGGTGACTTGTAGGTTATCAAATGATCAAGCTAATAAGACTTTATTTATAGGTTGATATAATGAATTGAAATGATTCTTAAAATTATGTATTTGGTCAAGAATTAATGTGAGTAACATTTTTATTATGTTATTTTAAAATTAAGAGTTTAGAAGGGCACTTGACGCAAAAACCTTGAAGTTCTGATTTGTTGGTAACTAAATCTATGCCTGTACAAGGCCCATCACAAGGTAAATCAGTCATGGCTGTACTAATATAGGAAGCCTTGTGGGTAACGCAAAACCACTGCAACAATAACAAGAAAAGTAAAAACAATCTTTAAAAGTTAAAAAGTTATGATTTTTTACAATTTAAAAGGGACAGCCAGAATGCATAATGCTATGTTGCTACTCCAGCAAGAAATTCTCTAGGAATCAAACGACTTCTGCTCAAGTCCAAGATTTAACGCTTATCCACTATGGACCTTTGGAAAAATGATTCAAATTGCAAGGTCTCAGGCACCTCATCTGACAGAACAAGAAATTCTAGATGATGACGTTTTGATGGTAGTGTCAGCTCTGAACTCTATAATTTTATGGTCATTGTTCTCTCAGACCAGGTCCCTACAGGGGCTTCAGGAATGTGTGCAATATTCTCCAGTGAACTGTGAGCCACACAGTTCTGTCATCTTGTTCACTAATACCCTCATCCAAAATGACAAACTATTGACAATTAAGGAATATAATTCTTACAGCTTAGTACCTTATAGAAAGCAGGACATAATTTGAGAAAAGAAGGATCTATCCATATTGGAATATGCTTTTTGTTATTAGAATACTTCATGCTATCAAGGGAAAATAGCTTCTAGTTTTTATTTTTAATTTTTTGTTTATATAACATGAACTGATTTTATGTATGGCATATACACAAATTTATTTATTTATTTATTGTAGAAAATTTTTATTTTTTTTTTATTTTTTTTTTATAAAGCTTTTATTTAAAGAATATAAATTTCCAAAGAACAGCTCATGGACCACAATGGCTCCCCCCCCACACAACTTCCCTCCCTCCCCTCACCCTTCCCTTTCCCGCTCCCTCTCCCCTTCTGTTCACATCAAGATTCATTTTCAATTCTCTTTATACACGGAAGATCAATTTAGTACATATTACGTAAAGATTTCAACGGTTTGCCCTCGCATAGAGACACAAAATGATAATACTGTTGGAGTACTAGTTATAGTATTAATTCACAATGTACAGCACATTAAGGACAGAGATCCTACATGATTTTTTTTTAAAAAAATTGATTAATTGTCTATGCAATTTCCAGTTTAACACCAAGATTTTTTTAATCATTTGCAATTATCTTTATATAAAGAAGATCGATTCAATATATACTATGTAAGGATTTCATCAGTTTGCACCCACTCAGAAACACAAAGTGTAAAAATACTGTTTCAGTACTAGTAATAGCATCACTTCACATTGGATAACACATTAAGGACAGATCCCTCATGAGACGTAAGTACACAGTGACTCCTGATGTTGATTTAACAATTTGACACTCTTGTTTATGGCGTCAGTAATCTCCCTAGGCTCTGGTCATGAGTTGCCGAGGCTATGGAAGCCTTTAGGGTTCGCCGACTTCAATATTAGTGATCTCTGTGAAATATAAGAGTGGGAATAAGAGAGGGAGGAGATGTAAAATTTGGGACATGCTCAATCGGAACGGCCCCAAATGATGGAAAATTTTTATTTATAAATATAAATTAGAAAAGTACAACTGTTGGATTATAGTGGTTTTTTCCCCCATAACCACCCTCCTACTCACAAACCATCCCATCACCTACTCCCTCTCCCATCCCATTCTTCATTAAGATTCATTTTTAGTTTTCTTTATAATCAAAAGATCAACTTAGTATATACTAAGTAAAAATTTCAACAGATTGCACCCACACAGATGCACAAAGTACTATTTGAATAGTACTTTTACTGTTAACTAAATCCCATTAAGCTGGCACGTACCAATGCCAACTTACTAGTTAAAGTGATCAGTTTAAGTTCATAATCGGTTATAAAGATAAGATTAAGTGTCAAAGGGATCACATAAATAAGACCAGTGTCTACTAATAATAATTGATAGAATTAAAAAGAAGAGAATGACCCAACATGGGGAGCGGGGATACACAGCAGACTCATAGAATGGCAAATGCCCTAAACAGCATTCTGGCCTCAGAATCAGCCCATAAGGCATTCAGATCTGGCTAAAAAGCCTGTGAGAGTCTCTCAGGCATGGAAAACCAAGACACTGTGGCAAAAATGACCTAAATTAAAGATCTCTGTGAGTGAGATCCCAGTGGAAAGAAGGGGCCATCAATGAAGGAGGTACCTTTCTCTGAAGGGAGGAGAGAACCTCCACTTTCACTATGGCCTTATCTAAATAAGGTCAGAGTTACTGAACTCAAGAGGCTTCCATATCCTTGGTAGCTCACGACAAGAGCCTTGGTTGATTACTGACGTCATAAATAAGAGTGTCAATTGTTAAATCAACAACAAGATTCACTGTGCACTTACTCCCCATGTAGGATCTCTGTCCTTAATGTGCTGTACTGTGTGAATTAACGGTAAAAGTAGTATTCAAACAGTACTTTATACTTTGTGCATCTGTGTGGGTGCAAATTGTTGAAATCTTTACTTAGTATAACTGAGTTGATCTTCTGTATATAAAGATAATTAAAAATGAATCTTAATGAAGAATGGGATGGAAGAGGGAGTAGGAGATGGGGTGGTTTGCGGGTAGGAGGGTGGTTATGGGGGAAAAAGCCACTATAATCCAAAAGTTGTACTTTGGAAATTTATATGTATTAAATACAATTTTTCTCAAAAAAAGGCTATTGGTTTGTTGTGTTGATTTTTTTACCCTGTAACTTTACCAAGCTCTCTCGTGAGTTCTAATAGTCTCTTAGTGGAATATTTATTTTTTGCTAAATATAAGGTCATGTCATTTGTAAATAGGGATAATTTTATGTTCTCCATTCCAGTTTTCTCTGATTTTTTATTTCTATTCTAATGTCTGTAATTATAACTTCCAGAATGATGTGAAGCAATTTTGAAAGTGGACATCCTTGTCTGGTTCCAGATCTCAGTAGAAATGCTTCAGGTGAAGAAAATGTCTAAGTCCCTAGGATATTGAGTATATGTCTTTTTATACATGATATTTTCTGCTCAGTGCATGTTCTGAAATGTTATTATCTACAACATACATTTTATTCATTGTATTCATTTTTTGCATTCATATTCCCGATGTGAAACTTTTTTTTTTACTTTTTCATTTTTGAGTTGTTTCCTGATTTGAGCTGAAATTTCAAGATATGAAATCATGCCATCAGAAGAAAACAGTACTTGGAAAAATTGATGGATGTAATTAATTTAAATTGTTACTACATAGCACTCTCACATGCCTGTTGATAGGCCATGCAAAGCTGGTTAGAAAACATGGAGAGCTGTTAAGCTTCTATTAAATTAAGAAAAAAAGCAAAAAGCAATATATATGTATGCATATACATATATATATATTTGTGTGTATGTGTGTATGTGCTTTTTAAAGCAACATTTAAGAATTAGGCATTATTTTTCTTTAGCATTTCTTTCCTTCACCTTCTTAACTCCAGAGAATAAAGTGATACAATGAAGCAGTTTTGGCACTTCCTATATTCTGACATTCTGTAAAATTCTCACCAATTCTCACTTGCAATGGATGTTTTTCATGAAAATGTTCACTGAGAAATGCTAAAGTTAATACTGTTCCTGGGAGCTGGGAAGGTCAAACTTAATTAGAACCTCTTGAGGATTGCAGTGCCTTCCAAATCCTGACTGGGGTGCAGAAGAAGAAAACACCGTTAAAAGTCACATGTCCTAGATTAGTCCAGACACTGTGAATCAATCCAAATATTTAAATTGTTTTAATTTTTCCACAAAGATGCCTGATTAAAAGTTTCTCCTAATGTAATTTAATTGTGCAATTCTTGTCATATGTAAGTAAACAAATCAACAATTTTTTGTCAGACTGTGCTTGCTTAGAAATAAAGCCAGGTCCACGGATATTTTTGGAAAGATGGATTCCTGGCCTTTCTCAAGTCACACATACAGGGAAGTGGGCAGAACAGGTCTGGCCTTGTGGACATTGGCAGTGTAGCCTTCAATTATTTTTTGGTTGGCAAAGATTCCACTTGAAATGGGAGCTACATCACATTTTTCAAAGGGATGAAATAGCTCAAGTAAAAGTTTCTTATGGAACTATTTCAGTGCACGATTCCCATAATTAAAGACTGAGTGAACAAAGAATTGACAGTGAATTTAGCTGTAGTTTACCTCCTAAAATAATCACTAGAGTAATTACGGTAAGTGGGTAAGTTGGCGTCACTAGGATCTTCTGCGTGAGGTTGAGCAGATTGAAATGCCCTGGCTTGTATGCTTGCTCATTTGGATGGGAGTGCTCCAGTCTGTGATGGAGAATCGTTACAGAATACATAATTAACATCGATGACTGAAAATGCAGTTACCAACAGTTATAGATTATGGAAACAAATAATTAAAATATAGCTAATGAACTAATTAAGGTGCCAGTGACAAAAATATTTTGTTAATTCCATGATAGTTAATGCAGTTGTGGTCCTAACACATTTTCATTCTTAATGTACAACACTGATCTCTAAATGTTGCTACTTCTGCTTTATGACATACCAAATCCATGCTAGAGGAAGCTGGGTGCTCTGATGTTTCCCACAAGACACCCAACAGACATAAGCATAACAGAAGCAGAAATGTCTCATCAACAGATATGCATATCAAGCATTTTTCAATGTAAATACTTGACATCTTCCTGTCTGACTTTTTAAATTAGTTCATTCTTCCCTTGCTAAATTAAAACCCATAATGTGTTACCATGATATTTCTGAGTGTCCAGGGGCCTTTGGCAATTGAACAGATTGTCTGTTTGCCAATCATATTCCATGTCTTGGGTATTTTGCAAGTGCTGCTAAGTTTCCACTTCTCAGTGCTCACTGACATATGATTTCTGAGAGTATGTTAGAAAAAAATGTCAGGGCAACTCAAAAACATGCTGAAGGTGGATGGGATTGCTGTAAAGAAAGGATGGTGCCTATCTCTTCCCTGGTCACACAGAAATGGAGGAGCATTACATTTTCCCTGTGGTACATATCTACTTTCTAACCTTGTAGTCTCTTAAGTGGTTTGTCTTGTGCTGTAAACAGCTAGTAGTATATAATTTATTCAACAACTACATGGTCCCACCTTCTACATGTTTGGTATTGTGAAAATAGAGTTCCTTAACAAGTTGTAGGAACTAGTTCAAAGTTGATGTAATTGGAGAAAAAGTATTTTGCATTTTCCTCTAAGTGCCTGGAGTTGACTGACTGATATAAATAAACTCAGATAAAAATTGAGGATTCCCTCATGATAGCTCTAGTGTTAATATTTATTGGAGGGATACAGTACTAAAAATTATGATAAATTAATAATACTTTGAATAAACTATTATTTTATTAATCATACAATTCTTTTTAAAAAATTTAGTCATTTTTCAGTCTGTAATAACTTGTCTATTTGAATTTTCCTTAGATTTATAAATTAGGATTGAACTTTAGAAGCATACCTTTTGTCCATAAATATGCTTAATTTATGCCAGAAAAATGTTAAAAATTTGATTTTCCAAAAAAGACATACTGTGATTGGTTCTCATCTTTAGCAAACTATACAAGGGTACTTCAAAAAGTTCATGGAAAATGTAATTAAAAGATAAATCCTGTCACAGAAAATGTTGAAATACATGCATGATTTTCATAATATGCATTTTCCAGGAACTTTTATGAAAGCCCTTCCATGTTGTACCTTGCTTCATTACCTGTAAAGGAGCTGCTGGTTTAGCAGCATTGCAATTCTTAAAGTAAACCACCACACTTTGTGCTGATCCTTTCCCAGCACCTGCTGCCAGTTCTGGATTGGTTGTCTACTTAATCTGAGTTTACCACAATGGCCACTCTGTTCTTTTTATCAGAATTGCGTGTGCAGATTGTTTCAGAAGACATTCCATAAGCAGTTTATTTTTTTTAAATCATCAACCTTGTCTTCTCTCTCATTTCACCTCCCAGCAGCAATCACTTCAACATTCTTTTAGCTTTTAGGTGTTGTGTGTTTATCTCTGTACCTCTAAGTGAAATGCTTAGAATTCCATTTGAAACTTCTGTTTTAAGCATTATCTGTTAGCTTCTCACAATAGAAGATGAAAATGTGGATTTATTTCCTTAAGAGTATCAACATTTGTCCTGATTATCTCAATTTTCACCTTTTCTAAGGCCTGTTCTCCTGTGTGCCCCATTCCAGACTTGAACTACCCTTTGTTTTTCTAATACAAACCCTCAAACTAAGCTGACCCAACAGTGTTCCCAAAGTGCATTTAAAAATATAAAAGGGGAACACTTGTGTGTGTGTGTGTGTATTTAATTGGCAGAACACTGCACATTTTAACATTAGGCTTTCTGAAAATTGTTGGCAAAACCAGGATATATGTCTTTGCCACCCCTCAGTAAACATCTGACTTTCCTGTCCTCTCTACCATGAACCTCACCTTGGTAACAAGGAACTCATTAGTCATAGCTGGAGAATCCAGATTGCCATACTAAATACTGACAACTTAAAAAGTGTGTATCCAGCTGCCTATCAGGAGATGTAGCTGAGCAAGGAAGCCGACTCATGTGGGGCCTTTTATCAGCCTTCTATAGTCACGGGTGCCACATGGTGAATTCAACAAACCACTGATTGAAAATACTGTGTGTGTGTGCACTGAACTTACTCCTTATTATCTTCTAAAAATACAGTAAAATAACTATTTACATAACAGTCACATAATTCTTAAATATAAATAGTCACATGATACATATGAGGATATCTATGCACAGATTTTTCACAGTATACATTTTTCATGAGTTTTTGAAGAGCCTTCAATGCATAGGTTTCAATTATTTTTGCTCCAAGTTAAACTCTCAAACAATACATTTCCCACAAACTTTTTGAAGTATCCTTGTATGTATATAAAATGTAAATATGTATATTTGTAAGCCACATAGAGTTTAATCTTCAGAAAATTCTGATGTTTCAATGGATTCTTAGACCTTGCAAAAATTCAGAATCCCTCAATTGCATGACCTCTCAAAAATGCCTATGTCTAAGATGAAGGGGTTGTAAAACATTGACTTCGAATTTTAGCCTTTTAGGACTTTACAACATATTTGGGTAGTAAGTCATAGATAAGAGAATAAGAAAAATAAATAGAAATCTTTTGATAAATAAATTCTCACACAATGACACAGGCCGAAGAAAAATGGTGTACACAATAAGAGTTATAGATTTTAAAAGTAGATCACTGTATTACTTCATTTCCTGTAGCTACAACAGAATACACCAGGCCCAGTAGTCCATAAAGAGAAGAGCTTAACTTCTCATACTCCTATTGACTGGAAAGTTCCATATCAAAGGGCTGCACCTTGTTGGAGCCTCTTGCTGCATTACCACAAGGTAGAGGATACCACAGTGAGATAGACAAAGGGCAGGAGCAAGAGAGCATAGGAATGCCCTCTGTTTAATACAAAACCACTACCACAATAGCTAACTCACTTGCAAATTAACAGCATTCATTCATTTATGAGCATGGAGTCCTCATGATCCAATCATGCTTTCATTTTATCACTCTGGCTAAATGATGGTAACTAAACTTGAACATGAACTATAGAGTGGATATTCAAAGCACAGAAGCCATAGCTAGGATGGGAACATTTTATAGAGAATGGCGGCAGAAGAGCTGTCTTTCCTATGAAACAAATGTGATAGAGTAGTAGAGGACCATTCTTGGTTATTGAAGCTATGAGAAATTGCTAGTATCTAAAAAGAAGCTAACACAAATGTGTAGTGGTATGCAGGAAAGAAACCTGTTTGAGTGTGGATGTTTTCCATTTGAGGAACACAGTATAGGTATAGTTGAGAATTCCAGAAAGATAGAAAATTAAACAATGAGAGGAAGAATAGGTATATTTTAAGACTTCTATTCTCACCCAGAAAAGAATTTTTTTTTCAGGAGAGAAGAGATTATAATGGAGAAACTGAATAGCAGATAAGAGCACTTAAGAGCTTCATTCAAACTTATAAAACATGATTTTCTATTTGATGCAGTTCTTCTTTCATTTATTCATTCAGCAGATAACAGAGTTCAATGACAACCATTCTTTGAAGTTTATCTATCCATCCTGGAGCCATGTCAAAAGACTCCTTGAAGACTGACTGCTGGGGATGAAATCAATGGCATCTACAGAAAGAACAAAGATGGAGAAAATGTGAAAGACAAGGAGAAAGAATAAGGAAGACATGAAAGCTTAAAATTTAAGAAAAAAGAGGCACGGGAAAAACAAAAGAATAAAGCCTGATTTTTTTTAATGACTCCAACAAAAATAAAGATGTCACATTTCCTTTTTACTTTTAAGTAGATATTATGTATCCCCAATGATGCCAAGATAATTCACAATATAAACTTCACATATCTTATATAATTTTCCTATACACTGCAAAGACAATACAGATGAGTTAATACTAGCCAAGTCTTACATGTAATTACAGGATTTCTATAGCATTATTTAGTACAATATATTAATGAAAACCAGTTATTTAATTATGGCATAGTATAATGGAAAGCTTTTATGGAAACTTGTTAAAACAGACCAGAAAGCATTTTCGCAAATGTAGCTGAGGAGCAGAAGAATCATATCTTGATGTAAGTGAATGCCTTTGCCAGGATGAAGAAACAGCTTTTCCTGTCACTAAAAGGACAAACTGTAATCCATCTGCCATGTATAATTTGACAATCTGCAATGCTTAAACAGTAGGAGGGAAAGACATGTCTTCCAAAATTTCCCCCTGAAGGAGGAGGCTTTCAGCAGTTACCAATTACTATCCCCGCTGAATATCTCACTTGAGACATCTGCTCAGCAGTTAGCCATGAAAACCTGGTGCAGAGGACATCAGAGGTGTGCCTCACAATTATTGTTGGCCTTAAAACTAGTCGACTGTTAGGATAGGAGTAGATCATGAGGCTTCAGGTGTGCATTTTGGCAGCCCTCGGTGGTGTGCCAGTATGCCACACCTAACGTTTGTGCCCATAAACTTCTGAGGTGATCATCTTTCTAAAGTTCAAGGTGGAAAAATCCACTGTGAAGTGAGTTTGTATTGAGCAGTGATCCAAGGATCCTAGCACATCCCTTCTGATAATGGAAGAATGAAAATCATAAAATGCCATGGATCCACGTTTCTTGCAGATAAGCATTGCTTTCTCAGGACCCAATTCAGTTCTTACCCTCGCTAATCCTACTCAAAATCTTTCCAGGTACTAGTTCAGAATACACAAAGCTGTACTTTACACAAAACCTACTTCAGTTACCATGTGAATGGTTTCCCAGGTAGGGATATTTTTTGAGGAAAAGAAGAAAATGAAAGATTGCATTTTGCAGATATAGGTTCGTCTTCCAAAATCTTGAGATGAGATTCGAGACTGACTCATTATGTCAAGAATAATATCATTATTACTGGGAAAAGAACCACTTGAAGACTTCACGTGCAACACTAAGATGGATTGGGAGTGAGAACTATCCACAGGTATTTTCCCAACAGTCAAAAGACCTAATCAATCAGGGGGAAAAGGAACACTGACAACCAAATGTAAAGTGTTATATGGGATTGAATTTTGAAACAGAAAAAAAGGTACTAATGGGCAAATGGGTGAAATCTGAATAAATTCTTCAATTTAGATAGTAGTATTATATCATTGTTAATTTCTTGACTTTTGAGAATTCTATCATGATGCAAGATGATAATAGGAGAAGATGGAAGGGTATATGGGAACTTTGTATCATTTCTGTAACTCTTGTAAGTTTCAAATTATTTCAAAATTAAGCTAAAAATAAGACCAAATAGGTCATTATGAAAGTTAGTCTCTAGGCTAAGCATTTTAATTGCCAGTGTAAATCCAAGATAACATACTAACATTTCTTATTTTGAACTATTTTAGAATTGTAGAATTTGAGAATTATTATAAAATTATAGTTTCAGCTATTAAGAAAGAGATATTACTGTCAATTTAATTGTTTTTTTCCATTTTATTAAATGAGGTACCCAGGGCAAGAGCTGTGAAGTCCCACCCAAAGAACTAACATTCAATGAATGAAACCTGGGAGAGGAGCCTTTGTTTGTGTCTCTTTAACCCCTGTCACAGGCATATGCAAGTAGCATGTTGCTTCTCTGTAGTCAAAAATCAATCCATAAATTGCATACAGGCATCTAATGTGTTCAAAGCACTGATCTCCAGTGTGAAGATGTGGAGCTTTCTCTACCCATGTGCACATCTATTTTGTAGTTACATCTCTTCTAGAATCTCATAGGCCAGTTGAGGAGACAAATGAACTGATAACTAGATTTTAAAACTCAGTAGTAGTAAACATTCCATGTAAAATGAGCAATTGACAACAATTGTAGAAAATTACAACTCAGGTAGAAATCATTATATAACTAAACTCTCCAACTATTATACCAGTAAACACTATTCTATAAAAATTAACTCTGTAATGTAATGTGTATTGGCTCTGAAAGGATACAGACCTCTGAGATCACTTGAGGGCAGAGAAAATATTGAATCAGCTTGTTACCATAATAAGGCCCTCTTCTCTCTGCTTTTACTGTAGAGAATTGTGGTGGTAACAAGAAGAGGCTTGCCAACTTCCTTTGGACAAGGTCCATTTGCCCCTTTCCATACTTTCATCCAAAGAATTTTATGTCAAGGGAAATTTAAGGAGGTCGTTCATGTCAGAGACAATGTTCTAAAAAGACAACATAATAAAAGATATTATCTGGAAAGGGAGCAAAAAGTTAAAAGAGAAAAGATGAACAGCCCACACAAACAGTGAAATGGAAGAGTTTCATGTGTTTCCATGTTTTTAATTGTGGAAAAATATGGAAGGGGTAAATTGAAGCTGCCTCATCAGGGGCTTTGATTTTTAGCAATTTTGTTTTCCTAAAAACAAGCTTTCCTGAACGAGCAGAACCTGACAGCAGAATTGTGGAGTGTAGGTTGCCAAATACATAAACAAGTTTATTTTCCAACTTTTGTCACATCAAACACTCGTAACCCTCCTCCCTCTTCTTTTCTTTTCAACAAATCAAATGTTATTTCAGAGTCTTAGCAGACAAATCCCAGCTCGCACCAAGTCTTCATTTTCTTCAGGCTCATCTTACGTTCATCCCAGAGCAACGATTTAATGTGTTCTGAATTGCTTGACAGTGCTGGATTTTCACTCAGATAGGTTGCTTTCTTGAGAATTCTAGAATGATAGCTGAACTGGAATTAGATTTTGCTGTGATGTATTGATTTTTCCCAAGAAGCAAATGTCAGTCTTAGTATGCTCCATGGATGATCACACTTTGTTTGAGGGCAGTGACTGGGTCTCTACCAGTTCTGTCACACACAGTCCTTGACAATGTCTTCTCTCAATGGTAGGTGTTTAATAAATCTTAACTGACTGGCTCCCTGACTAAATGTCAAAATGAATGCATGAGTGATTTGTCGAATGAGTTAAATAAATGATTCCATATAAATCATTGTGAACAATGCCCGGCATTTCTTCCCCAGGAGACACATACAGTGATTTAAATTTGTTCTGTTCAATGAAAAAGGCACATATTCATTCAGAGTTAGAAGGAGACATGAAATAAGTTTCTGGCCAATTCAAGCCCCACATTAACCTAAGCAAAATATATTTTCAGCTTGAAATATACAAGCAATTCCCTCAGTGTTCCAGCCATTTAGTCTGAATAAATAAACTTGACTAAATAACCACCTGGTCTCAAGTCTCATCCCCACATACTTGTTCCACCTCCTGCATTGGATCTCTTCTTCCGGTGGGCCTTTGTTCACACTGTCGCTGCTTCCTGGAATGTCCTGTCTCAACCTTGCAACCACAAACTCTGAATCAAGTTCTAACGTTTAGAACATATCCAACTTCTGACCCCTAATTATTCCTGGCCGATGTGTTCTGCTTGCCCTTAGCCTTGCAGATTCAAAAGGCAAGTGAGGGTTCAGGGGCCAACTGCATTGGGACGATTGATGTCCTTTGAGTAGATCAGTGGTTCCTCTCCTTACCTCTGCTCTAGCCCTAGGAACTCCTTGTCATTCCCAAAACAAGCCCTATCTTAACAAGTACCTATAGTTTTGTCTGCTGGTAAAACTCTTCCTCTTGGTGATATGTCTGGGTCTCTTTGTTTTTCCCTTCCCTACAGGCTGTTTCTCGTGGAACCATGAAGCTTGTTCACTTGGTTGGCTCAGGCATCTATCTGCTCATGAGTGTGACCTTCTTGGTGAGGATTCACCTGCCAACCCTAAATAAAGGCACCATATGGAGCATGGCCTTTTTTTCTTACCTTTAAATTCCCAGTGCCTGATACATCCTGGTCACTCACAAGTATTTTTAATTGGTAGACTTATATATAATCAGACCTTCTTAGATTCCCAAGTCATATTTCTATGATAAATATGAAAGTAAAGACATTCGATGACCTTCCTTGACCATCCAAGAACACCCTCTGGTGTTTACCCAATGTTCTCTTCTCTGGATTACTAGCAGAGTGTATCAGAAGTTACCTATATGTACTGTCATTTTGTTTCATTAAATTAACAGGGATTATTTCCCCTTTCCTCAATTAGCTTGAACTCCCTTAAGTTCAGAGACCACATTAAATATTCTTCTACATCATGATGATGCTTAAAAAGTGCAAGATATACAAGTATTCAATTGATTCCTGATTGGGGTTAGATATAATGATGGAAAACTTGCTCCTCGTACAAATAATGATGACTTTAAAAATAAAATCAATTCTACATTAGCATTACTAAGGAATTACTGAAAGAAAACATTTATTTTTATTTGTAATGAAATATGTGCTATCATATATAATTACAGTATATATATATGTGTATATATATATATATATATATATATATATAGTTTCCTTGGAGATTAAGTTTGTTAATGTAATGGTAGGAAGACTGATACAATATTACTGAAAAATGAAAAGAAAGAAATTCATTACATGGATTTTACAAATGCTTCCAAGGAAAATGACCTTATCAATTATTTTGTATATGAAGGTTGGACTAAATATCTAGAACTATGCCTTAGAAAACAGACAAAACCAAAGAGTTATAGAAAAAATCTTATATTTCTAACTGTATATAAAATCTCCATTTATTTTTAAATGTGTATTCATTAATTTTTAGTTTTTATTTGAAAGGACACACATACACACAGATGTTCCATCTGCTGGTTCACTCCTCATATACTCACAGCAGCTGGGGCCAAGCCAAGCCTAAGACAAGAGCAAGGAACTCCATCTGGGTCTTGCATGTAGCAGGCAGGAATTCGCTACTTGAGCCACTATCTGCATCCTCCCAGGGTATGCAACAACAGGAAGCTTAGCTGGAACAGGTGGTGGAGGAAGGATTATATCCCAGGTACAGCTCAATAAGGGAAATAGATGTTCCAAGTGGCTGTTTAACCCACAGTGTCACATGCGTGCTTCTCACCACGATTCTCAAGAGGTGTTTTTTTTTTTTTTTCAGGCTTGAGGATATAAAGATGGCCTAGTTTCTGTCAAATGGAGATGGGAATAAGAGTTTCTTTTTCATTTTCCTAAGAAAAACGCACAAGAACAGCTCAGCCATAAACATGTGGTGAGTCAACATTGGACTTTTATGAGAATTCTGGCCTTCTGTTTTGCAGGGCAATGACTCAGCTAATTGCCCAGGAGACATACAAAGCACAATATTTTTACGACAGAATTTTTATTCTTTTGCAGTGGTCACTAAAGAGAAAAGTGTTTCTTGGAAACATACACTCATAGAGCAATGTTTAAAGGCCATAAACTGCTACCAGGTTTTTTTTGTCTCATTTTAAATTTTAAATAAATCAAATTTCGTTAAGCAAGCATAAAAATTTCCCCACATTTGCGACTCATCAATACTCTTTAGAATATTTTTTAAATTTTGGATTTTTGATATTATAAATTTTAAACTTGCCAATCCCATCACTGTCTTAAGTGCATACCAAAAGCAAAGTTAAAACATGCTCTCGATCAGTGGGTTAAGCCATTACCTATAATGCCAAGCATTCCATATGAGCACCAGTTTGAGTCCTGGCTGTTCCACCTTTGATCCAGCTCCCTGCTAATGTGCCTGGAATAGCAACAGAAGATGGCCCACCTCCATGCACATGGGAGACCCAGATGGAGTTCCAGGTTACTGGCTTCAGTCTGGCCCCAGTCCTAGTCATTGCAGCTATTTAGAAAGGGAACCAGTGGGTGGAAGATCTCTCTCTCTCTCTCTCTTTCTTTCTCTGTAAGTCTTTCAAGTGAATAAATAAATCATTTTATTTTTAATTTCAAGAAAATGAAGGCATCAATAAACATTCATTAGGCATATTATAATAATTTTTTAATATTTTTTAACTTATATTTAATAAATATGTTTACAAAGTACAACTTTTGGATTATAGTGGCTTTTTCCCCCCATAACCACCTTTCCACCCACAACCATCCCATCTCCCACTCCCTAAAGTACTTGCATAAGAGACATTTTGGCTATCAAAATTCAGGAAAAGTAAGTTAGAAAGTAAAGCTATTTGTGCGACTTTTATTTTTCATACTCTTTTTACTTTTCACATGCTACCAAAAATATTATCAAACTTCTATAGTAGGACTTCAAAAAAATGGGTCTCTAGGTAGTCTACCAAAGCAAAGAGATGCAGTATATAGAAAATGTTTCATATTTTAAATTAACCAACACGGTGGAATTTAAATACTTGAGTACCATAGTATTGCTTAATCCTGTATGGCCCAAATCCTGCTCTATATTGTTGGAAGTGTTGTGAGTGATGGCATGGCACAGGGGGCATGCTGTGACTACAGCATCCTATTGAAGAAGATGAGGGAGGAGAGGTGCACCAAAGTCCATGGTAAAGTACATTGACAACAAAGATGCAAAGGTAAATGCCTAGAGGCAAGAGAATAAATAACACAGGGAAAGGACAGTGTGAGCACTGGGTGGTGCACTCTGACTTCTATGAACTTGATGTGAGATGGCTAATGGATGGGCAGACTTCAGTGACAAGAGGTTGTTCTCAACTATGTGACTTTGGACACTTCATTGAGTTAACTGGCCCCAGTTATGAAGAATTGAAAGAGATTTGTGGTTTCTGGAAAGTATGTTTGCAGGAGATAGAGTCACTTGGAGAACAATCTCAGTCTAACCTCCCCACGCCCCCAACACTATTATCAGATTTCAAGCTGTGTGCCAAGTATAGAATCCCTCTTTAGAACATTATCTTTCTCTCAGCAAGTTCTTTTCCCACTTCCATCTTCTTTTCCCCAGACTCCCTGCAATAATGGTAACTAATCCTCTGTGTTGTGAACCCAGAGTTTACCTCACTCAGTCTTCATAACAATTCAATGAGGTATTTCTTTCCCCATTTGCAGATGAGAAACTGTATGGTGACTTGCCCTCCTAATATCATAATCTACAAAGAAAATTAGTGCCAGTGTGTTGATAAAGGGATTGTAAAAGTAAAACAGAAATAAATAAAAATTTAAATCTACCATGGTCTTGTCACTCAGCAGTAGCCATTGTTGACATTAATGTAATTCTATCATCTATCTATCTATCTATCTATCTAGTCAATTGAGATCATATATTTTGTAGACTCATCATCCCTCCCTAACAAGTAATAACATATTGCTTATATTTTATTTTTTCTCATCACAATAGTTGGAGCTCTTCTTTGTAGTTTTGGACAGTGTATTTTTCTTTCTTACCTCACACTCCATAAACTATCAGCTTCTAGATTCTTCTTTGAACTGCTTTAGCACAATCTTCATTGTTATAAATTTTTGGATTAATACAAAAGGTCCCTATAAAGATATTCTAAAATAATGAATACTACAAGTACTTTTCTACTTTAATTACCTTTATGGTCTATGTGAGCTGAAAGATATTCATGGTTTGCAATCTAAGGAAGAAGACATAGATTATCAACAAATGAAATAACTGGAGAAAAGTAAAAGAACTTCAGAAAAACTTTTTAAAATGCTTGAAAGATTTATTTTATTTATTTGAAAAGCAGAGTGACAGAGAAAGGGAACAAAAGAGAGAGAGAGAGAGAGAGAGAGAGAGATCTTCCTACTGCTGTTTCACTCCCCAGATGGTCACAATGGTCAGGGCTGGGGCAGGCTGCAGCTAGGATTCACTCATTCCATCTTGGTCTCCCACATGGGTAGAAGGGTTCAAGTAGTTGGATTATCTTCCATTGCCTTCTCAGGTGTCTCAGGAGGAAGTTAGATAGGAAGCAGAGTACTCGGGACTAAAAAAAGCCCTTAGATATAAGATGCTGGAGTTACAAGCAGTGCCTTAACCCACTGCTACAAAGTTGACCACATAAATTCAAATTTTGGGCAAATATAAGATTTATACTTTCCAATCAATGGCCAGCTTTGATCGACTCCAAGATCCCTGCTGTCTGATTTGTTCAAATCCCAACCAAACTTTCCCCTTGCTCTGGATAAATCTAAGTAGAGCCTTATCAGTCTCGTTCTATTTCTTAGTGCTGTCATGAACAGTTGGCTCTGGCAGACATAATGGCACTTGGAAGGAAAGTCTCATTTTAACAACGCTGTTGACTTTCCAACTTCTCCGTTACCACAGTCATCAGAGTCTAATTTACTCTTCAGGGGCTCCAATCATTCTATAGCCAGAGTTGGGCAGAAAGAAAATAATTTGTTCACTTAACAGAAAGAAAGTCTATACTCCCCAAACAAAATGAGTCAGCCAGCAATCTTCGAATTAACGGGCTCTGCTGATGGACTCTCTCCCCCACTTTTCATCAGTCTGAGGACAGCAGACTCTGGACAAAGACAAATGAGAGGTCAAGCTACCCTTCATTTTTCCAGAGGATTATTTTGCCCACAGATAAGGCTCAAAGAAGGAAGTAATAGTCCAGACGAGCCTGTAAGTAAACAAGAAAAGGATAACTAACAAAAGCTCATTCTCCCACTCCTTGCCCCAGCTGCGTCCCAGCCCCCATTGCAGTTTGCTAAACACTCACACTAGAACACATAGCTTGTTATTTTTCTGCAGTGAGAAGGGAAAAAACAAAAGAAAACAAAACAAACCCAAGACTACTATGCGGCAAAGATAATTGTGCCGCAAATAATAGGTGCTTGTGTTGCTTTTCCCGACTTTATAGCTGATGGTAAAACACCAAAAGAAAATAAACAGAGTCTGTTTTTACTCATTTTGTTTCATAATACAGAAATCTCAGGACAATATGAAAGAATGTGTGTTAAAATCTATTGACTGATATTTAGTGAAGAGACTAGGGACAAGCCTGATAACCACATGGCAAAATCTGAGATTTTTACTCTCCAATGCTGGGAAGAAAGAAAATTTGCCAAAAACTATTACTTTCCTGATGGTATATAGATAAAAAGAAGGGTCATCCCCGCGACAAGGAAAAAGTAAACACAGATACATGTGAGCTGATCACAAGTCTTTCTTTTGGTGATGAAATTAATTTGTAGGAGTCTACTCTCCTTTTGAACCTCTTTCAAACTTGATTCTTCCATTGAAGATAATTTTAGATTCTTTGAATTTTCTCAGGGAAAGCCTACTCCTATATAGTGGCCTTCAAATAATTCTCATTTCTTTAATTATTCCTTTATAGCCTAATTGCGGTTGAAAAGTAAATATAAAAATTTTATTTTTTAATGTTTATTTATTTAAAAGGAAGGGAGAGAGAGAGAGAGATCTGCCATCTTCTTTTTCTTTATTTTATTTTCACTTTTATTTAATAAATATGTTTCCAAAGTACAACTTTTGAATTATAGCAGCTTTTCCCCCCATAACCTCCCTCCCACCTGCAAAAATCCTATATCCCACTCCCTCTCCCATCCCATTCTTCATCAAGATTCATTTTCAATTATCTATATACAGAAGATCAACTTAGTATATACTAAGTAAAGATTTCAGCAGACTGTACCCACACAGACACACAAAAGATAGACTACTGTTTGAATAGCAGTTTTACCATTAATTCTCATAGTACAACACATTAAGGCAGAGGTCCTACATGGGGAGCAGGTGCACAGGACTTCTGTTGTTGATTTAACAATTGGCACTCTTATTTATGACATCCGCAATCACCCAAGGCTCTTGTCATGAGCTACCAAGGCTATGGAAGCCTCTTGAGTTCACCAACTCCGAGTAGATACACTTTTTTAAAAAAGATTTAATTATTTATTTGAAAGTCAAGAGAAAAGGAGAGGCAGAGAGAGAGAGGTATTCCATTTGCTAGTTCACTCGCCTATTAGCAGCAATGGCTGGAGCTGTGCCGATCTGAAGCCAGGAACCAGGAGTTTCCTCTGGGTCTTCCCACAAGGGTACAGGGGCCCAAGGACTTGGGCTATCTTCTACTGCTTTCCCAGGCCATAGCAAAGAGCTGGATAGGAAGTGGAGCAGTCAGGACTTGAACCGGCGCCCATATGGGATCCCGTCTGCCATCTTCTATCCACTGATTCATGCTGCCAGTGCTTCCAACAGCTTCCAATGGGCCAGGCTAAATCTAGGAGGCAGGAGTTCTATGTGGGTCTCCCACCTGGATGGCAGGGACACAAGTACTTGAGGCATCACCTGCTGTTACAGGAAATACATTAGCAGGAATTTGAATTTGAAGCAGAGGCAGGACCTGATTTCAGGCATTCTGATATGGAGTGCAGGCATCTCATGTGATAGCTAAATCTGCTGTACCACAATGCCCTCCTCTTTTCAGTTATTTTAAATATATGGTTTGAATAACAGAATGACTTCTTAGATACTTAGCTCTCCCTAAGGATGGCAAATAAAATTGCTTTTAAATAAACATCAATTAATTTTTTAAGATGTTCTTGAGAAAATAGAACACACACATGGCTTATACACTGAAGGGGAAAAAAACCAAGGCATATGAAAATTAAGAGATTTAGAAGCCAATATTGATTTCTGTTTATGTGTGTATTATAAATGCTACAAGTAAACTTGCTTATTTTCACAAGGCACAAATAATAAAAATGCCACTTATGATATTTCAAGAACATATTCTACCTGTGTTTTATGCCAAACTCTTTCTTGTAGGTTCAAATAAAATAAGTGAGTTGAGTCACTTTGTAGACTATGAGGCACGGTGTAAATGGCAGTAGAGAAGTTTCTGACTATAAGACTAAGGCTCAATGATAAGCATATACATCTGTTTGTCCAGGTTTATGGATAGTTCTGATCATGTAGCTATAGTCTTTCTCTTTCTCAAATTATTTCCATAACCAGTCTTCTACTGTGTGCCCTGTAACATAATCTCTCACACTCTCCAACATTGCCTTTCATTCTCCCTTTTTATCTTTCCCTTAACTGAGCTTTGGCTCACCCCAGAAGAAAGAACTCCTCCTTCTCCAACGAAGATTCCACCTCATCTTTTGGAGGCCTGAAGAGTTGTCAGGTGCTCTTCGCCATCCAGTCCACTGCACATCACTAGCCCTAACACTCAGTCTCGTTCTTGGACATGCTACTCATGCAGAAGACGAATGTCACTTCCTCAAAACTGACCTCCATCTGTCTGTAGGCTGTTCCTTCATTTATTGGATACGTTGGCACCTGGCTCCCCATCTTATTCTCTGACCTAGGTTTTTCCATCATGTTGGTTTACCACAATCTTCTAGTCCATAGCTTCTCATTTCTTTGGCCTCCTCATCATTAGTAACCTTTACTTGAATGCCATTGCTCTACTTTGGAATGTGTCATTTCCTGGAAATGCACACCATAGAAATCTTATATTCCATATTTCACTTTCAGATGATTTTAGCTATTTTGTTTAGCTGTACCTATTCATTCTAGTTGTTCTTGGACTTTAAATCCTCTTATACCTTCCTATCTCCATATCTATTACTTCTACCTTTATTCCCTATCCAGGTTAAAGAGTCTGCAACATCAATCACTTTTTAGTTTGTACCTTTAAGTACTGTTTATTTTAGCAATTAGTTGGCAAAACCTCTACCCATGATGAATCTGTCAAACTTTTTCCTAATTTGTCGGTAAAGTTACCATAATTATTTGTATTTCTATACTGTAATCTTAAGGTTTCCTACTTTTATTGCCCCCTTATTTCTGCCCTGAGAAAACGCTAGTGCTTTCTAATAATTTCTCTTGGGTTTTATGTTGTTGCTATTTTCAAGTTTTTCCCGTTACTTAAGACTCTGTAACTATGGCATATAGATGCTCTTATATACTGAATGAATGAATGAATGAATGAAGATTTAGTAAATCCGGACTTCCTTGGTTGCTCAAAACAGCCTATAGTCCTCTAAAATTGTAAAGATTTCTTCTCTTCTTAAATGCATTGGCTTTTCCAATAAGAATCTTTGTAGGTGTGTGTGTGAATTGACAAGAAGATTTTAAAATTCAAATGGAACATAAAAGGTCCAAAATAGCCAGGATATTTTGAAGAGGAACTGAAAGTAAAGATTTTTATTTTTATTCTTTGGTTAAAAATATTTTTATTACCATACATCAATATCAACTATAGAGTAGTTAAGGATGTCAAAAGAATGCCTCCATATAAGTAAAAAACAAAACAATTTCACCATTAAGAAAGTTTTCTGTTTGAATAAATATTTCACAAAACAGGCTATCCAAAAGACCAATAAACATACAAAGCCCAGCTTCTTTGATATCAGGGAAATGTAAATTAAACCCACAAAGATATATCATACTAAATACCCATTGGGAGAGCTAAAATTAAAAAGGCAGACAATGTCTCACATATGCAAAACATTGAAAAGCTGGAAGTAAAATATTGCTAGTGGGTACATACTTTGGTAAATCTATTTTGGAACAAAAACACACCCTGTGACTGACTTATTTAACTACATATTCCTACACAGACAGGTGGTAGAATGCTCAGAGTTGAAACATGTTTAACAGTTCAAAATGGGAAATATCTACCTAGTATTTCATATTTACACAATAGAATAATATAAGCAGGGGTAATGGACTTTTTCTGTAAAAAGCCAGATAATAAGTATTTTGTACTTGCAGGCCATATTGTCTCTACTACAAATATTGATCTCTGCCCTAGACAAGCTGTACATGAATGGACATGACTATGTTCTAATCAAGCCTCTTTTACAAAAACAAGCAGCTGGCTGGTGGGCTGTAATTTATTGACTCCTGCTCTATGTCAGCATTTAAATAGAATTATGGCTGCACAGTGGTATACTATTCAGCAATGAGAATAAGCAATGTACAACTACATGTAGCAAAATGGGTGAATTTCACAAAATCTAGAGCAAAAAAAAAAACCAGGAAATGAAGAGTATATTATTTGATTCTGTTTACATACAGTGCAAAGGTGGGTAAAATGAACTTAGGGTTTTAGGAGTCAGGATAACAGTTCCCCTTATAGACCAAGGTAGGGACTGCATGCAAACCCCAGGAGTGCTTGGCAGTCCTGGCCACCCTATGTCTTCATCTACGCCTTATTACACAGGTGTGTTTGGTTTGTAACACTTCAGCCAGCTATATGGCTTTGGTATGTGCTTTTTATATATGTATATTAAACTGATGTTTAAAAAATCCTTTGTTGGACACCAGGGGAATAATTTTTTAAAAATGTAACTTTGGTTTGACTGAAGTTCATGTGAAGAGTTCCAGATGGAAGCACAGGCTCCAGGAAAGATCTATTCTCATATGATAGTGAGTTCATGAAGACTTTATTTATTTTTTGAAGACACAAGACTATGCTTAGTATTACCTGACCTACACTTAAAATGAAGAGGCCTACAAATATAATAAACTAACTCAGTGTGTTCTGAAATTCCATTCTTTTCTGACACTACTTGTTAACTGGTATCTTGGGACAACTTAGGCATGAGAACAAACCCATTTAAAAGCAACACTTCAGCCTCTTAGTTCTCATATAATTCTGATGAGGAATGGGTGATTTTCTGGCATTAGCTGAGTGATTTGGGCATAATTTTAGAGTATTTAGGGATAAGAAAACCTCACAACAATTATTTTTAATAATTTATTGGTATATACTAAGCATACATTAATGAATTCTTGGAAGTATTTATCAATGAATTATTTTAAAATTTCATTGTCACTCTCTTAGCCTCATTGTGTCAGACTATTGAATTAACTTTTTTTCTCTACTTCTATCTAGTTTTTCTTTTTCATTCCCTCTGTTATATTTAACCTCAAGAATTCACCAAAATGAATCTCCTCAAAGATTAAATTTGGTAATGTCATTACTCTGATCAAAAGCTATCAGGAGAAGGGGCTGGAATGTAGCATGAGCTGTTAAGTGGTCTGTCCCACATTAGAATGCCTTGTTTGAGTCCTGGCTACATGACTTCAAATTCTGCTTCATGCTTGTGCACAATGTGGAAGATTGCAGATGATCCCTCAAGTTTTGTTCCCTGCCACCCATGTGGGAGACCAAGACTGAATTTTGAGCTCCTGACACTGGCCTTACCCAACCCTGACTGTTGTGGACATTTGATGGGTAGGCCAATATATGGAAGATCTGACTTCTCCTGTTGGTCTCTCTGTCTCTGTAACTTTTAAACAAAATGAAAATAAATAAACAAAAGTTATAAAAAAGAAAGCTAAAAAAAGTCAGACTTCTCCATTTTCTACCAAAAAGAAGATCTAACATTACATTGGCCTTTGGGAGCCCCTCATCCAGCTTCAACATACTTCTCTTAATGCTATGTTTCATTACTAACCTACAGCATGTGTACTCTCTAAACAACCCACATGTCTACCT
The DNA here is from genome assembly GCA_949820135.1 of Sylvilagus floridanus. NCBI lineage: Eukaryota > Metazoa > Chordata > Mammalia > Lagomorpha > Leporidae > Sylvilagus > Sylvilagus floridanus. The sequence continues at coordinate 97,139,622 of OX463241.1, read as the reverse complement.
TTTGGCACATTCTTGAATCTTAGTATAATGACACATATCCCTGGCTAAAATTCTTCTCTTTCTAGGGCCAATGTCATTGCTACCTCCTCTGCTCAGACTTGGTGCATCATCCTGGGGGAGGTGGGGCGGATGCTGATATTCTCTCTCCTTACAGCTAGTGCTGAAAGGGTCACTGGTTGACCCTATACATCATTTAGCTGTGTCTTAAGTCCCTAATTAAATAGTTAGGCTTTTAGAATAACACATTTTTAATCTTTACAATCTAGCACATAGCTGTATATGCAGTAGATACTCAATAAATGTTAATTGGGTAGATGAAAATTTAACAAATGAAAAAAACTACATGAAGCAATGAACCTTAAATACCGGCACTGGAACAATTTATCAGAGATCATTCAAATTAAATGGTATCATGACTAGTTAGTTATCCATAATTTTGTAGACTAACCCAAACTGCTGTGATCTTTAGGTTATTATCTCAGTTTAGTTTGTCTGAACATATGGTCTTTATTTAGAAAATATTTGGGTGAATTGGCACTATATTTCATATTTGTATTAAATTAAGAAGGTTACATTTATGATTTTAATGAGGTATATATTTTGGAGATTTAAACAATTTCAGTATAAAGCAGAATTGCAAATGATTAAAAAATCTTGGTGTTAAATTGGAAATTGCATAGAAAATTAATCAATTTAAAAATATATATATATATCATGTAGGATCTCTGTCCTTAACGTGCTATACATTGTGAATTAATACTATAACTGGTACTCCAACAGTATTTTTCACTTTGTGTTGCTATGTGAGGGCAAATTGTTGAAATCTTTACTTAATATATACTAAACTGACCTTCTGTATATAAAGAGAATTGAAAATGAATCTTGATGTGAAGCAAGGGGAGAAGGAGTTGGAAAGGGGAGTGTTGCGGGTGGGAGGGAAGTTATGGGGGGGAAGCCATTGTAATCTATAAGCTGTATTTTGGAAATTTATATTCTTTAAATAAAAGCGTTATTAAAAAAAAGAACATATCAAGAGAAGGTTTTCACAATCTGATTAGTATTATGAAAGGTAGACTTATTAATGCTTTTCTGGAGCAGGAAATGATTAGATTACAAAGATAAGTAAGCGTTAGGCAAGTGCAAAGAGTGAGGAGGTCGTTGGAGGCATTTGGCCACTCAGGGCAGAGGAAAATGAATATGCAAAAGCACAAAAGTTAGATAATGTAATTAAAAGGGAGGAACTGCAAGTGAGCAACATTGAACATTGGAACAAAAGAAAGCCAGAGAGAACAGCACAGACTGCATCAGAAAAAAACAATTAAATTTTTTGATGTTTCCAGGTTTACTTCCCAGTAGTGGCATTGTCCTTCTCTCCTCTCCTCTCCCCTCCTCTCCCCTCCCCTTCCCTTCCCTTCATGTTCTGTGTTCTTTTTTTCTCTTTGTTCTCTGCACTCCTAAGCTCTGTACCCAGGAAGCAGAGGTCTCCTACTTGGGTGGCAGGTATCCAAGTGCTTGAGCCACCACTTGCTTTCTCCCAGAGTCTGCATTAGCAGGAAGTTGGAATTGGAAGTAGTCCTGGAACTTGACCCTAGGCTCTCTAGTGTGGGATATGGATATCTCAACTCGTGTCTTAACTGCTAGGCAAAATGCTCAATCTAGATCTCAGTCCATCATTTAGAAATTCTATTTGCAGAATAAATTCAAAGAAAATTTACTAAATGTGGCAACTATGTCTATCACTGGGTTATTTATTCATGTGGGAAATTAGAAGCAACATACATGCCTCCACAAAGAAACATGATTATGTAAAAATTAAAAGCGATTAAGTAAAAAGTGATTAGTAAAAAGAGGTTAGAATGCTATTATTAATTACTAAGATAAATATTGTAACAGAATAAATGCTTATGTTTTGCTGAATAGGTAAAATAAGAAACAAGTATGTAAATATTATGTACTTCAGTTTCCTCCAATCTAGCCCTCTTCTTAACTCCATACAGGTGCACAAGCATCTGCTTTTCCATTCCAGAGCAAGGAGCAGGAACTTTGTTCTTGAGTTTCCTATGGTTTTGGGGAAATGATGTGTACTAGTCAATGTCCACTGCTATAGCCACATGATGATTTATAAAGGAAAGAGGCTTACATTCTGGAGAGACGCTCTTGTCAGAGTCATATCATGGTGGATGGCACAGGGAGGTAACACAGGCAAGAGGGGAAGATCGCAAGATGAAAGGAAGCCGGAGAAGCAGCGAGGCCAGCCTGGCTCCATGACTCTCTCATAAGAACTAACCAGGTTCCCAAGAGAACTACATTGATTCTTTTTGAAAGTTTTTATTTATTTTATTTGAGAGGTAGAGCTGCAGATAGAGAGAGGGAGTGACAGAGAGAAAGGTCTTCCTTCTGCTAGCTCACTCTCCAAATGGCCACAATAGCCTGAGATGGGCCGATCTGAAGCCAGAAACCAGGAGCTTCTTCCAGGTCTCTCACATAGACAGAGGGCCTAAGCACTTAGGCCATGTTCCTCTACTTTCCCGGGCCATAAGCAGAGAGCTGGTTCAGAAGAGGAGCAGCTGAGACACCAATCAGTACCCATATGTGATGCCAGTGGCACAGGCGGAAGCTTAGCCCACTAAGCCACAGCAACTGGGCCTTATATTCATTCTTTTTGAGGGTAGTATCTCCATAAGTCCGCATCTCTTAAAGGTCCCATCACCTCCTACAACACTACAATGGGGACCAAGTTTCCAACAAATGAACCCTTGGAGTGCGTTTAAGCCATATCCAAACCATAGCATGATGTGAAGTTTTCCAGGCTCCCTGGAGCAGAGCAAAAGTAGAGCTTACAAAGCATTTGGAAAGAGGTTGTGTGAGACAATAGGAAAGGAGCTGTCTATGAGGTGGGACCTCTAAAATGAAAGTGGAAGTCCCTAGGGTTAAGAAAAACACAGCACAGTGCTCTGCTCACCAGCCTGATTCCCAGTCAGAACTGTTCTGTCCTTTCAACACAGATAGAGGTAGCAAAGTGCTTAGCTTCTGCACAGCTTTATAAATTGGCTCAGATGAAGAAAGTTACTCTAAAATAGTTAACACTAAGTTTGCCATGAGAAAATTGGAATGTAAATGAGCAGACTGCTGTCACTTTGAAGCTTGCTTTGAGAAGCCAATAATGATATTTACCTATACCTGATTCATTTCAGCCATGTGCCTGAGTTTTCACGTAAAACTTGCTACTAAAGTTCTTTTGCATTACTTCTGGAAATAAAAGCCAAAACTGTTTAAAAGGTGAATTCTGATATGTGATTTAAGGCAAATGTGTGATCATAATAAAAAAAGTCAATGCCCTTATTGAGGCTCTGTGGTATCACATGATTGCTTTAGGACAAGATGTTGCTCTGCATGAAAATTCCAGGAGGGTATGCTCTTTAAAATTGTCATGAACAGGAGACTTTAATGACCCGTTTTAAGTAATAAATAGAATATCCAGATAGAAGAGTTATAAGGAAGTGGAGGACTCAGCACTATAGATCACCAGATGTAAATTTATGAAAAACATGCAAAATACACCACCCCAAACTAGCAAAATATGTATTCTTTTCAGGTGCTCATGAAATATTATCCAAGATAGGCTGCATGTTAGGCCACAAAAAAGTGTTAACAAGTTTGAAAATATTTAAATTGCAAAGTTGGCAGAAGGAAGGAAATAATAAATATTAGAGTAGAAATACATGAATTTGACAATAGAAAAATGAGTGAAATTAAAAATTGGTATTTGAGGTGATCAGTCAAGTTTAAAGATCTTTAGCTGGATTAAATAAGAAAGAAGAGAGAAGACTGAGACAAAGAAAATCAGAAATCAGGGGCCGGCACTGTGGTGCAGTAGGTTAATCCTCTGCCTGTGGTGCTGGCATCCCTTATGGGCACCAGTTCTAGTCCCAGCTGCTCCTCTTCCAATCCAGCTCTCTGTTGTGGCCTGGGAAGATGGCCCAAGTCCTTGGGCCCCTGCTCCTGCATGGGGGACCAAGAAGAAGTACCTGGCTCCTGCCTTCGGATCGGCACAGCTCCAACCCTTGCGGCCAATGGGGAGTGAACCAGAGGATGGAAGATCTTTCTCTTTGTTTCTCCTTCTCACTGCCTGTAACTCTACCTCTCAAATAAATAAATAAAATCTTTAAAAAAGAAAAGAAAATCAGAAATCAAAGAGGAGACATTACAACTAATAGCACAGAAATAAAACTTCTAACAAATAAATGCCCAGGACCAAATTTTTCCTTTGGAAAATTCTGTGAACTGTAAGTAGAATCAACATCCATCCTCCTTAAAATCTTCCAAAAAACTGTGGAGGAGGAAACACTTCCAAAGTCATTCTATGAGACCATAATCACTCTGCTACCAATACCAGACAAAGAAATTACAAGAAAATAAAACTATAGATCTAGATCCCTCATGAATATTCATATGAAAATCCTCACAAAAATACTAGCAAACTGAATTCAACAGCATGCAAAGATTATGTACTCTTGACCAAGTGATATGTATGCCTGGAATGGAAAGATAGTTCAATATATGAAAGCTGATTAATACATCATATTGACAGAATAAGTATGGAGGCACATCAATTTTTCAATTGATATAGAAAAATCATTTGACATGATAAAGCACTGTTCCATATAAAATACTAACAAATTAGGAATACAAGGAAACTATCACAACATAAAAATGGCCATACATGAAAAGTCCATAGTTGACATCATATTCATGGGTGAGGACTACAAGTTTTCTTTCTAAGATCAGGAATAAGTTAAGGATGCCATCTCTCATCAATTATATTAGACATAACAATAGAAGTCCTGGCCAGAACTAACAAGAAAGAAAGAAAAAAACAAAATGCCTTCATAATAGAAGGGAAGAAATAAAATCATTTCTAACATATTTTTAGGAAACTCTAGATTTCAGAAATACAAAAACTCTTAGCACCAATTTAGAAAAAAACCTCAGTAATGTTGCAAGACAGAAAAATCAACATTCAAAAATCACTTTTAACAATAAGCAATCCATAAAGACAATTAGGGGAATTTCACTTTCAATAGCAAGAAAAAGAGTAAAATAATTAGGAACAAACATCAACAAACAGGTGAAAAATACTGACAACTACAAAATATTGCTGAAAGACATTCTAAAAGACACAAATAAGAGAAAAGACCTACCGTGTTCATGGTTTGGAATGTTTAATATTGTTAAAATGTCAATACTGCTCAAAGTGATCAGGAATGTTTAATATTGTTAAAATGTCAATACTGCTCAAAGTGATCAACAGATTTAAAGCAATCTCTATCAAATCCAATAGCATTATTTTTAGAAAAAGAAAATAAATCTTAAAATATATATGGACTTTCAGGAGACCCAGGATTAGTCTAAACAATTTTGAAAAGTGAAAGCAAAGCTAGACATTTCACACTTATTGATTTTGAAACACATCAGAAAGCTAAGGTAATAAAAATATTGTAGTAGGAGCATAAAGACATTTAGAACTACCGAGTAGAAGAGAAGACCTAGGCAAGGCACCAAATTCACTCAAGGGGGAAAGGTAGTCTCTTGAAATGGTGCTGGGAAAACTGGATAACCAGATTATTATTGTTATTTTACATCATGTACAAAAATTATTGCAAAATTGATTACAGACTTAAATATAAGGCTCCCAACCATAAAACTCTTAGAAGAAAACATAATGGAAATGCTTCATGAAATGAAATTTGACTTTAATTTCTTGCATATGATATCTGAAGTATAGGCAACAACAAAAAATTAATAAGATTGCATAAAACTTCAAAAAATTCTATGCATAAGGACACAGCACCGTGAAAAGGCAACCTATAGAATAGGAGGAATATTTTCAAATCACATATTTGATAAGGGGTTAATACTGAGAATATATAAAGAATTCATACAATTCAACAGCCACAAACAAATGCATTAAAAATGAACATGGAGTTGAACAGACATTTCTTCAAAGATACATTTGTATGGACATCAAGTTTATGAAAAGATGCTTAACAACACTTTTCACAAGAAAATGAAAATCAAAACTACAATAAGTTATCATATCTTATCCATTAGAATGGCTACTATGAAAAATCAGAAAATAAGAAATTTTGGTGGAGAATGTATAGAAATTGGGCTTCCTGTGCACCATTGGGATTGTAGAAATGGTGCATCCATTATGAAAAACAGTTTGTAGTCCCTGAAAACACTTAAAGTAGATATGTCATTTGATCCAGCAATGCTGATTCTGGGTATATTTCCAGAAATTTTTAAATTATCAACTCAAAGAAATATTTATATTTCTACATTTGTTATTTTATTCATAACAACTCAAAGATGGAAACAATCCAAATGTCCACTGGTCATTGAATAGATAAAGGAAGTAGAGGTAGAGATACAACTGAATATTAGAAAATCTTAAAAAAAAGACGACAATCCTGTCACATTCTACAGTACAAATGAACATTGAGCTCATTCCATTGAGGGAATTAAGTGAGTCATAGGAAGCATAATACTGTATGATTCCCCTTATATGAGGCATCTAAAGCAGTCATATTCCTAGGAACAGAGCGTGCATGGGAGGTGACATGGTATGGGGTTGTGAATGGAGAGTTGTTTAATGGACAAGGGGTTTTCAGTTTTCAGAATAAAATGTTTCAGGATGTCTGAGGCACAATTGATTTGTATGGATATGGAGCAATGTGAATACATTTAACACTACTGAATTGCACTTATAAATGTTCAAAATGTTAAATTTTGTCCTATGCTTTCTACCACTGTTTAACTTCCTCCCAGCCCCCCAAAATGCCAAAAACAAGCTAAAGAAAAACTGATGGAGAACTACTGTTGAGAGGTTAGAATACAAGGGGCAGCATGTCTTAAATTGTACCTTTATCCTTCTTCCTATCTTCAACTCGGGACAGTATAATGTCTCTTGAGCACCTGTGCTTGTGTCTGTCAAAAACAACAGAGAATAGGTACTTTCCAGAAGAGCAAATAGTGAACTTGTGAGTGCAATCCCCTCCTTGCCACTCCTACCTCTGTTAAGATGAGAGTGATACACTCATTGAGCAAACTACCCACAATAGACCATTGACCACAATCATCACGACATTGTTAAAAATGTTTATTGGGCATCAGGTTCTAGTCTAAGTGCTTTAAATGCAGTAACTTGTTTAATGCTTTCAACAGCTTGTGAGGTTGACAGTATTATCCCCATTCTGTAGATGGGGAAACTGAGCTGGCAGCTTAGTATCCTTTAAATGGATCTCTAACAGATGTTAATGCAGTATGTAAGTGAATGTGGCCCATTAGTCTACTAAATTATTCATTTTGATTAAGAAGAAAAAACTTAATGGAGAGGTATATTCAACCAATATTTGTGGGCTGAGGGGGAGAGTGGGTGAAGGAAAGGGGAGTCCTTTTCTCTCTTTCATGTAATTAGTTTAATGGAATGTTCTCCCTTTCACCAGAAGGAGAGCAGCCAATCTGAAGCCAAGATTCCATTGTTGAGAGAAAGTCATGGTGGGGAGCAGAACCGGGCAGATAGTCTTTGAAGGGGTTTCATGTACCCCTATGGAGTCAACCATTGGAGGAGGATTTCAGTAGTTTCAAAATGAAATATTTGGGGTCAGAGTTTTGAGAATTGGAATTACTGAAAAACTACAAGCATATATCAATTTCTCATCCTTTATTTTTTTAAGATTTATTTGTTTATTTGAAAGTTAGAGCCACACAGAGAGAGAAGAGGCAGAGAGAGAGAGAGAGAGAGAGAGGTCTTCCATCCGATGGTTCACTTCCCAACTGGCCGCAATGTTCGGAGCTGCGTCGATCCGAAGCCAGGAGCAGGAGCTTCCTCTGGGTCTTCCATGCAGGTGTAGGAGCCCAAGGACCTGGGCCATCTTCCATTGCTTTACCAGGCCATAGCAGAGAGCTGGATAAGAAGTGGAGCAACCAGGACTCGAACCAGCGCCCATAGGGGATGCCTGTGCTTCAGGCCAGGGCGTTAACCTGCTGCACCACAGCACTGGCCCCAATCTCATCTGGTTTTTAATTAATATACCTGCGCATTAGAGTGTCCATAATTGATCTTCAGCACAAAGAGAGTAGGAGATAAGAGGATAAAGAACATTGACTTTGATCAAATGTGTTAGACTTCTAGGAGGGGAAAACACCCAGAAATAAGGAACATATGATTTAAAAATGTACTAATTGTTTTAGGCCATGAAACAATCAGCTGGTGACTGTTCGGTGTACTAAATTCTTACTTTAACCCTGGAGAGTAGTTTTTGGTCACAAAGAGAGTACTCAATCTAAAAGTAACTCATTAGTATAATATACATGGGGTTTCACAAAATTTCAATGCAAAGTGTTAATTAACTTGGAGACCTATGTCACGATTTTAAATAATAGGAATTTACTTATTCATGTTTAGATAATATTCTATTAATCTTTTAATTTTATATAATCAATGCAGATGGCACAGTGAAAACTTCATAGAGAAGTCATCTGATCTAAAATATATATTATTTATAAACTCTTATTAATACCATATATTTTTTCTTTTGATATAAACAGCCAGATGATACCCTTATGGAGTAATTGAAAATTATTGAAACATGCTTATGGTTTATTTCATCAAATACATACACTTCTCAATTTAAAAAACAATCTGACAGAAGAGAAGAGAAAGGGCAAGTCATGGAGTTGAAACACTTTTTTAAAGTGCTATGCATCCCAAATGTCTCAAATGTTGAGCTATATCAATGCTCCTTTAAGATGCCTACCGAATGAACATAGAAACTACGTGAAGCCAGTAGTGTATCACCACTGGAATAATGAGTTTTATTCAATCCAGGTTCCCAGAAGTAAATATGCTTTAACTGTTTAAGAAAATGATGGTGCAGCTACCAGTGATGATAAAATCTAATAGTTTTCATGTATTGAAGAAGAATATCACTAGAAGAGGCTTTGCTTTTCAGAAAAGAACCTTTCATAATGAACACTGTATTTTCTCTTAATGTTTACTCTGAAGTACTATTAGCATCATGGCAATTTTGCACAAGCTTTAAGGAGCCTGATTTTCAGTTTGGAGCCTTGGTGATATTGTACCTGTATCTTTAAATAAAACAGAGAATTTATGCATGTGGAAGGTTGTGATTAATAATATGCTTAACAGTCATTTTTATGAGAACTGATCCCTTAGGGTTTGAAAAGGTTAAAATTAAAAGCAAAGAAAGATGCAAACTAACAAACAGAAAACTTAGGTTAGGATGTTGATGTATTCCAATCTCAGATTTTCAATTTTACATGACAATTGTAGGTAGAAAATCACCATAGAAACAAAGAAAGTCGTTCTAAATTCTTATCTTTCTCCACAAAAAAGGGTACATTTTTGACAATTCCGTGAATAGTATTAATTTTTCCCTTTTGTCAGAGAAGATAAAGGTTGCATAATGAAGGTTTCAATCACTTCTTGCACTGTCATTGTCAGCGGTACTGAAAGGAAAAGGGCAAAGCAGCCACAATCAGTTGCTTGAGTTCAGCAGAGTTGAAACAGTCTGTGTATGTCTGTGAGTGTACACACACACTTGTGCAATGATTACTGCTTTTGGTAATTGTCATGAATGTATGAGTAAATAAGAATTTTTTTTCTTGGCCTGGATTATTTTCATGAGTTCTGTCCTTGGATACCTCTTCATGGAGTTGTTCATTTACATTACAAAGCACGTCTTCACATAGGCCCAGATCAGATCACTGGTGCCTAAGCATTCTCAGTCTGCCTCTTTTGTCTTGAAACATAACACACATTGTCATCATCCTTTTACCTCCTGCCATGGTTCTTGGACTACTAAGTTTTCAGATGGTTTTTAGCAGCACTTCTCTCTGGAGATAGGGCCCTAATCTAATGTATCATAAGCAGTGAATAACATGATACTAATGATATTAGCAGTGAATTACATGATACTAAGGGTTCACAGTGAGTGCCATGTGCTTTTTATTTTTTTTTTAAATTAGGCTGTCCTTATAATATCATCTACTGTCTGACATTAGACTTGCCTTCTTGGATAGAACAGTGATCTGTAGTTAGATAGGTGTCCTTGTGAAATTTGACATAATTTGGGGATATCCAAGTGTGTGTGTATAGTAGATGTTTTCTGAAAAAATATTGACAGACCTGATTGAGAAAATGCCATAGTAGGTAGATGTTGGTCATAGGTATAGATGGTGAGTATATGTATTAATGTTGTATTTGTAGTTGGAATATGCTAAGAGTAGATCTTAAGCAGCTTGATTACTGAGATTATATCATAACATACATGTATATCAAAACATCATGTTATGCACTTTACATATATAAAATATTGATCAATGATATCTCAGTAAAGCTGGGGAAAAAAGAAAATGCTAATGTAACAAGATAAAATGATTGGAGATTTAACCAGACAATCTATTACATTTTGCACCGCTGTCATCAAAATAGTGATGGATGTTTTGAGATGATAGTTCAGGCCCTCTGTGACTGCATCCATAGATTTCAAATACCTAAATGGTCCATTTGCTCTGATTTCCCCAGAAACAGACTCAGAACTATTACAGATGGACTAAAAAAGAAGTCTTCTCCACTTATACATTTGAAAAATGATGAAAAATGAAATAATTTTCCTTCATCGAATATGTATCATGCCAAAGACTTTATATCTCATCTTTCAAATATGTTCAATATATCATAATGTTAGATTTATTGTCTCGGTTTACCAAACAAAATAACTGAGCTTGGCTGTCAATAGCAGAGCAGGCACTTCAGTCTGGTTCCAAAGTCAAAGCTCTTTCTATAACATGAAACTGCTTCTCAGACCTCACTGTGGATCAAGCTAATTAGAATGAATTTGGCTTAGAAACAGGTTCCCATGGTTGTTTTCCAACAGTGTGATATAGTCATGTAGACCTAACAACAGGAGAATGGTGACTTGGAAATTCCACTGCTACCAAGTATATGGGTTAGTGTATAAACAAAGCATACAATTTTTTTTGGTAATAATAATAATTTTTTAAATTTATTTTTTATTTAGTAAATCTAAATTTCCAAAGTACAGTTTATGTATTACAATGGCTCCCCCCCCCTATAATTTCCCTCTCACTCGCACCCCTCCCATCTCCCACTCCCTCTCCCATTCCATTCACATCAAGATTCATTTTCAATTATCTTACACACAGAAGATCGATTTAGTATATATTAAGTAAAGATTTCATCAGTTTGCACCCACACAGAAACACAAAGTGTAAAGTACTATTTCAGTACTAGTTATAGCATTACTTCACATTGGACAACACATTAAGGACAGATCCCACATGAGACATAAGTACACAGTGACTCCTGTTGCTGACTTAACAATTTGACACTCTTGTTTATGGCATCAGTAACCTCCCTAGGCTCTAGTCATGAGTTGCCGAGGCTATGGAAGCCTTTTGAGTTCACCGACTGCGATCTTATTCAGACAGGGTCATAGTCAAAGTGGAAGTTCTCTCCTCCCTTCAGTGAAAGGTACCTCCTTCTTTGATGGCCCCATTCTTTCCACTGGGATCTCACTCGCAGAGATTTTTCATTTAGGTCTTCTTTTTTTTGTTTTTCCAGAGTCTTGGCTTTCCATGCCTAAAATACTCTCATGGGCTCTTGAGCCAGATCCGAATGCCTTAAGGGCTGATTCTGAGGCCAGAGTGCTATTTAGGACATCTGCCATTCTATGAGTCTGCTGTGTATCTTGCTTCCCATGATGGATCATTCTCTCCCTTTTTGATTCTATCAGTTAGTATTAGCAGACACTAGTCTTGTTTGTGTGACCCCTTTGACTCTTAGACCTGTCAGTGTGATCAATTGTGAACTGAACTTGATCACTTGGACTAGTGAGATGGCATTGGTACATGCCTCCTTGATGGGATTGTATTGGAATCCCCTGGTACAATTCTAAGTCCATCATTTGGAGAAAGTCTGATTGAGAATGTCCCAAATTGTACATCTCCTACCTCTCTTATTCCCACTGTTATATTTAACAGGGATCACTTTTCAGTTAAAATTTAAACACCTAAGAATAATTGTGTGTTAATTACAGAGTTCAACCAATAGTACTAGAACAAAACAAAGAAAAAATACTAAAATTGATAAAGTAACATGCTTCTGAATGAACAATGAGTCATAGAAGAAATTAAAAGAGAAATCAAAAATTTTCTGGAAGTAAATGAGGATAACAGCACAACATACCAAAACTTATGGGATACAGCAAAAGCAGTGTTAAGAGGAAAGTTTATATCAATAGGTGCCTACATCAAGAAATTGGAAAGGCACCAAATAGATGAGCTTTCAATTCATCTTAAGCATCTAGAAAAACTGCAGCAAACCAGACCCAAAGCTAGTAGGAGAAGAGAAATAATTAAAATCAGAGAAGAAATCAACAGGATTGAATCCAAAAAAATTACAAATAATCAGCCAAACGAGGAGCTGGCGAACCCTAAAGGCTTCCATAGCCTCGGCAACTCATGACTAGAGCCTAGGGAGATTACTGATGCCATAAACAAGAGTGTCAAATTGTTAAATCAACTTCAGGAGTCACTGTGTACTTATGTCTCATGTGGGATCTGTCCTTAATGTGTTGTCCAATGTGAAGTAATGCCATAACTAGTACTGAAACTGTATTTTTACACTTTGTGTTTTTGTGTGGGTGCAAACTGATGAAATCTTTACATAGTATATACTGAATCAATCTTCTGTATATAAAGATAATTAAAAATGAAAAAAAAATCTTGGTGTTAAATTGGAAATTGCATAGAAAATTATTCAATTAAAAAATATGTCACGTAGGATCTCTGTCCTTAATGTGCTATACATTGTGAATTAATACTATAACTAGTACTCCAACAGTATTTTTCACTTTGTGTCCCTATGTGAGGGCAAACTGTTGAAATCTTTACTTAATGTATACTAAACTGATCTTCTGTATATAAAGAGAATTGAAAATGAATCTTGATGTGAATACAAGGGGAGAGGGAGTGGAAAAGGGGAGGGTTGTGGGTGGGAGGGAAGTTATGGGGGGGGAGCCATTGTAATATATAAGCTGTATTTTGGAAATTTATATTCTTTAAATAAAAGCATTATAAAAAATAAAAAAAATAAAAAAATAAACAAAATTGACACCCCATTGGCCCAACTAACTAAAAAAAGAAAAGACCCAAATCAATAAAATTAGAAATGAAAAAGGGAACATAACAACAGACACCACAGAAATCAAAAGAATCATCAGAAATTACTACAAGGACTTGTATGCCAGCAAAAAGGGAAACCTATCAGAAATGGATAGATTCCTGGACACATGCAACCTACCTAAATTGAACCAGGAAGACATAGAAAACCTAAACAGACCCATAACTGAGACAGAAATTGAAACAGTAATAAAGGCCCTCCCAACAAAGAAAAGCCCAGATGGATTCACTGCTGAATTCTACCAGACATCTAAAGAAGAACTAACTCCAATTCTTCTCAAACTATTCAGAACAATCAAAAAAGAGGGAATCCTCCCAAATTCTTTCTATGAAGCCAGCATCACCTTAATTCCTAAGCCTGAAAAAGATGCAGCATTGAAACAGAATTACAATATCCCTGATGAACATAGATGCAAAAATCCTCAATAAAATTCTGGCCAATAGAATGCAAAAACACATCAGAAAGATCATCCACCCAGACCAAGTGGGATTCATCCTTGGTATGCAGGGATGGTTCAATGTTCGCAAAACAATCAACGTGATACACCACATTAACACTCTGCAGAAGAAAAACCATATGATTATCTCAATAGACGCAAAGAAAGCATTCGATAATATACAACACCCTTTCATTATGAAAACTCTAAGCAAAATGGGTATGGAAGGAACATTCTTCAATACAATCAAAGCAATTTATGAAAAACCCACTGCCAACATCCTATTGAATGGGGAAAAGTTGGAAGTATTTCCACTGAGATCTGGTAGCAGACAGGGATGCCCACTATCACCACTGCTATTCAATATATTTCTGGAAGTCTTAGCCAGAGCTATTAGGCAAGAAAAAGAAATTAAAGGGATACAAATTGGGAAGGAAGAACTCAAACTATCCCTCTTTGCAGATGATATGATTCTTTATTTAGGGGACCCAAAAAACTCTACTAAGAGACTATTGGAACTCATAGAAGAGTTTGGCAAAGTAGCAGGATATAAAATCAATGCACAAAAATCAACAGCCTTTGTATACACAGGCAATGCCACAGCTGAGGAAGAACTTCTAAGACCAATCCTATTCACAATAGCTACAAAAACAATCAAATACCTTGGAATAAACTTAACCAAGGACATTCAAGATCTCTACGATGAAAAATTACAAAACCTTAAAGAAAGAAATAGAAGAGGATACCAAAAAATGAAAAAAATCTTCCATGCTCATGGATTGGAAGAATCAACATCATCAAAATGTCCATTCTCCCAAAAGCAATTTACAGATTCAATGCAATACCAATCAAGATACCGAGGACATTCTTCTCAGATCTGGAAAAAATGATACTGAAATTCATATGGAGACACAGGAGACCTCGAATAGCTAAAACAATCTTGTACAACAAAAACAAAGCTGGAGGCATCACAATACCAGATTTCAGGACATACTACAGGGCAGTAGTTATCAAAACAGCATGGTACTGGTACAGAAACATATGGATAGACCAATGGAACAGAATAGAAACACCAGAAATCAATCCAAACATCTACAGCCAACTTATATTTGATCAAGGATCTAAAACCAATTCCTATAGTAAGGACAGTCTATTTAATAAATGATGCTTGGAAAACTGGATTTCCACATGCAGAAGCATGAGGCAAGACCGCTACCTTTCACCTTACCCAAAAATTCACTCAACATGGATTAAAGACTTAAATCTACAACCTGACACCATCAAATTATTAGAGAGCATTGGAGAAACCCTGCAAGATATAGGTACTGGCAAAGCCAAAATTAACTATTGGGATTGCATTAAATTGAGAAATTTCTGTACTTCAAAAGAAACATTCAGGAGAGTGAAGAGGCAACCAACAGAATGGGAAAAAATATTTGCAAACAACACAAGAAATAAAGGGTTGATAACCAGAATCTACAAAGAAATCAAGAAAAACACAACATCAAAACAAACAACCCTCTTAAGAGATGGGCCAAGGACCTCAATAGACATTTTTCAAAAGAGGAAATCCAAATGGCCAACAGACACATGAAAAAATGTTCAAGATCACTAGCAATCAGGGAAATGCAAATCAAAACCACAATGAGGTTTCACCTCACCACGGTGAGAATGGATCACATTCAGAAATCTACCAACAATAGATGCTGGTGAGGATGTGGGGAAAAAGGGACACTAACCCGCTTTGGTGGGAATACAAACTGGTGAAGCCACTATGGAAGTCAGTCTAGAGCTTCCTCAGAAACCTTAATATAACCTTACCCTATAACCCAGCCATCCCTCTCCTTGAAATTTACCCAAAGGAAATTAAATTGGCAAACAAAAAAGCCATGTGCACATTAATGTTTATTGCAGCTCAATTCACAATAGCTATGACCTGGAACCAACCCAAATGCCCATCAACAGTAGGCTGGATAAAGAAATTATGGGACATATACTCTATAGAATACTATACAGCAGTCAAAACAATGAAATCGGTCATTTGCAACAAGGTGGAGGAATCTGGAAAACATTATGCTGAGTGAATGAGGCCAGTCCCAAAGGGACAAATATCATATGTTCTCCCTGATCGGTGACAACTAACTGAGCACCAAAGGGGAAACCTATTGAAGTGAAATGGACACTATGAGAAACAGAGACTTGATCAGGTCTTGTGCTGACTGTGGATGTACAAAGCATACAGTTAAGTGTTTATAGCAAGTGTAAGAGAAACTACTGATAATTTGAATGCTGAATATTATGCATTTCACGAATGTGAAAACTCACTGACTTCCATTAAACAGAAACAAAAAGAAACCATGATCTACAAAATCCTCGCAAGACAGTTCAGTCTACGGTTTCTATTTCCTTCCTTCCTTCCTTCCTTCCTTCCTTCCTTCCTTCCTTCCTTCCTTCCTCCTTCCCTCCCTCCCTCCTTCCTTTCTCTTTCTTTTTCTTTCTCTCTTCTCCCTCGCTCTCTCCCTTCCTTCCTTCATTTCTTCTTTCTGATATTCAAATTTAGAGTTCCAGAGAAAGGAGGAGAGAAAACCGAGAGAATCCTCAATCTGCTGGTTCACTCCCCAAATGGCTGCAACAGCCAGGGCTGAGCCAGACTGAAGCCAGGAAGCCAGGAGCTTCTTCTACGTGTCCCACAAATGCCCAAGCACTTGGGCCATCCTCTGCTGCATTTCCAAGCACATTAGCAGGGAGCAGGCATAGAAGTGGGGCAGCCAGGACTTGAAAACAGGCCTGCATAAAGGGTGCTGGTGTCACAGGTGGAGGCTTAATTGCCTACACTACAACGCGGGCCCTAGGCTGTGGTCTCATGCCAACAGAAGACATTATTTGAGAATGCAAATTTCAGTTTATTTTATTTTTTTAAGATTTATTTATTTATTTGAAATAAGAATTACACAGAGAGAGGAGAGGCAGAGAGAGAGAGAGAGAGAGAGAGAGAGAGAGAGAGAGAGAGAGGTCTTCCATCCAGTGGTTCACTCCTCAGATGGCCACAACGGCCGGAGCTGTGCTGATCCAAAGACAGGAGCCAGGAGCCAGGAGCCAGGAACCAGGAGCTTCTTCCATGTCTCCCATGTGGGTGCAGGGGCCCAAAGACTTGGACCATCTTCTATTCTACTGATTTCCCAGGCCATAGCAGAGAGCTGGATTGGAAGTGGAGCAGCCGGTCTCAAACCAGCATCCATATTGGATGCCAATGCTTTAGGCCAGGGTGTTAACCCACTGCACCTCAACTCCAGTCCTACAAATTTCAGTTTAAACTGAATGTAGTTATTATGCCTGGGTTTAAAGTGAGAAACAATGCTTGAACTACTTGCTCTATTGGGCATTGAACTTATGGTTACCTTGAACTTATGGTTTGAGTGTACAGTGTTTTAGTTTACTTATTTATGCTTCTCCTGCAACAGATGAAAAAATCCCAAGTGCACATACATGGTGTTTACATAATCTTTCCTGGGGAATATTGTATGAAACAATTATACAAATCCAGTGGCTAGGTTACTATAAATTAATCAGTTGTTGAAGCTTTGTTCTACAAATGATTTATTTTTCAATCTACCGTAAATGCAAACCAAAGATCATTTTATTTAAAGCTGTATTTGTTTTTCTTGCATTTTTAATCAGGGTTAACAAAATTTCAGTTTACAACTTTATTACATATAGCATCAAATAAAACTATACATTTATTCATTAATCTAATATTAAATAAGAGAAGTCTATGGTAAAACACATTTCTTTAATAATTGTACACTGAAGAGGTCCTCTGTTTATGATATCATTTCATAAAACTCCACTAATTATTTCAGTCACAACCAATGCGATGTGTTTTTTGACTTTTTTTTTTTGACCATTTTTAGAAGGGTCATGCCATTGAATCTTAATAAATACCCCACACAGGAAAAGTCATTAGGGCATTCATTTATCAGCATATACATTTTTTACTAGGAGTTTTCTCCTCTTCTCTTTAGTTACTAGAATAATTTAGTGTGAAAGCTAAGTCCCTTTTCTCATAGGTTTACGTTCAATTGCAGAGACTGATAACAAAATAGTGAGTTGGCAAATATATAATGCCAATTAGTGACTAAGTGCCAGGAAGGTAAATAAACAGAGGGAAGGACAGCAGGGAATGGGCGTTCTCAAATCCGGTGACAGAAGACAAGAAATCTGAACTAAATGTCCTAAGTGAGGTAATACATGGGATAAAGAATCAAAGGTAAAAACTGCTGTGGTTTGAAGATGATTTGGCTCCTGAAACCAAGTAAAACTTCAAATCCCAAAGTCATGGATTAATGGAGCTAAGAGAGTGGAAACATTCCAATCACGGTGTTCAGGAGTTGCTGCCTGCTGAGAGGCAACACCCATAGGTCATTGGGGATGGACTGCTCATGAGAAGGTTGGTTGTAGAAGCCTGACCTTGGGCAAGGCCACTCTCTCTGCGTGCTAGATGACCACGTGACTCTTCCTGTGCACACACCCCACCATAGTCATTGGCTGCCCCCACCAGAGGAAAACCAATGGAGCCATCCAGTCGTGTGCTTAGAACCTCTCAAACTACTGGCCAAATAAAAGTCTCACGAAGTTAGTTTCCTTAGGTATTTAATAGCAATGAAACACTGATAATAATACAGAGATATTTTCTGATTTTTATGAATTATTTTAGTAGATAATGGATGTTGACAAAACAGAATCTGTGAGGATACACAAACATTCTGAGGTGTTTTTCTAGAAAAGAAAGAAATAGGGTATTTGTTAAAGGAGAAAATAGGATCAAGAAAACAAACAGGTATGTATGTTCTCTCTCTCTCTTTCACTCCCCCTACTCCCCAAACTTATTTTAACATTTGGGTAGTTTTGTTCGTTTGCTAATAGAGTTATGCAGTTAGGAGAGAATTTTTGATGACATAGAAACTGATGGTTATAATCCCAAGATCAAATTCCTTGAGTAGGCAAGAGAATAGGGCCCAGTGCAATTGAAGCAGGGAAGTTAGCCTTATCCTGGATTGGAGATAGTGAGTGGAATTCACTGGAACAAGAGGGAAGGCACCAGTATAGCTTGGAAGAGGTCATATGAATATTGTTTTATAAATTAAGTACTTTTATTTTCTCATTGAAGCATATCAGCCAGTTATGATGGGTATTGAGAAGTTGAAGGGATGATGGATGTTTTTGGAGTGAAGAGAAATGCATTATTTGCTATGGTTGCCATAATCAGGTACCATGATAAGGTGACCTAGAACAACAGGAATGTCGTGTCTCACAGTTTTGGAAACTAGAAGATGGCAATCAAGGTATCATAGAGCTGTGCTTCCTCTACAGTCTATAATGGAATACTTTCATGCCTCTTCCTACCTCCTAGTGGTTTGATGGTAATTCTAGTATTCCTGGGATTATCGATTTATTACTCCAGTCCTCTTGTGAGGACTCTTCCTCTGTGTATTTCTCTCTTCTTTTTATAAGGACATCAATCAAAATATCTTAGGTACCCAAGTTCTGCAGTATGACTTATTACATCTGCAACAATAAAATTTTACAATAAGGTCATTATCTTGGATTCCAGGGGTCACATTTCAACATACCTTTTTAGGGGGAACACAATTTAGTTCTTAACAGGGAAATCTGAAACAATTGGCTTTGAGAGGAGCGCGACTGAGTAGATTGATATGGTAGTACTGCCCTACAGATTTGGGTACCCAGTTGAAGTTTTCATTCCCCAGATCTCAAAGGTCACTGCCAACTTGGTCACCTCAGATCATGACATGACAGCTACAGATGTGCTTCTTTCAGTTTGCTTATTTGTTTTTGTGTTGGTTTGGGCCTTTGTTTTGCTTTAAACAAATCCTAGTAACTACATTTTCCTGCCAGAGGTTCCTCCCTACTTTTCTAATGGAAACTTGGCCTGCCCAAACAGTATATACCTCTTTCTACTGAAAATATTTTTGTTAATGGTACAAAAAACAACAACAAAAAACCTGAAGAAACTGCTATTTTAAATGTCCATATTCTTACATTCACAAAGAGAAATTTTTGTTACATAGTGAAAATATACTGAGGCAGAGTTAAGTCACTTTCCAGCCAGATAGATGGTTTGTTTTCCAGAACTGTTCCAGTTTAGAAACAAAGAAATCTCCCTAGAAACCTCACTAAAATATATTTCCTTTATGGTGAGATATTTAAAGGCAACACCTGTGAAAACATCCTTCCTGAGCTGTTTTTGAGGGTCTGGGGAGAGAACAGTTCTGCGCCTCATCCTCCAGAGCAGCCTGCTTACTGCTGATTCAGGAGAGCTGAGAAAGAGCAAGAGTTGGGAGAGAGGAGTGAACTGATTGCGGTGATGACCTTCATCTTTACAGGTAACAAAACGTGGAGCCCAACTTGTCACTGAGTTACGGAGTCATGGAGGCAGGATTTAAACTCAACGCTTGTTAACTGCAAACTCTGTGACTTTCCTGTTTTGCCACATAGCCCAGGTATGTTCTTTCTCTCTCTCTGGGTCTTTATGCTTGGTAGTAATCTATGCATCTCTCAGTCACCTCTATTCACTAGAATCTAACTGAGCAAAAGAAAGGCCTTTATCATGCTTCTTTTTGTAAAAATCGTGTTATGGCATGTGGCAGGATGAGATTGAGCCTAAGAGGTGACACAATTTGGAAAATCCCCTTCCCTTCACCCCGTTGACTTGTACAGGGTTCAGGGAACATCACTTATTCATCCATTCCTCAACCCACAAATATTTATTGAGTTCCACTACATGTCAGGAAATGTGCTGAATTCTTCACAATGATGAATATACAGGCAATGATCTCTTAACCTTACCACAACCATCAAGGGTCCTCCTCCCATTAAAAGAATTTGGATAATGTCAACCATTGAAATTCAAACATACAAACATGGAAATGGAGGGGAGGAAATCCAGGGAAGTTTGTGGGACTTGGAGAATTCATGCAGACAGAGAGAATACAGCCTGGTGAGCTGTCTTGGCAAAGGCTGTGAGCAGTAGCTGGAAGAACCTGCTCCAGGGAAAATTTGTGGTTGTTGTGTAAACCTCTGTTGACCCAACTGCCTTATACACATGTGCACATCTGTGTATTTGTGGATTTTTTAAAGTTATTTGAGAGGCAGAGAGACAGACAGGGGAGAGAGAGAGAGAGCCCCAACTTCTAGTTCATGTTCCAAATGCTGACAGTGGCCAAAACTCGGTTGGGGCTGAAGTTGGGAGCAGGGATTTCAATCCAGGTCTCTCACATGGATGACAGGAACCCAATTACTTCAGCCTGCCTCCCAGGGAGTTAGGAGCTAGAGCAATGTATTGAACCCAGGTAATTCAATTTGAAATACAGATGTCTTAACTGGTGTTCCAATTGTCATATAGCTGCTTTAGCTTGTGTGCTGGAGTGGGATTTGGAGAATTTGTTTAGATGTATTCAGGTGGAATTCCTGGGAGGAGAAGAATTTACTAGGCATAGGGAACCCCTGTCAAGGAACAATGTAGCACCCAGGATTGGGAGATGGAGGCTGGGAAGCTAAAGCAGGGCAGGTGACGGGGCTGTGATAGGAGGTGTCCTATTGAAGGCAGGGGCCAGACTCAGAGGATCCTGGAGACCACAACAAAGAGGTGGCAATCCACATATTCTTATTCATTTGTGGAAACTAAAAAGGATATCTCATGGAAGAAGAACATAGAATACAGATTAGTAAAGACTTAGAAGGATGTAAAAGATGACAGTAGTGGGTTAACCTGCTGCCTGCAATACTGGCATCCCTTATGGGCACTGGTTCGAATCCTGGCTGTGCCACTTCTGATGGTCACAGGTTCGAGACTCTGTAGTGCCGCTTCTGATCCAGCTCCCTAATAATGTGCCTGGGAAAACAGCAGCAGATGTGCCAAGTGCTTGGGCCCCTAACCAACAATGTGGGAGATCCAGATGGAGTTCTGGGCACCTGGTTTCACTCTGGCCCAGCCCAGATAGTTGCTGCCATCTGGAGAGTGGACCAGTGGATGGAAGCTCTCTCTCTTGCTTTCTCTCTCTCTCTTTATCTCCCTTTCTCTGTTTCTCCCACTTTCTGTAACTCTGCCTTTCAAACAAATAAATAAATCTTTAAAAAAAGTGGAAGTGGAAACTAAAGGTTAAAGAGCACCATAATACAGTTAAGTAAGAGGAATAAATTCTAGTATTCTATAGAGCACAGTTGGGTAACTACAGTCAATGATGTATTATACATTTCAAAATAATTAGAAGAGTCCAAACATTCCCAGGACACAGAAATGATAACTGTGTAAGAGATAGAAATGCTAATTACCTTGATTTGATCATTAAATAATCTGCAGATATATCAAATCATTGTACTGTACCTCATAAATATGTATAAATTAATATATATATGTCAGTTAAAATACAATTAAAAGAATTTTCTTTAAAAATTAATGGGAAACTACAGGAGTAATTTGTGCCACGGTCAAGGTCTGGTTTATAGAGGGAGATTGGAGTAGGACACCAAGTATCAGTGGCAAAGTACTGGAGGCACAGGCTCCTTCTCCCTGCAGAGTGAAGGGGCTGGAGAACAAGGTCTGCTGGTGGGCACTGCACTAGCTCCCACGGTAGCAAATTCTCAATTGTGGCCACAGGTTTCTGAGGCTTGAAAATATCGGGGTTTCACAAGGGTAGGATTTGGCACACATTAAATATTTGATGGGTGTTTATTCTTCCAAGAAGATCTATCCAATCCTCATGTCAAAGTCTGCTGTTTCTGATTTGCCCCATTTGGGATCATCTCTGTAGCGGCTTCCTGGACATAAACAATGTGAAATCCAGGTGTGGGAATCTTGCTAATGGTCACTCTGTACTAAGAAGCTGACATCCAGAGGCTGAATCGTCCCCGCCAAAGGCTTGTCATGAGCTCACGTCCGCTTATCCAGCAGAGGAGAGGGCAAAGGTGCACTGTCCACAGGGATCAGTGTTGACCTGGAATCACAGGTTTTTGGTAGCATGGAAATCAGCACGTTCACTTTGCCTCAGGGGGAGGCAGTGTAGTGCTGAGGTGAGGAATGCAGCCCCAAGGATCAGCCTGTAGTCCCCAGCGGCCCAGCCATTCTCTCCAGTGTGACCTAGGGCAAGCCGTTTGTTTTCCCGAGCCTCTGGTGCTATTGAGAGAAACTGGTTTTGCATCTCCTTAAGATCATCAGATGCATTCTGCCCACAGAGGTTGGATGTGGGAATCAAAGATGCGGTGAATACTACATGAATTTATTTGATCACTTTCCCTGTTGGACTCTCAGATTTCATTTAAACCATGCCTGTCTCAAATCTACAAGTTCTGGGCAATTTACATCTTATTTGAACAAATTTTTCCAATTGAACAGCAGAAATTAATCACCAAAATTTCAAAATTGCTGCAAACTGCATTTCACTTTACATCCTCACAATAGGTACCAGACTAAATGCACTGTAAACAGTCTCTGGTATGTAACCAAAATATTTACTTAGGATCCAGAGGAGTAAATGGATATCCCAGAGTCTAATTATGAGCAAGATGGAAAATAGTCACCCAGTGAAACCGCGACTTTATAAACTATGTAGGTCCATTAGATGTCACAATACAATGACAATGACCTTACGAATGTTTTAGTATGCATTTACATTTCACATTGATAGTGTCATATCAAAGAAAAGTTTGAGAAATTAGATATTTTTTCAGTTAAAATTTTAGAATCTGATGAAGAGAAATTATTCCAAGGCTCTATCAACTCTGATTTGATGTGGCACATTTTGTAGGCTCTCATGAGGGTTTCTAAAAATTTGTATGTGTAGAGATGAAATGTGATGTGTTTATAGCAAAGGCTTATGCTCTGCATTCTACAAAGGAGTGGTTTTACCCTCAGAGAAAAAGAAAAAAGACTATATAAAGTGAAACCATACTTATTATCCTTGTGTGCTATAGTCCAGAGTGCTTAGAGCAAGAGCCAAAATAATCATGTCCAAATCCCACCACAAAATTAGATCTGAACTGAGAGCTGCAAAACAAACAAAAGACTCCCCAAACCACCCCCAACCCAAAAGAAATCTGGCTCTGAGACATAAAATGTAGCATGTATCCTTTTAGTGAGATCCTTAAGATCTGCCAGGAAAGGGGAAACTAACTCAGCAAAGGGAAAGGGGAAGATTTTTCCATTTAAAAATGCATCTTTCTTAAAATACTAAACATATTTAAAAATATACATCACTCTTTCCTTCAACAAGTAGACACCATGGAGTCCTTATAACATATAAGGAACCATTCTAAATGTTGGATCTAAGTTTCTATGTTAGATATATTTAAAGAGATAGTGCATAAAATCAAAAAGTCAAATAAATCTATGAGATATAATGAGTAACTATAGTAGTGCATATGGTATGTCCAGTGTTTTTTGGATTTTGTATATAAATGTAGTTGCTTCCATTCAATTTAAGATATATATTGCCTGATTGGGGAATCGGGGTACATTGATATGAAAATTGATAGGTGAATCTTAGACATGTTATGGGCAAACGTGATAATCTGATGCAATTCACAATGCTCACATTCTGATTGCCTTTATGGATCCTATTGTGATGAAATTTGATAGGAAAAGCTTCAGAAAAAAAGCAGATGGTGAATGACGCCTTGAAGGAAGTAGAGAATGAAGATAAAGGCTAGAATAAAGAGGGATATTCATGGTTTTTCTCTATTCTGGAGGCTGTGAGAAGTCATTGAGGTGGCATTCCTCAGACAGTAGGTTAGAGAGATATATGAAGGCCTAGAATGAAGCCATTTTATGGAAATTAATAAAATATTTATTCCTGAAGAAGAGAATGAAGAAGTAGCCTTTCTGTATACAAATGAGGAAGTGATAATGTTAAAAATTGCAAGTGCATTTGCCAGGTTAGGAATCATGAGTATCTAGATGGTTATGGTGACAGCCTGGACACTGCCTTCCAACACTACTGTCCCCCAACTCTGTGGGCCAAAGATTCTCTTCTCGTTTATCAGATTCTCCTCATTTTTCCCCTCTTAGCTCATTAAAGCTTCAGCATTTGCTTCTAAATGAATAATTTCTTTTTCTCTCAAAATATTTCCTCCATTTATCTATTTACCTGTACTAGTTTTTGTTTTTCTTCCCATATATTATGGTAGCTCTGTATGGCTTTGATGACCTTTAACACCACAATGAGAAATGAGTTTGTATATTACTCTGTCTTAAGGAAACATTCTGGAGGGTCCTGTTATCGTAATGATGGCAACATTTCTCATATTAGACATGGTCATTGTTTTCAAGCAAGAGCGAAGTATCTCAACCATGTCCTTCAAAATGCTAAGCAAACCAGAGTGTGTTACACAAATTCTGCCTTCCGGGGGTGTACAGTGTAAAACCATCACTGAAATCATTCAGATAACTGCTAGCTCATCTCTATGAAATAACTGTGCAATTTTAACTAGTACACATTATCAGAAAAAAAGCAGTATTTTGCAATGTGAAGTTGAGAGTTATATGTTGTATCTTGGTTTCAACATACTTCATCAAAAGCTGATATCAGAACCACTCAACACACTTTGTGAAATGATTGCATCTACAGTCCGTTTTAGCAAACTTTGCCAAGTTTCTCCCTTTTGTGAAATATCTATGTCTACAACTCTTCTTTGCCAGTTATATCAGCTCACATTCTTCTGTCATAAACCCACTTTATCATCAGTCACATTCCTATCTTTCTTAAGCATATTTTTAATAATCTCTCCAACCTTGTTATTATGAAATAGTAAAGACTGTATTGGTAGATTATTCAAGAATCTGTGTATTCAATGGTAAACATACTCAATTTTTTCTTTGGAAACAAAACTTGATCCTCATTTTAAATGTCTATTCTCCTGCTTTCCTGAATCAGCTTCCTAGAACACTCAGAAATTCATCGAAGTTCAAAAATGGGTCACATGTTTTGACAACTTCAGTCCAATGTCTCTGGCTGTGAAGGAACTTACTCTTATTATCTAACAACACTTTTATAAAGCCTAAAATGGACAAGATTGAAAATGATATTTAGGGATGTACACTGCACCTGCTTTGTATGAAAGAACGTGGGCAATAAGTACATGCACACACACATACATAAATACATGTACATACTAACATATACAACAGAACTTCAAATGACTGCTGGGAAAATGGGATTAAAAAATAAAAGGTCTGAGCTTCATTCAACATAAGCTCTGTCAAGTTCAAGAGAATATGGTAAGCAATGATCCTAGCCAGTTAGCCCAGCCCTAAAAACCTGAGGGTTCTGGGAATTTAACTGTATCAATACAGTCATTTTCATGTTATGAACTGAAAAATGTGGGTGCCCTTTAAAGATTTTCTAAGATCAGAAGACAAAAAGCAGTCAGAATGGACCAAATCAGAACTGTAAGGTGGATGCCTAATGCTTTGCCACTGAAGCACTTGAAAAATCACCCTTGTTTCATGGGAGAAATAAGCAAGAGC
The DNA here is from genome assembly GCA_949820135.1 of Sylvilagus floridanus. Taxonomy (NCBI): domain Eukaryota; kingdom Metazoa; phylum Chordata; class Mammalia; order Lagomorpha; family Leporidae; genus Sylvilagus; species Sylvilagus floridanus. The sequence goes on along the minus strand of OX463241.1, from coordinate 97,113,354 downwards.
ATTGTCATGGTTGAGAAGGACTGTCTGGTGAAGATTTTTCAGGGTTTTTTTCTTTTTTTGTTAAAGCTTTGGCAAAGTTTCTTAAAACACTCTCTTAATAAGGAGATATTATTGTTCTCTGCATCACCAGAAAGTTACCAAACAAAATGCTTTGAGCATCCCCCAAAAACCACTGCCCATGACTTTTACTTTTCACTGCTCAGCTTTTGCTCTGAATGGCTCATGTTCACCTTGTGATAGCCATTGTTTGATGCTTTGTCTTTAGGATCTTAGATGTAAAGCCATGTTGCATCTCTGACTATAAATCTTCCATGAAGCGCTTTAGGATCTTGATCCCACTTGTCTAACTTTTTTACTGAAAGCTTTGCTCTTGTCTGCACCTCATCCGAGTGCAACAGCTTTGGCACTCACTGAGCAGAAAATTTGCTCCACTTTAATTTTCCAACATAACTATGTAAACTGAATCAATTGAGATATCCACAAGTTGGCTATTGTTTCTGTTGTTAATCCTTTGTCCTCTTCAATTAGGGCATGAACCACGTTAATTTTTTCCTCCCAAATTGATGTGGATGGTCTGGCTTCATCTTCAACATTGTCTGATCCTGTCTGAGAAATGAGTTATCCATTGTAACTGCTGATTTCTTTGGAGAATTGTCTCCAGGAACTTTTCATAAAGCATCAGTGTTTTTACCATCCTTTTGTAATGGGAGTATGTAATCTCAGTTTTTATTCCAATGCTTTTGCCCCCACAGAGATAAGAATTCAAATCAGAGGCATAAGTAATGTGCTCAAATGTAAGCAGGATTTATCTAAAGTACGAGAGTGAACATATACTCTCTTTAGGCAGTCTCACACGGGGATATACCTGCAAGGGTGGGCCAGAGAATTGTCTATGTGGAGAGAGCATGGGAGGAGTCCAGAGATGAGCCAACCAAAAGGGCCACTAGCCAAAGGGTAAAAGTGCCACTCCCACATGTATCCATCCCCTTTGTGGGGTACAGGTAGTCTCCTAATTGACTATAAAAACAAAGTGGAATTTTGGCATAATTTAGTGTATCTAAGGGTCTCTGGGAGTTTCACGGTGCCTCTATGGGAGTTTGTCTTTCACGTGGCCTTATTGGTGTAACCTCCTTCCTAGTACTAGATGAGACACAGGTGCATCAGGGGACAGGGGGAATACAGGAAAGGGGGTGGAGTTACCATGTGGAACTTATGAAAAATCTGGCAGCTCATCTATTTCTACCTAATCATCTTCCTTCCTGTTTATCCCAAACACTTTCACCTGAGCTGCACCATTAAATTGATGTAGCTTCTTGATAAGAGCTCTTTTCAAACTGATGTCTTACCCTTCTTCATGCCTGGAACTTGATCCAGTCCAGACACGTTGTAACAAACAAGTCAGGATGAGTTTACTTTGGTACAAAAACAGGTTAAATCCATGAGTAGTTTTCTTCATAATCTGCATTTATCTTGAACTTTGTGAGTATCCCTGATGCATATTAGCATCCTTATCAAAAAATACTGAGAAAAACAAGAGGAGAGAACTGACAAGACAGAAAGAAAATAAAAATAAAAAGAGCTTGAGGCAGAAAAATTAAGGTTTTTGGAAATGGAAATAAGAGAATGAGGGCACATCATAGTATTTGCAGAGAAGAGATCAGGGACGAGAGAAAAGATAGATCTCTATGCCTCTGGAAATTAAGATCACTGGGGAACAAATTCTCTACGTTTCAATTGTCCTTGAGGCACCACCATGGGAGCATGATATGCATGCTTATCCATAAGGAAACTCCAAAGAGTTTGTGGGAAATAATGGAATTTAAAAATAAAAATTAAAAAGCAAAAACACAAATAAGGCTGGCATCGCAGACTGCAGTGCTGCCATCCCACATGAGCACTAGTCCTGGCTGCTCCACTTCTGATCCAGCTCCCAGCTAATGCACCTGGAAAAGCAGCAGCAAATGGCTCCAGTGCTTGGACCCTTGCACCCACTTAGGAGACCCGGAAGTAGCTCCTAGCTCCTTGCTTCCTGTGGTCTACCCCTGGCTGTTGTGGCCATTTGGGGAGTGAACCAGTGAATGGAAAATCTTTCTCTCTGTGTTTCTCTTCCTCTCTCTAACTCTGATTTTCAAATAAATGAAATAAATCTTAAAAAAAAAACCACGAAGGCACCATCATAGGGATCATGAGAGATGTTAACAAAATGAGCAAGAAAAGAAAAAAGAAAAAAAAAGCAAAATAAATCCCACTAGGACCTCAGTAGTACCTGAGGACCCACTGTAAGCCATATTAGGCCCCAGGGGAACTATAATTCATTTCTTATCAATGTGCTTGCTGGAGGCACAAAAGGCAATAAAACAGCAATTTTATAAAAAAGGAGACTTGAAAAATAAATATGAAATAAATGCCTGTAGTAGAATGCCAGATTGGATAATTTTAATGTAAGGATGTTGCAGTAAAGCATAATCACCTTGTATGGACTTTATTGTATTATGGAAGTATCTTGACAAATAACAAAACATCTACCTATTGGTATCTATCACCAAGCAGAATTATAACCAACAGCAAAAGCAAATTTAGATTTATCTATCACAGATATTGTTTGTTGTTTATCCATCAATAAATCATGAGAATAACATTTACTTGCAATATTTTAGTTTTCCTTATTCCACTATTCTTTTGTTCTATCTTTGGCAACTTTTGTAACTTTGATAAGCTTAAACCTCTACTTCTTGTTTTATGTGCTTTCTTCAGTATGCTTCGACTTTATTTGGTACATATGGTTATTACTGCATCACGTTTACTCCATCTCTTCTTTCACTCCCATTTTCATCTCTTAAATTCTGCCAGTTGTATTTTTATTGCACGATTGTCAGCATTGTTATATTCAGTTTTATAGCCATAAGCAAATCTTCTCTGTGTTTCGTGTGTAGAGTGATACTGAAAACTGAAAATCAATAGTGCTTACATTATCATGCATATGGATGTATTTTTCTTTGCTCTGTAAAGTACTGTTCTAAATGCTAAAAGAAAAATGAAAAGGAATAGCGAAGGAGAAAGAAAAGTTTTGATTGATCAGTTCGAGATTAGGTTAAGGACCTTTTATACTATTGAGACTCAGAAGCATAGTGATTAAATTATTCTCAGACAACATGTCATTCCTCTATAGGTTTTAAAAAGAGCTATACTGATTGCTTATACCCATGTCTGAGCACTAGAGCTTTATGCAATGATCCTTAGGAAGATGCAGATTTTTTTTTTAATTGCCAACTTTCTTATTTTAAAAAGCAGAACATTTTATTTCCTAATTATGTTTATTTTCCAGAGAATAGACTTTGTGCTTTTCATTCAGACAATAAATAAGAAGAATTTCTATGGGTTGTGGAAATTGAAAGGCATAATCCTAAAACACATGAATGTGCTTTCTGAGCACTGTTGTAGGGTTGAACTATGGCTAGAGTTCAACTGTACCTGTGTTTGCCCCAGGGTAGTCACCAAGGAACAGAGAGCAACTTGATGATCGAAAGCAGGAAAGGAGAGGTGGACTCTCCTTTCTTGTCCTGAATTTTACTCTCTGCTAAGAGAAAGCCTTTGGGGCTGGCATTGTGGTGCAGTGGGCTGGGCTCCTGCCTGTGATGCCAGCATCCCATGTGGGCACCAGTTCTAGCCCCAGATGCTCCACTTCCAATCCAGCTCGCTGCTAATGTACCTGGGAAAGCAATGGGGGATGGCACAAATACTTGGGCCCCTGCACCCACGTGGCAGACAAGTGTGAAGCTCCTGGCTCCTGACTGTGGCTCGGCCCAGCCCAGGCAGCTGTGGCCAATTGGAGAATGAACAAACAGATGGAAGACCTCTCTTTCTCTCTGTGTGTATGTGTGTGTTTGTGTGTGTGTGTGTGTGTGTGTGTGTGTGTCTCCCTCTCTATATAACTCTGCCTTTCAGAGTTAAAGAGAAGGCCTTTGGAAACTGAATTAACTCACCATCTTTCAAAGTCATTACATTACATTAGAAAGAGTCAACCAGTGCATAGCAAAAGACTCTTTTCTCCCTTATTTTGTTATCTTTCTATAGATTTCAATTGGTGGGCCCTAATATACCCAGGTTGCCCATTTCATAACCACTTCTGAGGAAAACTGATCCTGTGACTTTCCCACTGAACCACGCTGATTAGACCAAGGATGGGTGCCAACAGCCATCACAACTGGGATCTTGGATGCAAGCCATATAAATGGCTAACTTGTCAGGAAAGATGTCTCTGGGGAGGAGCAGATTTTGGAAAGCGTGTAGTATTTATAGGAAGTCTGGAAAATCATTGCCAGGAAAAAGAAATATAGCAGCAACAGGGGACTATGCCAATGACATTTCTCAGGTACACTCTACGTAAGGCAACACTGTTCAGGGCTAGTGGTCTCTGGGCCACACTATCTCCTTTGTGAGCAGTCTCTAACTGGCTTTACAGAGTTCATGTCACTTCTCCTGATTGGAGTACCAGGTGGGAGTACCCAGTTCTCAGAATCTAGGTCATGTATCTATTATTTAAGCTAAGAAAGAAGTGGAGGGATTTCTGGTTCCCCATGGCTGCTACCAAAAACATACACAATGAAAAGTCTAAACAAATAGGAAAGAGGTTCAGTTGCAGGGCAGCCAAAATTGGCAAAGCTCTCTACAGTGCTTGCCCCTTAGGCTAACTTCAGGCTGGCCTAAAGCCCAAACAGTGGTCCAGAATGAGTGCTCAGCCAACAGGGATAACAATTACAATGGAAAGCAATTAGAGTTTTTCTCTTATTAAGTTGAAATGTAATTCAGACAAAGAGAGTCCATAGTTTGTTTGGGGTTCTGTTAAGCTAGAAAATACACAAAGCATAGGCAATCAGCAAAATCCACAAGACAGGAGAAGGTGTATGCAGAACTGGGTAGTACTGCAGACAGAGTTAGTATAGCATGACAAGGAAGGATTCCTTTAATCACAATAAGCACTAACTGGAAGAGGAAGTGTTAGAAACCTTACATTGAAGAAAAGCAAGAAAATTTGGTTTCTAGAGTTGTTTGTGTCATGAATGACCTCCTCAATCATCTTCCATGAAACATGATGATTTCTGTGTTTTCTTAAAATGGCCAGTTTTAATTAGAATAAAAACTAAATTCTTATAACCAATATACTGAAAAATAGAACTTCTTATAAAACCCAGACATTTACAATCAGCATATGTAAAGGGAAAAGAAGACAGATGGGCCTCACTCCACAAAGTGCAGGCATCTTCCCCTGCTAACTTTAGCATGAGACTTTTGGATTTTCCTAGTGACTTCCATTGTAACCAGAAGAAAGGAAAGAGAAGAATGAGTTCATGTCAAGCATTTTAAACAAAGGACATGGAAATAAATGCCCCCAATGCATTCTGCTCACACCCCAGTTGTGATAATTTCATCACACAACCACCTAGAGACTTCAGAGAGATCAGGAAATTTCGTCTCTCTTTGGACAGTTGTGTGTCTATGAAGATGAGGAGGAGAGACATGAACTGGAGAGAGGATTCCAGAGATAACTTTAACATACATCCACTCCTAAAGAACTCTACCTTTATTGGCAAGCTATATTTATTTCACAAATACCCTTTGAGAAGAAACCAAAAAGAGTTTTTCAGATATAAGCAACTCAGACATCTTCATGGTGAAAAAAATACTCATATGTGATAATATTCTTATCTCATCACCTTATTTCCAAAGTACTGCCTAAATAATTGAGTCTATAGAATAGAATTCTAACCAAATATGTGTGGTCGTGATTGCAACATCTGGTCCTGATCTCCATTGTGAGGCCCACATATCCATCCTTAGTTTCCGGCGATATTAACTGCTGGAGGGTCATAGCCATGTCCCTCACTGGGAATTGCCTTATCTCCAAGGAACTGCCATGCCCAAGTTCCTATCTTCTCCACACACAGGTCCTGCCCAGAGTCAATGACGTGGGACAACTCCTAGTGATCTTCCTAAGCCCAGAGCTCTGTGTAGGATAGATTGCCAGAGGCTTGAGCTGCAACCACAGTGTAAATCAACTTTTCCCTCTTCCCAGTATTATCTTCTTCACTTATTAACAGACACATCTCCTGAGAGTACTACCTGGTAAACCTTCCATATAAAAAATCCCTATAACAGTCAATTGTGAAGGAAGGAACCCAGACTAAACTGTGTTGTGATAGAGAAGGAATTTTATGAGAATTTCATCAGTAATGTGTGAATTACAAGAATATTACCATGTGATTATAGTAATTTAGTTATAATTTTTAATACATATATTTAAGCCTTTATTTAGACCAGAATTTTATTCAGTCAAATAAAGAGAAAATGTGGGAGCTTGTGTGATTTTGTGGTTACAATATTCAAATGCTTTGTCATCATAAACACTGTTTACTTCTAGCACAGGGCAGAGCTGGTAAAGCTGCTGCCTGCAACACCAGCATCCCAGTTCATGTCCCAGCTGCTCCACTTCTGATCAGGCTCTCTGCTAATGCACCTGGAAACATCCATGGAAGATAACCCAAGTGTTAGGATCCCTGCACCCACATGGCAGACCAAGAAGAAGCTGCTGGCTCCTGGCTTCTGCTTGGTCCAGCCCTGGCCATTGAGGCCCTTTAACCAGAGGATGAACCAGAGGTGATGAACTCTCTCTGTCTCTCTCTATTTCTCTCTTTCTTTGTCTCTCTTCTCTCTCTCTCTCTCTCCTTTCTCTGTAACTACATTTCAAATAAATCAATTTTAAAAAAATATTCTATAATACATTCTTTTTTATTTTTTTAAAATTTTTTTTGACAGGCAGAGTGGACATTGTGAGAGAGAGACACAGAGAAAGGTCTTCCTTTGCCGTTGGTTGACCCTCCAATGACTGCCGCGGCCTGTGTGCTGTGGCCGGTGCATCGCACTGATCCGAAGGCAGGAGCCAGGTGTTTCTCCTGGTCTCCCATGGGGTGCAGGGCCCAAGCACTTGGGCCATCCTCCACTGCACTCCCGGGCCACAGCAGAGAGCTGGCCTGGAAGAGGGGCAATCAGGACAGAATCTGGCGCCCCAACCAGGACTAGAACCCGGTGTGCCAGCGCTGCAGGTTAGCCTATTGAGCCATGGCGCCGGCCTCTATAATACATACTTAATACAGCCTGGTATTCTTTTTCCTACACTGTGAAAGAAATTATCAACAATGCGAGATGTGTTAAGTCTAAGTTAACAAAGAAGTATCTGTGTTTCAGCAAGTGTGTAAGCAAAATGCCCCAGAATATGTACATAATGCTTGCTTCTATGATGTCAAATGACAACAGAGAAATAAAAAAAAAATGGGATTAAAACTAATCACTTGAAAAAACATTTTTTGGCTTTTAATTCCATAATGTATCTGTTATAATGAGTATTGAATTGTAGTAATCAGTTAGATATCTGGTCTTTTCTTTACATTACCTCTGTGATAATTTTCACTTTGTTAATTTACAAAGAATGATGATTTTTGTGGAAATCATACGTATTCAAAATGAAGATCTCTTATTAGAGTCCTTATGAGTTCACTTTTTAAATATATTTGAAAAGATAATTTTAATTTGAACATTATTCTATATTTCACAATGCGAAGAATTCATGTATTTCATGTATCATGTTTATTGTAATAAATGAAATTCAGATCTTACATTGTTTTGTTATTTCCTAGTCACTATGAGAAAATTGTCATTCTTTCAGCACTGACAAAAACTTATCCATCTGTTAATCAGATGTTAACTGTTATTTACTCTCAACACACTAGGCAGATGTTTATTATATTTAGCTACCAAACTGTGTCAATCTAGGGAGAAAAGTATCCCAAACGATCACTACAAAATGTGACTAAATATTTGTTAGCTAGTAATTGATGCTAAATTCTAGAAGTCTGAGAATGATGTGCCAGTGAAGGACATTACAAATCATTACAATTCTGGGATGAATTTCGTTTTCCACTAACACATCTCGACCATTTCTTTGAATCAATTCAGGTTGATTGTTTGCCTGGTTTTAGTACGAAGAACATTCCCAATGGCAGAAACTATTAAAAATAAAATCAATCTAAGTGGTTTCTAAAGAATTAATAGTGTTGTTACAAGTGTTTGAATATTTTGATTCTATATAATTATACTTTGTGACGGGCAAAGTTTAGTGGTTTTACATGACTGCTGTTTTGTCATGTTGATGCTTGTCTTTTTATTTATTTAGTTATTTATGTGAAAGGCAGAGAGAGAGAGAGAGAGAGAGAGAGAGAGAGAGAGACAAGGAGAAAGAGGTTGTCCATCCACTTATTCACTCCACTAATGCTTGCAACAGCTAGGCCTGGGTCAGCCTGAAGAGCCTAGAATTCCCTCCAGGTATCCCGCATGGGTGGCAGGAGCTCAAGAACTTGGGTTATCTGCTGCTGTTTCCCAGGCCATTAGCAGGGAGCTGGCTCAGAAGTGGAACACGCAGGCGCTGTGATATGGGATGCTTGTGGTTGTACCACAATTTGGGCCCCATATGCTTTTATTTTTAATTGTAAAGCCTGTGGTTATAATTGCCTTATCTTCTCACACCTGAATGTGCTTATTTGTTCTATCTTTTTGAGTAACCTTTGAATACTACTTCAAGGCAGTGTTTTACTTTTACTCTCTCTAGGTCTTAAACTCCTTTTCCTAAATTAGAAAATTTTGGAGAAAGGTCACATTGGGCACTGAGGGGTCTTTGAACCAGAGTCTGATAAGAAAGTGTGAAATGCTTCTGGGGGTAATACTTTTGTTGATGTCATTCTGCATAAGCAATACACTACTCATGAGAAACAGGGCAAGGATATTTCGATGGACAGTGTGCCATTAGTCTCAGTACAAAGTAAAACTAGGTAATCCAATTGCCTGACTCTTCACAACCCTGTTCTAGGCTATTCCTTGGGCCTTGAATTAAGTTGCAAATAGTCACCAAAGAGGGTTTATGTAATTTTGTGGTGATTGATTTTTAATCTAAGTCTACTTCTTTACCAACACCTGGTTTTGGCCTCAAAATTATTTGTCTTGTTTTTCTAGTTTCCTGTCTTACTTACCAACATGTGTTAGAACACATTGCTTTTAAATGTAATTGTGGTTTAATCTTGGGGCATTATTCTTCTTTTAGGACAATTCTGACTGTTTTAGATGATCCAGTGCCAATCACATAAAAAGACTCTTGGACATGCATTTGGTACAATGGTTAAGTCGTAGCTTGGGATGCCCACATCCAATATCAGAGTGCCTGGTTCAACCCTCAGTTCCTTTGTTTCTGATGTGGCTTTCTGTGAAACAGCAAGTGATGGTTCAAGTAGTTGGGTCCCAGCCATCTACCTGGGAGACCCAAATTTAGTTACAGCTCCTGGCTGAAGCCTAGCCCAGCCTTGGTTATTGTGGGTATTTGGGAAGTGAACCAAATGATTAAAGATCTCAGTCTCTGCCTCTCTCCCTCTCTGTCTCCTTGCCTTTCAAAGAAAATGAAAATAAAATACACATTTTTGAAAAAAGACTTCATAAGCTCAGGGTCAATGATTGGGGAGAGCATGAAGAAGAGTTCTTGAGGACAACAGCATTCTTTGCTTTGGTCAACCCAGCATGTGTTAGACAAGCAATTGATTTGAAGTTGACAGTTTCTTGATGTGTCAATGGGTTGAATGCCAGTTGAGGGTGAATATATGAGAAGATACCTTTACTATAGTACCTAAACCTAAAGAGTTTTGGGTTTTTTATCAGCTGTGATTTTTAGGAGGCTGTTAGCAGACTTATACTGCTATAGACTCAGGGCTGTTAGCAAACTTTTCTGATAAATATCATTCTGAAACTTTCCCTGACTAATGGAGATACTTTCCACTGATAGCTGTCCCCTGATGGGTGAAGATGTGGCCAGTCTATACTCTTAGAAATTAGGTAGCAGAGTGTGTGCTCGATGTCTGTGTTTTGTGCTTGCGTTTGACCTGGTGTAATAGTAACCTTGATTTAATTAGTTTTCTTCCCTATGTATTAAGTAGATATCATGATACTTTGATACAACACTCTAACTTTTCTTGTAGTAAAACTTACATTAGACAGAAAACCAGTCGAAACTTTTAAATGTTATGTCTCTAAAAATAAACAGAAAGTCCTGTTTTTATAAAAGCATTGGAAATTGTATAATTAATCTAAGCCACATCAGTGAGTTAAAGAGTTGAGAACAGACTTCATGCTGTATGACATCTGGTGTAGTTCTTAGACTCCTTGTCTACTGTCTTACTGTGTGTTCTTAGAAAAACCACCTCCCATTTATTCATTTTATGGGAAACTTACATTGAATCAATCTCATAAATGTACTGAAGGAATCTAAAATTCCTCTATGGTTGGGCCAATGTCTGTTTTCACTTGTCACATGTGCATTGCTGCCTCTTATAATTGAAGAGGACATTCCTGATGACTTGCTATCTGAGCACATTATAAAATACCAGTCCAAGGCAAAATTTTCTTCTCCTTAATCAACATCACATTTATGTACACTCATTTATGGGATAGGTTATAAGGGTCCTGGTGAAGACATTGTGGCAGGTTTCTTTTAACGTAAACTGTGTCAGACTTCTGCCTCTGGCTTCAAAAATTTTACATCCCTAGTCAATCTTAAGCGTTTGTGTAAGAAAGACTCCATTACTAGTTTCTAACATCAGATCAATCTGTTAACATCACTAATTAGATTTCACTGTGCATTGCTAAGGGCACTTGCAGGGAGCAGTGGCGAAAGAATTGGAGGGAGAGAAAGGGGCAGTCCTGACTTTTCTCCATCAGAGTGGTAAGTGGCTTTATTTCCTGCCCTTGAGTGTTTGCTATGAAACTTCTGTGTCTTAGTATGAAAATCATGTCCAGTCCAGGTAAAGAAATGGAAATTCCCATTTTGATGTGATTTCCATGAGTGCATCAGAATGATAGGGACTAGAAAACTGCTGTCTTCACCCAGATTGGTGACGCTTGCTTGAGAGGAACAGAGCAGACACTTCTGAGTTTCTTGCTAGGCTCAGCATCAACCATTTATGACTCAAGTCAACTTCGTTTTCATTTCCCTGATATTCTCATACTTACTCACAGAAAGACTGTGGAGTCAATACTTGTCTCTGTGTTACTGGGTTCAATAGCTAAGGTAAGGTGGTAAGAGAAAGCTGGAGAAATTGGAGTCCCTGTTATCACTCAAATAAAAAAAAAATATATGATGTGATCAGGACTTACCTCTTTGATTCCATTGGGGGAAAATCACTGCTCTAAATACTTTGTTCAGTCTCTTATAGACAAATACAATTTGATTTTTAAGTAGAATACTCAACATAGCGAAGATAAGTCAAAAACACACATACATGGTTTACTTTTATATTTTCCTGTTACAATAGAATTGTTGATCAGAACAGAGCTCATCAAGGCCAGACAGACATTGTCAGTGAAGTATCATGGAAAACAGAGCCCACATCAAAAACATGAGTCATAGAGCTTCTATATCTAATCATTCTGCTAAAGCTAATGGTACTGATTATAGCATGCCTATAGTTTCTTTCAAATTCTTCCAAAAATGATATGCTAAGTGAAATATAGAAGCTATTAAAAATGAAGAGTAAGCAAGCAACTGGAAAGTAAAGTGCTAACATGCCACTTTAAGTAGGAACATATGGTCAGCTGGAATATGAGCATGGAAAACAAATGGTAAAACAAGCAATTGTGAGCATGAATGACTAACAAATGGGTGTCTTTGGAGCCTGATGAGAAATATCCTGCCTCTTGTACACTCTATCCCAAGACTCCATCATCCTTGATCCATTTCTAGGTTAAGGGGGCATCAACAGAAGCAATATCCCTGGTAATAATCACACTGTGATTTCACAATACTCCCAAAATGAAACTTATAGGTTGACACATGAGGCTATGTCAAAGCAAAAACTAATCTGTATGTTATCTCGTAGAGCAAACACTGGATTGATTTATGTTTTTAATTTGTTTATTTATGATCAATTAATTGATTTTTTTGTATTCTGCAGCAAAATAAGTAATCTGTTGTAGTTTAACATAAATCACCGGCCTTACTGACAAATGTCATCATTCCTTTTCAATAATAGTACTCAAAAATACACATACATTACCACAGTAAAGAAAAGCTACAAGCGAGGATTTAATAAACAATTACATTGTTATCTTAGAGTATTTTCACTACACTAATACTAAGCTTGATTTACTTACAATATTTTTTTTATAAACAAGGAAGTAATATTGCTTACAACTTTAGTTTCAGGGAGTAGAGACACATCTTCTCTCATCACTTCTCAAGTATAATTACTAATTTCCTTGAGTTGACCACAGAGCAAACCATTGATGCAGAAAATTATCAGTGCTTAAGTTATAGAATAGGAGGCATCCAGGTGGCAAAAAAGCAAAGCCACAAGGAAAGAAGAAAGGAGGTACAGACAGAGAGAAAAAGAAGGAGAGAGAGAGAGAGAAAGAGTGACAGAAGTGAAATATGTGGGTCATTGGGAATTTTTATTTATTTATTTATTTATTTGAAAGGCAGAGTTACAGAGAGAGATTGATAGAGACAGAGACAGAGACAGAGAGAGATAGACAGAGGGAGACACAGAGTGAGAGAGCTTCCATCCTCTGGTTCACTCCTCAAATTGCAGCAGTGCCCAGAGCTGGGCTGGTCCAAAGCCAGGAGCCAGGGGCTTCTTCCAGTTCTCCCATGTGGATGCAGGGTCCCAAGGACTTGGGCCATCTTTTGCTGTCCTTCCAGCCACATTAACAGGAAGCTGGATTGCAATAAAAACAGCTTGGACTTGAGCCAACACCCATATGGGGTGCTGGTGCTGCAAGTGGTGGCTTAACTTGCTATGCCACAGTGCTGGCTGGGGTATTCTTTTTTTATGTACTCTGAATATGTTGACTGGTAAGAAAATTTTGTTAATACCTGTGAACTTTTTTTTTTTTTGCAAAAATCTTTGGAGATAAAGCTATTAGCTACATTTCCCATTAACTAGTGCATGCTTCGGTTTAGATGCTGTGGACAGAGACAGTAATAGTAATTTTCCAAGCAGTTGACATGAGTCACCAAAGCTTGATCTTAGACTTACAGGGTGGTGCCATATACAATTTCCTGCCAGAGGCATTTAAATACATTGGTCTTCTTGCTTCAGTGGAAAGTGAGAGGAGAGAGACTTATTTTGTACAATACATTGTTAGAGATGTCTGTGTACTCTACGTGGTATGGTGGTTAAGAGCAAAAAACTTCTTTCAGGTATGGCATGGCTAAGTTCAAATCCTATGCTGGCCATACATGATTTGTTGGCAAATTGTTGCACTCTTAGAATTTCCAGTTTCTTATCTATTTGGCAAATTATATAAGTTTGGAACTTCAAGTTCTTTATCTATCAAGTTATCACTCTTGTGTGAGAATTAAACGAGGTAATGTAGGTAAAATTTTCAGGGGAGTCCCCCGATCTTAGCAGTAGAGTCACGGAGAGAGAACGGAGAACATCAGTCCTTATCACAGTCCCTCCATATTACCATGCCCTAGTCCAGCCCCGTCTGCTTCCTTCTCCCCTTGGACTCACCAGCCTCATCCTTGTCTTCTATTTAACACCTGTTTTTAGTACTTTTAGGAAGTTAATTTCTTCTTTAGATAACAGAGCAAAGGGATAAAAAGGTGACTTTTGATGCATTTCATACTTAATCCACACTGTTGTTAATAAGGAAGGAAGTCAACCCTCTCTCTCCAAACCTCTTGGTTTTTTTGGGTAAGATTTGAGCAAGAATTGAGTCTTGTACACATTAAAACCAATGTCAGAAAAAGAGAAAAAGGTAAATAATTGCTGATATAGTAAAACTATTGTGAATCCAAATTTTATGGTATTTTTGCATGAGTTAGTTTATATAAATGCAAGAGTATAAATTTATTAATCAAATATGTATTGAAACAGACTTTTAAAATATGACTGGCAAATGAAATAGAGATAATGGGAGTAAGTAAAAGTGTAGAAAATTCCTTAACTCACATATGTACTGTATTTTGTTTAACCATTCATAATGAAATAATTACACCTTAAGAAAGTCTGAAAAATAATGATAATCATTAGGAGTATTAAAAGGGGGAAAAACTAGTGGTTTTTTTTTACCCTGAAAAAGTAATGTTTTGCTTATTTGGTGACAGTCAGAAGGATGTGCAGAAGCTCAGCCCTGCCCCAGCCTTCCTTTCCTTCGGAGCCCCTCCCACCTTGTAAAGTGTGAATTGCCCTCCCTTTTTGTACAGAAGATGAACTGTATTTTGCATTTTGTCTACTTGTAAGTGAATGTAACATACTGTCAATTTTCCTTTTTTGAAAATAGAATTGTAACACTATGCGGTGTACATTTCCAGAGCCTTGTGTATATTTCCAATGAACTTTTTTGCAAGCACACTTGTAACCATATGTGTATAATTAACAAACGTGTGTATGCTTATGCCTGGGCAACTATTTTTTGTAACTGTTGTGTAGATTGTCTCTAAACAACGTGTGATCTTTATTTTGAAAAATACAGAACTTTGGAATCTGAAAAAAAAGGGGGATTTTGAAAGCATTGAAGAAGACAAAACTAAGATAACTTACTCTATAATTTTCCACATAGCAAAAAACAGAAAAAGTAGAAATACAGAAATCAGTGAATAGAACAGAGGCTGCAGTGCTCAGTCATGGTAAAAGAAAAACACAAATAGCTTCAAAACTCTGTTTAAAGACACAGATTGAGTTACTCAACAAAATCAAGCTGAAAAATTACTCATACATTATACGGCTAACAAGAAGTGATGCCAAATGTTAACAATGAAGAGGCCAATGTATTATGCAAAACCAAAGGACAATGAGGGAGGTGTGGATATAAAACTAACAATATATGAGAAATAAAGAGAGTAAAGGAGAAGAAGGCTATCTTTAATGAAAGAAATATACATTTGCAAAGGAAGAGAAATTATTATGACATATCATGTGGACCAAGTTAACATCATACCATATAAAATAAAAATTTAGTAGAAGTTAAAAAAATCAATAGAAAAAGAGTTTTGGGAAATTTTACTCACTTATTCTCAGATTTGAAGAATTTAAGCAGACCAGAAAAATAATAGTATAAAACATTATAATGATGCATTTCTTTAATGTTGAAAAACAGATAGAATAATTTAAATTTGTGTTGTTTTTCTCTTCTACTGACTATGTGACCACTCAGTCATTATAAAAATTAAATGAGAGAATATCTATAATGGCATAGGACAGTTCCAGGTATATTAGTACAAACGCAATTATCACCATTGCTATTACTATAATTTTTTAAAATACAAATACAAATTAAAAAATACAATAGAAATTACCCATTCACTCTGCATTAGGATGGATTGTTTCTAAAAATAGCTTTCATACTATATGACAAAGAAAACATCTAAAAATGAACCAATTTCCAATAAAAGTAGATATAAAGAACAAAGTTTTTCTTTTAAAGATTTATTTATTTCAAAGGCAGAGATAGAAAGAAAGAAGGGAGGAGAGGTAGAGAGAGAGAGAGAGAGAGAGACAGAGAGAGAGAGAGAGAGAGAGATGGAGAGAGGAAGAGAGAGAGAGATGGAGAGAGAGAGATTGAGAATTTCCCATTTATGGTTCACTCTCTAAACGCCCTCACTGTCTGGGTCTAGGGCATGCAGCAACTTCAGGAGTCATCATGGCCCACATAGGAAGCAGGACCTTAAGTACTTGAGCCATCATTGTGCTTCATAAGGTGGACATTTTTAGAGCTGGAACTGGAACCTAAGCACTCAGACATGGGATGTAGTCATCTCAAGTGGTGTCATAACCAGTATACCAAGCACTGCCCTCCCGCCCCGAACTTTAAATAGCAATAAAAATAAAGACAGGAAATGATGGTAAAATATAAAAAAAATTATTGTTATTTTGGTAGGGAAAACATGTTCATTCTACTCCCACCCCCACAAGATGTGCATGTCTTGACCCTCAGCATATGTGAATGTTAGGTTATATGCAAAGGAAATTAAAGGTACCAGTTAAATAAAACTTACTGATTAGTTTACTGCAAAATAGCGATTATGGATGGTCAGAGTGATACAACATGAGAAGAATTGGATTTGCTTTCACTGGCTTAGAAGACAAAGAGGCCTTAAGCCAAGGGGACAGAAGAAGCTGGACAAAGCCAGGAATAGATTCTCCCATTGAACCTTCAGAAAGGAAGCAGCCCTGCTCTCACCTTGGTTTTCAGCCGTGTGAACACATCAGACATGTTACCTGCAGAACTGTCAAACGGGCTGCTGTTGTGGCAGAGCAGGTAAAGCTGCCTGAGATGCTGACATCCTATATGCATGTGAGTTGGGGTCCCAGCTGCTCCACTTCCAGTCAAGCTCCCTTGGGAAAGCAGAAGATGGCTCCGTGCTTGGGCCCCTGCCTCTACTTGGGAGACCCACTTGAAGCTCCGGGCTTCTGGCTTCAGCCCGGCCCAGCTGTCTGGGGAATGAACAAGCAGATGGAAGATCTCTCATATTCTCTGTCTCTCCCTCCCTTTCACTCTCTGTAACTCTGCCTTTCAAATAAATAAAATAAAAACAAACCTTTTTTTTTTAAAATGAACTTTCAAAAAATGAATATGTTGTTTTCAGCAACCATTTTGGAGATATTCTGGTATAGCTACAATAGAAAACAAATATACATATATTCAAGAACTTGCCAGTTATAAAAATAATCAGGGGCCAGCGCTGTGGCATAAAGGATAAAGCCACCCGCCTTCAGTGTGGGCATCCTATATGAGTGCTGGTTCGAGTTCTGGCTGCTCCATTTCCGATCCAGCTCTCTGCTATGGCTTGGGAAAGCAATTGAGGATGGCCCAAGTCCTTGGGCTCCTGCACCCATGTGGGAGACCTAAGAGGAAGCTCCTGGCTCCTGGCTTTGGATCAGCGCAGCTCCAGCCATTGCAACCAACTGGGGAATGAACCAGCTGATGGAAGACCTCTTTCTCTCTCTGCCTCTCCTCTGTGTAACTCTGACTTTCAAGTAAATAAATCTTTAAAAAAATAAAAATAATCATTCAAATCATACTTCTGGCAATGATTTGGAAAAGGAAAAACTCAATAAAAATTGAGGGTCAAATTTAATGGAGCTAACAAGAGAAAAAAATCTGCAACTATAGGGAATATTTAAAGCTCTTGAAACATATCTTTTAGAGAAATCTAATTCAATAGAGTTGACTCACAATGGTTACAAAACTGAATTGACTGATGCTCGTAGAACCATGACTGAAACCTGGGAAAGCTAGTCCAAAAAAATAAGTTAAGTAGGCAACTTTATTTGAAGTATAATAATAGGACAATAATAGAAATTCTTGAAACAAAGTATTATTCATAACAGCTTGAGAAGAGCAGGTATTTAGCCTAGCTGTTAAGGTACCCATGTCTTACGTTCAAGTACCTGTGTTTTATTCCCAGCTCTGACTCTTTACACCAGTTTTCTGCTAATGCAAACCCTGGGGAGGCAACAGTGATGACATAAGTGACTGAAATATTGCCACCTTTGTGGGAGACTTGGATGGCCTTCTTAGCTCCAGGAATTAGCTCCAGCTGTTTCAGCCATTTGAACAGTGAACCAGCAGAAGCGAGCTCTGTCTTTTTCTTCCTCTCTTTGTCTTTGTCTCTCTGTCTCTGAAAAAAAATTTGAAAAAAAGTCTCTAAAATATGACAAAGGTGGTGTCACTAAACAGTATGTGTAAGACACACATCAGGAAAAGTTTATTATATACATTATCTTAGACTAAAATACGTATACTAAAGAGTGAAACTTTGTTGCTTAATAATCTGTAGTTTGCAGTATGATGGAGTCATCACAAATTAATAATAAGAAAGTAATTCATTATTCGTAAAAGACAATGAAAAACCTTTTTAGGTAACAGATGATGTTTGATACTTATACTTTCATTTCAAACTAATGTCAGAAAACTTAGAGTTAAATGGCAGGGCTATTTCAAATTGTAAAGGGTTGCTTTGTGACAGATTGGTTGCTCAGGAACGGGACATGTTTTTCCAAATGTTGGATCACTGTACTCATCAGGATGTTGGGTGAATGCCATTGGAGAAATCTTTGATCAGTTAAGCAAAAATATGTTCCTCTGGTCATTCCATCTCTCCTCCCTCCTTATTTCGTTCAAGGGACTCATCCCAGTAAATGAGAATCTTATTAAATTTATTGCTTTGTTTACTATCTGATAATCCTCTAGAATGCATGCTACATGAAGTAGGGGAATTCATCCAATCAATACTGAATCTCCAGCCTGTACATTGCTACATAGTATTCTCTGAAATAAGTCTTGAACTATTTTCCAGGAAATTCAGGGCATATTCCAGATTATTGTTTATTTATAAATCACATAATCTGTGGATTGCATTTTTAGTTGAAATGGAACGTAAAATTTGCCCGGAATCAAGTAGTACAGAATAAAGATCTACAGCTTGCCTCATGTGCTTAAGATATAGGGAACCATCCCAGTATCTAATAATGCTCCTCAGATTTAACCCTGAACTCAAGCACATGGACAACAGAAGGAGATTTTTTTTTACTGTGCCAGGAGGCTAATAGAAAGTCTTGCATAACACATCTTGATCAGATGAAGTTAAGTTCATTGTAATGTATTAATTAGCAAGCAGCCAACCAATTGGTGGAATTCACTATCAGTTACAACTTAATACAGTCTCTGTTGATCCCCTAAGGGAAAATTTCCCTTTATCTTAAGTTGCTTTGTAGGCACAAAATTTTACAGCATCAGGAAGCGTGAGATAGCATGGTGACCAGAAGGCCATTCCGCTAGGAAAACACATAGATGACCAAGAGCCATTGGGATGAAGCTTCTAGTTTTTATTTTGTCTGTTTTCCATGTGTACTTACACATAAACAGTGATTACTCTGCTATTTATTTCTCATTGTTTCCAAACCTGCTATTCATAATATTTGGATTCTTTCATAATTTCATTTGTGCACTTAAATAGAACTAACTGTATTATCACTGATGTCTTCTTTGATATAAGGAAGCAGTAATATACATTACTTGATATTTTATTTAATGGTGTACACATTAAATATCAGGCTGTTAATGCTTCTGAAAAGTAGGGCATCTATTTTTAACTTATATTCTGGTCTGGAAAAGATTTTTTTTTCTCCAGTGGAAATTGCCTTCCATCAGTAGAGTATATGAAAACTTGGGTATTTCAGGGAAACATTGATCCAATAGAGAAGACATAGTTGCCAGGGGAAAAATGCTGAGCACTCAATTTAGAGAAAGAAACTCTCAGTACTTTGCCTAGTACTTAACAGATCATCAATAATATGAAAAAATAAATTCATTCTCTACATGAAATCAAGTAGGCAGCCAGAAATGAACTCTGAGTATTTAAAAAGAAAGAAACTGTTTGGAGGAAATAAATTGTTTATGACTTTCAACAAATAGATTTGTCAGGATACTTTTTGGCTGGTAATAAAAGCTCTAAAAAGAAATGTGGAGGGGAGGACAATGAGGACTGGAAGTAACTACAGAACCCGTAGTATGTGCAGGTGACCACTCAATAGGATTGGTCAACTTTTGTCACCAATTCTTTGGTGAGAAGGAATCATAGAACACTTCACATATTTTTCCCTTCCAATCACAGTTGGTCATTTGTTGTTTTAGTTGTTCAATTATTATATATTTATTGTATACTTCCTGGTACCAGACCCTGTTGTAGGTACCCAACATATAACAAACACATAAAAGTTTATAAAATCCCTGGTTTGATAATGCTTTTGTGTAATGAAGATTATTTAGGTAGTAAGTAAACAAATGTGTAACACACCTGATGTTATGTTCTATAGATCAAATTACAGCAGGAGAATAGGGAATGCTGCAGGGTGAACATGGGACTATTTTTCCATATTTAATCAGGAAAGATTTTGTGGTATACTAGGTTGGAATTGATGTCTGAAAATGGTGAAGAAGTGAGCCACACAAATATATTGGTCAAGAAGGTCTCCAGCAGAATAGGCAGTAATTATAAGGTTCTGGAGGTAGGGATGAACTGTTATGCTTGACAAACATGGCCAGAGCAGAGTGAGTAGAGGAGGGGAGTCATGCCACTAAGTCGCTTGCAGGACATAGTACAGACATTAACTTTTATTCTAAGCCAGAAGGAAAACTATTGGAAAACTATTGTACACTAGAGGGTTCTGAGCAGAGAAATAACATGATCTGCTTTGCATTAGGAAAAATAACCCAATTTGTAGATAGCTGAACTGTAAGAGAGCATTTATGAAAACAACAAGAATGGTACAAAGAGTACTACAACAATCCTGGCAAGAGTTTATGGTGGCTTAGACCAGGATGGTTGCCATGGAGGTAATGACATGGTAAAAATCTGGAGACATTTTGGATGTGAAGCCAACAAGATTTGATCATGGGTTGGATATGGGATGTGAAATACCTGGATGAACTCAAAATTATTTCAAAGACTTGACTTAAGCAACTAACACAGTGTAGAGCTACTAGATATTTCCATGAGATTTTGAGTAGACCATTAGAAATATGAGTTTGGAATTCATGGAGGATCTTAGAGTGAAGATATAAACTTAAGCAATTGTTGTATTTGGAAATCGTAACCTTTTTGAGATCACTTATAAAGTGGCAGGATCATTTTATTTAATCCCTGACACCTAATGGTATTTTATATGTCGAGGTCAAAAAGAATAAGAAAAATAAGCAAGTGACACTGAAAAGAAGTGATTAGGGAGAAAAACAAAACAAAAGATGTTATCCCACAAGCTCAATTTTTAAAAGTATGAAAGGATTTTAAAAATATGGCATCATCAATAGCATTAAATGTTGCTGGGAAGGCTAAGTAAGATAAAAACTGGCAGATGACAGGCCCTCAAAGCTCTGGGATTTCCCTCCTCCATTAAGAAACACCCTTGCTCTTAACTCATGGAATTATTTCTACCCTCTCAAGTATGGCCAGCACCATTGGAGGCAACAGTAGCAACTGATAAACCAAGCAGATGTTATTAACTAAGTAGAAAGTTTGAAAATAGAAATCTCTTGGAAACACAGTCCATGAAAGAGGCCAGGACATTGGGAATAATATAAACAGAGTAAGTGCTTTTTAAAATTTCCAAATTTGACAAAGTAAGTAAATTTAAAGATTCAAGAAGTTGAGTGAGGCTAAACAATGTAAACTCACAGAAACACAGGCCAACATACATCATAATTAAAACTAAAAACTAGGGGGCCAACACTGTGGCAAAGCTGGTAAAGCTGCCACCTGCAGTTCTGTCATCCCACTGTTCAAGTTCTGGCTGTTCCATTTCCAATCCAGTCCCCTGATAATGTGCCTGGAAAAGTAGTGAAATATGATACAGGTGCTTGGACC
This sequence comes from Sylvilagus floridanus, assembly GCA_949820135.1. Lineage (NCBI taxonomy): Eukaryota > Metazoa > Chordata > Mammalia > Lagomorpha > Leporidae > Sylvilagus > Sylvilagus floridanus. The sequence continues at coordinate 97,091,894 of OX463241.1, read as the reverse complement.
CCTGCATTCACATAGGAGACCTGGAAGAAATTCTTGCCTCCTGGTCTTGGATCAGCCTAGCTCTGGACATTGTGGCTATTTGAGGAGTGAACCAGCAAATGGAAGATCTCTGTCTCTCTCTGTCTCTGTCTCTCTCTGTCTCTCTCTCTCTCTATCTCTCCTCTGTAACTCTTCCTTTCAAATAAATAAATAAATTTTAAAAAACCTCTGAAAACTTAGCCGGCGCTGTAGCTCAACAGGCTAATCCTCTGTCTTGCGGCGCCGGCACACCGGGTTCTAGTCCTGGTCGGGGTGCCGGATTCTGTCCTGGTTGCCCCTCTTCCAGGCCAGCCCTCTGCTGTGGCCCAGGAGTGCAGTGGAGGATGGCCCAAGTGCTTGGGCCCTGCACCCCATGGGAGACCAGGAAAAAGCACCTAGCACCTGGCTCCTGCTATCGGATGAGTGCGGTGCGCCGGCCGCAGTGCGCCGGCCGTGGCAGCCATTGGAGGGTGAACCAATGGCAAAGGAAGACCTTTCTCTCTGTCTCTCTCTCTCACTGTCCACTCTGCCTGTCAAAAAAAAAAAAAAAAAAAAAAACCTCTGAAAACTAAAGACAATGAAAAAATTCTTGAAAGCAGCCTAGTGAAAACGAATTTACTATAGAGAATATGAATTTAAGTGACAGCAGATTTTTTTTTTCAAGAAATCATAGAGACCTGGAGATTCTTACTGAAAGCAAAGAACCATCAACTCTGAATTCTGTATTTGACAAAATTATATTTCAAGCACTAAGGCAAAATACTCACCACTTCTATTAAAAATAATGTCAGAAGTAATAGCTAGAGCAATCAGATCAGAGAAAAAAAGTCATCCAAATTGGAAATGAAGAGGTCAATTTGTTCCTGTTGGCAGATGACATGATTTTATACATAGAAAACCCTAGATACTCCACTAAGATACTATTAGAACTAGTAACTAAATTCAGGAAAATTACAGGATACAAAATCAACATATAAGACTTGCTACCATTTCTGTACACTAAGAGTGAACTTCATGAACAAACAGTAAACAGTTCCATATCTAAAAGCTACAAAAATAATGATACCTAGGAATAGCCAAGGAGATGAAAGAACTCTACATTGAAAACTATGACATTGATGAAAGAAATTGAAAAAAAAAACAAAATAAATGGAAAGATATTGCATGTTTGTGGATTGAAAGAATTAATATTATAAAAACGGCTATACTACCCAAAGAAATCTACAGATTTAATGCAATCCTTATCCAAAAACCAGTAACAATCTTCATACAAGTAGAAAAAATAATCCTAAAATTTATATAGAACCTCAAAAACCCTCATAAAAATAACAATGAGAAGTAAGAATAAAATTGAAAATATCATGCAACCTAGCTTTAGATATATGACAAAGCTATAGAAGCCAAGACATCATGGTACTGGGATAAAAACATATACATATACCAATGGAGCAGAATAGAGACCCACAAAATGAATCCACATACCTACAGCCAGCCAATTGTTTATACAGATGTAAAGAATATTTGGAAAATGACGGTTTCTCAATAAATAGCACTAGGAAAATGTAATATCCACTTGAAGTTGAATGAGGATAGACCCTACCTTTTCCATATAAAATAATCAACTCCAAATGATTTAAAGACAAATAGAATACCTGAAACCATAAAATTACTCACAGAAAATCTGGGAGAAATGCTTCACAGCACTGAGCTGGGCAAGGATTTTTTTTTTCTTTTTTTAATATAAGACTATAAAAATACAGACAACAAAAGCAAAGATAGACAAATGGAATTATACTAATCTGAAAGCTTTTGTACAGCAATGGTAACAATCAATGAAATGAAGAGAAAACCTATAGAATAGGGAAAGCTTTCAAACTATACCTTGAACAAAGGATTCATATGCAGAATATTTTAGGGATTCAACAGTAAAAACAAATAACATTTTAGAAAATAGGCAAAAGATCTTAAGACATTTATCAAAATAGGACATACAAATATGCAAAAATGCTCAGAATCACTACACATCAAGGAATTGTAAGTCAACACCACAATTAGATATCTTGTCACTCTAGTTAAATTGACTGTTATCAAAAAACCAATGTAACTGTGCAAACTGTGTAGAAGAGGTAATGTTTGCATACCATTGGTGGGATGTAAATTTTTGCCTCGAATGTGTAAAAAGTACACCTTCCTCAAAACATTAAAAACAGACCATCAGCCTAACTACTGATTATATAACCAAAGGCAATGAAATCATTAATGCCAAAGAAATTTCTACACTCCCATGTTTTTTGCAGTACTAATTCACCATAGCCTAATAATAGATGAACAGATTAAAAAAAAAGTGGTACTTCTATATAATGGAATACTATTCAGCTATAAAATATGACTGAAGTAGTGTCATTTGAAACAATATGGACTAATCTGGAAGGCATTATTTTAAGTGAAATAATCCAGACAAAGAAAGACAAATGCCACGTAACTTCGGTCCTGTGGAATATCAAAAAAGATCATCTTTCAGAAGTGAAGACCATGAGTAGTTAAGACTAAGGAAGAATTGGGGAGGGGAGAATAAGGAGAATTTGCTCAATGGGTACAGACTTTAAATGTACACACTATCAGATGATAGAATTATGTGAAAAGATGTTCAACCCCATTAGCTATCGGAAGGATACAAATTAAAATCACAAAGAGAGTGGAGGACATTTGGTGTAGTGTTTAAGACACAGCTTGGGATCCCTGCAACCCATATTGTGATGCCTGGGTTAGAGTCCCACCTCCACATCCAGTTCCATCTTCATGCTAATGCTCACTCTGAGAGGCCACAGATGATGGCTGAAGTAGTTGGTCTCCCTTTGGGAGACCCAGGTTGAATTTTTGATCTCTGTCTTCAACGTGGTGCAGCTGTGTCTGTTGTGGGCATTTGGGAGGTGAACTAATGGATGGGAGACCTCTGTCTGTCACATTCTCTGTCTTCCTTCCTTCCTTCCTTCCTTCCTTCCTTCCTTCCTTCCTTCCTTCCTGATTTCATTTATTTATTTATTTGAGAGGTTGAATTACTGACACAGAGAAGAAGAGACAGAGAGAGAGAGAGAGAGGTCTTCCATCCCCTGGTTCACTTTCCAAATGGCCACAATGGCCAGAGCTGGGCTGATATGAAACCAAGAGTCAGGAGCTTCCTCAGGTTTCCCATGTGGGTTCAGGGATGGAAGCACTTGCGACATCTTCTACTGCTTTCCCAGGCTGTAGTAGAGAGCTGGATTGGAAGAGAAGCTAGGACTAGAATTGGCGCTCACATGGGATGCTAGAGCCACAGGTGGAAGCTTAGCCCACTATGCCACAGCACCAACCCCTCTCTACCTTTCAAAATAATAAAAGAAATAAAGAAGAAACAGAAAAACTACAAAATTACATCATTACAAACTGACAAGGATAGCTAAAATAAGAAAAGTGATAAATCACATATGGCTTTATACAAACAGATGACACTCATAATACTAATGAGAAAGTAAAATGGTAATCACTGTGAAAAAAATGTTTGGAAACTTCTTGCAAAACAAAATGTACAACTTTCTATTATCTAGAGATTATACTATTGGGCGTTTATTTCAGAGAAACAAAAATGTTCACATAAAACCAGTGCGTAGGAGTGGTCACTGTGGTGAGGCAGGTTAAGCTACCACTCAGAAAATCTATATCCCATATCGGGTTTGAGTCTCAACTGCTCGGCTTCTGTTTCAGTTTCCTGCTACTGTGCATCCTGGGAGACATTTGATGAGGGCTGACATGCTTGAGTCTTTCCTGCCTTCAGCCTGGCCCAGTTTTGGCTGCTGCAGGCATTCTGGGAGTGAACCACTAGATGAAATATTTCTCTTTCTCTTTCTGCCTTTCAAATAAAAATAAGATAAATACAGTTTTTTCTAAACCAGCACAATTATTCAGAGCAACTTTATTTATAATAGTCCCAGATTAGAAATACCCAGTTTTTCAACAGATGACTGGTCAAAAAATGATGATACACACATCCTACAGAACACTACTCACCAAAGAAAAGGAATGGACTATTTATACGTCTTATGTTTATATGACAATGTTTGAATTTCTAGAATGAAAAAATAATTTGTTTAAAATCTATGTTGTGAATTAATACTATAACTAGTACTCCAACAGTATTTTTCACTTTGTGTTGCTATGTGAGGGCAAACTGTTGAAATCTTTACTTAATATATAGTAAACTGATCCTCTGTATATAAAGAGAATTGAAAATGATCTTGATGTGAAGCAAGGGGAGATGGAGTGGGAAAGGGGAGGGTTGTGGGTGGGGGGGAATTTATGGGGGGGAAGCCATTGTAATCTATAAGCTGTATTTTGGAAATTTATATTCTTTAAATAAAAGCGTTATATAAAAAAATAATAAAAAAATAAAATCTATGTTGTGTAATTTCAGTAATAGAACATTTTGCAACAAAAAATTGTCAAAACAGAGAACACATTTGTGATTGTTAGGGATTAGGGTACGTGGATTCCAAGCAATTGGCCATCTGCTCTTTCCCAGTGACATTAGCAGGGAACTGGATCAGAAGCTAAGCTGCCAGGGCACCCATATGGGATGCCAGCGTAGCAGGCAGCAGACTAACTCACTGTGCCACAACGCTGGCCCATTGGTAACACTTTTTATACCTGCATGTGAATCTAAAAATTGCAGAACAAATACAAGTGTTAATGGCAAATTTTTAGTATCTTAGCTAAGAATATTGTAATAATTTAGTTAGGAGTCATATAGCTAACTCATTTGTTCTAGTCTAATGTCTCTGAGAGTTGTTCATCTTTCAGCAGATATTTGAGGAGCTTCATTCATGTTTTAAGACTTCATGAACTGTAACTTTTTATCTATGTCAAAATTCCTTTCTCTCTCCTTTTAATGGTAATAGAAATAAATAAGGAAGAGAGAAAATATAGTTTTCAAATATTACTTTGGTGACAGCTGGAATGCTATTTAATCAGAATTAAACTACCAAAGAAAATAATAGTAACAGAAAAAGAAAAAAAAAACTCCAAAGGGTAGAAAAGAACTGTAAATTAATAAGCACCAGCCCAAGAGAGCTGAACAAACAGCCTTCATTTATTTCAAATGATGACCAAAACCACGAATGAAATAATGAGAGGATAAGAATAATATATTAATTGAGTCACTGTCTCCATTTCTTCCTGGGAAAATGGAAAAACACAAAACACACACACTCAATAGGACACACTGAAATCCCTTTAGAGATGTCTCATTTCATTGGGAGACAGGAAATGACTTAAATAGCCTTTATGGTATTCTTAAGAAATAAATAACCTTGAGAGATGAAATGATGTAAATCTTAAATAGTTGTGTTCTGTGAAAATGTAGAGAGGAGTTCTGTAGCTGCAGATCTTTTATCTAAAAATAAACAAAAGAGAGCGATTATTCATTGCTCTGTATGAAACACTGAGAAATTACAGTTGCATCATTTTTCAGAATTCTGAAGTACACAGTATTTTCTTTGCAACACCTTTCCCAACATGAATACACCCCTTCTACATGAATAAAACCATCTGTGCTTTTTTCAAAGCAGATTGCTTGATAGACAAACTTTAAGAATAACAGTCTTAATCACAAAGTCATGTGTCCATGATTTAGTTTTGCTTTCTTGCTTTCCTTTTAACACCTTTGTCATGTGAGAAAATTAATTGTATATATTTATATCCATTTCACCTTAACGCAGAGACTTAGTCTATCTGAATTATTTGTTTATCTTTCTTATTCATTTTACTGAGATTTGGTCTGATTGTTTTTATCTCTTTAAAAATTATCTCTAAAAAACTATCTCTTTAAAAATCTGTGTTGCTCTAATCTATTTTCTGAAAAGGTATATAAATCCTTATTCTTGAAATCTGAACTGCTTTTCCAAGAAGAATTCTCCTATCTTTCATGTCGTACTACTGTGTATTTTTTTTCTAGGGATGCTGTAGCAGACTGGAGCAAACTAGGTGGTTTCAAACAACAAAAATTAACTCTCTCCCAATGAAGAGTAGGAGCTCCAAAATCAAGGTGCTGGCAGAGCCGTTCTTCCTCTGTTTCTTGGGAAGAAATCTTCCTTGGCTCTCCTATTTTTCTGGTGGTTACTAAAAATCCTTGTTATTTCTTTGTTTGCAGCAGCAATTACTCCAATCTTTATTCCATTGTCACATGGTGTTCTTTTTGTTTTCACATTTTCCTCCTCTTATAAGCATATCAGTCTTTACATTTGGGACTACTTTAATTCAGTATGCCCTAATCTTAACTTGATTACATCTATGAGCATCCTATTTCCAAGTAAGGACACCACATTATGGGGGTTAGAATCTGAATATTTCTTTCTTGGGGTGCACAACTCAACAGGCAATAATTGTGAAAACACACTTTAGTTCATGCTGGTAGATTATGATAAGGAAGATATTTATTAGCTTAAGTTCACATGTCACTCTAATATTAATGAAATGTTCCATGATTGCTGTTTTCCTAATGTAATCGAACTGATTTTAAGAACACAAAATTTTCAATCTTTCTCACTTATAAAACTATGTGGTCTTGAATATAAAATAGTTGGGGGCCCGCTCTGCGGCATAGCATAGAGGTGTTAGCATCCCATTTGGGTTCCAGTCAGGTCCTGCTCCTCTTCCAAACCAGCTCCCTGCTATGGCCTGCTATAGCCCAAGCAGTCATATGGGAGATCTAGAAGAACTTCCTGACTCCTGGCTTCAGATTGGCCCAACTCTGGCCATTGTGGCCATTTGGGGAGTGAACCAACAATGGAAGACTTTTCTGTCTCTCCTGTCTGTCTGTAACTCTACCTCTCAAATAAATAACTAAGATCTTTAAAAACAATATAGAGTTGTTAAATCATTGTCAGAGTTGAGCATATTTTACATGGTACTTGGAATAATCATTTTTGTTTCTATATGGTTGATTCCTGTATATGATTCAAATTTGAAAAGCATAAAAGGAGATTATCCTTCATCCTCCATGTTCCAACCATCAAATTTCCTTCCCTAGAACTGAATACTGTAATTCATACCCTTTCACTTAGCATTAAATGAAACTCTTTTTTCCTATATTTCCCCTCTAGGCACTGTCCTGTTTCTCTGGTCTCCATTAAGGTCAAACACCTCCAACAAATTATCCATCTTCATTGTTTTCTATGAGTCAGCCCACCCTCCCTCTCCATGATTACAGTGGAGTACCCCACACCATCTAAATAGTTGTCATCTGCTTCATGGTCAGTGTCACTTGATCCTACGTCCTGTATATCACTTCTCCCTATTAATCATCGTGTATCCTTATGTGTTTGTTGGTTATTTCTCAAAAAAGAATGTAAACTCCATAAGAGCTGGGACATTGACTGTCTTAGTTGCTGTTTTATTCCCAATAACAATTCATTGATGAAAAATGGTATTCACTGTAGTTTTAATTTGCACCTTTCAAATTTTGGGGAGGTTGATTTTTTTTAAGATGTTTAAAATGTATTTGTATTGTTACCATAACATACTATCTGTCCATATCCTTCACCTAGTTAAAAATCAGGCTTTGGTTTTATTCTCTTTGATTTGTAGGAATTTGAATATTAAGGGGATTAGGTCTTTTACTCTGACATGCTCCTTACCATCATGCCTCATCCTTTTCCTTTGTTCTTCAGCCTGTCTCATTTGGATTTAAAAGTTCTTTCTATTTTGCTATACTTTTAAAATACCCTGTCCTTCTGTTCAGAGTTTATGGTTTAGGTACAGGCAGCATCACCTTCATGGCTCCTTCCTTTGGCCACCTCCAGGCCCAAGTAGATTTCCTGTGTATTCAGTTACTAGTAAGGATAGGGGATTTCCATAAGTCAATACTATTTCTGTCTTATATATATCATCAAAACATACAAATTTGTTGTCAGCAACATGGAATATAAAGAGATTACTTGTGGAAGAATATGATTCCACCTCTCTGCTATCCCTGTGACCACTCATTTCTGGTTTTGCTTTCCTTAACCCCAGAACTTTGAGCCAAATTGGTTAATCTTACTTAGCAACTGTTGAAGATTTTTCAGGTAATAATATTGGTACCTATTAATATCATATCCTATTTTAACTTTATGTTTATAAATTACTTTAAAAGATTTTAGAAAGAAATAATATATATAAAAGACTGGTACATATACTATTAAATGAGTTTTTTCATGATAAAATGAAAATTATCTAAAATGATGTTTCATTAATATTGTCTGAAGCTAAATATAAAAAAATTATGGTATAATTTTCAAAAAACTAAAAGAAATCTTTGATTATCTGTAGTATTTCCCAGATGTAACTCAAAAGAAAAATGCATTAAAGTATTTGTATATAATTATATTAAGCTATAGCCACATCTCAGAGTAGAATTTCTGATTCAATATTTAAAATTCCTAATAATAAGTAGATGATTTATTTTGTGTGAAAACTTGTAAGTAAACCTGGACTCTCACTAGGCACACTATGTTGGATAACAGGAGCACAGAATAGGGCTCTTGTAGGATTTCAAATGTAGTGTGTGAACTTCTGATAAATCGAAGGGAAAGCTCACAAACCATAATCTTGATGCAACATTCCTAGGAGAATGAGATATTTGGAGGACAAAGTTTTATCAACTACTACAAATAAATTAAAGTGTTTTAAATTTTAACTTATACTTGAATCCAATAGACAAAAGAAAAATAATTTTCATTTTATATTAATTGTACTGGAATCACATTTTATATACATAATTTTATTTAGAAAAATGCTATATGGGATCAATATAACAAAAGTCAGGATTGGTTTTTGTTGAAATTTCATAAAGTCTGATGATATTTCATTAAAGTTGAGGAGAAAAGTTAAAGTGAATCGAAATGAAAAAAAAAAGGATCAAACTAGCCAAGTACTACTTTCACTTTTTGAAGTAATGATAATTATGCTACTACTAATAAATTCATTATTAAGTACCTATTACATATGCCATGATTTTTTGGGACACTGGAATGAGTGAATGAATTGAAATAATTTACCTTTATTTTAAAATTATTACATATTCTAGGTCGGCGCCGCAGGTCTAATAGGCTAATCTTCCGCCTTGAGGTGCCAGCACACCGGGTTCTAGTCCCGGTTGGGGCACCGGATTCTGTCCCAGTTGCCCCTCTTCAAGGCCAGCTCTCTGCTGTGGCCCAGGAGTGCAGTGGAGGATGGCCCAAGCGCTTGGGCCCTGCACCCCATGGGAGACCAGGAGAAGCACCTGGCTCCTGCCTTCGGATCAGCACAGTGCACCGGCCACAGTGGCCATTGGTGGGTGAAACAACGGCAAAAGGAAGACCTTTCTCTCTGTCTCTCTCTCTCTCACTGTCCACTCTGCCTATCAAAAAAATTATTACGTATTCTAGTATTAATATCTTTAGGATCCTTGTATATTTAGATAAGAATTCTAAATATTATTTGTAAAAGAGACAAGCAACATGGTACAGTTTAAAATTTACTTGGCGAAGTGAGAGAAATACACAGGAACATAAGTACTTTATTAAGAGAAAGTAGGTCAGAAATGTAAACCAGGAGTTGCAAACCTGCTTTTCCAGAGATAGACCAGAGGCTGCAAGGGAGAGACAGCATATGGGCAGGAGAGCAGCAATGCTGGCCACACAGGTGAGCAGACACCAGAGTTGGCCAAAAGGCTGCCAAGAGTGTGGGGGTGAACAAGGTGGCTCCACACCTTTTATTCACTTCCAAAGGGGAGTGGTGACATAGTCTGATTAACAGGTAGGCGTATACAGGTGAGATCAGGTAGGGGTGTGAGATCACACAGTGGGCATGGGGAGGGATGTGTGGTTTTCCAGTTCGTGAATCTAATTAATTTAATCGTATCTGCCTGCCTATATTAGAATGATTTTAATAGTTTAACATTCTAACTAGTTCCTTGAGCTAAACCTTTCAGATTTCAATAGAACATTTATTTCCATAGAAAATACCTGGCCACATCTAAACTATTCTTGTATCTCTGTTCTGGATATCTAATTCTTTCCTTTTTTCTTTGTTTTTTTCTAAAGTTTCTGGTCAGTTCTTGTCACTTCTGTAATCTTTTCTAATTCATTTGATACAAGATCTTATATAGAAGAAATAATTATTTCTTAGATTAATAAATTTTTGGTACTTTAGTATCAATGATGAAACTAGCATTCAAGATGTGCTATGAATATGCTTTCAAACACATTTGTTCCTATAAAACACTAAAAATGTGAATCCAATATCATAGGAATTCTCATGGAGGGAAGTAATATAGATTCCTCTAACTGCAGAATAGACCTAATTCAACTTAGAAACTGATGTCATTGCAAGAGTCAAATCTGTCTTGAGTAGAGTTGCCAGATTTAGCAAATTGAAAGAGCAGATCCTCAGTTAAATTTAAATATGAGACAAACAATACGTTTTTAGTATAAATATGTTGGTAACCAAATTTAAATGTGGCTAGGTTTCCTGTATTTTGTTTCTAATCTTGAAGTGTAGCTTAGTCCCTGCTCATTTTGAAGGCCAACATTGGGTTCATTAATGGAGAAGTTAGTGGGCACACTGCCACTTTGTGGCAGCCACAGGCAACAGCATTACTGCTCTGGAGAGGAAGTGCTGCTAGGTCAGTGATCAGATGTTCATTTTCATTGTACATAATATACCAGATACCAACATGTGTGGACATAAGCTTCAAAGAAATAAGTATGGAAATTGCCATGCTTATATCCAATAACATTGGTTTTAGTTGGCATGAGAGCAAGATTTATCTCCTTTCTGAAGAACCGATATCCCAACCTTACCAGATAATGCATTAGAGTAATGGGAGGATGATTATACCCATGAAGATTGCCACAAAAAAAAAAAAAAAATAGGTGGACTATTCTCGTGTGGCAGCATTTATAAAGGACCGCTTATAAGAACAAGATGTTCTGAACTGCCAACATAATTTTGCTTTTACTTAGCAGTATCAAAACAATGTTTGCTTTTACAACACCTTTAAGGTAGTCACTTTATCAGTAAAGACAGGAAAGGATAAACTAATTTCCTGAAAATTGCACGTTGATCAGCTCAAAAACAGACCTGGCATGAAAAGTAAAAGTTCCCTAACATCCAACTCTTGAAGGCTGTCCTTAACCAAGAACCACTATTGATTTCTGAAATGAGCCCTGATTAAGCACATTAAAATATTATTTCAGAAACAGTAACCTTACACAGGGAAGTGGTAATCTTGTGATGATTTAAGATATCCTTATGGATATTGGAAAGTCCCAATTTAAAGGTTCTCAGAAAGCTTCAGAATCTACAAAACAAATAGAAATTTCAAACATTCAGTTGCCTTTGTCCTGTATTTTTTTTTTTTCTTACTAAGTTGTTTAGTTTATATGGTTGCATACTATGGAAGACTGACTATTCTTGACTACTCTTGAAAAATGGTGGTTTCTTTTATCCTTGTAAGGAAATATTTGAAAGTTAATTGACAAAAGCTATCTGCCAAATACTTATTTACTAATATTATAAAACTATTTTCATTAGACTTTAATTTTGTGTGGCTTTACTTCAGTACCCAAATCTTAACAATAAAGAATGATAAAAAGTGGACATTTCAATACACTCCAGATTATTATTCCTAAAATATTGTATTTTCTCTATTGCAAACTATTTGAAGCTTATTTTACCCTGAAAAATCAGAAGTAGTAGGCCCTGAGCTATGAAACTTAAGAAAATAATCAGGATACTCTTAACAGGAAATCACAGTCTTACTAATTGTCAAGCACAGGCAAACCCTGGTTGATTTTCCATAAACCTCAATTGGCTATAAGACTTTATTAAGAGTGTTTCAGTTGGACCTGGATTAACATTTCTAATGACTAGAATTTTCAGTAATTTGTCTACAGACAGTTGATAATGTGAAGAACATGTGTACGTCACATTAGTTAGTCTAGTTATCTGCTAAACACAACTTGGAACCTTCTCATAGAAGCAAAATGGAAAGGCCACCCTGACCTAACTGACTTACTGTCATAGCTGTTGACCTTACATAACACTTTAACAATAAACTGCATGTACCAGAAAATCAGTGGTTAGTGCAGAGAAGAGTGATAATATGAGACTGAGTAGGGACTGTGAACAGACTGTAATACATCAACACAACTTCTTTTGGTGTATCTGTTTGATTTGTAGTATACAAAAAGATGATTACCATGAATTCAGACAAAATCAGTACTTTTCAGAATGCTGTACTAAACTACAGGTTTGTGTCACAAAATAAGTTGGTGGTGGTATTGGAAAGTGAATGTTTCTATTTTAGGAGTAGCTGATTATAATCTCAGGATTTCTTTTGCTACCTTTTCCCATAGAAACATGCCAACTTCTAAGGCTAAGTCTTTGCGATTTTCAAAGTAGGGACATGTGTGTTTTCCTATTTGTTTTACACATTGTTATTTCTTTTCCATCATCCGTATGCATTGTTCCCTCCTCCTTTTTTTGCGTATTTGAATATCAGCCAGTTCCAATCTAACCACTTTCTTTCTATTCCTAATTCAAATGATGTCATAAAAACATTTGGTCATAAAGAGTTTCTGCAGGAACTCACACACCCAGCCACAGAAATCGTCCTTTGACAATGACTAAAACTTGAAGAATATGAACAATGTGGATAATTAGCAGACACCCAAGTCCATTTTAAACTTAGACTTCATTTTGTAAAGATGCAAGCAATATTACACCTTTTCAAATGAAGTTATTTAAATTCAGTTCTAGGTAAAGTGAAATCCAATGGAAGAAATAAAAGGGAAAAATATTCATTTTCAAGTGTGTGTATATTTTCCCAGACTTAAACAAAATACAAGTTCTGAAACTCCCAACAGTTAGAGTGTTATTTTGACAATGGGTTCAATTTTGATAACATGAGAATGATTTCCTGGGGAAAAGTTAGCACTTGAAAACACCAGCATCATCTGAGAACCTGCCTTGCCTTGATCAACTATCATGGATTACCAATCACTAACAGGAACAGGCTGTGGAAAGTTAATTTCAGAACTGAAATGATTAAAAAACCATGGTGAAGACATTCATAGTTTCATGCCCTGAAATTCTGGCAATGTTCCTGGATCTATTCAGGACCTCAGAATTATTAATAATGTTTAAAAAGTGGTTCTGGAACAAAAAAAATTGAAATTCTACCCATAAATACAAAACAGACCTTTCTGCTTTTTATAATGTTTCATCTGATTCCAATTTTGTCATTTAAAATCTATTTTCAGCATTACGGTCTTTCTCACCTGTTCTTGTGCTTTAAGCCAACGTTTTCTTAACTCCAATTATTGGCACTAAGGCCATTTTTAATGTTCTAAGGGTCTCCGATTTCAAATGCAGATATGTGAAAGGTGAGAAACTGACATATGGGAAAAGGCACTGCAGGAAAAAATTTCCACTGCTTTATGAATCAACTCAAAGGCTTTCCGGGCCTTCCCATCCTTTCAGAGGGCTTGCTGCCTTCTCCCTGGAGTCCCCATCACCACCCGCAGATGCTGAGCCCATACTTCTCTATGAGTCCCCAGAGAAGGATGTTCTTGTTCTTATTTGACACTGTAGAAAGTAGAACACTGATCATGAAGCAGAACTACCCACTAATGTGTATTAAGCAAGTTTCAATTTTTGTTGAAATGATGAATGAAGGAAAAGATTATCATAGTACTGAGGATCTCTCTGTGTACTTTCTGGAAGTAGTGAGCTAATTAATTTTCAGCTAAATACTGAGTGGTCAAGATTGAATGCATTAGATTAAAAACCAATCAGAATTTATGAACCTGGAAAATGTACTTTTTAAGTTATGCAGATATACTTCTGTTATTCTTTTTTTTTTTTTGACAGGCAGAGTGGACAGTGAGAGAGAGAGAGAAAGGTCTTCCTTCCGTTGGTTCACTCCCTCAATGGCCGCTGCAGCTGGCACACTGCCGCCTGCACACCATGCTGATCTGAAGCCAGGAGCCAGGTGCTTCTCCTGGTATCCCATGGGGTGCAGGGCCCAAGCGCTTGGGCCATCCTCCACTGCACTCCCGGGCCACAGCAGAGAGCTGGACTGGAAGAGGGGCAACCAGGACAGAATCCAATGCCCCAACCGGGTCTAGAACCTGGTGTGCCAGCGCTGCAGGCGGAGGATTAGCCTAGTGAGCCACGGCGCCGGCCTACTTCTGTTATTCTTACACAAAGAAATTTGCTTTGTAATCTTTTTGATTTTAATGCTTTTTTCTATTACTTTGGGAACTTTGTGATTATTAGTCAATATTCTTATTTGCAAATGACAGAAACAAACAAGTTAAAAGGAGGAATCTAGGGGCAGGTATTGTGTCATAGGGAGCTAAATTATCACTTCAGATGCCCTCTATTTCATATAGTATTACCTGGGGTTAAGTCATATCTTTGCTTCTGATACAGCTTCCTGCTAATGTGCACCCTGAGAGGCATAAGATAATGATTCAAGTCCTTGGGTCCTTGTCACTCACATGGGAGACCTGAGTGAAGTTCCTAGCTTCTGGTTTCAGCCTGATGCAACACTGGCTATTTCTTGGCATCTGGGGGTAAACCAGGAGACAAAATCAATCTCTCTCTCTCTCTCTCGCTCTCTCTCTCTCTGTGTGTGTATGTTTGCGTGTGTGTTTCAAATAATTGAATAAACTTTTTAATACAAGCAGGAATCTTGATGGAAGAACTGGCCTTGGATCTCAAAATTGAAGTTTGTCTCTCTTTTGGCATTTTCTATTTGTCCTTATACTCTCTTCCTACACATGGGTTTTCCTTACTCATCTGATAGAGACCATGACTACATGGCAGTCCTGGCCTCACATCCTAAGACTTCCACTCCGAGGGAGGAACAATGTGTTGATCACAAGCTTTGATACAAAATCAGAGGAAGTATTAATGAAATCTAGCTTTGGTTCTGTGCCTTCTCCTTAAACAGTCACTGAAGACTTCCTGGACTATGTGCCTGCCTTTGAAATATGTTGTAGGATATTTTAAGAGAAAAAAAGAAGGGAGACAAAGATATTGGTAAAAACAAGGAGAAATGTCATATTTTCCCTTTATTTGCTTGTGTAAAATCTCTCATTTCCAACCAGACTGAAAAGACTTTGTCTAGTTTTTAACAAAGATACTAATGAGATTAATAATCCAAAGAAGGCCTTCCATGGTGACTGAGAGGGTCCCAGATGGAGACTGATAAAGAAAGAGTGTGCAGAATAGAGGTACTGAAGAAGTAAAGATTTGGGTCACAAAGAAGTAGGAGGCAGGAATTATTTCCTAGCCAAGGGTTCTGGTTCACAGGACAAAACAGTAGTTACCAGGGTGTTGATTTCTATTATCTCTGATAGTCAGGCTGTATTATGAAAAACACACACAGTTCAAAATACTGTTCATGAAAGGACATCCAATAATTGACTCCTGAACCTTGCCTTTGAACCTAACCTCTTTTGTGATATAATGCAGTTTTGTCATATATTCATATACAGAAGGAAAAAAGTCATAAATGAAGATTTTCAATACTTTTCTGAACTACTTTTTGTTGCACTGACAATACAACTAAGCTTCGACAATTTTGTGTGTGTGTGTGTATGTGCGTGTGTGTAATTTGAGCTTGTGGAGCTAAGTTTTACTAAGTTTCTACTTTTACCAAGTTCATTTTCTTCAATAATAATCCAGAATTTTTTCTTTTTCTGTTTTTATAGACTCAAAGCAATTAGGTGGCATGCTGTATTGCTATGTTGCAGAGCTGGTAGAATTGAGTGTACTAAGACTTTCCAGCTTATTTTTATCATCTATCAAAATAGTTTCTTTACATTTATAATACCAACTTCACCATAACTATCATAGTGTGAAATTTTTTACTAAATCATTCTACTTAACAGATTTCCTTAGCATTCCTTTATTAGTATCTGTGATACCAACAGAATATTTTACAGTCATTTTGAATTCTTTGCACACAGGTTTTGACTGGCATGTGGATAAGCACATAATGATGCTCATTGTCCATGGAAAAAGTGGTTGTTTCAAGAGAAGTAAGGTCCTATACAGTTCTTGGGTGACATTTAGGGATTCACTGGACACACAACTTGTTTGCTTTACCAGAATCCAGGTATTGAAGTAATCAAGGCCTTGCAATACCTTGTTGACTTTTTCCTGTTTTCAATATTAAGAAGAGTAAGTATTTATCAGGAATAAACTAAGTAATTATCTAGAATGTCTAGGCACATCAATTTTAAGAAGATAATGTCAGAATTTAAATAAAATTCTATAAAAATGAAAATCAAAGGCTTTTCTAAATGTCTAAAACAGACAATGATTTTCAGGCAGTTAGTTTTCCCAGCTACTCTGAATCTACAGGTGAGATTTATTTCTGTGGAAAAGACTTATAATTCATTACTTCATTTAGTAAATATTTCTTGTGCAATTATTAATTCTGAAGAATACATTATTCAACCCCTAAGGGCAATCTAATCTGTGTTCCCTAATTGTCTTCTAAAATCTCAAAGTCATGACCACTCACAATAATATTGATAGGTTAACAATGAGTTTTTCATTTGCAAGTGTGAAAAATGACCAGGTATCATTGCTAGGCCACATTTAACCAATTTGGATAACTAGGATGGTTTTAATTCAGTTCATTTTCATGTTATTCTTTGTATAATGATTGACTTTATACAAAGCAATTTCATATTCATTATTTCATCATGATCTCATGACAAACATATGAAGTAAACAGGGAAAGTGTTTATAGGGTCTCCTTTTGTCAATGAGCTCAGAGAGGTTAAAGGAACTTGTAAGGTCAAGAAGTAAGTAAATGGAAGAGCTGACCTGAACACAGGAAGTCTAAACCCAAGGTCACTCTCCCTGAAAACCTGCTGAGTCATATCAGTCAGAGAAAAGAGCAGACCTGCCCATCCAGTTTCATGTCAGATTGTTTGCTTCTGGTTCATAAACTCCAAAGGACCCAGGTAAACCAGGAGAACAGTGAACATGATCAGTTGCTCATTACAGCTATTCTAATTGCAGCTCTGTTTAAAGGGAAACCTTTTATGAATTCTAACGAGGCTCTTGAAGACTACTATCTTTGAACATTTATTTTCTTGCTTGTTTGAATTTAAATATCTGCAGATACTCCTGGCAAAATAGGCTGTTTTCTCTGGAATTCTTAACCATGTCACTGATTAACTGTTAAGATAGAATTACTTCTGAGGTTAAAATAAACTCTTGAGATTTACTGGTTCACTGCATCCACTTCCTCAAAAACTCTAGTAGTTCATGCTTGTGAAATTTCCTTAACTTGACCTAAGTTACTTGATATGGAAAATCAACTACAGTAATCAAATTCTTTAAACATCTCACCATTTCCCTATTTGGGCAACTGGGAAATCATGTCAGTGGGCTTATTTAGAACTTTAGTATGGTGATTGGCAGAAGACCTGTGGAATTAAAGCAAAACAAAATGAAAATTCTACATCAAATTGTCAATCAAAACAAATAAGAACACTGGCCATTCTAAAACATACATCCACTAAATTTATTCTATTTTCAGGCTTGTATTTTACTTTTTTCCCACATTAATAGCAATACCAAATTTGAATGTGTTTCTTTTCTTAGTATCTTCCAGTGAATTCTAATGACAATCATTTCTCACCACACATGCATTTAGGGATAGAGTAATATAACATTTAATAAAGCCTACACAATCCCAATGCATAACACATGTTTGATGATTGTGAGCAACTAGAGCAGCAGTGTACCTATAGGTGATTAAAAAGACTCCTTAAGTTCTAAAAGAAATATTGAACATGTACCTCTTACATCATGCACAAAATCTAATCTAATGCTAAATACCTCAATATGCTTTACAGAGATCTTTTCTTCAACAAATCTAACCTCAGAATTTTCTTGAAATGTATTGAAATCATTTTCAAATATTTACTATATATCAAATATACCCCTTGCCATGCCATTTTGTCCAAAAGGCTTTGATTTGATCATTTAACTTTTCTGAATGTTCTTTGAAACATATTATATATCTGAGCCACCATAAAATACCATTCTTGCAATTTTGCCAATTTCAAAATGCTCCATTGCATAGTTTATCATTGGTGTTCTCCATTTCCTTTCTTGATTCTCTTTGAGAATCAGCCAAGCAAATACTAGCTAAATTTATTTGCATTTATTAATGTGTCTTAGCTTGAACATTTCATACTGAGGGGAAATCACAGAGCCAGAAAGAATAAAATCCAATTCTTGGCTGAGATTCTGGTAGCATGGGGTAATACTAGATGAAAAATAGAGACTAAGGGAATGTAAACTCTAGTTTATTCAGTTGAACTGATTTTCTTCCTATTAAGGTACATTCTGTTAGATAGTTTTCCTCCCACTTACTAAATAGCTAAGCCTTGACATCATAAAGAAAACTGCAATTCACATCACTAAGGCTAATGTCACCCAAAGATAGGTTGCTATTTTAAATAATATGGAAACTACATTGGGATGACAGATAAGTAAAACAATCTGCTTTATTTTTAACTGCTTTTGATGTGTTCCAGACTTTGAATATTCAGACAGAGCAATAATGGAAAAGTTTTTTTTTTTTTCCTTAAGTCACACCTTTGCAAATTGCTATTCCTCCACCCTCACCCATGATCATTTTGAACAAAACTGATGAATCCAAGTCTTTTCTTTTCTGGAGAATAGTCCTGGGCTCGGTTTCAGAACTTCAGAGATCACTGGCATTCTTCCTGGAAGAGTATTTCCAGGTTGATTTCTAAGGAATCACCCTTCTCTTGTTGGGGATGTTGGAGATTCTTTCCTCCTGGGGCCTCACAAACTCCAGGTGGATGCTCTGTCACTAGCCATTGGCCCTGCATCTGGGAATAGTTGTTTGAGGACCCAGAATAACACCATATTTCTGTCACAAAACTGCAATGGGGAACCAGGATTGGACCTGCAGCTCGTGCTACCCTTTGGAACAGACAACAATATTCTTGAACCAAGATTTTCCAAGAACACCGATGGTCAATACAGAAAGTACATATGGGTTCCCTCTTCTTCCAATGAATCTATCAATAGGGGTTAAAAAGAATCCACAATAGTCATTATCACGTCTGATTAAAAATCTCCCCTTGGCAGTTTTAGTGTAGTCATACAAGTAATAAGATATTTTAGTTTTTCCTCTTCTTAAAATGTCTTGACTGCCTCTTCATTCCTGGAAGATATTTTTCTTTGATGTAAAATTCTCAGTTGACTTTGCTTTTCTTTTGGTAGTTGAAAAATGTTGTGCCAGTTCCTTTTGGCCTCCTTGGTTTCGAAGGAGAAATCTACGGGGATTATAGTTGTTTCTTTAAAGGAAGTGTAATATTTCTCTCTGGTTGTTTTGAAGATTTTTTTGTCTATAGGTTTCACATATTTAATTAAGAAATTTCCTTAGCATGGATTTCTCTGGGTTTATTCTGTTTGGAGCTTACTAAACGTCTTGAATGTGAGAGACTATTTATTTTGCCATGCTTGGGGAGTTTTCAGTCATAATTTCTTTGAGTATTCTTTCAATCACTCTCTTTCCCTACTGGAGCTGTGATACATGAAGGATCTTTTGTGCTTGTCTCACAGATTCTTGAGACTACGCTCATGTTTTTTCTTTTTCTGTTTTTTCTCAGTTGTTCAGAGTGCGTAAATTCCATAGATCTGTCTTCAAATCCAAAATCCGTTGCTTCTATCCTCTGTCATCTCTATTCTGTGATTAAGTACACACAGTATGTTTTTTTTTTTTAAGAATTACATTTTTTGGTTCTAAAATTTACATTGGATCTTTTTGCTTAATTGCTAGTGCTCTGCTGGGATTTTCTGTTTTAAAATGTGTGTTGGTGCTGACATTGTGGTTCAGATGGTTAAGCAGCTGCTTGAAGCTCTGGTATCCTATGTGGGCACCGGTTGGAGTCCCAGATGCTCCACTTCCAATCCAGTCCCTTGCGAGTGCACTTGAGAAAACATCAGAGTATGCCAGACATGTGGGAGACCATGATGGAGTTCCATGCTCCTGTCTTCAGCCTGGCCCAGCACTAGCTGTTGCAGCCATTTGGGGAAATGAACCAAGAAAGGGAAGTTTCTCTCCCCCCCCCCCCCCCAACTGACATCTCTTCTGTAACTCCGTTTTCCAAGTCAATAAATAAATCTTTAAAAATTCATACAAAGAGCACTGTGGCACAGCGGGTTAATGCCCTGGCCTGAAGCGCCAGCATCCCATATGGGCTCCGGTTCGAGACCTGGCTGCTTCACTTCTGATCCAGCTCTCTGTTACAGCCTGGTAAATCAGTATAAGATGACCCAAGTCCTTGGGCCCCTGCACCCATGTGGGAGACCGGGAAGAAGCTCCTGGCTCCTGGCTTCGGATTGGTGCAGCTCCGGCCATTGTGGCCAACTGGGGACTGAACCATCCTATGGAAGACTTCTCTCTCTCTCTTTCTCTCTCTCTCTCTCTCTACCTCTCCTCTCTCTGTGTGTAACTCTGACTTTCAAGTAAATAAAGAAATCTTTAAAAAATTATATCAAGAAAGCAAATAATAGTTCAATCAAATAGATTTGATGACTGCTTTAAAATTCTTGTTCCAATTTCTGATTTGGATATTGACAAGTGTTGATTCTCTTCTCATTCAAATTGGGAGTTTCCTGTGATTTTTTTTTGTAAGATTTCTTTCTTTCTTCTTTATTTATTTGAAAGACATAGTAGTCAGTTCAGAGATGAGAGAAACAAATCTTGTTCTTTTCCCAGATGCCTGCAACAACTAGGATCAGGCCAAGAAGAAACCAGGATCCAGGTCTGCCACAGGGGTGGCAGGAATCCAAATATTTGAACCATTTCCTGCTGCCTCCTAAGGTGTGTATTAGCAGGAAGCTGGATCAAAAGTGGGGTCCAGAATTGATCCCAGTGCTTCAACCTGGGTGTGGAGCCCAAGGTGATGGCTCAATCTACTGCATCATAGCACTTGCCATTCTCTTGTGCTTTTTGAATTTTTTGCTGGAAATTTTGAAAATCGCCTTATGCAACTCTAGATTATATTTATTTTCCCTCTCTCTCTCTTTCTCTCTCTCTCTCCTGTTGTCCTATTGATGCATCGTGTAAGACTCAGGTGGATATTTATTTTCAGCCTAACCCTTTTGTTGCTGTATACTTGGGTTAGAAGTTTAGCTCTTCAGTGCGACCTGATGACACTGGTGGAGAGGATTACTAAATGCCAGCTGCTCCTGCCACTCATCACCATGTTCTGCCCCACTAACACTGAATGGGATTGGAGCCTCAGCTCCCTAATGTGTCACGCTGACAAAAAGGGTGAGGGGAAGTATAATACCGACTGGATTAGTGCAATGTTTTACTTCCCTATTCAGTCTTGTTGTTCAGTGGGTGGAGGTGTTGAGCTTCCTCTTTGGACTGCTGATACAAGGAGTGTTGACGAAACCTGACTTGTACAGCGTTTTCTAATCTCATTAATGTTGGGTAAGGATGAATTCAATTTCTTGCTTAGAAATTCCTACAGGATCCAGTCAGGGAAAGAGTACACCACCATTTACTTTTACAGGGTGGAGGCTTATCATGGAAAATGAATGCCTTACACAGTACCACTGAAATTGTGGTGTGGGGTGGGGGATTTTCTGTGAATGATTGGCTGCAGTAGGACCAAAAATATTTGCTGTTGATATTTACTCTGTTTCCATACTTTGCCTAAGAGGAATGGGATCTCTTGGTTTTTCTTTTTCTGTTCTTGTTTGCAATCTAAGGTTGAAGGCTCCTTCAGCGGCCTCTCTTGGATATATAGGAGGGAATAAGGAAACCAGGTAACTCACCAGGGCTGTTTTCCATAAAGTTCTGAGATCTCTAAGTAGTCTATCTGCTTCTCAGTGTCTTCCGATGCTTAATTTTGGGGTTTTTATATTGTTTCAAAGAAAATCTGGGCAGAATGAGACAATTCCATCTTGGCTGGAATCAGAGGTCCTATTGCAGTCTCTCTCTTTCTTTCTCCCTCTCTCTACACACACACACACACACACACACACACAATTTGAATATACAGACTGCGTACACCTTATCAAAAATACATAGGAATAGAAGTGCTTCTAAATTTTGCATTTTTTAAATTTTGGAACATTTACATGTATGTGATTAGATATCTTGGGGATAGGACCCAAGTTTAAGGAACAAATTCACTTGTGCTTCATATATACCTATATACATAGCCTGAAGGCAAGGTTTATTCTATTCTAAGTAATTCTGGGCACAGAACAAAGTCCTATGATATGGAATTTTCTTAGAACATTGTTTTGATTGTGGTACAATGCTGCTACTCAAAAAGTTTCAGATTTTGGAATATTTTAGATTTGAATATCCCAGTAAGAGATGCTCAAACTATAAACACATATCCAAAAATTAATCAATGAAATCAATTCATTAATGAAAAACTTCACGGCTGGCACCGTGGCTCAATAGGTTAATCCTCCACCTAGCGGCGCAGGCACACTGGGTTCTAGTCCCGATCGGGGCACTGGATTCTGTCCCGGTTACCCCTCTTCCAGGCCAGCTCTCTGCTGTGGCCCAGGAGTGCAGTGGAGAATGGCCCAAGCGCTTGGGCCCTGTACCCCACAGGAGACCAGGAGAAGCACCTGGCTCCTGCCATCGGAGGAGCGCGGTGCGCCGGCCACAGCGCACCGGCCGTGCGGGCCATTGGAGGGTGAACCAAGGGCAATGGAAAACCTTTCTCTCTGTCTCTCTCTCTCACTGTCCACTCTGCCTGTCAAAAAGAAAAAAAAAGAAAAAAAAGAAAAACTTCACATACCCACTTCATCCCCCACCCCCAAACTACCACTACCACAAAAATGGCAGGTCTTATGTATAGTTCTGGAACAAATTATTCAAAAGTTACACCAAAAAATCATTTCTTTTCCTGCTTTGTAAATTTCTGGGCACACAAAGCACTGTTCAAACCTGAAATTCCTTTCCTTCTCTAGCCCTATATTATTTTCATTCTATAATTATGTTTCTGGTGTAAATAAAATGAGACCACAATTGCAAAGAAGTAGTTTTTATCCAATCCTTACCATAATTTCCTAATTATGTTTTGTAGAAACAAAGTCTTCATGAATCCCAGGTAGCTAGAACAAGAGCAGTGCTCTCTGATAAACAATATGACGAGTATTCAAAAAGTTCACAGAACATTCAAAAAAAAACTATGTGTGGATTTAAAAAGTTATTTTCTACCAAAATAAGCTGATCTTTTGATTTTGTTTTTCTGTGAACTTTTTGCAGTACTCTTGAATCAGAAGGGTTGAAGTGTAAAGGACTGAAGAAAACCATCCTTTGAAGTTGAATTGGAATTGTAGGTATTTGTGTAAGTTCACAATTTTTTAAAAATAAAAATTATGGGGTTCCAAGATGGCAGACTATTGACAGGATGATCTGATTTAGGCTAAATGAAATTAATATAAAGAAAGTGAAGAAAGTACACTCTCTGTGTAAAACTGCAGGGGAGACTGCAGTGGGAGGTCCTACGAAAGCAGGAGAAACGGCCTGGACTCATGTGGTAGTTGCAGACACAGAACATGGAGCAATGAAACAACAAAGACCTCAGCAGCTTGGATGGGGGCAAATGCGCCTGCCCTGGAAAACCAAGTGAGATCTGACTGCATGGTCCCACACCACTGTTGATTCAACTGGAGGGAGGGCTTAGTGAATTGCACCAATTTTGAGTCTGGCTCGGATCCCTCATGGCAGTGGGGCTGTTGTTCATCCCATCTTTCCCCTACAATTGCCATCTGCAGCCAGCAGTGAAAGGGCTGGTGCCATTTTTGAATATACGCAGGCAGCACCTGGTCCAGCTTTTGTGTGCATACCCAGAAACCGTTAGGGTCAACCTCCACCCAGTCAGCAGGGGCAAACATAGTAGTTCAAGAGCAACAGACAGAGATGGTGACCAGCACTCCAACTAAGGGGGAGTGATCCCTTTAGAAGGGAATGCCACCTGTGGGACTCTCCTATGTGCCCAGCACAATTGTCAAGAAAACAGTGCTGCAGCTGCTGGATATTGAGCAGGTCTTTGACCCAGAGATTTTACCAGACAGAAAATCCTGCATTCCTTACAGACTTTGAATTTGGTTGGGAGGACTGGACTCGATCCAGTGGACTGGAAAGCACATGGTCAACAGCTCTGGGAACACCTTACTCTCCTGCCGACAGGACAGGCTAATGGAGTGGAGGGGCCCCACTTCCACTCCTTGACCTTAGAGCTCAGGGTGCTGAGACTGAAAAACACTGTGACTGCATGAGAGGAAGCAGAGTATAGCTGAGTTCTGAGCAATCACAGAGTGCTGGAGCACATTCTCACAGTTCCTTGGTTGACTAGAGCAGCTTATAACAGAGGGAACCATGCTCACAGGAAGGGCTGTACATAGCATGTGTATGGTTCATACAGCAGTGTAGATGACTGTTGAGCATACTGGGGACTAATACTGGGCATTTTTTAGCTTGGAGGAGAAGGGGTGGTTGCAGCAACAGAGATGACCATTCCTCTCCATCCAGTTACCGAGAAGAGCTACCATGCTAAAGTTGGGTATTATTCACCCCAATCTGGAGCACTGACCAGAGTTCCCTGGCCAAAACCACCATACACCTCTTGGCATTTACTGAAAGTGTAGACATTCCACCAAGTCAGAAGCATAAATCAAAGATAAAAGCCATGAGAGTGAAAAAAAAAATCTACAAATGCCTAGAAATAAATGCAGAAATTCAAGAAAGAAGACTAAAGAAGACTACAACTCTCTCTAAAGGAACATAACATTTCAATATTAAAATGTGAAGATGAAGAGATTGAGGAAATTCTACAAATGGAATTCAAAAAATTAATCATAGGATTATTCACAAGCAATTAGAGACAAATCCATGCACTAAAGAAAATTATTTAAGATATGAATGAAAATTTTCCCATGAAATTGAGATTTTAAAGCGAAACCAAAATGAAATATTAGAAATGAAACATTCAATAGATTAAATAAAAAATGCAATGGAAAGCCTTAACGGTGGCATTGGTGAGGCAGAAATAAGAATATCCAAACTAGAAGAAAGATCTGTGGAAATTTTACACTCAGATAAAAAAAAAAACAATTAGAAAACTTAAAAATGGTGTTAGAGATCTGTGCAATATTATCAAACAATCCAACATAAATTTCTCAGAAGTTCCTGAAGGTGTGAAAAGAGAGCCGGCGCTGTGGCTCAACAGGCTAATCCTCCGCCTTGCGGCGCCGGCACACCGGGTTCTAGTCCCGGTCGGGGCGCCGGATTCTGTCTCGGTTGCCCCTCTTCCAGGCCAGTCCTCTGCTGTGGCCCAGGAGTGCAGTGGAGGATGGCCCAAGTGCTTGGGCCCTGCACCCCATGGGAGACCAGGGAAAAGCACCTAGCACCTGGCTCCTGCCATTGGATGAGCGCGGTGTGCCGGCCACAGCGTGCCATCCGCGGCAGCCATTGGAGGGTGAACCAACGGCAAAGGAAGACCTTTCTCTCTGTCTCTCTCTCTCACTGTCCACTCTGCCTGTCAAAAAAAAAAAAAAAAAAAAAAAAAGAAAAGAGAGAAGGGACTAGAAGGTATATTTAAGTGAAATAATTACAGAAAGCATCCTTAATTTGGATAAAGAAAAGCATGTCCAAGTATAGGAAGGACACAGAACTCCTAACCAACATGAGCAGAAATGATTTTCTCTTTGACATATTGAAGTCAAACTTTCCACAGTAAAGCATAAAGAAGAGATGATAAATTGTGCATGAGAGAAATGCTGGATTACTACCAAAGGGTCTCCAATTAGACTCACAGCTGACTTCTCATCAGAAACCCTACAGGCTAGAAGACAATGGAAAGATATGGTCCAAATCTTAAGAGAAAAAAAGCTGTCAATCCAGAATACTGTACCCTGCAAATTTCTCACTTATTAATGAAGGTGAATTAAAGACCTTCCTTAACAAACAGAAATTGAAAGAATTTGTTACCACTCATTCAGCCTTACAAATGACACACAAGCACAGAAAGAAAACCATCATCATAAAATAATGCAAAGACAGAAAATCCCCTAGTAAAAGTACAAAAGAAAGCCAAATTAAATAACAGTAAAAATCACAGAAAAATGGCAGGACCAAGTAGTTACTTATCAGTACTTACCTTGAATGTAAATAGCCTCAACACTCCAGTTAAAAGATAGGAACTGGTTTAATGGATTGAAAAACAAGACCCACCTATTTCCTGCCACAAGAAACACATCTCATCAACAAAGTTATACATTGACTGAAAGTGAAAGGATAGAAAAAGATATTCCATGCTAACAGGAAAAAACAATGGGTAGGTGTAGTCTTCCAAATATCAGACAAAATAGACTTTAACACAAAAACTGTTGAAAGATAGAGAAGGACACTATGCTATGACTAAGAGATCAATACAACAGAAATATGTGACTATAATAAATGTATATGAACCCAATTACAGGGTGCCTGCCTATTTAAAAGAACTGTTATTGAATCTAAAGGGAGACATAGGCTCCAATACAATAGTAACAGGGGACTTGAACACACCACTTTCATCAATGAATAGATCAACCAAACAGAAGATCAAAAAAGAAACAACAGAGCTAATCAACACTATGGACAAAATGTACCTAACTGATATCTACAGAAATTTTCACCCCACAGTGGCAGAATACACATTTTTTCTTTAGGATAGACCACGTAATAGGCCATAAAACAAGTGCTATCAAACTCAAAAAAATCAAAATCATATCGTGCACCTTCTCTGATCACAATGGATTAAAGCTCAAAACCAATAATTCAAGAATCTCAACAGCATATGCAAACATGTGGAGACTGTTCCTACGTAAACAGTGGGTCACAGAAAAAATCAAAAGAGAAATCAAAAAAATTCTAGAAATGAAATAAGATGACAATATGTCATATCAAAACTTATGGGATACAACAAAAGCAGTTAAGAGGGAAGTTTATAGCAATTAGTGCCTACATCAAGAAAATGGAAAGTCATCAAATTAATGAGCTGTCAGTGCATCTCAAAGACCTAGAATAAAAACAAAAAACTAAACCTCAAATTAGTAGAAGGGAAGAAATATTGAAATTAAGGAAGAAAAAACAAAATGAAAAGTTCAATGAAATGAAGTGGCAGATTTTTAAGAAAATAAACAAAATTGACACACCACTGGCCCAACTAACCAAAAAAAAAAAGGGGGGGGGGACCCAACTAACTAAAAAAAAAAAAAAGCAGAGAGAAGACCCAAATCAATAAAATCAGATATGAAAAAGGAAATGTAACAAGAGATACTATAAAAACAGAAAGAATCGGGCCGGCGCCGTGGCTCAACAGGCTAATCCTCCGCCTTGCGGCGCCGGCACACCGGGTTCTAGTCCCGGTCGGGGCTCCGGATTCTGTCCCGGTTGCCCCTCTTCCAGGCCAGCCCTCTGCTGTGGCCCAGGAGTGCAGTGGAGGATGGCCCAAGTGCTTGGGCCCTGCACCCCATGGGAGACCAGGAAAAAGCACCTAGCACCTGGCTCCTGCCATCGGATGAGCGCGGTGCGCCTGCCGCAGCGCGCCGACCGCGGCAGCCATTGGAGGGTAAACCAACGGCAAAGGAAGACCTTTCTCTCTGTCTCTCTCTCTCACTGTCCACTCTGCCTGTCAAAAAAAAAAAAAAAAAACAGAAAGAATCATCAGGAAGTTCTACAAAGAGATGTATGCCAATGAATCAGGAAACCTAGAAGAAATATAGAGATTCCTAGACACATACAACCTATTTAAATTGAGTCAGGAAGACATAGAACACCTAAACAGACCAATAACCAAGAAGGAGACTGAATCAGTAATAAACTCTCTCAGCAAAAAGCCCAAGTCCTGATGGCTTCACTGATTAATTCTATCAAACATGTAAAGAACTAACTCCAATTCTTCTCAAGCTAGCTATTCAAAACAATTGAAAGGGAGGGAATCTTTCCACACTCCTTCTATGAATTCTGCATCACCTTAGTCCTAAGCCAGAAAAAGATACAACAGAAAAAGAGAACTAAGAACCAATTTTCCCAATGAACAGATGCAAAAATCCTCAACAAAATACTAGCCAATAGAATCCAACAACACATCAGAAAGGTCATTCACCAGACCAAATGGGATTTATCCCTGCAATGCAGAGATGGTTTAACATCTGAAAATCAATAAATGTGATATGTCACATTAACACACTGAAGACCAAAAGGCATATGCTTATCTTAATAGATGCAGAGAAAGCACTTGACAAAATTCAATAACTTTTATGATGAAAACCTTAAGCAAATTGAGTATAGAAGGAACATTTCTCAGCATTATCAAAGCAATTTATAATGGACCCACAGAAAGCATGAATGAAGAAAAATTGGAGGCATTCCTATTAAAATCCAGAACCACACAAGGATGCCTACTCTCACTGTTGCTTTTCAAAGTAATCCTGGAAGTTTCAGCCAGAGCCATCAGGCAAGACAAATAAATCAATGTGATATGAATAGGGAAAGAAGAAGACAAACTATCTCTATTTGCTGATGACATGATTCTATATATATATATATATATATATATAGGAAATCCAAAAGACTCCATGAAGAGACTTTTGGATCTCATAAAAGAGTTAGGTAAAATAGCAGGATATACAATCCACACACAAAAATCAATAACCTTTGAATACACAGACAATGCCATAGCTGAGAAAGAACTTCTAACATCAATCCATTCACAATAGCTACAAAAAGTTTAAATTCCTTGGAATAAATTTAACCAAGGGCATCAGAGATCTCTATGATGAAATTATAAAACATTAAAGAAAGAAATAGAAGACATAAAATGTGGAAAAATCTTCCATGTTTATGGATTGGAAGAATTAATTTCATTAAAGTGTCTATACTACTGAAAGTAATTTACAAATTGAATGAGATTTCAATCAAAATAGCAATAACATTCTTCTCAGACCTAGAAAAAATGATGCCAAAATTCATATGGAAACACAATATACCCCGAACAGATAAAGCAAGCTGAAGCAATAAAAACAAAGCTGGAGGTTTCACAATACCAGACCTCAAGACATGCTACAAGGCAGTTATAATCAAAACAGCCTAGGGCTGGCACAGAAACAGACATGAAGGCCAATGGAACAGAATAGAATATCTAGAATTCAATCCACACATCTACAACCAAATTATCTTTGACAAATAAGCAAAAATCAACCCCTGGAGCCAGGACAGTCTATTCAACAAATGGTGCTGTTAAAACTGGATCTTCACATACAGAAATATGAAACAAGACCCCTATCTTACACCTTACACAAAAAGCCACTCAAAATGGATGAGAAACCTAATCTACAACGTGATACTGTCAAATTAATAGGGAACTCTTTTTTATGAACTCTACAAGAAACTGACATAGGGAAAGACTTCTTGGTAAGGACCCCAGAAGCACAGGCAATCAAAGCCAAAATTAACATGTGGGATTACATCAAACTGAGAAGCTTCTGTACTGAAAAGAAACAATCAGCAAAGTGAAGAGGTAACCAACAGAATGGGAGAAAATAATTGCAGACTATGGAACTGATAAAGAATTTCCTCTTAATATACAAGGAGCTCAAGAAACTCAACCAGCTTAGGAAATTCAAACTACAAAGCAAACAACCTAGTCAAAAAATAGATAAAGGTGCTGAAGGGCATTTTTAAAGAGAAGAAATGCAAATGGCCAATAGACACATGAAAAAACACTCAGGATTGCTAGACATCAGGAAAATGCTAATCAAAACCACAATGAGATTTCACCTCATCTTCATTAGAATTTCTTTCATACAGAAATCAGTGAGCAACAAATGCTGGCAAGGATGTGGGAGAAAAAGGTACCTTAATCTACTGTTGGTAGCAGTGTAAACGGGTACAGCCATTGTGGAAGACAATATGGAGATACCTGAGAAAGCTGAATATATAGTCTGCATATTAATGTGACATATCACATTTATTTATTGATTTACCCAAAAAAATGAAGACAGCATCTGAAAGAGTGATGTGTGTCCCTGTGTTAATTTCAGCTCATTTTACAATAGCTAAGATAAGAAATTATTGTATATGCACACTATGAAATATTACACAGTAGTAAAAAAAAGAAACCCTGTCATTTGCAACAAAATGGATGCAAATGGAAACTATTATACTTAGTTAAATAAGCCAGTCACAAAAAGACCAATAACACATGGTTTCTCTGATCTGTAGTAATTAATGGGTTACTTAAAATGTAATCTATAGGTGTGAAACTGACACCTTGAGATATAATGATTTTGAACAGCTCTTGCTTTGAGTGCTGAGGAGCTATGTTTTTCTCGTTTGTTTTTATTTTCTTTTTCTTTTTTTATTCATGGTATTTGGTGAACTAACTATATAGAGTAGGGTTAATCTATAAAATTAACTGAAATTGATCGCTATAAAAAATAACAATGGCAAAGGAAGAGGAAGGAGGGAAAAAAATGGGAGTTCAGGTGGGGGGGAGGGAAGAATCACCATG
This sequence comes from Sylvilagus floridanus, assembly GCA_949820135.1. Taxonomy (NCBI): domain Eukaryota; kingdom Metazoa; phylum Chordata; class Mammalia; order Lagomorpha; family Leporidae; genus Sylvilagus; species Sylvilagus floridanus. The sequence goes on along the minus strand of OX463241.1, from coordinate 97,061,211 downwards.
TTATCACATTTGTATATATTAAATGCATGAAGCTATATTTCTTGAATAAAATTAAAAAAGGGCATCCAAAAAAATCCAAGCCAAAGTCCTAGAAATCCTATGTTGAAGTCTTAGAAAAAAGATTCATATGGAAATTCTAAAGGCATGCAGTTCTTTAAGATTATATGAGATATATACAGAGTTCAGAGTTCTTTCAATGACTAAAGGAAAATGTGACAAAGTGAAAATAATAATAGTAATATCAAATTATAATACTTCCAAAAGACATTTGAAGATTCAAGATTCAAATATTCAATTTTTTGAAAATAATATGACAGACAAAACAAATCTTGTTTATTGGTGCAAAACAAATAAAAATTGCACATATTTATGGGATATTATGTGATGTTTTGATACATGTTTGCTTTGTGTAATATCCATCAGGGTAATATATTTACCCTTTCCATCATCTCAAAATTTTTGCATGGTAGAGCATCCAAAATCATATCCTTTGGTTTTTTTTTTTAAATAGAAAAATATATAGCACATTAGCATTCTATAGTCACTCTACTGTACAAGTGGATCCCATAACTTCTTACTCCCATACAACTAGAGCCTAATATTTGTCAATCAAACATTCCATGTCCTTCTCTTTCTTGTTCCCTCCCTAGATTCTTATAATGACAATTATACTTGTAAATTATATGAGATCACCTATTTTTTTTTTTTTTATATAAAGCTTTTATTTAAAGAATATACATTTCCAAAGAACAGCTCATGGACCACAATGGCTCCCCCCCCACACAACTTCCCTCCCTCCCCCCACCCTCCCCTTTTCCCGCTCCTATTTTTTAGACTGCACCTATGAATGACATCATGTGATACCTGTCTTTATGTGCTTGGTTTATTTCACTTAACATTATGACCTCCACTTCCACATTTGTTGTTGCAAATGACATGATTTCTTCTTTTTTAATGGCTGAGTAACATTCCATTGTGTATCCCTAACATTTTCTTTACCCATTCGTTGGTGGTTGATACCTAGACTGTTTCCATCTCTTGTCAATGGAGAATAGTGTTGCAATAATCATGGAATAATTTCATTTCAACAGATAGATTTCATGGCCTTTGGATATATACTTAGGAGTGGGATTGCTGTATCTTATGTTAGCTTTTTTAAAAGTATTTGAGGACATGATTTTAAATACGCATAGATAGGTAGATGATAAAATAGTTACAACATATCTCCCTATTAAATAGCTATTAGAGTACACAAATCCTATTAGTTATTCTTTATTTGGAGAAATTTGGCAGAAAGTCAGTTAACATGGTAGTAAAATCAATGTTATACACCTATGAGACATACTTGATATAATACTTTGAGAATGTCATATCTTCTGTGGTATTCCTGCCAAAAGCAGGCATGAACTGAATCAAGAGGTGTCAACCAAATCCGCATAAAGAATATTCTACAAACGTATTATTTTCTATGCCTAAAAATGTTAAGACTGTGAAATACAAGAAATAATAAAACTGTGAGAAACTATTCTGATTTAGGAGACTAAAGGGACATGAAGGATCCAGAGACACAGGGGAAAGAACTTATAAGTAATATGATTGAAACAATAATATTATTGACACAATGAAGGGATCTATGAATGGAATGGCATTATTGCAATGATGTTAATTTCCTTATCTTTATGGTTGTACTATAATTATATTGGAGCATGTACTTGTGTGTATTAAATGCATACTGAAACAGAGGTAGCAGGACACTATTTCTGCAATTTTCAAATGATTCAAAAAAGAAAATATAAGTATATATGTGCATATACATATGCATATACAATATATACATATACACAGGGAGAGAAGGGGGAAGAGGAAGGAAGAAAAGGAGAGAAAGAGGAAGGAAAGGATAAAGATGAGAGGATGATAGAAAGAGAAAGGTGGGAGAAAAGAGAGAAAAGGAGTGACAGAGAAAGTGAGAAAGAAAGAGGAGAAAAATGCTAACAAACTGGGATTTCTGCATAAAGAGTAAGAAAGAGAAACTAGGTCATCGATCTAGTGTGGTATCATTCTTGGTTTCCAGTACTGATATTTCACTTCTAATACCTTCATAGTTGAACTTAGAAATGAATACATTAGGATAGTGAGGGATACTTGTATTTGATAATATAATAACATTTCATTAATAATGATTGACAACTATGTTTTTTAAAGATTTAGGTTTACATTCTTTTCGGCAAATTCGTGGTAGAAATTTTTTCAATCATTGTTGTGATTGGCTCTGTTCACATGGACCCTAGTGGATTTGGCAGAGACATACAAGTTTCCTGGACTTATGAAATGTGAGAAGTATCATGTTTCACTCTCAGGTGAAAGTTTTAAAAGCCAATGCATGAGTCATTATTTTCACTTTTCTAAGTGAAATGACCAAGAAAGCATGTGCCACACAAAAATGACATTTCCCAACATCCTGAGACCTTGAGTAAACCAAATTTATAGCTTAGTTGAGCAATGATTATTAACGCATAAGTGAACGACAAATTAAGTAGATTGTTTACACCACTGATGCATTGATAGTGTCATGTTAAGGCAGCATTACCTACCTAGCTGGTTACATGTACTAAACTGAACTGATCATTGGTGTATGATAGGCACTGTGCTCAGGATTTACATGGATCACTTCAACTCACATAGTAATTTATGAGGTCAGTCTTACTGTCCTCATTTTACACAAGAAGAAAGTGAGTCTTAGAGAGATTAAGTGATTTATCTAAGGTCATATACTAAAGCTGTAGAAGAATTGGAAAAGCTGTCTTCATCTCCTGAGTGATATGATGAACTATTTTTAAATACATTGAAATAACCCAGAAATCATCCACTTGAATGTAACTTTTGGAATCGTAGTGAGAAATAAATTTCATCTAGTCATTAGGCTAAATTCCAAGGAGCTTTCCTTATTAGTTCTTGGAGTGTTGAGCAAATAGTGGTGAATACCAGGTATGCAGATAAAAGTCAGGGGATTCTGGTGGAAAAAAAAAAAAAACTTCACCTTGGGGCAATTGTTTAGCCTAGAAGTTAAGATGCTAGATTAGAAGTCCTCATCCCATAATGGAGTGCCTGGATTGAAGTCTTGGCTCAGCTTCCCTGATTCTGTCTCCCTGCTAATATGGATCCTGGGAGTCAGCTAGCTGGACAGCTAGTGGTAGCTCAAAGTAGTTGGGTCCCTGTCACCCATGTAGGATACCTGGATTGAGTTCATGGATCTTGGATTCAGCCCCAGCCCAGCCCTAGTCACTGTAGGCATTTGAGGAATAAATCAGGAGATGGGAGTGCATAGTCTCTCTCTCTCTCTCTCTCTCTCTCTCTCTCTCTCTCTCTCTCTCTCTCTCTCTCTCTTCTCTTTCATAAATAAATAAAGCACACATACATACAAAGAACTGTGAAAACCTCACCTTCATATTTCTATCTATGTGAATTGAATAATTGCATTTTTATTAGTCACTCCTTCCTCAAACACAAAATGAGATTAATATACCTACCACAATTGAGTATTCTGATATGTAAATTAGTTATATGTGCAGAGTATTGGCACATTAATTCTGTTTTCTTCCTTCAAGTAAAAGTATCACTCTCATTCCCTCCCTCCCACTTCTATATAATAATTGCTTTAGAAACTTCTATGATATAAACTTCAATAATTCACAAATTTCTCAGTATCTTCAAATTAATAAGAAAGTCAAAGGAACAATTTTTGTGAACTCTTTTTTTATCTTGTGGAATTTTATGCTTAAAATATTACAGAGTAAATTTCAGTTCTTTGTAATATATGGAGTAGAAATTCAGGTTTTAAAATGCCAGTGATACAATTTCCTAAATAGTCTGGATTGAAAATTCCAGCCATTCAGATTGCCCTTGCCATATACACATGAGTAGTTCTCCATTCTCTGAGAGGGTGGTCCTTTCCAGGGACTTCAAGTTGCAAGCTGTTACAGGAAAATCTATTCTGGCCTTGCTCTAGTTCCCTATTTCCATTTGAGCATGTTTGTCAGTCAATAAATCCCTGCCTTTTGCATGTCTCTCTATAGATCTGGTGTTCTCCATTAAACAATGAACTACCCAGGCATTTTCCACTCTCAAGACTTCAGCTGAAACTCATTTGGCAAGGCATGAACATAACTCAGTCTGCCCTTTATGGCTTAATGGGGAGAAGCCATTGTATGCCAGTGTGAATTTCCTCACTGCTATGTTATGCTCTCTGACACCAATGGGTGCTTTCTTAAATAAGATGGAAATTTTCTGATATTGCCAGACAATTACTTGATATTACTTGGCTTTATGTTTATACACTTACCAACGATCCCACTGGAGGCTCCCCAATAGGAGTAGTGTCAGCCAAACTAAAAGAGTCTATGGAATTCCAATAACATAGGCTGCTTACTTTTCTCCTTCAGTGTTTATTTTCAGTCTCTAGTTTGATTAGATTAAGTTTCCTTTATTTAGACTTCAGCAAGAACAACTGACATAAAGAAAGGTAAGGTAGTTGAAGCTTAATTTGAAGAGACAGACAAGTAAATCACTGACATAAAAATATCAGATCACATACACAAGCTTATTCGCCCTGGGAGCCAAATTGCCCTAGTGAGAGCCCCCTTTAATTCCAAAAGTAGGACAATATGTATTCACCAGTCAACTGCTCCCCTGGAATTCAGAAGAAACATGGTATTTTGATTTTCTGTTTGGCACCCTGCGGTTTCATTGAAAAGTTATGGTTTGGCAGTGCATTTGACGTCAGATGGGAATACGTGTTTTAATCAAATGAACGTTTGCGTGGTGCTATTAAAAGTACTCTGAACACAGGAGTTTGAATTTTTTCTGTAAGAACAAGGGGAAACTCAAAATGACGTGTTATGAAACCTAGAGCTGTTCTCAAGGTTCATTTGGTTCTCTTACTGCTCTCTTATTGGTAAACGCTGAGCAAATGTCTTCCATAATAGGATCTTTTTTTATATTTCAAGGTAAAATAATTTCCCATAATTTAGAGGATTAATTAAGTCATTAGAATTACATCTTGTGATGATTCTTTCCTTTCTCTTCCTACTGCTATGACTTTTTTTTTGACAGGCAGAGTTAGACAGTGAGAGAGAGAGACAGAAAGAAAGGTCTTCCTTCTGTTGGTTCACCCCCCAAATGGCCACTACGGCCAGCGTGCTGGGCCAATCTGAAGTCAGGAGCCAGGTGCTTTCTCCTGGTCTCCCATGTGAGTACAGGGCCCAAGCACTCCACTGCCTTCCCCAGCCACAGAAGAGAGCTGGACTGGAAGATGAGCAGCCAGTGCCCCAACTGGGACTAGAACCCTGGTTCCCGGCACCACAGGTGGAGGATTAGCCAAGTGAGCCAAGGCACTGGCCAACTATGACTTCTTCTAATTACCCTGCCACTTGATGTTTAATCATTTCTCTCCATCTGAACTAGTATAGAAACATTTTAATGTCTCCTCACTCTGATTTACCCAATCTACTGCAGTTAATTTAATATTTCTTATTTTAAAAATTTTATGTATTTATTTCAGAGGTAGAGTTACAGACAGAGATAGGGAGAGAAGGAGAGAGAGGTCTGGTTCACTCCCAAATGGCTGCAATGCCTGAAGCTGTGCCAATCCAAAGCCAGGAGCCAGGAGCTTCTTCTGGGTTTTCCCACGTGGGTGCAGGAGCCCAAGGACTTGGGCCATGTTTCACTGCTTTCCCAGGCCATTAGCAGGGAGCTGCGTTGGACGAGGAGCAGCCTGGACATGAACCAATGCCCATATGGGATGTTGATGCCACAGACGGAGCCTTAGCCTACTGTGCTACAGTGCTAGCCTTTAATATTTCTGAGATACAACGTGAACACCATATACTCAAGCACTTTATTGGCTTCACGTTGTCATTGTGTGGATAGTGAAACTCCACAGCTGAGTAATCTAATCTTTCTACACTGTGATCCCAAACTTTCCACTGAAGATACCATTCTCCACTATTAGGTGCACAGCATGCCCAAAACCATTCCACATCTTTCTTCTTGACATTTTTCCAGTATCATCTTCTATCTTTAATGCTTGGTTTGTATACACATTTCTTACACTCACTCCCATTATAATTATCACATGAAATCTTTCTTTATACTCAAAGTTTTGAAAATAATATTTCTGTAACATAGTATTTATCTAATAAAAGCAATACAATTTTTTTCTTAATATATATTCACATAAATAACTTCTTTACATCTCCTCTTCTTGATGAATATGTGCTTGATTTATATGTATTTTCCTGAAACTCTGGGTACATACCATTACATCCATTATTAGTAAAATAATCAATCAATCAGTCATTCAGTCAAATCAGGCCTATAAGTCATTGATGTTACCTTGAATTTTATCAGGTCTACCATTGAAAGTCTGTGTACTAGACAGGTAGTATAGCAAGTAAGACTAGTATAGCAAGTAAGATAAAAATTGTTCAAAACCTAAGTATTTATTTTAATAAAAATGAGTAATTCAGATAGGTAAATAATTTAGAGAAATGTATTTGGCTTCCACAATTTTAAGGATAATTAGTTAGCATGCTTCATCTTTCCTGTTTTATGGACACTTAGAAAATCAATTTAAAAATTCAAACTACCGAGGGAGATATGTAATGTTCCATTTTAAAAGTCTTATTTTCAATCAATCCAATTACACATTTTAGTTCTACTTGTTTCCTTGGATACCACACCATATATAAGATCCTAATATGCAAGCAGGTGGAATGAAATTAATATCTCTATCTCTGAAAGTAAAGTGTCTGAGGTTTTTTTTCTTCCATATAAGAGGAGTTTTTAAGCTCTTGAGACATCTTACAGTTGCTGATTGGGATTAATGAGAAACATTGTGAGCCTAAATTTAGGTTGCCAAAAGAATCAAATCACAGACATGCTTTAATACTATTATTGACACATTTCTGCTATTGCTTTCCATCCTCTTTCTCTACTCTCACTGCTGTGCATTGAGACAAAACCATTGACCAAACAGAATTGCTTGAGCAGTGAAAAAAAGAGAGATTATGTAATTTGCTGCATTTGTCTTTCAGATTTTGAGTACTTCTAATGGAGGCGCTATAGGATAGAACGTAATACAGAAAGAGCCACCAGTATGTGGAAACAGAGTGAGATTTATTTGTAACCCGCATGATTCAGCTCTCTATGTTTCTAGGTCCTTGGAAGACACTGCTGCCTAACATAAATATAAGGCAAAAGATTATCTCAGCCATGTATTCTAAAAGGACAGATTTGAAGCCAGCAAATTCTCAATGAAGCTGTTTACAAAAAGTGAAGGCTAAACTCCAGTATGTTTTATAAAGGCTGATGATCTTATTCTTATGGAGGTTGATCAAGATACAAAATAGCCACAGAATTTTATGGACTCTTATTTTACTGTTGGGTTTGAGAAAATGAGTAATAATGAGAAAGGAGAAGGATCAGGACATTATTGTTTTCAATTTAAAAACACGAGGTGAGCAGTATAAACCAGAAATCACAGATCTCAGATTTCACAATTGAATCAAGCAGCAAAAGGGAACAACAATAGGAAGTTGGCTTCAAGGATTTCTCTTGCAGAGGCAAATTAAAGTAGCTGGCAGGGCCAATTCAAAGGTTCTAGGATATTGCTGGTTTGTGACGTATATGCTTGATGCGGGTTTTTGTGAACAGAGAATTGTCCGTAATTTCTGTGGAGTTTCTTTATTAACATTTAGAATATTTTGCATATTGTTTGTGTGTGTGTGTATGTGTGTATGTGTGTGTGTGTGTGTGTTTGACCCTTCGGATGTTATGTGGTCAGCCATCTTGAGTAGCTCAGAAACTTTGAGTTGACTCTGGGAGCCGAGAGCACATGAGTGTGACAGGAACTGAACTGTCAATTCCCACTGAAAAGTTACTGGCTGTTTAGACCCTCTGGGCTGGTCCCAGTAGCAACACCAATAGTTCCCAGCAGGGCTCTGGCAAACTTCTGACTTGGGAGAGGAAGGCTGAGGAGGAAACCCCACGGAAGGAGTTCTCACATGCTTCCTCTCCATTACCTTCTGTTTCTCGCTCTGGTTCACACATTAGAAGGCCAAAATATTTCTCAAAATACAAGCTCTAAAACTTCAGTTTCTTTGCTTTCCAATTGTGGGCCAGTATTGACACTTAGAACAAATTATTAGGGAAGAATATAGGGATGTTTACACAAATTCTCTCTCTCTTCCTCTCAAAATAGTTTACCACAAAAGATCTAAATACTGCAGCTGTGGAGTCTTCTTAAGTACACAGCTGGGACAAACTCAAGGGTCTTTATTTTCCTGCCAATGAGATACTCATTGCTTCAGTGCTGAACAAAGCATATTTTGGGCAGTAAAAGATAATGCATCTCCCTAGTTGTACTACTTCACATGATGATACTGTTCAGTGAATTCCCCCCCCCCTGTGGTTTTCCCAAAACGCTTATGCCTTAACTAGTGCCTCCAGATACATCCTTAAATGGCTTTATTTTAGAAAATCTTTTGATAGGAATTGAATTTTTTTTAATTTAATTTTTATTTGAAAGACAGAGTTACAGAGAGAGGTAGAGCCAGAGCCAGAGCCAGAGTGAGAGAGCGAGAGCGAGAGAAGAGAGAGAGAGAACGAGAACTTTTTTTTTTGCATTAATTTAATTTTATTTATTTATTTTTATTTTAAAACTCTTATTTAAAAAATATAAATTTTCAAAGTACAGCTTATGGATTACAATGGCTCCCCCCCAGTAACTTCCCTCCCACCCGCAACCCTCCCCTTTCCCACTCCCTCTCCCCTTCCATTCACATCAAGATACATTTTCAATTCTCTTTATATACAGAAGATCAGTTTAGTATATGTTACATAAAGATTTCAACAGTTTGCCCCCACATAGCAACATAAAATGAAGAATACTGTTGGAGTACTAGTTATAGTATTAAATCACAATGTACAGCACATTAAGGACAGAGATCCTACATAATATTTTTTTTTAAATTGATTAATTTTCTATGCAATTTCCAATTTAACACCAAGGTTTTTTTTTTTCATTTTCAATTATCTTTATATACAGAAGATCGATTCAGTAAATATTAAGTAAAGATTTCATCAGTTTGTACCCACACAGAAACACAAAGTGTGAAATACTGTTTCAGTACTAGTTATAGCATTACTTCACATTGGACAACACATTAAGGACAGATCCCACATGAGACGTAAGTACATAGTGACTCCTGTTGCTGACTTAACAATTTGACACTCTTGTTTATGGCATCAGTAACCTCCCTAGGCTCTAGTCATGAGTTGCCGAGGCTATGGAAACCTTTTGAGTTCACCGACTGCGATCTTATTCAGACAGGGTCATAGTCAAAGTGGAAGTTCTCTCTTCCCTTCAGAGAAAGGTACCTCCTTCTTTGATGGCCCCGTTCTTTCCACTGAGTTCTCACTCACAGAGATCTTTCATTTATGTCTTCCTTTTTTTTTTTTTCCCAGAGTGTCTTGGCTTTCCATGCCTAAAATATTCTCATGGGCTCTTGAGCCAGATCCGAATGCCTTAAGGGCTGATTCTGAGGCCAGAGTGCTATTTAGGACATCTGCCATTCTATGAGTCTGCTGTGTATCTTGCTTCCCATGTTGGATCATTCTCTCCCTTTTTAATTCTATCAGTTAGTAGTAGCAGATACTATCTTGTCTATGTGATCCCTTTAACTCTTAGACCTATCAGTGTGGTCAGTTGTGAACTGAAATTGATCCCTTGGACTAATGAGCTGGCATTGGTACATGCCACCTTGATGGGATTGAATTGGAATCCCCTGGTATGTTTCTAACTGCCGTTTGGGACAAGTCTGATTGAGCATGTCCCAAATTGTACATCTCCTTCCTCTCTTATTCCCACTCTTATATTTCACAGGGATCACTTTTCAGTTAAAATTTAAACACCTAAGAATAATTGTGTGTTAATTACAGAGTTCAACCACTAGTACTAGAATAAAAAAATACTAAAATGGATAAAGTATTACATTGTACAACAACAGTCAGCACAAGAGCTGATCAAGTCACTGTTTCTCATAGTGTCCATTTCACTTCAACAGGTTTCCCCTTTGGTGCTCAGTAGGTTGTTGCCGATCAGGGAGAACATATGATATTTGTCCTTTTGGGACTGGCTTAATTCACTCAACATGATGTTTTCCAGATTCCTCCATCTTGTTGCAAATGACTGGATTTCATTGTTTTTGACTGCTGTATAGTACATGTCACATAATTTCTTTATCCAGTCTACTGTTGATGGGCATTTAGGTAAATTCCAAGGAGTGGGATGGCTGGGTTGAATGGTAGGGTTATATTCAGGTTTCTGAGGAATCTCCAGACTGACGTCCATAGTGGCTTAACCAGTTTGCATTCCCACCAACAGTGGGTTGGTGTCCCTTTTTCCCCACATCCTCACCAGCATCTGTTGTTGGTAGATTTCTGTATGTTAGCCATTCTAACCAGGGTGAGGTGAAACCTCATTGTGGTTTTGATTTGCATTTTCCTGATTGCTAGTGATCCTGAACATTTTTTTCATGTCTGTTGGCCATTTGGATTTCCTCTTTTGAAAAATGTCTATTGAGGTCTTTGGCCCATCTCTTAAGTGGGTTGTTTGTTTTGTTGTTGTAGAGTTTCTTGATCTCTTTGTAGATTCTGGTTATTAGTTTGCAAATAGTTTTTCCCATTGTGTTGGTTGCCTCTTCACTTTCCTGTTTCTTTTACAGTATAGAAACTTCTCAATTTGATGCAATCCCGATAGTTAATTTTGGCTTTGACTGCCTGTGCCTCCAGGTTCTTTTCCAAGAAATATTTGCCGGTGCCTGTATTTTGCAGGGTTTCTCCAATGCTCTCTAATAATTTGATGGTGTTGGGTCATAGATTTAGATTTTAATCCATATTGAGTGGATTTTTTACACAGAGTTTTCTAATCATTCTCTCTCACATAATGCTAAAGAGTTTTCAGTTTCAAATAAGGTGCAGGACATTGAAAGCAAGAGCAACAGAGAACGTGTTTCTTATAGAGTCTTCTACTGCTTCATTTTTCATACACATGTTGAAAGAAAGTGTGCACGTGCAAGAAATCCAGGGACTTTGCCTTTCCTGCCTCTTCTTGGGCCAAACACCTGGGAAGACTCACTGGCTGGAGGTAATAACCCAACTCTCTCTTAGAACACTTACTCCTTGCCCTGCTGCCATACCATAGTTTGAAAATATGGAATAGAAACATCCTCTTGATCACTTATATTAAAGCAGGACAGATTATTGTACTCCTTATGACCAGAGTTTAGAAGAATACACAAGTATTTTTTTTTTTTTGGTGCTGATTATCAGGACTTTTCCTGAATCTATGCTTTTCCTACCATTGGACCTTCTCTATGAAGACCCCAAGAGAACCTCATTCCCTAAAATCCATCCTGGTTCCAGCTCAGGTACTGTGGCAAGCAATGACTAAGTTCCTCTACATCTCAAAGAAGCTGTCAGATGTCTGACTTCTCTATCTCTGATTCCTATACTTTGTGTTCTTATCTAATTCTCCTGAGGACTTCTGAAGTTCTTAAGCTTTTAAAGAAAAACATATTTCTCTACCTCTCCTCTGGTGTGACCGTTATTCTCTGCTTTCTACAACTATGTTTGAGTTAATAATTTCTATTGCTTATCTGAGATCTTTTTCTTGTTTTCAGGCTCTCAGTCTGTGCATACACATATTCATTAAAAAAGATATATATGAAAAGTGATATATTGTTTACAAAGATATCAGGTGAATCACTACCGAATTTAGTTCTTTAGGGTTTATGTATTCTAATTTCTCCTTTGAAAATTTGACTGCCATTAAAAAATTTCAAACTCAGCTACAGGTAATGTATTAAAATATCTTGAGCAAAATGAATATTTAAATTGTTATCAACTGTTCTTAAATATTTATTTATTTTTATTTATTTGAAAGGTGGAGGGAAGAGAGGGAGAGAGAGAGAGAGAATATGACTGGGAGATAGGGAGAGAGAACCACCAAATGCTGGTTCACTCCTCAAATGCCCAAAACAGCAAAGGCTGGGCTTGGCTAAATCCAGGAGTAACTGCATCTGGGTCTCCCACATGGATGGCAGGGATTCAAGTACTTGAGCCATTGTTTGCTGCTTCTCAGGGTGTGGGTTAGCAGGAAGCTGGATCAGAAGCAGAGGTAGGACATGAACTTAGACATTCCAATATGAGATGAGATGAGGGTATCCCAAGTGGTGGCTTAACTGCTGTGCCACACCTGCCTTGAGTTATTAATGATTAATATTATTTATCTTTTATTTAAAATTACTCTTCCAAACTGCCATTCATTGTCACATATATACAAAATAAAAGACTAGAAAGCATTTTATGCATAGCTGCATAAAAATGGAAGGTGACACTAGTGAATAATCTTGTTACCTGATCCTTAGTAAAAGTCAGTTATCAAAGGGCACTTTGTGAGACACTCTAATAGGTCAAAAAAAAAAAAAAAAAGAAAGAAAGAAAAGAAAAGGAAACAGAACTGCAGAGAATTCTCCTGAATCCTGGTTACAAGTTACTGATTGGAGATGAGCCTTCACTTCTACCTTGGAGTACGGGTACTGCCCAGATTTAGTTCTAGTTATGGTTAAAATACATATGCACTATGTACATTACACTTCATTCTACCTGTGTTAACTAATTACAACTAAAACTCAGGACATAATGCACAAAGCAGCTATCCAAGAATGCTGAAAATAAATTATAATGAGTGGATTGAAGGCCAAAATAAAAACATAAATAGCTACCTATATAGAAATGAGTTTCCTGGCTTATTCACTTTTTCTCCTCTAATTCTGGCTGAGACTTTAAGGTCATTCCGACTTCTGAACTGTATAGCCATCATGGGCAGAGAAATACCAGGAGAAACCCCTCCACCCACTTTTTTTGGCCAGAGGTTGAAGAGTGAGATAGAACAGAAATTGAAAGAAGGCTTCTGATTTTTGTTTGTTTGTTTTTTAAGCTCTTTTATTCTGGATTTAGGTAAACCTTTGTCATGAAGCTGCATTTGGAAAGAAAATTCTTCTCTTTACGATAGGGTCCTGTGTTCCAGAGAGTGAAAAGTTAATTATTATTTTCCCCCTTCCTCTATCCTCTTCACCACCTTGGCAGATGTAATCAGCAGATTCCAGTAGAAATAGCTACCTGCAGAAAAGAAGACTGGAAAAAGGGTTCCTTAGAGTGTGGAGAAAATCAAAGGGCAGGTAAGCTGGAGAAAGTGTTCCCCTAAATATGTTTATGGAATCTTTGGAGAACTGTGTGTGTGTGTGTGTGTGTGTGTGTGTGTGTGTGTGTGTGTGAAACTGACCCAATACAGCTTGGGAATTTCATTCCTGCACCAATCACTATGCTCTTCCCAGAACCACATGTGATATCAACTGTAAGGCATGAAAGAAGCTTTGTAAACAAAACTGGCACAGAGATCACTATCCTCAAAAAGTGACTAGATACTTGGACTGTGAGCCTAACTGTATATATTGCGAGCCACAACAGACCACAAATCAACATTCTCCAGAGGATTTTCACTGTTAACTTGTCTCATGATATAATAGTCAAAGTCCTCATTAAAAATTCAGATTTTCAACATGCAAAGGACCAGGAAAATTTTAATAGTACTCAAAGGTAAAAGTTTACTTATATATCAACTCCTAAGAGGATCCAGGTGGTGGATTTATACTGTAAAAACTTTAAAGCATATATTGTTACAACTGTGTTGCATCAAGTAAGAATAAACTCTTTTGAAGGAATGGAAGATAGAAGTTGTCAGCAAAGAAACAGGAATATTAGAAATAATTATGTGGAAATTTGGAACTGAAAAATAAAATATGTGCAAATGAATTTATTGAATAAAACTGATAATGAAATGAATTATGACAGAGGAAAATGTCAGTGAATCTAAAGATGAATCAATAGAAAATTTTACAAAATGAATAACAAAGAAAAACATTATTAGAAAAAAAGGCAGAGCCTTGGGGACTATGGAGCAATACCAAAAGGTCTAATGCTCATATAACTGGGTCTCTAAAAGCAGAGAAACAAAAAGCATGGTGCAGGAAAAAGAATGTCTGAAAAGTTCATAAGTTTGGTGAAAAACATAAATGTAGAAAATCAAGAAACTAGAAATATGATGAATTCAATGAAAGATATACTCAGACCCAGCATAGTCGAATACTGACTACCAAAGAGAAAGCTTTGAAAGTAGCCTGAGAAAACCAGCCTGTCACATATAAGGGTGCTTCCACAAAGTGGAATTAAAAGAGAAGTTCACCAGCACCGCGGCTCAATAGGCTAATCCTCCGCCTTGCGGCGCCGGCACACCGGGTTCTAGTCTCGGTCGGGGCACCAGATTCTGTCCCGGTTACCCCTCTTCCAGGCCAGCTCTCTGCTGTGGCCAGGGAGTGCAGTGGAGGATGGCCCAAGTGCTTGGGCCCTGCACCCCATGGGAGACCAGGAGAAGCACCTGGCTCCTGCCTTTAGATTAGCGTGGTGCGCCAGCCGCAGTGGGCATTGGGGGGTGAACCAATGGCAAAGGAAGACCTTTCTCTCTGTCTCTCTCTCTCACTGTCCACTCTGCCTGTCAAAAAAAAAAAAAAAGAAGTTCATTCTGTCATAAAACATTTTGAAATCCTTGTATGTTTGTTTTCATTATATGCATTTTCCATGAACTTTTTGAAAAGTCATCATGTGCATATGTTTCAAGAATATTTTGCACTAAAAGAAACTTATTTTTTTTTTTTTATTTTTCAAAAACTTTTTCAAGTACCCTCATACAGAGAAATGGTGATTTGAATGGCTCCAGTTTTGTTATCAGAAACAATGGCTGGGGCAGAAGCTGTGGCTCAGTGGGAGACCAGGAGGAAGCTCCTGGCTCCTGGCTTCAGACTAGCGCAGCCCTTGTGGCCAACTGGGAGTGAACCATCGGATAGAAGACTCTCTCTCTCTCTCTCTCTCTCTCTCTCTCTCTCTCTCTCTCTCTCTCTCTGCCTCTCTGCTCTGTGTAACTCTGACTTGCAAATAAATAAATAAATCTAAAAAAAAAAAAAATGGCGACAGAGGCAGTTGTACAAAATTTTCAAATGTACTAAAAGACCCCCATCCAAGCTTGCTTTGTTAGGCACAAATATGATTTAGGAGTGAAAGTATTCTTTGATAAATAAAACCACTTACCAAAAAACAGACTTTCTCTAAAATACTTGCCAAAGAAAATTCTTCAGGTATAAAAAAAATGATACAAGGAAGAAATATGGAATTCTAAGAATGGAGGAAGAACAAGTGAAATGGCATACATCATTGTAAATATATTAGACATTTTTTTTATTAAATTGTTTAAAATATGAATCACTGCTTAAAACATTTTAATGTTATTTGACTGGGTTATTAATGTATGTAGAAGTAATACATATATAAACTACAAAATTTAAACTGAACGGTTGCAAATTTTCCATATTACAGTTGAAGTGACAAAATTAATATTTGGTGAAAATCTAGGTATGTATAATGTAGTTCATTGAGCAAACTCTAAAATAATTATACCAGGGGTAACAAACAATCATTAGATTTAGTAAGCTGGAATACTATAAAAGGACAAGGAAAGAGAAAGCAAAGAATAAAAATAGAGGAATACATATGATGGTAGACCAATTTCAACCACATGAATATCTATATTAAATAAAAATAGTCTAAGTATAGCAATTAAAGGAGTGTCAGATTAAATCTTAAGAGTAAGACAAATTATGCAGTCTGTAAGGAATCCCCTTAAATACAATAATAGAGATGGATCAAAATTTAAAATGTAAGTGATTACCATGTAAATACTAATCAAAAGAAGATCAGGGTGACTATTTTATGATCAGAAAAAAAAATCATATCAGAAAAAAGATGATTCCCAGCAATGAAAAGAAAGATTACACAATAAGTAGATTTGTATGTGCTTAACAAATGAACCTCAAAATATATGAAACAAAAGCTTGCAGACTTAAAAAGAAAAAGAAAAATTGACATTTATATAAGTGATATCAATACTCTTGTCTGTATAATTACAGAACAAATGGATTATCAACAGAATATAGAAAACCTAGGAACACTACCGTTCAGCTTAACTAAATTGCCATTTATAGAATGCGTTTCCTAACTGCAATAGGGCACACATTTTTTTCAAGAGCACACGGAAAATTTACCAAGACGTTGCTCAATATTCAGACTATTTTGAATTTTTTATATGTTGTATATTATCGAAATTATTCAAAGCAGAAAATGACATGTAAACCATAGAGGTCACAAAAAGTAAAAAGCAACTAAACAAAGGGAGCAACAAATACACCAGGGTAAATGAGAAACAACTGAAATACAGTGAAAGAACTGATAATGAATAAATAAATGAGTATGATTTCTTTATAAGTACATATTTTTAAAAAAGATATCTCAAAGAAATAATCAAGACAATAAAACTGGAATAAAAATGATAAACCCAACAAAATATTAACAATTTCAAAGTTAAAATCCACATCTTAAAGCAAAGCAAAATGAACTAGCAGAGTATCTTGAAAATACTGTGCTCCTGGTGATATCCATTGCTAGGTAACTACCTGTGGACAGAATCTCTGATATGCCCCGATATAAGATGGAAAACCTGGGAAGAAAGACTTGCTTTGGTTCATATCACCACCAGTCTCTAATAAGCCTAGTGAGCACCCACAAACTGCACAGGGTCTGATGACTGTGAGACCCAAGTATGACCCACCTAGGGCTTGCCTGAGTAACTGAGGGGCTGCCTCTAGCGCCTATCCTACAACCTTAGAGAAACAGCAAGAAATCACAAGAGTATCTTGGGACTCAGTGCCCCGCCAATAAAAATCCGGCCTTGAAGAGATCCTAATAGTCCCTGTCCTCCGATCTTCTGGACCTGTTTTAGTGCTCAGTGGAATTCTGTGGTCCTGGTTGAGTAGGCTGTACCTCAGCCAACATCCCCAGTAGGGGATATGGTATGGCATCCAGCAGTGAGTCCATCTCAGCTGTAGACAGACAACAGCAAGGAGAGCTTTGGTCCCACCCTCAGGCTGCAATGATCGTGGTGTCTTTGGATTTCAGATCCAGCAGCATGGTATTTGCAGATGAGTGTGAAGCTACTGCAGGCCCAGAAGGAGGCTTGTAGGGATGCACTGTTCCTTTTTAGACACTTCCCCATGTCACAGTAAATGGCACATCAAAAGTGAAGGTGTAGAACAAAATTGAGTTTGGAAAGCATTGTAAAACTCAGTCCATAAAAATGTAGCAACAGCAGACCTTGGGCAAATCACAATTTAGAGTGCTATCTAGTGCTAAAATAGAAGAAGGATCCATAGGATCAGAAAAAATAAATAAAAGGCTTTGAATTCCTAGAAGGACAGTCACAAATTACACAAAATTTTTATAAATAATCCTTCAGTGTACAGAAGCTGTTGTCCAACAACAAGCATCAAGAACTTCTAGACAACCATGACCTCACCTAAAGAGCAAAATAAGGTGCCAGAAACCAAATGATATAGGAACTGAAATTTCCAAATTCTCTGATGAAGATTTCTTTTCTTTTTTTTTTTTTTTTTTGTGACAGGCAGAGTGGACAGTGAGAGAGAGAGATACAGAGAGAAAGGTCTTCCGTTGCCGTTGGTTCACCCTCCAATGGCCGCCGCAGACGGCGCGCTGCGGCCGGTGCACCGCGCTCGTCCGATGGCAGGAGCCAGGAGCCAGGTGCTTTTCCTGGTCTCCCCATGGGGTGCAGGGCCCAAGAACCTGGGCCATCCTCCACTGCACTCCCGGGCCACAGCAGAGGGCTGGCCTGGAAGAGGGGCAACCGGGACAGAATCCGGTGCCCCAACCGGGACTAGAACCCCGTGTGCCGGCGCCACAAGGCGGAGGATTAGCCTGTTGAGCCACGGCGCCGGCCACTGATGAAGATTTCAAAGTATCTATTTCAAGGAAATTCAAGAGAATGCAGAGAAATGATCAAATATTCTAACAGAAATTTGATAGGTGGCAATAAATAAAGGACTTAAAGCAGAAATCCTTCAAGTCATAATTAAAATTTTTTCAATTAAAAAATCAATAGAAGACGTGAATAGCAGAACAGATCAAATGAAAGAATCACTGAGCTCAAAGACAGACTATTTGAAAATATTCAGTTAGAGGAGAAAAAAAGAATCAAGAGGAATGAATAAAGCTCACAGGAAATATTAGCTTGAAAAGAGCAAATATTCACGTTATTGAGATCAAGAGACTTGAGAATTCCACAGGTATAGAAAACATAAACAGATCATGACCAGAAACTTTCCAAACCTAAAGAAGAAAGCAACTATTTAGGTACGGGAAGGTCAAAGGTCACTAGCAATACCATGAAGGAAGTTTTCAGCAAAAAATCAGAAAGATGTAAATAACCTTCTCACTGCTCCTCAAGGAAATAGAAAACCAAGAATAAATGAAATCCAAAATTGATGGGTGGGAAGAAGCAATAAAATCCAGAGCACAAACGGAGTAGAGAATAAATAAGGACATTGGAATGGTCAAGGATTTTCTGTATCAGACACCGAGAGTCAGAAAATAAAAACAAAAATAGACAAATAGGATTGAATCAAACCAAAGAACTTTGGTATAGCGAAGGACACAATCAACAGAGAAAAGAGAATTTACAAAATAGGAGACAATATTTACAAGCTATGTATTTTAAAAGGGGTTAAAATACAGAATAAATAAAGAACTAAAAAACACTCAGTAGCAAAAATCCATATAATCAAATTAAGAATGCACAGTAGATCTAAACAGACATTTCTCAAAGGTAGACATATGATGACCAACAGACAAATGATAACATGCTCCTCATCACTAATCTGCAGGGAAATGCAAATCAAAACCAACCACAGTGAGATATCAACTCACCCCAGGAAGATTTGCTATTATCAAAAAGGAAAAAGACAAAGAGGAGACTGGAGAAAAGGGAACTCTTGTGTATTGTTGATGGGAATGTAAACTAGTATAGTTATTGTGGGAAAATAGCATGAAGGTTCCTCAAAGAACTAAAAACACAACTACTATATGATCCAGCATTTCCACTCCTGCATTTGTATTCAAAGGAAATGAAATTAATCTAGGAGACATTTGCACTCCTTACTTAACTGCAGTACTTGTCACAATATTCAAGATATGGAAGCACCCAAAATATCCAATTATTGATGAATGAATGAAAAATCAATATTATGCACACACACCATGGAATAGTGTTTCATCATAAAAAGTATGAAATCTTGTCTTTTGCAAGACCGAGGATGGATCTGGAGATCATTATGCTAAGTGGAGCAAGCCAAGCACAGAAAAACAAATATCACAGGATCTCACTCACATGTGGTTATCTCATAGAAGTTAAAAATAGTCATGGTAATCAAAGGCTGGGGAGGGAGGAAGAGGGAATGATAGGGAAAGATTGGTTGATGGGCACTGTATTATAACTGGGGTTCTAGCACAGTAAGTGACTACAGATAATGTTAATGTACTTTATGTTTCTCTATTTAAAAAAACCTAGAAGATAGGAATTTTGGAAGTTTTAACTACAAAGAAACATTGTATGCTTGAAAGGACAAGTATATTTTCCTCAGTGGGATATTACACAATGTATGCATGCGACAAAACATCACAGAATACCATATAAATATGTATAGTGTTATGTATGCATTAATTTTTTTAAAAAAAATAGACAAAAGAAGAAATATGAAAACATACTTTGGGAAGGTCTACTCTAAAGTACTATTATTTAAAGTTAGTTTGATTGTGGATATTTTTTATTTAAAAAAAAAAACAGAGTGACAGAGACAGAGGGAAAGACACAGAAAGAGATCTCTCTTCTGATGGTTCACTCCCCAAAGACTACAACAGTCAGGGCTGTCAGGCCAAAGCTAGGAGGCTGGAATTCCATTCTGATCTCTAATGTGTGTGGCAGGGACACAAGCACTCAGGCCATCCTCCACTGCTCTCCCAGGAGCATTTCCTATGCCAAATGGGTTTTAGGGTCTTCACATTGTTTGCTAGTAATTTGATTGTGTCTTGCTATATATTAGGTCTTTGATACATTTGAGTCAATTTTTGTGTAAGGTGTAAGGTAGGTGTCTAGTTTCATACTTCTACATGTGGAGATGCAGTTATCATAGCATGACCTGTTGAAGAGACTGTCCTTGCTCCAGGGATTAATTTTAGCTCCTTTTCCAAAGATAGGTTGGATGCAGATGCGTGGATTGATTCCTGGAATTTCTATTCTGTTCCATTGGTCTACACATTTTTTTTTTGCTAGTACCAGATTGTTTTGATTATAACTGTCCTGCCTTTAGTATGTCTTGAAATCAGGTATGGCTTTGCTTTTCTTCTATGAGATTGTTTTTCCTATTCAGGGTCTCTCGTGTTTTCATATGAATTTTAGTATTGTTATTTTCTAGATCTGAGAAGAACATCATTGGTATTTTGACTGGTATTTCATGGCATCTGTGACACAGATAAAGAGAAAGAGAGAGAGAAAAAATCTTCCATCCACTGGCTCACTCCCCAAATGGCCACAATGACCAGAGCTGGGCCAGGCTGAAGCCAGGAGCCAGGAGCTTCTTCCAGGTCTCCCACATGAGGGCAGGGTCTCAAGCACTTGCACCAACCTCTACTGATTTTCCAGTTGCATTAGCAGGGAGCTGGATTGGAATTGTAGCAACCAGGACTCAGACTGGTGTCTATATGGGATGCTGAGTGGCAGCACCTGCTCCAAATATTCTATCTTTAAACCAATTTCTTGTGGTTTAAAAAAGAGACACATTTTCTGTATCACAATAAATCCAATTCAGAATATGTGTGTGTGCATATGCATGTATGTTTGCATGTGTGACCATATATGTATGATTATGTGTGCATATTAAGTCATACTGACTTAAGTTATTACAAGAATCAGAAAAATATCCAGGGAGTAAAATAGAATGAGCTTTGTGGTAAAAATAACTGGGATAAATAAATGTAAGTTATCAATTCAATCTACATTCAAAACAGTTCTTTCATTCAAAATATTAACTAAGCATATAAAATATTTGTTTATTTGAAAGGAAAAGAGAGAAGACAGAGAAAGGCACACACAGAGAAGGGGGGAGGAAGGAGGGAGGGAGGGAGGGAGGGAGGGATGGAGAGAGAGAGAGAGAGAGAGAGAGAGAGAGAGAGAAAGGGAGAGAGAACTTCCATCCATTGGATCACTCCCAAAATGCCTGAAACAAACCCTCAGTTGGACCAAAGCCAGGATTTGGGAATACTATTCCAGTCTCCCAGATGGGTGGCTGCAACATAATTACTTGAGTCATTAGCCCTGCATCCTAGCAGAGAATCTGGAGTCAGGAGCAGAAGCTGGATTTCTTAACATCTAGACTAAATGCTCCCCTTAATGGAGCATTTTATAAGTGACGAGTGAATTACTCAGTGAATGGCTGAATTAGATTGAAATTTCCTACAATTCCAAAGTTCTAAGACTTTATATGAACTGTATTTTTATGTTTTTAAACAAATCTGTTCTTAAATCTTGTCTCCATTCTCAAAGTACCATTTTCATCTGCTCTTGACAAAATCTTCAGTTTGTATTATAATTTTAGCTTTATTTAACTATAACCTTATTCATCTTAAAAAAGACTATAGGAAAGAATCAATTGTCTGGGTTTTGAAACACAAAATTTTTCCCAACAAAATTTCATACTGGATTATGGGAAACAATGGCAAGATTACACAAAAAATAAAAATAATTTTTATTAAAAAACACAGTATAATAATATATCAAGAAGGACCTAAGAACAGCACTGAGTAACAATAGACAAGTTAATTTGTTCTTTAAAATTAATCTTGCATGGCTGGCATTTGAAAACAAACAAATTAGAAAGGAAGGAAGTAAAAAGAGCAATTTTGTTGAAATTCTGAATGAGCATTCTAAAGATACAAAAATTTTGGAATGTAGAATTTATGTGTAAAATATAAATTACTTTTATAATAATAATGGAACTCTACAATAAAGACCAAAGGAGCCAATGGAACACATATGTTGAATGGCTGGTGAGTGATATGGGGACATGGATTAATACCAGATTGCCTCAGTAACAAAGGATAAAATAATTGGCACTAATAAATCTGAACCAATTTTGATTATCTTCAACATAGTTCTTTCATTCAGAATATTAATTAAGTCCCAGAAGGGATGACTGAATTAATGTAAAGAAGTTTGGGAGTAAATCATAGAGCAAACCATTACAACTAAAACTCTGAACCAAAGAGATGAGTATCTACTCTAACACCAATGGAGATGGCAAGAGCTGGTAGAGATTTGGTGTTAGATAGAGAAACAAATGCCTTAATAAAGAAAGATATTTTGTCCACTGTACTACAAACCAGAAACACATGTATGTGTTGTGCCTCCCTAGTTCAAAATTCTTAAATTTAAATTCTTCAAAATTGGAATTTTTTTGTATATTTATTTTTTTTATTTATTGACAGGCAGAGTGGACAGTGATAGAGAGACAGAGAGAAAGGTCTTCCTTTACCATTGGTTCACCCTCCAATGGCCGCCACGGTCGGCGTGCAGCGGCCGGCGCACTGCGCTCATCCCATGGCAGGAGCCGGGTGCTTCTCCTGGTCTCCCATGCGGATGCAGGACCCAAGGACTTAGGCCATCCTCCATTGCCTTCCTGGGCCACAGCAGAGAGCTGGACTGGAAGAGAGGCAACCAGGACAGAATCCAGTGCCCCAACTGGGTCTAGAACCCAGTATGCCAGTGCCTCAAGCAGAGGATTAGCCTATTGAGCTGCAGCGCTGGCCCAAAATTGGAAATTTTTTTGAGTGCTGACATGATGAATGAAGCAGAATTCACATGCTAAGACCAGTAAGTCTAATGGAATAGTGGGAAACCAGTAACAGAAGACATAAGAAATATTTCTTTTTTCTCAGCCCATTTGAATTTCCTCTTTGAAAAATGCCCATTCAAGTCCTTTGCCCATTTCTTAACTGGATTCTTTGTTTTGTTGTTGAATTTCTTGAGCTCTTTATGGATTCTGGATGTTAACCCTTTATCAGTTGCATGGTTTGCAAATATCTTCTCCCTTTCTGTCAGTTGCCTTTTCAATCTTCTGAATATTTCTTTTGCAATGAAGAAGCTTCTCAGATTGATGTAATTCCACTTGTCAATTTTGGCTTTGATTGCCTGTGATTCTGGGACCTTTTCCAAGAAAGTTTTCCCTATGCCAATGCCTTATGGGGTTTCCCCAAAATAATCTATAATAATAGCAATTTATAATAATACTAATTTGATGGTATCTTGCTGTAGAGTTAGGTCTTTGATCCATTTTGAGTGGATTTTGTGTAAGGTGTAAACAAGGGGTCTAGTTTCATATTTCTGCACATGGAGATCCAGTTTCCCCAGCACCATTTTTTGAAGAGAGTGTCCTTGCTCCAGAGATTGATTTTAGTTTCTTTGCCAAAGATAAGTTTGTTGTAGATGCATGGATTAATTTCTGCAGATTTTATTTTGTTCCATTGGGCTGCATGTCTATTTTTGTGCCAGTCTCAGGCTGTTTTTTTTTTTTTTTATTTTTTATTTTTGACAGGCAGAGTGGACAGAGAGAGAGAGAGACAGAGAGAAAGGTCTTCCTTTGCCATTGGTTCACCCTCCAGTGGCCGCCGCGGTCGGCGCGCAGCGGCTGGCGCACTGCGTTCATCCCATGGCAGTAGCCAGGTGCCAGGTGCTTTTCTTGGTCCCCCATGGGGTGCAGGGCCCAAGCACTTGGGCCATCCTCCACTGCACTCCCGGGCCACAGCAGAGAGCTAGCCTGGAAGAGGGGCAACCGGGACAGAATCCGGTGCCCCAACCGGGGCTAGAACCCGGTGTGCCGGCGCCGCAAGGCGGAGGATTAGCCTGTTGAGCCACGGCGCCAGCCAGGCTGTTTTGATTATAACTGTACTGTACTATGTCTTAAAATATGGAATTATGATGCCTCAGCTTTGTTTTAGTTATTTAAGATTGCTTTAGCTATTGAGGTTTTCTTGTGTTCCATATGAACTTAAGCATCACTTTTTCTAGATCTGAGAATGTGCTTGGTATTTTGATTGGTGTTGTTTGAATCTGTAAATTGCTTTTGGTAGCATGGGCATTTTGATGGTATTGATTCTTCCAATCCATGAACATGGAAGATTTTTCCATTTTTAATATCTTTTTCTTTCATTGAGTTTAGTAATTTTCATTGTTGGAGTTTTTGACAGCCTTGGTTAAGTTTATTCAAAGGTATTTTATTATTTTTGCAGCTATTGTGAATGGGATTGACCTTAGACGTTCTTTCATCCATGGCTTTGTGTATGCAAAGGCTATTTTTTTGTTTGTGTTTGATTTTATATCCTGCCACTAAACCAAACTCTTTTATTAGTTCCAATAGTCTCTCAATTGGAGTCTTTTGGATCATCTATATATAGGATAATGTCATCTGCAAATAGGGATAGTTTGACTTCCTCTTTTCAGTTTGTATCTCTTTGATTTCTTTTTCTTGCCAAATGGCTCTTTGCCTGTATCTTTTTCTCCTCTTTGCTTGTTATTCCTTTCCACATGATTTCAAAACCAACCCAATTGCATTTCCACAGAGCCTGCCGTTGGCTAATTCATTTCAGTTTGCTCCAGACCAGTCAGAGTGTATGCCTCTGTTATAGTGAATGAAGTGTCTCCTTTGGTTGTAGGTCTCCTTCACTAAATTGCTTAAGAACAGTAATTTGCTCGTTCAGTTACATTTTTAGTACAGTATCTGACAAGCATAAATTCTTGATAAATGTTTACATAGATTGGATTGAGTTATGTTTCATTTTCTTATCTTCGCTACACAAACAAAATCAACTATGTGTTTATATTTCCCCAATTCTTTTAATGATCTATGTACTAAGTTATACTTATAAATCTTAAAATATTATAATGAAAGTGCTTTCATTCATTTATATAATAAACATTTGACACTACATTCTTAAATTTTGAGGATACAGCACTGAATTTTTTTTTTAAAGAAATATTTGTTTAATCGAAAGGCAGAGCTACAGAGACACGGTGAGACAGAGTGAGAGCAAGAGAAAGAACGAGAGTGAGAGCAAGTGAGGTAGAATTTTGGTTCATTCTCTCAAACATTTAATGGCCTGGGGCTGAGGCAAGCCAAAACCAAAAGCCAGAAGCTACATCCTGGTCTCCCATAAGACTTTCTCTGGGGTAACATGGGATGTGCCAAGCCCCAGCAGCAATAAAACGTTTATTTTAGTTTTTTGGGTACTTTGATATGATAACGGAATTTCAAATCAATTTCTTGGTTTCTGTGAGCATTTTAGTGAAACAACAGAAATTAGAAGACAAAATGACTGGTCTCTTACATACTAAACTTTGTTCATATATCTGCATATTTGACAGGCAATGCGAATGCAAAATTTTGGCCAATTCACACAGTCTCTAAACTTCTTGCCAAAGAAAATAAAAGGATCATTGTTGCAAGATCCTATGTATCATGTATACAATAGTGCTGAAAATGGCTGTGGTTTACTTATCAGTAATACTGAAGTTTATATAATGAAAATATTTGCTCACTTTTCAGTTTCTTTAAGAGGTATAGAAGCAATAGAAAACTTTCGATTTTATAGAAATGAGATATCTCCATCAGGCATTTGCCTACAGAATGATTATATTGTTCCTGGACAGTGGTAATATGTTAAAATGTGCACCTGTTGGAATATTTCCAAACTATGGGAAAAGAAGAACACCTAATTTAGAAACACACTGAAGATGAGAATACAGAGAAAGATTTATTAAAGCAAAAATTTAACTGTTGTGTTTCCAAAGTTGTTTGGTGATCTCTGAAGAGAACATAAAGTCAAAAGTAGTACGAACAGACTGCACGTGAGTTGTGCAATATCACTTGTAGGTTCTTAAATTCATGCAGGAAATTATTGCTTTTTTGAGGAAAAACAGACTGCTTTAGAATTCAAAAAGTAGAGAAAGAAAGATTGGTCATCTGCTAAGGGCAGCCAAAACAAATAGGGACTTTTAAAATTTATTTGATAAAACTCCAACCTCCATTTTACAAACTCAACATTGTCTTTTTAGGAGCAAGAGTTTGGCACAGCAGTTAAGAGAGTGTGTAGGACGCCAGTCTTTCATATCACAGTGCCTTTGTTTGAGGCCCTGGTCCACTTTTAATTTCAGCATTCGGCTGATCTGCATTCTATGAGGCAGCAGATGATGGCTCAGGCAGTTAGGTCCCTACCACCCACATGGAAGATCCAGATTGAGTTTTGGACTTCTGGCTTCAGTCTGGCCTAGCTGGAGCTGTTGAAGAGATTTGGCGGGGGGGGGGGGGGGGGATAGTGGTGAATCAACAGATTATATCTCTCTCTCTGTCTCTGTGTTTCTCTGCCTTGAAAATAAAATGAAAATGAATAAGCAAATTTTTTATATTTTAAATATATTTTAAAGTCCTTTTTCTCATATTTTATAGGATGATATTCATTATGGCTCCTAGGGTTCAAAAATTATCTGTATTTTAGATGGGGAGTTCCTGTGAGTATATTGCAAAACATTAATGTAAAAATACTATTAGAAGATAAGTTTATTTTGGTGCTGACATTTTTTGAAATATATGCTAAGATTTTCATGCAGTACATTTTACAGGAACTTTTTGAGGACCCCTCCTATTTGATGAATGTGTAGATACAAAATACCTGGTTGACAAACAGCTGATCTGCATAACAGGAAGTATATACAAAGTGGTTGGATATTTTTTGATCTGAGAAATTATTTCCTACAAGTCTAAACACCTCTTACTGCTGTATGGTTAAACTTTAAATATCCCATGCTCGAATGTTACGTAGCTTGATGTCATCAAATGGAAGCCTTCCATGAATCAGTGTAATCTGGGTTTGATGACAAGAGAGGTGCAAGTCAGAGTATATTTTAGCTTTAACTGCATTCAACTTAACATTGCATGAAACAACCTAAAAAAGTCCTAAGCTTCAGGCAGTTCAGAGAAATATTTTTGGCAGCAAAAGCAGAAGTAGAAATATCATTAATGAATAGGAAAAGCAACATATTAAAAATTACTATGTTTTCTCAATATGTCACTTGTTTAATAAATTCTACTACTAATTACTACTAATTGATACTGTTAACTGGTCATATTGTTCCTTTGTTTAAATAATATATATATATAGAAAAGAAAATGAGCAATATATAATCTCTAGTAAGCGCAAACTTTAATAATGCATAGGTGCATAATTATGTATTATATATTATATTGCTATGTTCTTTTGTTTGGAATGGCTGTATCCCAGATTGGCTCTCTAATAAGTTAGTCAACCCATATTAAAGTTTAAATTCTGGTTCTGCCTTAAGTAATTATGTAGCCTTGGGCAAGTCGCTTAACACTGCTCAGTCTAATATTCTTCAATTTACAAAATCATTATAAACAGTAATAACCCTTCAGAGCCTGTCCTGATGGTTACAGATGGTGGACTGGCCTAGGGTGAATGATGAATACATGTTAGCTTTTCTCTCAGTTTGATTGTCCCATCTGAAACTAAATTCACAGCCAGGTCACTTCCAAGGAATTTATTTTTCATGATAAATTCTGTATTTTGTTGGTTCCGGCCTGAATGTGCTTGCTTGCTTGTTATTGCAGCCCCTCGCTGAGGTGTTGTAATGCTGTTGATGCAAAGCCCAAGTTTAGGCTATGCCATTTTTGAATCATCAATTCTTCAGTTCATTTGCACAGTTAACTGGTCCTAACTCAAGTGCTTCATTTTTTATCATTTCGGAGTGCCGCTCATTTCATCCGTTCCTTTCAGGTAAATATCTGTCATATATCTCCATTTCCATCCCTCTGCTAGGATAGCTTTGCTCTGCAATCGGAGCCAGGTACAAGGATTTCCAGGTATGGTACAAGTGGGAAAGCATTGAAGGCTGGGGTTACTGAACAGCTTCTCTTTGGGAAAAGTAGTGATTTGAGGGAAGACTTCTTGAAGCACACCCTTGTATTTCTTAACCTCAGTTTGCTAGCAAGAAACATTTCTAAGTGGAGAAACAGGAAAATAGCAGAGCAGCAGATTGTCAGTTTATTTCCTAAGGGATCATTTTCTAGAGGCGTTGTGCCAGGAAACTGGTCTTTCCCATAGTCAGTGCCCACCCCTGAAACACAGTTACAGACTGCGTGTAGGGTCACTGCAAACTGCCTGATCAGCCAGAGGAGCCAAACTAGAGAGAAATGTTCAGTCTGTGGTCAGTGTGACCATCAGGGCAGACTGATTAGTGGTGCCAGGAGGTTCAGTGTGGTGTAATTAGAGGGAGACGAGTATGTGACCAACATAATTATTTGCTGTATGATTCTCAGGCTAACATGGAGTCTTCAGTGGTTGAGGGGGCCTGAAACCTTTCTTAAGGGAAGATATGGACAAAAACAATAAACTATGGAGATCAGATAAAGTGCACTGCACCACAAAAGAATCTCATAGAGAAATGAGAACAAATAAGTAGAAAAAAAGAGCTAGAAAGAAAAGAATGCCTTATGAATTATTTATCATGTCGTTCTCCAAATTTAGAACTGATTTTCAATAGAAAATCCCATGATGCTGTAAGGGGAGCAAGGCCTTAGAACACGAAGTCACCATCAGTCAGAGAAGATAGTTATGTGCAGAGGTCTGGCTTCAGGTCTTATGGAACCATGAATTACAAGTCTCATTGGCCAAGAAATGAATGTATGAAAGTACTAAAAAATTGTGGAAAATGAAATTAAAATATAAGCATATTTGATTGCAAAACAATTTTGAAATTCATGCATGTTTTTTTTTTCTTAATATACTTACTACACATTTTCATGAAGCTTTTGAAGACTCTGCATATGTCAGATTCTTGTTTTCGAGTACTTGAATTCTTTGACCCCAGGATTTTAACTTCAGGCAAGCAAAGTAAGATTGAGAGTCTCGGTATATAAAACACAAGATACTTACTCCTTCTCCTGAAGCCAGCTATGACCTTCAGTATTGGGCTGTTGGTGGTATGGTGAAAGATGAATATGGAGAAGTTTGTGTGTAATCCTAAATTTGTTGATGTGATGTTAAGGTTTGGAGTTTAATCCAAGCATAGGAATTTTTTTGCTTGAATTTCATCTACAGATGGTAATGATATTTTGTTTTTCATAGAGAAAGAGAAATGAAGTCTTGCCATGGTGAAAGTATTTACCTATAGAAGAGCAACCATGTGAGACCACATACAGCCAGTTTCTAAAAGTGATACTGTATGAGAGCTATTATAAAGTGTGGTGATAGACCAATAACTAAACTATAGTGCTAGCTGGAATTGAGTACACAGCCAGCTGACCATTTTTGTTTTCTATTTTGGAGCTGGGTAAGATCCTAGGCTTCATGAAATTACAAGAATGAAGACAGACTACAGTTCTTATCATCCAAGTAGGAATTCAATTGATCTATTAAGTTGAAAACTTTTAGAGGCAAGCCTGAATTTCACCCCATGTCGTAGAACATTTATTCCATCTACAAATAAGATTTTTTTTTTTTTGGTTTTAGAAGAATCTCCATTTAACAAACTAGATTTCAAAAAGCTATCACTAGAATCTCCTAGTGTTCCACTAGAATATAAGTTGTATGATGATAAAGAATTCAGTGCTGGGGTTTGTGTTGCAGTACAGCAGCTTAAGCTGCTGCCCGCAGCACCGGCATCATATATGGTGGCCAGTTCAAGCCCCAGCTGCTCCACCTCTGATCCAACTCTGCTAATGTGCCTTGGAAAGCAGTGGAAGGGGCACAGGTGCTTGGGCTCTTGCCATCCATATGGGAAGACCCAGAAGAATCTCCTGGTTCTTGACTTGAACTGGCCCAGTCCCTGCTGTTGTGGCCATTTGGGCAGTGAACCAGTGGATGGAAGATTCTCTCTCTCTCCCACCTCTCCCTTTCTCTCTCTAGATAGAACACTGCCTTTCAAATAAATAAATAAAGAAATATTTTTTAAAAAAGTATTCAATGCTGAAGCTGGTGTCAATGCACAGTGGGTTAAGCTACTGCCTGAAATAGTCTTTCTATTTGTTCTCCACTTTCAATCCAGCTCCCTCTTAATAAGCCTCGGAAAGTGGCAGAAGATGTCACAGAATCTGAGCTGTCCTATAAGTATCCAACACATCAGTCATTAGAATATTACCTTTGGTTTTCCCATAAGATATTGAAATTGCAATCTCTGAATCAGAAAATATAACTTCACTGAGTTTTATAGTCAGTTGAATGCTGTGATAACAAATGTCCATTGGTATGGTATGCCCAAGCTATTATTGATATCTTTGGTGTAGATATTAAAATTGATTACTTTTAAAAGTAGTTGTCTATCTTTTTGCACTTTTGAAGTTCAGGCTCCATATACGTTTAATATCCCCTTCTCAATATATCTGATTCCAATTTGTTTTCTGCATACAGTTTTATCTATTTTATACCATAGACAGTCATGATTTCAGTCTTTATTTTTTGAGCTACTATGTACGTATTATACTTACCCTAAAACACCCAAATCCTTCACTGAAATCCAAGAAGGGATTTTTAAGGAGAATGGAGACTTTGGTGCTAAAACTTGGTCAGTCTTGAGTAAATAGAAAGTGGTAATTATCCTAAACCTGGATCTGATTTCACTACATCATATTGATAACTCATAAAATATGGTGAGTACCTTGATTGCTGCATAATTGCTTAATTATTTGAACTTGACACTTGTGCATTTCAAGTGGTCTTTTTGTGCCCAGTCTTTAGTCTTTCTATTTGTTCTCTGACCTGGTGGATTAGAAACCTTAAAACATGGAAATGATGAGTTATATAAAGGCAATATATCTTTCACATCTCAAAGCTTTTGCTAAGGAGAAGAGCTGCATTATAAGATGCAGTTCTGTAGAGTATAGTGAAGACAGTATAATATCTCTAAAGCAAACATACGAATGATGGTACTTCAGACATACTATCTCCTCTTTTGCATTCATAACAAATCTGAAGAAGAAAATTTAGTAATTTCTGAATTAAGCATTTGCAAGGTCAGAATGCTAGTTTGAAGACTATTAGATTCTGACTAATTTCAGTTAGAGGGCACACAATTTTAAACTTGTGAATGCTTGTTGTGAGGTTCATATACATCTGGAATACAATTTAAAATGCTTACTAACAATCATTTCCATATAAAGTTTCAAATTATAGAAGGAATGACTATTTCCTTAAGGCAATAATAAAAAAAACTATCTGCTTAGTTTCTTTTTTTTAAATGCAAGTACTACCTTTTTTTTAAAGATTTATTTATTTATTTGAAAGTCAGAGTTAGACAGAGAGAGGAGAGGCAGAGACAGAGAGGTCTTCCATCCGGTCGTTCACTCCCCCAGATGGCCACAATGGCTGGAGCTGTGCTGATCTGAAGCCAGGGGCCAGGAGCTTCTTCTGGGTCTCCCATGTGGGTGCAAGGGCCCAAGGACTTGGACCATCCTCCACTGATATCCCAGGCTAAAACAGAGAGCTGGATCAGAAGTGGAGTGGATGGGTCTTGATCCAGCGCCCATATGGGATGCCTGCGCTTCAGGCCAGGGCATTGACCCGCTGTGCCACAGTGTCAGCCCCACAAAAAACTATCTGCTTAGTTTCTTAGGTTGTATGAGCCTATAATTTTTTAAAATAATTAACTTTGAGGGTAGTAGGTGACAATTAATATTTTCTTATGTATATAAAGAGTCAAAATAATTGGTATTGGTTGCCCTTCCTTGGCTGAACTTCAGGTAAACATCTGTCTTCTATTCTATTCAAGCTAATTGTCCATAGTGAGATGATTATCTCACTTTAAAATAAATAAATTTTAAAAATACTATTACCTACTAAAGCTATCCCAGAATAAAAAGAAATATTTTGTGTGGGTGTGTAATTCACATACACATATGAACAACCTTACATATCCACATACACTTCTGAAACAGAACTGCCTGCTTTTTCTTCCATGGAAAAAACCCGAGCTATAATTTGGGTTTATTTTGATATTCCTGCTATTTAATAACATCTTAATTTTTTTGAACTAGCTGGTAAAAATAACCATCACTTATTTAGTTAGAGGAGGATTCATTTATTGTCAATATTTAAAATCATTCTCTGAACCTACACCTTACAGGATGTAAATTTTGTCTATTGGTTAACACAATTCAGCTTTCCTTAATGTAATTTTTACATTTTGATTTCCTAAAAACTTGGCCTAATTGTTGCTAAGCATTACCACCTTGTCCATACACTGGGATTCATTCAAACTTCCTGCATTTGTACAGGCCAACATATTCAACAATGTGCCTTTATTGCAAAGCCCAATTCTCAGTACTTTTGTTACTTGCAAGCACAATTTTCACTTTACTGTATTCTGGGAAATTTGTCTTCCATTTCAGGTTTGAGGTATTGATTTAAGACTATTATTTGCCAAAGGAAGTTCAACTTCCTTAAGTTAACATTTGAGATGTCTCCCAGATAACTCCTAGCCTACTCTACCAGCATTGGCATGATTATTTTATGCTCTTAGAAAATCTCCATTCCTTCAAAATATCTATTCTTGCTGCCTTTTCTGCCTGTATTGAGT
Organism: Sylvilagus floridanus; assembly: GCA_949820135.1. NCBI lineage: Eukaryota > Metazoa > Chordata > Mammalia > Lagomorpha > Leporidae > Sylvilagus > Sylvilagus floridanus. Next base: position 97,028,444 of record OX463241.1, on the reverse strand, counting down.
CCTTCCAGCTGGAAGGTCTCTGGTCATCTCCATCTCCAATTCTGTCTTCTCTTTGAATTACAGTTTCAGTATCAGCCCTTTAATGGTATCGTCCTGTCGTCTTGGCAAGTACTTCTGAGCATCTCTTACACTTTCTACCTCTCTGTGCCTTTCCTAATCATGCCCTGAAGAGTGATTTGTGTATTTGGCCACATTCTTTTGGCCATATCCTTGTGGGGCAACATCGTGAAGGCAGAAACCATGACTTATTCATTTTTTCATAAGCCACAGTGCCCTGAATGTTCTCATTCAAGTGTTTATTGGGACGGTTAATTCTAATTCACTTCCTAAATTATTTTCTTTCATAGGAATAACAAATTAGTTAAAACAGTTTAGAAAGGACTCTGTCCTAATCCCTATTTTCAATCTTTATGTGAACAACTAAATGGCAAACTATTGCTCATTTTTCAAGCATTTCTCCAAATCCCACTACTTCAGTTTTTGGCATGTATTTTCCATACAACACCTGGCTCTTTTTAAATTCCATTCATACTTTGATATTTTCAGCCCAATTCATTCTGATTACCTTTGCATTTAAACTCTCTTGCTAACCAAGTGTGCTTTTAGAAGAGGCTCCCTACAATACACTTCACATCCAGAAGTGGCTTCTCCTTGGTGACTTGTTTATTACTCTCTCTAGGCATAAGCAAATTAACCAATGGAGGCTGGTGCTTACAAGTCAGTAATGACTTTGTTATAGTCACCATTATGTCCCTTGTGAGGACTTACAGTACAGAGTATTTAATGAACATTCAGAATGGATACATGGTATTATGACCAGTTCTTTATTGTTTTATACATTAAATTAATCATCTTGTGCTTTAGATACCATATGTTTTCTTTTTCTTTTTTTCTTCCTTCTCTATAATACTACCTTTACTTAATCCTTGTCAGAATGTATTGTCTCTACATCTTCAAACATACCCTTGTGTGTAAATTCCACTTCCCTCCTTCATGTACCATTTTTGCTCTCAACCAAAGAAATCAAAATAATGAATAGTGTAACAGTCTATAGACATACATTGTAGCTAAAACTCTGGACTCAAATATAGATGGGTAGAAATCCTAGCTTTTTCTCTTACTTCATCATTTAGTTTTATGTTCTTGGCTAAGTTACTTAGGACTTCTAATCTTAATTCCCTATCATTACTAAGATCATAATAAGATTTTTGTGAAAAATCAATGTAACGATATATGTAAATTGGACAGAACTTTCCTGGAATATTATTGATGACCAGATTTATGAAATTTTTTATTTATGATGGCTATTCTAGCAGATTTATGAGCTCACAAAAATATTTCTTTCAGGATTTCAAAAGTGCCCATGAGGATATTGTGAAACAGCACAAGGCAGAGGTAGAGTGGCTTATGTTCTGTTCTTTGGCTTCTTGACAGCTTCTGAACATTCTTCTTTTAGTTTTTTATTTATATAATGTGAAAAAATTCATGTATTTCCTATATAGATGTAGGAGCACAGAGATGCTTTCCACCTTACCTCCCTCCTGCTCACACTCCCAACTTCCATCTTTATTTCTCTTATATTTTTAGTTTTTACAACAACATACTTTTAGTTTATTTTATAATCAAAAGCTTAACCCTCAACTAAGTAAAGAATTCAACAAATAGTAAGAAGAAAAACATTTTAAAAAAGTGTTCCTCAACAGTAGACACTAGGGCTGTAAACAATAATCAGATCTCAAAATGTGAATCTTGCTCATATACATTACATTTTTGTATGAAATTAGTTACAGCAGATTAGGGAAAATATGCACTTATCTTTTTGAGAGTGGCTTATTTCAGTAAATATAATGGTTTCTAGTTGTATACATTTCATTGGAAAAGACAGGATTTCATTCTTCTTTTTATGGTTGAGTAGTATTCCATAGAGTATATAACCCACATTTTCTTTACCTATTGATAAGTTGATGGACATCTGGGTTGATTCCATATCTTAGCTATTGTTAATGAAGTTACAATATGGGGAAACAAATTGCTCTTCCATATGCTTATTTCATTTAGTTTGGGTGTATTCACATTTCTGAGAAATCTCTATACTGTCTTCCATATTGGCTGTACAAGTTCAAGTTTATATTACCACCAAAAGTGGATTAGGGTACTTTCTCCCTCACATCCTCAACAGAATTTGTTCTTTTTTTAATTCTTTATTAAATCCCTTTTGACTAGAGTGAGGTGAAGCCTCATTTCTGTTTGTTTTTTTGACAGGCAGAGTTAGACAGTGAGAGAGACAGAGAGAAAGGTCTTCCTTCCATTGGTTCACCCCCCAAATGGCCGCTAGGGCTGCCGCGCTGTGCCAATCCAAAGCCAGGAGCCAGGTGCTTCCTCCTGGTCTCCCATGCGGGTGCAGAGCCCAAGCACTTGGGCCATCCTCCACTGCACTTCTGGGCCACAGCAGAGAGCTGGACTGGAAGAGGAGCAACCAGGACAGAATCCAATGCCCCAACCGGGACTAGAACTTGGGGTGCCGGCACCATAGGTGGAGGATTAGCCAAGTGAGCCACAGCACCGGCCCTCATTGTGGTTTTGATTTGCATTTCCCTGATGGCAGTGATCCTGACATTTTTTTGTATGTCTGTTGGGCATTTGCATTTCATCCATCAAAAAATGCCTGCTCAAATTCTTTTTGTCCTTTGCCCATTTCTTAACAGGTTGTTTTTGTTGAGTTTTTTTTAAGTATGTTATAGAACATGGATATTCCTTTATCAGTAGCATAGTTTGCAAAGACTTTCTTCCATTCTGTTTGTTGCCTCTTCAATTTGTTGAGTGTTTCCTCTGCAGTGCCGAAGTTTTTTAACGTGATGTAATCCCATTTGTCTATGTTGTCCTTACTTCCTGTGCTTCTAGGTGTTTTCCAAAAGGTCTTTGCCTATGCCATTTCTTGCAGAGTTTCCCCAATGTTCTTCTCTAGTAATCTGATTGTGTCAGGTCTTAGATTTAGATTTTGAACCATTCTGTGTTGCTTTTTTTAAAAGGTGTTAGGTTAGAGGTCCTGTTTCATACTTCTGCATACAGAGATTCAGTTGTCCCACTACCACATGCTGAAGAGACTTGCTTTTCTCTAGGGATTGATTTTAGATCTTTTGTCAAAGATTAGTTGATTGTAGGAGTGTGGATTGATGTCTGGGTTTCTATTCTGTTCTATTGGACTACATGCATGTTTTTGTGCCAGTCCCAAGCTGTTTTGATTATAATTGCCTTGTAGTATGTCTTGATATCTAGCATTGTGATACCTCCAGCTTCTTCTTTGTTGTATGGGGATTTTTAGCTATACAGGGTCTCTTCTGTTTACATATGAATTTCAGCATTGTTTCTTCTAGATCTGAAAAGGATGCTGTTGATATTTGGATAGGGATCATATTGAATCTGTAAATTGCATTTGTTAGTATTGGCATTTTGATGATATTAATTCTTCTAAACCACAAACATGGAAAATTCTTTCATTTTTTGTGACTTCTATATTTCTTTCTTTAATGTACAAAACATTTTGTACAAAAATACAGAATTTGCAAATTATAAAAATTTTCATTGTCGAGACCTTTCAGATATTTGATTAAATTTATTTCAAGGTATTTAAGCTTTTTTTTGGAGCTACTGTCAATGGGACTAGTCTTATTAGTTCATTCTCAGCCATGACATTGTCTGTGTATACAAACGTTATTGATTTTTGTGTGTTAATTTTATATCCTGCAACTTTACCAAAATCTTTTAAATCTCTTAGTCAAGTCTCTTAGTTTCCCTATGTATAGGATCTCATCATCTGCAAACAGGGATAATTTGATCTCCTTTCCATTTTTTTTTTCTTTTTTTCCCCTAAGGGTTCTGGCTAAAAATTCCATAACTATACTGAGTAGCAATTGTGAAAATGCACATCCTGTCTGGTTCAGTATCTTAGTGGAAATGTTTCCATCTTCATTCAATATGTTGCTGGGTTATAGGTTTATCAGATGTTGTCTTGATTGTGTTAAGGCATGTTGCTTCTAAACCCAGTTTGCTAAAGGTTTTTATCATAAAGGATGTTGTATTTTATGAAAAGTTTGTTCTGCATCTGTTGAGATAATCATGATTTTTATTCTTCAGTTTGTTGCTGTGACATATCACATTTGTTGATTTGTTATGTTGAAGAATACCTGCATACTAGGGATAAATCTCATGTGGTCTGGGTGAATGATCTTTCTGGCTTGTCATTGGATTCAATTAGCTAGGACTTTGTTGAGGATCTTTGCATTTATGTTGATAAGTAATACTGGTTTTCAATTCTCTTTCTATGTTGAATTTTTTCTGGTTTTGTAACTTAGGACTGGACTCATGGAAGGAGTTTGAGAAGGCTCCCTTTTAAAAATTGTTTTGAATTGTTTGAGAAGAATTGTAATTAGTTATTACTTAAAAGTTTGGTAGAATCCAACAGTGAAGCCAACCAGTCCTGGGCTTTTCTTTTTTGAGAAGCTATTTATTATCAACTCAATCTCCAAATTGGTTACAGGACTATTTAGATTTCCTATGACTTTATGACTCAACTTTGGTAGATTTTATCTGAAAATCTCTCCATTTCTTCTAGATTTACCAATTTATTAGTGTACAGCTGGTTAAAGTAATTTATGATGATTATTTTTATCTCTGATATCCATTAGAATATTGCCTTTCATCTCTGATTTTACTAATTTGCATATTCTTCCTTTGTGTTTGTTAATTGGGCCAACAGTATCTCAACTTTTTTTCATTTTTAAAAAAAAAATCATTTCTTCATTCCACTGATCTTTTGTATCATTTTTCCCAGAAACCTTTTATTTAAGGAATAAGAACTTCATGCATATCATAAATACAATTTATACAATTAGGAACATAGTGATTCTTCCCACATTCCCTCCCTCCCACCCATACCGCCACCCTTCTTATTTTTCCCTTTCTTATTCCCAATCTTTTTTTACTAAATTCTATTTTAAATTAATTTATACATATATGATTAACTCCAAACTAAGTTAAGAGTCAACAAGTAGTCTGAAAAAAAAAATAAACTGTTCCTCAACAGTTTGGGGCAAGGACTGTTCAAAGTCATTGCATCTCAAAGTGTGAATTTTACTTCTATGGATTACCTTTTAGGTGCTCTATTAGCTCTCACAGATCAGGGAGAACATATGGTATTTGTCCATATGAGACTGGCTTATTTCACTGAGTATGAGGTTTTCCAATTTCATCCATTTTATTGCAAATGGCAGAATTTCATTTTACTTTATTTTTTTTTTTTTACCATTGTGTTGTAATCCATGGTGTATATATCCCATAATGTCTTTATCCAGTCTTCAGGTGATGTACATTTGGGTTATTTCCATATTTTAGCTATTGTGAATTGAGCTGCAATATAGATAACTCTTTCATACACTTATTTCATTTCCCTTGGATAAATTCCCAGGAGCACGATGGTTGGGTCATATATTCAGATTTCTGAGATTATCTCCATTCTGTCTTCCATTCTGGCTGTACCAGTTTACATTCCCACCAATAGTGGATTAGGGTACTTTTTTACCCACATCTTTGTCAGCATTTGTTTTTTGTTGATTTGTGTATGAAAGCCTTCCTTATTGGGGTGAAGTGAAACCTCATTGTGGTTTTGATTTCCATTTCCCTGATGTGTAGTGATCCTGAGCATTTTTTTATGTGTCTGTTGACCATTTGGATTTGCTCTTTAAAAAATGCCTGTTGGGGCCAGTGCCATGGCTCACTAGGTTAATCTTCCACCTGTGGCACCAGCACCCTGGGTTCTAGTCCCGGTTGGGACGCGGGATTCTGTCCCGGTTGCTCCTCTTCCAGTCCAGCTCTCTGCTGTGGCCCAGGAGTGCAATGGAGGATGGCTCAGGTTCTTGGGCCCTGCACCCACATGGGAGACCAGGAGGAAGCACCTGGCTCCAGCCATCGGATCGGTGTAGCACTCGGCCGCAATGCGCCGGCCATAGCGGCCGCTTGGGAGGTGAACCAATGGAAAAAGGAAGACCTTTCTCTCCTTCTTTCCCTCTCTCGCTGTCTAACTGCCTGTACAAAAAAAAAAATGCCTTTTCAAGGGGTCGGCTCCATAGCTCACTTGATTAATCCTCCGCCTATGGCGCCGGCATGCCATATGTGTGCCAGGTTCTATCCTGGTTGCTCCTCTTCCAGTCCAGCTCTCCTCTGTGGCCTGGAAGGCAGTGGAGGATGGCCCAAGTGCTTAGGCACCTGTACCTGCATGGGAGACCAGGAAAAGCACCTGGCTCCTAGTTTCGGATCGGTGTAGTGGGCCAGCTGTAGCAGCCATTTGAGGAGTGAACCAATGGAAGGAAGATCTTTGTCTCTCTCTTTCACTGTCTAACTCTGCCTGTCTAATTAAAAAAAAAATGCCTGCTCAAGTCCTTTGCCCATAGCTTAACTGGATTTTTTATTTTTTTGTTGTTGAATTTTTGAGCTCTTTATAGATTCTGGATGTTAACCCTTTATCATTTGCATAGTTGCAAACATTTTCTCCCATTCTGTCAGTTGCCTCTCTACTTTGCTGAGTTTTTCTTTTGCAATGCAGAACCTTCTCAATTTGATAGAATCCCACTTGTCAATCTTGGCTTGGATTACTTGTGTTTTGGGGTCATTTGCAAGAACTCTTTGCCTATTTAAAAGAAATGTCTTTCAGGGTTTCCCCAATATTTAGTAAAGATTTGATGATATTGATTCATAAATTTAGGTCTTTAATCCATTTGAGTGGATTTTTGTGTAAGGTATAAGAAAGGAGTCTTGCTTCATACTTCAGCACGTGGAGATCCAGTTTTCCTAGCATCATTTGTTAAAGAAATTATCTCTGCTTCAGGGACTGATTTTTCTTTCTTTTTCAAAGATAAGTTGGTTATAGATGCGTGGATTGATTCCTGGTGTTTCTTTTCTGTCCCAATGGTCTATCTATCTGTTTTTGTACCAATACCAGGCTGTTTTTAAAAATTTAATTTAATTTAATTTAATTTGACAGATAGAGTTAGACAGTGAGAAGGAGAGACAGAGAGAAAAGTCTTCCTTCCGTTGGTTCACTCCTCAAATGGCTTTCATGGTTGGGGTTGCACCAATCCGAAGCCAGGAGCCAGGTGCTTCCTCCTGGTCTCCCATGCGGTACAGGTGCCCAAGCACTTGGGCCATCCTCTACTGCCTTCCTCAGCCACAGAGGAGAGCTGGACTGGAAGAGGAGCAACCGGGACTAGAATCTGGCGCCCATATGGAATGCCAGCGCCACAGGCAGAGGATTAACCTAGTGAACCACAGCGCTGGCCCCAGGCTGTTTTGATAATAACTGCCATGCAGTATGTCTTGAGATCTGTTATCATGCTGCCTCTGGTTTTGTTTTTGTTGGATATGATTGCTTTAGCTGTTTGGAGTCCCCCGTGTTTCCATATGAATTACAGCATCATTTTTTTTTTTTTTTTTTTGTAAATCTGAGAAGAATATCCTTGGTATTTTGATAGATTTTTTTTTTTTTTTGACAGGCAGAGTGGACAGTGAGAGAGACAGAGAGAAAGGTCTTCCTTTGCCGTTGGTTCACTCTCCAATGGCCACCGAGGCCGGCACGCTGCGGCCGGCGCACCACACTGATCCCATGGCAGGAGCCAGGTGCTTCTCCTGGTCTCCCATGCAGGTGTAGGGCCCAAGTACTTGGGCCATCCTCCACTGCACTCCCTGGCCACAGCAGAGAGCTGGTCTGGAAGATATTACATTGAATCTGTATGTTGTTTTCAGTAGTAGGGGTGTTTTGATGGTATTGATTCTTCCAATCCATGAACATGGAAGATTTTACTATTTTTTAATGTCTTTTTTTATTTAATGTTCTGTAATTCTCATTGTAGAGATCATTGACATCCTTTGTTAAATTTATTCCAAAGTAATTGTTTTTTTTTTTTTTTTTGTAGCTATTGTGAATAGGATTGATATTACAAGCTCTTTCTCAGGTGTGGCATGATCTGTGTATACAAAGGTATTGATTTTTGTGTGTTAATTTTCTATTCTGCCACCTTACCAAACTGTTCTATCTGTTCCCATAGTCTCTTGGCAGAGGCTTCTGGGTCTCCTCTCTATATAGAATCATGCCATCTGCAAATAGGGATGTTTTCACTTTATCCTTCCCAATTTTATCTTGGCAAATAGCTCTGGCTAAAACTTCCAGGAATATATTGAATAGCAATGGTGAGAATATACAGCCTTTTCTGGTTCCAGAATTCAGTGGGAAAGTTTCTAAGTTTTCCTTATTCAATAGGATGCTGGCCATATTTTTGTCATAAATTGCCTTAATTGTGTTGAGTAGTATTCATTCTATATCTAATTTGCTTAATGTTTTCATCATGAAAGGATGCTGTGTTTTATCAAATGTTTTCTTTGTATCTTGTGCCTTTTTTTGGTTTTAATTTTATTTCTTCTATAATTTTTATTAATTCTTTCCTAATACTAATTTTAGATTTTGATTGTTCTTGTATTTCTAGGTCCTAGGGTTTCACTGTTGGATAATTTATTTCTCCTGCCTCCTCAAGTCTTTTGTTAAGGCTTTGCACTGTATTTTTTTTTATATAACATATTGAATTCTTCATTTCTAATGTTTCAGTTCTGTTTCTCTTCAATATCTCTATCTCAGGTAAAATTTTTCATCTATGTCATATGTGGATTTCTTTAAGTCATGAATTTGCTTCTCTTGCTTTTGAGTAGTCTTATGATCATTCGTTTGCATTCCTTTTCAGGTTTTCAGCAATCTCTTTAACTTCACAATCTAATATTGAAGTGTTGTGTTCTTTTGGGGGCCATTATATCCCCCATGTTCATGTTTCTGATGTTTTTACATTTATTTTCAGGTATTTTTGGAACTACTTTCTAATGTTATGCTCTGTTGGCTTTTTTTGAGGTTCATTTTCCCCCATTTTTAAATTTTAATTTTAATTATTTTTAACAGATTTAATACAATTTTTAGACAGAAATTTAAGAATATAATGATGTTCCCTCACTCCCTTCTTCCCTCCTTCTCTGCCTCCACCCTTAAAGCCTTGTTTTTTACATTTTTGAGATAAAAAATATTTTAAACTTACATTACAGTAAAAAGTTGGAATATTTCTCCAAATAAGATGTGTAAAAAGGAAAAAGCAAAAGCACTTTAGTTTTAGTAGGCATATATACAATGATTATAAATAACAATTGAATGTATAAATGGCCATTTCACCCACATACAATTTTTTTTTTGTCAAACAGTTATTTATAATTTCTTTCAATGAAATACAACCAGTGACAGTGTAACATCCAGATATTTTCTGTATGGTTATAAGATAATAATTAAGCTCATTTAAACTCTAACCTATTTCCTTTTAAAAGTTTATGTATATGGATAATTTTATGCAGCTTACATTGCAAATAATTACATATTACATTTTTGTGCTCTATTAATTACCACAGATCATGAAAATCATGATATCTCTCTTTGTGGGACTAGCTTATTTAAGTATAATGGTTTCTGGTTACAACCATTTTGTTGTGAAAGACAGGATTTCATTCATTTTTATGGTAGAGTAATATTCCATATTGTATATATATTTATATCACGTTTTCTTAATCCAGTCGTTGTTTGATGGGCATCTGGATTGATTCCATGTCTTAGCTACTATGAGTTGAGCTTTAATAAACATAGGAGTGCAGATAACTCTTTCATAAGCTGATTTCATTCCCTTTGAATAAATTCCCAGGAGTGGGCTGATTGGGTCATATGTTAGATCTATTTTCAGTTTTCATAGTAATATTCATACTGTCTTTCACAATGATTGTCTTCACTTACATTCCCACCAACAGTGGATTAGGGAAACTTTCCCCCACATCCTCATCATCATTTATTGTTTTTTGATTTCTGTGTGAGAGTTATTCTACCTGGGTAAGGTGAAACCTCAGTGCGATTTTTATTTGCATTTTCCTGATAGCTAGTGATTCTGTGAATTTTTCATGTTTCTGTTGGCCATTTGAATTTCATATTTTAAAAATGCCTATTCAAGTCCTTTGCTCACTTATCAAATAAGTTGTTTGTTTGGCTGTTGTTGAGTTTCTTGAGCTTTTTATAGATCTTGGATATTAATTCTTTATCAGTTGTATAGTTTGTAAACAAATTCTCTCATTCTGTCAGTTGCCTCTTCACTCTGTTAAGTGTTTCCTTTGTAGTATAGAAGCTTCTTAGCTTGATGTATTATCATTTGTCTATTTTGTCTTTATTGCCTGGGATCTTTTCTTTTTCTTTTTCTTTTTTTTTTTTTTTGGAGCTTAGTAAGATCATATTTATTAATTTATATATATATATATATATATATATATATATATATACACACACACACACACACACACACACAGCAAGCCCGTTGTCCCCTAGTACAACATACATATTTCATTAGCATGTGACTAAATCATATCCTGGTACAGAGAAATTAAACAACCTTAAGCTGGAAAAAGGATGAATTTCATTCACTATCTACAGCCCCAGTTTTCAAAATTTTATTTTCTATTAATTCTGCCAAGTTTCTAATCAGATATGATCTTCAAGTCTCAAAATGGACATATAGTAAATAATTTTTGTTCCCTAATTCTAAAATTTCCAAGTTGTTTTAATAGACATAGATACCAAAAACAAGTATAAAATCAGATGGTAACTGATCCTAGATCCTCAGGCATTGAGCTAGTACTTTCACATAAAAATAGCACTAGACATAAGCTGGAGTGCCATTGGTTTTAAGTATTGCCTGCTTTCCATGCTGTAGAGTTTACTGGTAATATTTCTCAAAGTAAAAATAATAGTATTTTAATGTGAATCATATTAATGCCAATATACTGTTTTTTCCTGGCATGTTAGGCATAATAATCTAGTCAAACACCTGGGCAGAGGCTAAAATAGAGTTTTTAAATGAAGACCAATTTTTAATTTAAACACCATCTATGGACTTGGATATCGAACCACTTATTTGCCTCCTATGAATGTCCTATGCTTTTGAGGGTCAAACATCTAAGGTCAGAAGTTCCATTTTAGGCTCCTAAGAGTAATAGAACAAAATTTTAGTTAAATTAATGGGCTAAGTTACAGTCGATAGCCTTTGGAAAAAACAATTCACTATTAATCAGTTAAGGCAAAAAATTCACACAAATTCTGGTTCCCTTAACAACTATTCTCTAAAACGATAAATGCAGAGCATAGCTGAAAACTCAGAAATCAAGAATCTGGGGCCAAATTGTTTTAATCCCTAACTAAAAATTTGTGGACCCATGCATTAGAAAAGATGTTTGGGCCGGCACCGTGGCTCAACAGGCTAATCCTCCACCTTGCGGTGCCGGCACATCAGGTTCTAGTCCCGGTCGGGGCGCCGGATTCTGTCCTGGTTGCCCCTCTTCCAGGCCAGCTCTCTGCTATGGCCAGGGAGTGCAGTGGAGGATGGCCCAAGTCCTTGGGCTCTGCACCTGCATGGGAGACCAGGAGAAGTACATGGCTCCTGCCATCGGATCAACGTGGTGCGCCTGCCGCAGCATGCCGGCCACAGCGGCCATCGGAGAGTGAACCAACGGCAAAAGGAAGACCTTTCTCTCTGTCTCTCTCTCTCTCACTGTCCACTCTGCCTGTCAAAAAAATGTTTGGAATGTAGAAAAATGACTTTGCACTCTGGTGAAAAGCTTTTGGGAAGGCCTAAATGTTTAAGGAGCAAAAGGACAGGCACCCCTTTGCTAGTCCCACTCTCAAACTATCAATGGGTAAGAGTGGAATCCAAAGGACACTCCCTTCCCAAAGCCTCCTTGGCTGAGTGGTTCAACAGCAACTGCCCAGAGAAAAGTAGTCCCTCCTAATTCACAGGTCACCCTGCTTCCCATCTTCTATCTTGTGGGTATACTTCTTTTTTTCAGTACAAACCCCTCCTCCTCCACTTTTGTTCCAATTATGTTCTTCTGCACAGGAACATTTAGCACCAGAATCTTAAAATACAGAGGACTCTCAATGTCAGACTTGTACTAAATCATTGGAAATAAAAGGTTTCATTGCCAGATTTGCATTATAGTGGTTCTTATACCAGTACAGAGGTCACAATATACTGACCAAACATCAGCAGTAATCACAGAAGCTAAAAGGTATTCATCTTTCCATGGATGGCAGTTACTTACATGCCTGGGATCTTTTCTAAGAAGTCTTTGCCTATGTCATCTCAAGCAGAGTTTCCCCAATGTTCTTCTCTAGTAACTTGTTGATATCGAGTCTTAGATTCAGATCTTTGATCCATTCTATGTTGATTTTCATATAGATGTACAGGTATTCTCCCTCTTTTGTTGATTATTTGGGTCACTGATGTGCCAATATTTTTTTTTTCAAAAAACTACTAACTCTTCATTTTATTGATCTTTCATATTTTTTTGTTTATTTCATCTCTAATTTTAAATATTTCTTTCCTCCTACTAATTTTGGTTTGGTTGTTGTTGTTTTTCTATGACATGCATTGATAGCTCATTTATTTGATGCCTTTATAATTTCTTGTTGTAGACACCAATTGCTATAAAGATCTCTTAACTTTGCTATTGCTTTATCCAATAAGTTCTGATATGTTGCATTGTCATCTTCATTCATTTCCAGAAAATTTTTATTTTCCTTTAGATATCTTCTATGACCCACTCTTCATTTGAGAGCATGTTTTGCAGTCTACATATGTTTCCATGTTTCCTAGAAATTCTTGAGCTGTTAATTTCCAGTTTCATTCTATTGTGGTCAGAAAAGATAAATGCTATTATTTTAATGTTTTTGAATTTGCTGAGCCTAGCTTTGTGGTCTAGTATATTGTCTAACATAGAGAAGGGTCCATGCATTGATGAGAAGAATGTGTGTTCTTCAACTGTGGGATGAGATGTTCTTTAAATATCAGTTAAGTCCATCTGGTCCATAATGTAGATTATTTTTTTTTATTTTCTGTCTAGTTCATCTTTCCATTGATGAAAGTGGTGTGCTGAAATCCCCCATTACTATTGTATTTGAGTCTATGTCTCTCTTTAGATTCATTAACATTTGTTTTAAATAGTCAGGTGACCTTGCATTGAGTGCATAAACATTTATTATATAAATCACATCATTCTTTTGAATTCCTTTTTAGACATTTAATCAGTCTCTTCATTTTCAAATTCTAATAATGAAGTATAAATTTGTTCCCTTGGGGGAGTTACATTGTCTTCCTTGTTCTCGTTTCTTGTATTTCTGCATTTATTTTTAGGCATTTGTGGAAACATGTGTTGGTTGTATCCAGTAATGTGTTTTGTCTCTGAACTATGTCTCTGTGGCTTAGTGGTGTGCCTGCTCCTTCAGTGAACACCTGGAGGCATGTGCCGAGTAGGGCTAGGGAACTCTGCTTAGTGCCCAAGGGTGTGGAGAGAATATAGGGTGACACCACATTTTGGCATGGTAAATCTTCACTGTCAGCAGGGGGGATGGTATGATCACATCCGTTAGCATAATCACAACCTCGCCTTCTCTCTTCCAAGGTGATCAGTGTTCAGAGTTAGCCCATATTGAGCACAACCCTTACCCATGCTGGCTCTTGAACCTCACCAAGGATCTATGCAGTCCTCAGTGTGAGCATGGAATCCTCAGCAATGATCCACCTCAAGCAGTCATGGTGCTCTGGACGCCAGACACCAGACAGAGTGATTGTCCATAGACCCTGCATTACCCTATACTCTGTCTGGCAGACACAGGCTTCCTATAATCACAGCACACAAAGTTCTCACAGTCACGGTATTCAGGGTATCCCCTCCCTGCCCCAGGAGCCTGCCCCATTCATGGAGAGAGCAGAGTCATTTCCAGAGCCAGCTCTCTGTGGGTGCTCTGCCCTGGCAGTTTGAGCCCCAGAGCCTGTGATAGGTTGAGAGGATATGGGCACCTCACAATCCTAAGTGGGTATCCAGCCCTACCCCCAACCCTCCCAATCAGACTCAAAGACAGTAAGAAACATGTATTTCTCCTTCTGCTAAAATCACCTGTTCATGTGGTGAGAGCTGCTACAGCATCTACTTATATCAAGATTGTACCTTCTCCACTCCAGTTGCTGGGTGCCCTTGTGAGATGATGAAGAGAAAGATATGTGTATCTCCTTTGCTGGATTAGGGGGTAACGTGCCCACCTCTGAGGTTCCAAGATGTACTCAAAGAGTGCAGCCTGCAAGGCTCTCCCTCAGCCAGTGGCACTGGCTGCCACAGTCTGCTGTCACCTTGCTCTCAAAACCTGACGTCTTCTCCAGCCTCCAGCTGTGGGAGACATGGAGGTGTTCCCACTCACTGCTGTGTGTCCTCTTTCCACTCTGCTCCATGGCATTCCTCTTCCTTATGAAGAATTTCCATTGTGAACTTCTCTTCAACTCTCCCCTGGAAATACACTTCCTCCTCTTTTTTCCTGCTATCTTCCCCTGGTCAGAATCAGCACATCCTTTTCCTATTCAGCCATCTTTGAATCCTCTCCTCTAATGGTGTTTATCTTTGAAATAGGCCTCTGTGGCTTTGTAGAGTGTCTGTTCCTTCAGTGGATACTTAGAGGAGTGTGCTGGGTGGGGCCGGGGAACTCTGGTCAGTGTCTGGGTATGGCACAAGAGTCCAGGGTGACACTCATGTTTGGCATGGTAGATCTCTATTGTCAGCAGGGGGAGAGCCTGACCACATCAGCAGGTGTCATCACTGCCTTACCTCCTCTCTGCCAAGGTGATCAATGGCAGGTTGAGCCCACAGTGGCTTCACATTCCACCCACACATTCATGAGAACCACACAAAGGATCTTTGCATTCCTGTGTGAGCACAGCACCCTCTGCAGTGACATACCCTTGGCACTCAGGGAAACCTGAGCCACTGAAGCAAGACACAGTGATTGCCCAGAGACCCAGATCCTCTCCACATCCTATTGTGCATTCACAGAATTCCCCGAGTTATAGTGCACAGGCTCCCATAGTCGCAGGGAACAGGGGACCCACTCTCAGCCCATCTCTGCTCTATCCTTGGAAAGAGCAGAGGCATTCTCAGAGGCAGCTGTCTGTTGGTGTTCCACCTTGGCAGTTTGAATACAGCTGCAAGTGCTGTAGAAGAGAAGGGAGGGCTTCACAGCCTTACGCGGGCACCTCCCTCCCCTACCCTCTGCAAACTCTTTAGGTTAGACTCAAAGTCAGTGGGGACTGCAGATTTATCCCTCAGATAAAATCTCCTAGCCACATGTGCATGAATCCTGGCAGCCTGTATTTGCCTTTTAAAATGGTGTTTCTTCCTTCCTGTTCACCAGGAGTCCTTGTTGGGGGGATGAGAAGCAAGCAATGCACTCGCACTTCACGTGTTTAGGTGGGCACTCTGTCCCCCTGCCTGCACTCCAGTCCACACTCAAAGTCCATGTGATCTGCAAGGTTCTCCTTCAGGTAGTATCACCCATGACACTGGCTGCTGCAGTCTCTTCTCATTTCTCTCTCTGTCTCCTCACGTTTTCTCTTTAAGAAGACAGTGTCTTCTGATGCTGATTCTGATACTGGTAGGAGCAGAACAGAGCAGCACTGCTGGACTTTTCACTGCCAAGTATGGCACTCTTGTCATGTATGATGGTGGACCACAGCCAGCAGTTGGCTGTGCCACGCAACTGGCTGCTGTGGTGTCCCTGCCCTCTTACTTCATGTCCCTGTTCTCTTTCTTCCTCTCTCTTGCTAGTTTTTGTAGTTCTTTGCTGTAAATTTCCATCAGTCAGGTCCCTGAGGTCCTCCCTTTGATCTTCTCATATCTCAGAGCAGCTGAAGTTAGTGTGGCTATACCCTATTCAGCCTTCTTGGATGAATTTTGAGAATTCTTTATGATACCTAGAATTTTGAGAACTCAACAGTAAACTGATCCATCAAAGTCTAGAAAAGACAAAACTAGGGACCATAAATAAACTAAAGCTTATCTCCACACCTTTGTTTTATTTTTTTTAATTACCATCCTAAAATGATATGTGTGCTGAGGACCTAAAGCTGGAGTTTCCCTTCTAAGGTGGCCTTTTAAATGAAGACAAGGATGTTGATATTTTGTTGCATGCATTTTGAAAATGTAACACACCACTTGCTTTAACACAAAATATTTTTGTCTAAAATTGGTGAAATATTCATTATCTCCAAGAATAATTATTGAACTGTTTTTGTCCTTCAAAATTCTAGATGAAATTCACCACATTTGTTTGAGGGACAATTCCTTGTTTTTACTATGTCCTTGGAATTCTTTCAGAGTGGCTTTAGAATGGTGGCTTAATTGTATATAGGAGTTTGTTCTTCACCCCCAAAGCTACTGATTACTGTTTCTTGTGTTTCAGTGTGATATTATGATCTCTTAATTGGAATGAGCTGAACACTTTCTAAAATCAAATAGGTAGCATAATGACAACATTGATTTAGAAATACAAGGAACTGGTTTTTATCCAGACTCTGACTGCAACCTTAGGGGCAGTTTGTTTTCTTTCCCTTTGGATTTTTGACTTTATTTGATTTCAAATGTTGACCCTGTCTGATTCAGTCTGAATTCTCTTCCTACTGGTTTCCTTGACTTGTTTGCCTGTGCCTCATATTGAGTGTAGGCATTATTCACAAATCTTGGATGATTCATTACTTAGGTTATAGCAAAGGCATTCACATTCCACTCTAGGGCTGTCACTATGAAGCCCACAGAGGGGAAAAAATAAAAGATTTCCAGTAATTGGGTGGAAAAAGGTGTGGAACTGAGGCTTCTTTAACTATTCTAAAAGAAGTCATTTCAGTGGAATGAACTCATGTTGGGGGCTGGGGAGGTTGGTGCCTTATTTTTAATTTTAAGAGGATTTACACCGCATTCTTTCTTCTTAACAAAACAGTGGCAGCAATAAGGACATTACCTGCCAACATTAACTAATGTAAAACAGACTTGAAGAACTCCCTGCATTGTCTACCCTGAAACACCCACTCATTATACACACTCCAGTTGTGAGGAAGGATCTGATTTTACTGAAAATGTCAGCCAAACCTGATTTGTTTTTTCCCCATCAGGATTTCAAAGGTTACTCAAAACAATATTTCACAGAAATTATGGAAAGAAGGAGGTTTTGCTAATGAGAATATGATCTCTGCAAGTTGCTTTTTATTATAGTGTTCTTGCGTGCCGTCTTCCATTGATTCACCCTTCAATAGTTAACCTCTGAAGTCAGCCTTGGATGTCTGGCTTATATGAAAACTAACACCAATTTGTGGCCTGAAAAAAAAAATGATTCCAAAAGCCAGTTATTTTTTAAAGCTATTTTTTAACCTGGAAAAAAAACACTACAAATCATAATCAATGTGCAGGATTTTTCTGTATTTGAAACGTCAATGTACCATTTGATAGCTAATTACTCCTTCAAATAACAAGGATTACCAGCAGATGATTGCCATTGTGTTTTCTTTTTTTGTTATGGAGAATAATCTTTAGAAGACTTTTTCTGAAGTACTTGAATCTAATCAGAAAAAAAAAACTTTTTAAAGTGGCATTGTATTATAACTTTTGAAGTAGAGGAGTTTCTTAAAATTTTTGATTAATGTGTAATAATTATACATTTTGATGCAGTACAGTGAAATGTTTCAATGGTTTTACACAGTGTTACCTGATCATACCAGGCAATTAGTCTTTTCATTTTCTCATTTTCACTTTGTATTTGGAACCTACTAGCTCCTTTCTTCCAGTGCTTTATACAGGAAGAAAACATTAGTTTGAACTGCAGTGACTCTATTTTATTCAGAAAAGGAGACCCCCATCATCTTCATTCAGATGTGTTTTAGTACCCATTATCAAATATCTCCTTATATTCCCCCAACTCTTCTCAGCCTCTAGTAATCACTATTTTATTTATTTTTTACTTGAAAATCATTTATTTGAGGGAGGGAGGGTGGGAAGGAAGGAGAGAGAGAGAGAGAGAGAGAGAGAGAGAGAGAGAGAGAGAGAGTCCTCCTATGCACGGGTTCATTCTGCATATACCTACATTGCCCAGGACTAGGCCAGGAGGAAACCACGATCTTGGAACTCAAAAGGTTTTTCACATGGGTGACAGAAACTCAGTTATCTGAGCCATCACCACTGCTTCCCAGGGTCTGCATTAGTAGGAAGCTGGAGTCAGAAACAGAAGTTGGTGGTTGAAACTTTATACTCTGATATGGTACATGGCTGTCTTTATTGTCTTTCTCATTAGGCTAAATGATCACTCCTAGTAATCACTATTTTGAATTCAGTTTATGTGTGTGTGTGTGTGTGTGTGTGTGTGTGTAAATATATCTACATATACAAATATATACTTGCATTTATGAGGGAGAAAAACTATTTGGCTATATCTAGTTGTTTCACTCCTCATAATGACCTTCAGTTCCATACATTTTTCTTTAAATATCAGGGTTATATTACTTTTTTGCAGCTGAATAATGTTCTACTGTGTATACATGCAACATTTTCTTTGTCCATGTATCAGCTGTTTTGGTTAAAATAGCTTTGTAGTATGTCTTGAAATCTATATTGTAATGCTTCCAGGTTTGTTCTTTTTGTTAAAAATTGCTTTGGTTTCTTAAGTTTTGCATTTACATATGAATCTTAAGATTATGCTTTATAGTTTGTGAAAAGAAAAATGATGGAGATTGTGTTGATTGAATCTGTAAATTATTTTAAGTGATGTGGATATTTTGATAATATTATTTCTTCCATTCCACTAACATGACAGATTGCTTTGCTTGCACTCAGTCGTATTGTCAATGTATTTGTATATGACTATGCAGTAAAAATGATAAGATTAACTGATAGAATAATCTTCTTAACAGCTTCTAATTAGAAAATAGTAATCTTTCATGGATAGCAGAAATGTCACAAAATGAGACCAGGGAGGTGGAGCGGATGAGTAGAATATAGAGGGTTGTTAGCCCTAAATGCAGTGCTTTGAAGGTTGAAAAATGGTGTTAATTATATTGCTTTATTGCCTCTGATATTTAAAGAGTTTAAAGGTTAAAATAGCTCATGAATCTGTCTTCGTGTTTTCTTGAACACAGTGCTCAACAAGTTCATCCCTCTTCTTTGCTTAGTTTTTTGGTTTCATTGTACCAGAAAAAAAAAAAATATATATATATATATATATATATATATATTCTTTCCAACTAATCCATACTTTTTTGTTACACCAGCTAATGTTTTAACTTCTGTTGAAAGCCAAACCTAATAGCCTTTTCTGCCTCTTAAATCCCATAATCCTGGTCGATACCAGTGATGTTAGTATTGAATTTATTCTTTTGCTTTTTCTTCACTAGATGATAACTTCCTTGAATTCATGAAATGAGACTGTTCACTGTAATTTTCATCTCATTGCCTATTCTATCTCCCTGGGAATACATGATGAATGTGTACTATAAGTTACATTACAAGAGTTAGAAGACACTTAATGATCATTTTTGCTTAATTTTGCAAATTTTCCCCAAAAGAGATGGTTGAATACCCCTGGAGACACAGAATTTTGATCATGGAGGCAGTCCGTCTCATTAGTACAAAGCAATCATCGTACCTGTGTTCTTCCTATTCAGAGCCCAAATCTCCTGAAAGAAGCATCACAACACACTTGCCAACATTTTTTTTTTAATTTATTTACTTGAAAGGTAGAACTAAAGGGAGAGAGGGAGACACAGAAAGAGAAGGAGAAAGAGAGAAAGAGAAAGAGAGAGATCTCCCATCAGCTGGTTCACTCCCCAGATGGCCACAACAGCTTCGGCCAGGCAAGGCTGAAGACAGGAGCCACGAGCTTCATCTAGGTCTCCCATCTCCTGCTCCTTTTGTAGGTGCATTAGCAGGGAACTGGAGTAGAAGCAGGACTCAAACCAGCAACCATATAGGGTGCTGGTGTTGCAGGCGGCATCTTTCCCCACTACACCACAACACCGGCCCCCACTGCCAGCATTTTTAAGTCATATTTCTAGGGCAAAAATACTGAAAACAGAAAACACAACTGAATTTCTTTGAATCTAGAGGTTCATTCATTTAAGTAAAGACCCAATAGACAAAAATGTGCTCTCTGGACTTAGATAAATACAAATTCGATACATTTTTAAAAAAGCACAACAGTACTTTTTTATTGTTTGGGTTTTGCTGTGACTGTTGTGGAGAATTCTTTTGAGTTAATGAAAGTGGAGGGCACAGACAGCAGGCAGACAAAGGAGATTCTGACCCCCAACATAGGGAGGGAACATAACCTAGCAAGCCTTTTCAGATACTGCAAAGAGCAAAAGCACTCAACATACAACAAGAATCTTAAAAGCAATATTTGGAGAAAAATGACAAGGCTCTGAACTTCTCAGGAAAAAAACAGATGAAGGCCACGAGTCCATCAGTTGCTCTCCCTCTCCTTTGATTGCTTGCAACACTCACACTGAAATATAAATTATTTAAGGACTTTTATGCTGATGTCTCTTTTTCATTCCACCTGAATTTGTTCTTGTAATACAATCTGAATTTATACCAGCAGAGAAAGGCCAGCAGTTGAGATAGCAAACATTATGCTTTATGATAAAGCTCAAAGCAATGTGAAAAACAAATAATAAAGTAGCGGATTTTTTTGTCTGTTCTGTTAAATACTGAAGTAGTGACATACAATTACACGCTGAAATATTGAAGATTACATTTTTTATGATGTGAGATTTTTGATAGTGGCTAATTCATTGTGTTTATTCTGTAAATATAACTTCTGAAATAATTTCTCTTATAAAGAAAAAAATTGCAAATATTCATTTAGATATTTAGTACATGTGAACTCATTCCATACACTATGAAAACTACAGAATATATTTTTTAATTGGAAAAAAATATCTTTCTGAGTAATATTAGGGGAGAAGAGCAAAAATGAAATAACCAGGAAAGCATAATGTAAATGGTGATGGAAGTTCATAGAAGATGTTGTAAATCCCAGGACCAGTGGCTGATACTCAGGTAGAAACAGCATATGGAGTTGGAAATCCCAATGGCCTGGAGACTGCTACTGCCTGTTTGTGAAACATTAGTTCATGATTACCTTATAGTATTTTGAATTTTATTAATATAAAGAGAACAAATTTCATGTTTTTCATAGATACAATTCTAAGAAGGTAAACATGCTTCTCTTCCTCCTTCCCTCCCTTCCTCTAATCCCCTTTTCTCTTCTTTTTTTTTTTTTTTCTTGACAGGCAGAGTGAGAGTGACAGAGAGAGAGTGAGAGAGAGACAGAGAGAAAGGTCTATCTTTTGCTGTTGGTTCACCCTCCAATGGCCACCGCGGCCAGCGTGCTGCAGCCGGCGCACCGCGATGATCCGATGGCAGGAGCCAGGTGCTTCTCCTGGTCTCCCATGGGGTGCAGGGCCCAAGCACTTGGGCCATCCTCCACTGCACTCCCTGGCCACAGCAGAGAGCTGGTCTGGAAGAGGGGCAACCAGGACAGAATCCGGTGCCCCGACCGGGACTAGAACCTGGTGTGCCAGCGCCGCAAGGCGGAGGATTAGCCTATTGAGCCATAGCGCCTGCCTGTTCCTTTCTTTTTTGTTCCTTTTAATTTTTGCAATAACATACTTTTAGTTTACAATATAACCACAGGCTTAGTGCACCACTAACCATAATGCTCAACAAGTAAAGAGCAGAACAACCACTATTCCACAGCAACACAGCCAAGGACTATAAACAATAATCAAATCATAAGAGGTCCGCTTCATCCTTACACATGTAGATGTAGCATTATATTTTTTGGAAAATGAGAATTTTGTATCTTTTTTTTGAAAATTCTAATAAGAAACAAAGCATGAGAAACTGAAATGCTACAGCTGTAGATGAGGAAAAGCTGCAATGCAGCTGGTTATTCATTTCTATGTGGTAGAACTTGAGTTCTAGCTCACTGCTTCCTTCAGGAGAGCCTACAGATTTAAAATGTGAACAATATTGCCTGTCTACCCAGCCTGGGTTTGTAGCAATATCATTCCAATTGCTTAATTTTTCTCATATAACTAATGTCTATCAGATGACTTAACAAGGGTATGTGTGATGGGGTCATGAGATGAACATCAATGGCAGTAATTCCTTGGTGGTACTTTCTATTAAATCTAGATTTCTTGTCACTATCTCAATGATCAGCTACACAAAATCTCAAATTATAGCGATTTGCCCAGGCCTCTGGGTCGTTGCACTGGTATTGATGTAACCTGTGATGGTCCCCACTGCAAAAGGTTACCATGAGCTACGAAATCTGTAGCACTGGTACCCAAGGTTTCCACCATCAATGCATATCACTATTAATTTTATTTCATAGCTCAAGAAAGCTGAACATTTTTTGAATAAATAGAACTTATTGCACCAAAATACTAGAAAATAGAGTAAAACCACCTAGAGAACACCCTAGAAACCACATATTTTTATCTATTTCTTATAAGGATGATTTATGTAATATTTTATTTTAAAAATTTACTTCTTTGAAAGCCTGAGAGAGAGAGGGAGAGAGAAAAAGAGAGAGAGAGATAAAAAGGTAGAGATCTTCCATCTGCTTGTTCACTTACCGTATTGTCAGAATAGCTGGGGCTATGCCAGGCTGAAGCCAGGAGCTCTTCTAGGTCTTTCATGTGGATATCAGGGGCCCAAGCACTTGAGCCATGTTGCTTTTTCCAAGCTATTAGCAGGCAGTGGGATCAGAAATGTACTAGCTGGGACACAAACTGACTCCCATTTGGGCTGCTATACCTCCATATTCTGGGATATTTTAAAATAAACTTTATTAATTGCAAAGCTCCCCCCAAAAGTTGATCAAAGTACAGATTACCAAGTACTAGTCACACAAAGAAAAGCAAATAAAATTGATTTTGCTCCCCCAAAACTCAAAGGTAGTCAGTTAATCTTCTAATGATTTCTACTAAGTTTTTCTCCACCCTGAAGATAAACTTGTCTATGTATATCCTATGTTCCTCGCTTTTTTGCTTAAGATCTCAAGACTAATCAGAAGAAAAAAACAGTTCCCTCCCCCATAAATGTGTTAACTATTCTTTGGCTTAGCATATATTATTCTAAAGGTGGTAAGTAACTAAGAGTTTGCTGAAAAAAAGCAATTTAAGTCTTCTGATTCAATATAGCCCCATAAATTCTTATGTTTTACTTCTCATTTTCCACTGTCAAAATCCAACTTAAAGTTTAAAATGGATACTTATTAAAAAAAATCTACCCATAATATTGTCAGTTACTATCATCACTGTGTCATAAATACTAAGATATTCAGGAAAGACAGAAGGAGAGTAAGCATAAAAAATTAAAGGGGAATGATACGGGATATGGACACAGAGGGGGAAAAAAAGAGCCCATTACAAAGGTGACATTTAGTACTTTCCATCCAAGCTCCAGAAGAAAGCTGATTCTAGAGACAATAATTTAAATAGGTCTCTAGGAGAGTAATCAAATATGATGCTATTGGCAGAAGATCAAGTGTAACACGGCCTTGGAAGCAGAGAAGTGAAACAACTACAAGAATCTTAGCAACACCAATAATATGAAAGAGAAGAGTAAAGCTGAAACCAGAACAAAGACATCAGAAGAACCGGAGATGACAGTAAAAGAAGAAAACACAGAATAAAACAATCTAATTCACACTCCTAAGGAGAACTAAAGGACTGTGTACTCATAAAATATGAACTGATAAGGAAAAACATTCTTTGCATCTACAAAATGTTTGTCAAATTAAAATATGATAACCAAGAATGAAAACATCAGTAGAAAAGCAGGAAAATAACAGGCTATGTTGAAGAATGAATTGGAAATAGAAAAGGCTGTCTATCAGAAGGCATGCCAAATCATCACAGGCAATGTATGGGAGGAAGTTAAGATTATTGGATACTGATATAGGAAAGCCATACCTATTATCTGTTATCAATGTATTCAGAGTTTCAGAGAATGTAGGACAGCGAAGATAATGTCTTTTCCAAAAAAGATACCAGCTGAAAAGGGAATAGGGGAAAGGAATGAATAAAGGTGAGATAAAAAATGTGTAGAGATTAAGGAAAGACTCATACCTTCACATAGAGTGTAAGTTGAACTTAAATTTCTGATCCATGAGAATTAAAAGAACAACCAAAGAGTCAGCTCTCTACTTAGGAATAAGAGAGGAGAGTCTCATCAGACTTCTTCCATGAAATTCACAATGCAGGTACATATAACATGTCTACAGAGAAGTAAAGGAAAGTAACATATTTGTATAAAATATCTTGGAGGGTGACTCAAAAATTTATATAAAATGGAATTTAAAAAAGGGTTTTTTTGGTGTGTTTCTTCAAACTTCTTAGTTTCTTCATAACGTGCACTTTCCATGAACATTTTGAAGGCCCCTTGTATTTCTAATGTACTGGTTTTAAAAATATTTATACCCTCTGTCTGAACAAGAATATAATATAATGAATATAATGAAAAGAAAAAGAAATGAAAAAACAAGGGAGTAGGCAGTGTAAGACAAAGTGATGAGTAAAGCAAAAACTTTGTAGGTGTATCTATGTGACTTCAACCATTATCACTGTGAAGTTTAATACAATGTATGAGAGGATTCTTCAAAATGTAGAGATATTATGAAAATACAGAAAAAACAATTGAACTAAATTTCATTAAGAGTTCAATAAAATTTGATGATGGGGGTAGATAATCAGATGCTGAATGCCTCATTTCAATAGAGAAGAATACACCCATAGTGTAATCTTTGATATTAAAAGACAAATTAAAATGCATTTGTAAAAAATTATGGTTGGGGCCAGCATTGAGGTGCAGCAGGTAAAACTACTGCCTGTGGTGCTAGCATCCCATATGGGTGCTGGTTCAAGTCCTGGCTGCTCCAGTTCTGATCCAGCTCTCTGCTATGGCCTGGGAATGCAGTGGTAGATGGCACAAATCCTTGGGCCCCTGCACCCTCATGGGAGACCAGGAAGAAGCTCCTAACTCCTGATTCCTGACTTTGGATCAGCGCAACTCTGGCTATTGCAGCCATCTAGGAAGTGAATCAGTGTGGCTGCTGTAATGATCCAAGCATATGATGGCTATATGGAGGGAGGTGGGAGACATTATTACAAAGGCTGGACAGCTGACTGGTTAATGTCAATTAGTGTTAATGCTCCAGAGACTGCAGACTGATAACCAAGAACTACAGGTCCTATTTGATAGCTTATAAATAGACCCTCATTTCTGGCAGCATACCATAGATTTGAGAGTCACAAAGCTCCAGAGAGGTTTTCTAACATTCAGCCAAGGCGTGTCTGTTATGCCAATATTGTGGCCTTGATCGGAAGTATCTTGGGTTCTGAAATAGATGAAGGGGCATAGATAAATAGAAGTCGCTGAAGATGTTGGTTCTGCAGAACTCTCTGAATAACCAGAGAGCTGCAGTGACTCACTCCTCCCCTATAAGAGCTCACTTCCTTGCAGCTAGTATTCAACAAGGCCAATCTGGTAAATGCTGCCTCTGAATGTTCAATAATGGGCCAGGAAAACAGTGAAGATCCTGGCATGGCGTTGTTCTTCGAAGACAGTGCTTTCATTTTTATTGCTGCCTTAACAAATTGGCCCAAAGTAAAACAGATTTATTGTGCTTGTGGTTTCAAATATTTTCCCCTTTCTGTTTGTGTCTCATTATCCTCATGAATTTATAGCCATTTTCAAAGAGAAAATATTTAAAGTGTTGCTGTCATACAATTTATCAACTTTCCTTGTACAGATAATGCTTTTTCTGTCAGCATAAGAACTCTTTTCTTAGCCTTCAATTCTTCATATTTCTGCTGTTTTCTTTTTCTAAAAGTTTCATAATTTTTTATTTTGCCTTTCATTTGTTATTCCATTTTCAAGTTGCTTTTTGTTTACAATGTGATGTGAGTTGATGTCCATTATTTTGCATTTGGATCCCTAATTGCTCCAGCATTTGCTTGTAATCTATCATTCACTGAATTTAATTTGTATCCTCCTTAAACATTAGTTGTACATTCTTGTATAGGTTTATTTGTGTGTTCTGATTTCTTCAGTTTTTATTTGTGTATATTCCTTCTCTGACATCACACCGTTTTGAAATTAGGTGGATGGATTTTTCCTTTTTCCTTTTCAAAGTTCTTTTTAGGGCCAGCACCTCAGCTCAATAGGCTAATCCTCTGCCTGCAGCGCCAGCACACCAGGCTCTAGTCCCAGTCGGGGCCCCAGATTCTGTCCCAGTCGCTCCTCTTCCTATCTAGCTCTCCGCTGTGACCCGAGAGTGCAGTGGAGGATGGTCCAGGTCCTTGGTCCTTGGGCCCTGCACCCGCATGGGAGACTAGGAGAAGCAGCTGGCTCCTAGCTTCAGATCAGCGCAGTGCACCAGCTGCAGCAGCCATTGGGGGGGTGAACCAATGGAAAAGAAAGAACTTTCTCTCTGTCTCTCTCACTGTCCACTCTGCCTGTCAAAAAAAAAAGTTGTTTTTAATCTCTTCTAGTTTCCACATCTTTCCATATAAATTTTAGAATAATCTTATCTGCTACAAAAGTCATTTCTGGAAAAGAATTGAGTTAACCTCTCTATCAACTTGGGGACAATTGACAACTTTACTATATTTGCCTTCCAATCCATGAGCATAGTATATCTCTCCATTTATGTAAAACTGATTTTACTGTTTAGTTAGGTCTCCTGAAAAAAATAATAGCCTTTCAACTATGTTAATGTTCTAATCCCTGGAATCTGTGAATATGTGATCCACATGGCAAAAAAGGACTATGTGGATTTTGTTAGTCAATTCAGATAAGGGAATGGGCACTGAGGCGTATTGGGTAAAGCCACCACCTGCAGCACTGGCTTGAGTCCTAGCTGCTCCACTTCTGATCTAGCTCTCTCGTAATGCACCTGATAAAGTAATGGAAGATGGCCCAAGTATTTGAGCTCCTGTACCTATATGGGTGACAGAGAAGCTTCTCTGGTCCTGGCTTAAGACTGGCCCAGCTCTGGTCATTGCAGCTATTTGGGGAGTGAACCAGCAAATGGAAGCTTCTGTATCTCTCTCTGTGTGTCTCTCTCTGTCTCTCTTTCTCCTCAATCTCCCTCTCTTCCACTGTCTCTCTGGAACTCCACCTTTCAAGTAAATAAATGGATCTTTTAAAACAAGAAAGTTCAGATGAGGAGATGATGTTGGATTATTTGTGCAAGCCAAATATAGCTGTAAATGTCCTTATAAGTGAAAGAAGGCAAAAGATTCAGAGAAGCAGATGTGACAAGGGAAGCAAGATTGTAATGAGAGACTGATGCTTAAGGACCACATCCTAAGGATTGGAAACAGTCTCTGCAAGTTAGAAGAGATGAAGGAATGGGGTTTCTCAAAGAGCTTCTACAACATATGTGTAGAAAGTATGTCCCATTAAACTTATTTCTGACATTTAGAACTTTGATAAATGCATGTGGTAATTTGTTACAGCAGCAATAAAAACCAATGAGTCATATTATGTGCCTTTAATACACAATTCCTATAAATGTCATAAGATATATACTTAAATATTTTTTTATTTTTCAGGGACTATAAATTATAATGTATTTTTATTTTAGTATCTGTGTGTACATTGTACAAACACACACACACACACATATATATATATATATATATATATATAATCAAACTGATTTTAGTGTGTATATCCCATGACTTTGTTGAACTTACTTATTAATTGTAAGGTTTCTTGTAGTATCATGGAAATTTATATGTAGGCAACTCAGTTGTGTATCTGAAAAATTGGGATGATTTTATACCTTACATTCTGATATGTATTCTTTTAACTTACTTTTCTTGCCATATTTCACTAACTAGATTTTCTAACACTTTGTTGACCAAAAGAGGCAAGAGTTGATATCCTCTTCCTGGTTCTGATCTTGCGGAGAAAGTATTCAATATTTCACCACTAAGTATGCATAAACGTTTGCTGTAGGTTTTTAGTAGATGTTTCTTATCAAGTTGAAGAAATTTTTCTCTATTCCTATAGTTCTGAGAGATTTAAATTATAGATGATTTGAAGTTTTTTTTATATACTATATATATAAACCTTTTAAATATATATATATATATATATAAGCCTTTTAAAAAATCAATAGATTTAATTTTCAGGATAGATTTAGGTTAATAGAAAAATTGAAGAGACAATATAGAGAATACCCATTTACTTTCACACTCCCACACATATTGCACAATGTCAAACAAAACACATTTGTTACAACTAATGAGATAATATTGATCAATTATTATTAAATAAAGTTTTTGAAAGTTCACTTTCATGTAATACACTACTATGGCTTTCAACAATTGCTTAATGACATATATCCACCATTTCAATCACATACAACATGGTTCTTTCTTTCCTAAAAATCTCAGGAAATCTACCTCTTCATACCTCCCACTCGTTCCCCCAAAGCCCTGGAAACTTTTTGTAGCTATCATGAGTGGACTGATCTTATAAATTTTTTCTCATCTAGAACATTAGTATCTTATATATATATATATATATATAGGATATGTTTATAGTAAATATATATATTTTAGATAAAAACATCAGTATATGAGAATACCATTGATTTGTGTGTGTGTGTGTGTTGAGTTTATATGCTGAAACTTTGGCAAATTCTCTTATTAATTCTAATGATCTCTTAGTGGGTCTTTTGGTTCCCCTATATGAAGAATCATGTCATCTGCAAATTGGGAAAATTTGTTTTTCTCCTTATAGAAACTTTACCTCTATTTAGGTGCTTTTACCATTCCCTAAAGGTAATATCTAATTCTAAAATATTTTCATTATACATTTTATAGTTACAAACATTATAAAACCTAATTTAGCAAACACAAAAGAAGAAGAAAGCTTATTTTATTTGCCCTTATTTTTTCTCACTCTCCTTTTTCTGATAGCCCCTTTTTATTATGTCTTTTATGTCCACAGAACTTCAGCTAAAATTTTTGGGTGAGTCTGCTGGAAAAAATTATCCTAGCTCTCTTTCAGCAGAGAATGCGGTGACTTCACTCTCATCCTGGATGTAGGATTTTAGCTTAACAGTTCTTTACTTTCAGCATCTTTTGTTTTTTTAAATTTCAGCATCTTAAAAATATTGTGCCAATTCCATCTGACCTTTATGAATTCTAGTGAGAAATCAACTTTCATTTAGATAGTTCTTCCCGCTGGTAAAGTGTCACTAATCTCTGGTTGTTTTCAATGTTTTTCCTTCTTTTTAGTTGCTGAATGTTTAATTTTATTGTAGAATGATGAGAATATCTTGTGTTTATTCTGTTTGTGTTTTACTCATATTTATTCATATTCTGTACTTTATGTCTAATTTCAAATGTGGGAAATTTCCAGACATCGTTTCTTGGAGCATATTTTTAGATCTATCATATTATCTCTTCTTCTGAGTCTTTGATGTTACAAATGTTAGACTTTTTTTATATTTCACAGATTGTTGAGACTCTGTCTTTTTATTTTTTCCCTTTTCCTCTGGTAATTTTGTCTCATTTCTCTTGTTCTATCTCACAGTTCATCAACTTGTTTTTCTGTCCTGTTTAGTCTGACATTTCATCCATTACTTTTTTTAAAAAATATTTATTTATTTATTTATTTATTTATTTATTTGAAAGTGACAGTTACAGAGGGGCAGAGAGAGAGAGAGAGAGAGAGAGAGAGAGGTCTTCCACTCACTGGTTCACTCCCCAAATGACAGCAATGGCCAGAGCTGTGCTGATCCAAAGCCAGGAGCCAGGAGCTTCTTCTGGGTATCCCACATGGGTGCAGGGGTCCAAGGACTTGGGCCATCCTCTGCTGCTTTCCCAGGCCATATCAGAGAGCTGGATCAGAAATGGAGCAGCCAGGACTCAAACTGGTGCCCGTATGGGATGGTAAAACTTTACCTGCTGTGCCACAGCTCCAGTTCCCACCCATTTCTCAGTTTTAAAATTCCCAATAGTTCTTTGTGCCTTCTATTTCCTTGCTTAAGCTTTTTGCTTTATCATTTGTTTCAAGTGTATTTCTAATAGCAATTTATAATAGTTGCTTTAACAGGTCATTCTCATACTTCTGTCATCTCAGTACTGACATTTATGCATTTTTAATTGTTTTTAATATCTTCCTTGAGTTATTTTTATGGAAAATTTTATGAGTTATTTTTATGAAAATTTGGAAATTGTTATATTAAGGTAGGAGTCCTTTTAGCTAATTTTGTTTGATGCAGTTTTCTTTGGGAGGGGGAAATTGCTCAGTGTAGTCAATTCAAAGTAAAAGTCTGGTTTCTTCACTTGATCTCCATTGACACCTGACCCAGATAAAACAACTGGTTCCTTGTAACTTCTGGACAACGTATATTTGTGCTGCTTCTCCATATCGTCTCCACTGACACTACAAAGATATTGGCTTTGTCATGACTGATTGGTGGTAAGTAGCCTGGATCTTCACTAGGCTACTCAATGAGAGGGCTGACTTATTTCTAGGTGACATGGAAATCCAGGTTTCCTATATATCTCCGTTTTCTCTTCAGCGAGGTCTTTTTAATGAGTACAGGAAATGAAAGTCCTGGCTCTCTTTCTTGTTGCTAGCATGAGTAGGAATGGGGCCACAATTTCTTGTCTAGTCTTTGGCTGTAAAAAATGATTATTGTGTAAAAACTTTCAGTTTATAGGCTGCTCCTTTTATGGTCCTTTGCTAGAGAGAGCAACTTTTTTGGGGGGGACTTCTTCTGCATCCATTATAGTGATTGGGTTTCCGGACTTTTCAGTTCCAAGTATGGAACATACAATGGAAAAAGAAACCATGCTATTTTTGAAACCAAAGTCTCTAGGCAGTCTGCTTTCACTCCATATTTCAGAGGCTTCTCTTTCTCTCTCTTTTTTTTGTTAGTTTCTAGGAGGATCATAGATTGTTAAACATATGTATAAAGAGATCAAAAAGTTTTCCAAAATGCACATTATGTAAAAAACTATATGTCTTATATTGTTAAGCTATGCCTCTGTGGCTTAGTGCAATGTCTGCATTTTCAGTGAATACCAAAGGATTTATGGTGGGTGTGGCCAGGTTGCTCTGCTCAGTGCTGCAAGTGGTTCAAGTATCCAGGATAGCACCCAAGTTGGACATGGTAGCTGTCCTTCCAGGAGGAAGGAGAATGGTCACCTTTGTTGGTGTAATCTCCCCCTTTTGCCCTCTTCTCCAAGCTGAGCAATGCCCAATTTTTAGCCCCAAATGTGTTCAACACTCATCTGCACCAATGTATGAACCACACACATGATCTGTTTAGTCTTCATTGTGAGCATGGTTCATATTGCAATGAGCTTCTCTAGGCAACCAAGGAGCTCTGAGGGTGTTCAACAACATACAGTGATTGTCCAGAAGCCCAGCTATACCCTGCCTCCTCTCATGCTATCACAGTGTTTTCTAATTCTTAGCACCTAGAGTTCCCATGGTCAAGGAGTACAAGAGGGTTCACTCCACCCCACTAGCCTGTCCCATCAGAGATTGAGGGGATCTCAGGGCCACTGCCCATGTGTGTTCCAACATGGTAGACTGAGCCTTATACTTCCACCCAGACTTACCCTCAGTATGCAATGTGAGTTTTTCCCTCTGGTAAAATTCTTGAATCACACACATGCACAATACCTGCCAGCCTCAGCCCCACTAGCTTCATAATTGTGCTGGGTGCATACAAGAGTCCCTACAGTTGTCACTTCCCTTCCATCAGGATGGCCTCCCCTCCCCACCCGTTGCCCAGTGGGCACAACTGACAAGGTGGAGACATTCCCTGCCAATTGCTCTAGAAATGCCATGGTTGTCCCTCCCAACCAGATGGAGAGTGTCCCTGCTAGTTGTTAGGTGTGTACACAAGAGCTGAGGCAGATGCTACCTGCATATGTCTAAATATGATCCCAGTCCTCCCACAGCTGACTCCTGGTCGCTGCTGGGGAGGGGGAAACAGGAGAGAGAGAGAGAAATGTGTTCTCCCATTTTTTCCCTCTGGGTGAATAGTCATCCTGTTTCCCTCAGGGTTCTGGGCCAAACTCCAAGGCAGTGTCATCAGTGCACTACGATCTTCCCTCCTCCAGCTGTATCAGCAGTGGTGCAGGACGGGCAGTCTGACTTCAACTTGCTTGCCAGAGTGTGCACTTCTGGATTCAAGCTGCTGGGTCCTTTGCTGTGCCCTTGCTTGTTGCTCTGTACCTTCCACACAGGTCAAGGCTGTTTCCACGGCTTTCCCACTGCAGTTTCTCCTGCAGCTTTACCTGGAGAGTGGACTTTCTTTACTTTTTTTCTACTAATTTGACTTAGCCTAGATCAGACAGCCCTGTCTCTATTCCGCCATTTTGGAATCCTGTAATTATTATTTTTTGTCTTAAACGGCATTATTTACTGAATGATAGTGCATGAAGCATGAGTCAAGGTGAGTATACATCTCTAAAACAATGAAGTCATAAATATCATTATTTCCTTTTTGTTGGTGAAAAAAATTTGGACAAATAAGATAAGAAATGATACAATAGTCATTAAAATGATGACTATTTTATTTGTTGACAAATAAAACACATGTCTATCATTTTCTGGAATGTTAAAACTTGCCTGATTCATTAGAGAAACACTTTGGTAAAGGATTCTATCACATTCAGTCTCAACTTTTAGAAAATGAGCATATCATATGCAACTGCAATGGAAAGGCAGATCATTTCAATTAGAAGTCACTGTGATAGAAAATATTGAGTGAAATAGCATGCCTTAAATTATCAGATCTATTCCAGCTTTCAGGGAAAACACCTTTTCAGTAGAAAGTCTGTTTCAGAATCAGTAAAACGTAGTGCTTTGTGACTCATTTTAGCTTCTCCTAAGTGTTGCCATTGTAAAATATGGATTCGTTATCACAAAAAGTTGTGTAGAACAGTGATGTACTATAATTTAGAAATTATAATGCTCATGAAAGTAGAAACTGCTCTTTGACAAGTTTATTTATCTAATGTCAAATGTACTAAACAAAGTTTACCAAGTTTAATTTTTGAGACAATATTATAGGAAAAAATAATGTACAATAATAATATTTACAGTATCTCATACAAGCTTTAAAAAAGAAACTAAACAAGCTTCCAATGAATTTTACTTGTTTGAAAGAAATATTCTGTATTAATTGTGTTACATTCTTGGAGGATGGTTAAAGAGGAATATTTTTCTCTTTACCTGCTATTATTTAATGAAAAACTAATGAAATGAGAAAGAGGTCATACAGAGGAAAGAGAGTGCAATTTAGGATTATGGAAACTTCTTATGTCTGTCAGATAAAATGACAAGCCAAGAACGCTAACCTAGTGCTAGAAGAAAAAGTGAAGCTTTCATGGATGTGTCCCCTTCTGAAAATTAATTTTCTTCATACATTCTTCTAAATATTTATGTTTTAAGAGCCTGAGACAATATGTGTATTTTGTCAAACACTTCAAAAAAGGTTATCCTGAGGGTAGGCACTATGGCATGGTAGGCTAAGCCTCTCCCTGTTGCATTGGCATCCCATATGGGCACTTGCTCATGTCCCAGCTGCTCCTCTTCTGATCCAGTCCAACTATTAGGATTCCTGCACCCATATGGGAGACTCAGAGGAAGCTCCTGGATCCTGGGTTCAGATAGGCCCAGCTCCGGCTGTTGTGGTCATTTGGGGAGTGAACCAGTGGATGGAAGACCATTCTCTCTGTCTCTCCCTCTCTCTGTCTGTAAATCTGCCTCTCAAATAAATCAATAAAATCTTTTTTAAAAAAAAGTTAGGTTGTCATTTTCATGAATATTAAATCAGTAAAACTTTCATAAAACTGATAATTGCAAAATTTTCATATAAATAATTTATTCATCAATCATCCATTCATTTATCCAGGATATTGTTACTTAAAACCTACTACTATATAGTAACTAAGGAGATGTTTGAGAAATAGATTATCTATTAACACTCAAGAACTGCAAAAGTAACTTTGGCTGATTATCTGGCTATGCATCAAATATATTTAATATCATTTTGATCTAAAGAAAGAAAGCTTCCCCAAAGTCAGTTCTCTGTACACTTTCTGGAGTAAATTGTGCTTTCCAACATCTTTTGCCAGAAGGTTGTGCAGTGAGAAGCATTGACTACAATACTTTTTAAAAATATACTTGTGACTTTTCACCATACCAAAGCCCTACATTTAGCTGATGCTAAAAACAAAATGATAACAATAACAACAAAACTGAAACATATGAGGTAAAACCAAAATGATATATATGTATTTATTTCAATTATCAAGAATTAATAAATGTTAGAAGATTTTTTGGTAAAAACTGTATTTTAAGGATTAACAAGTGATTTAGAATTATTCTAGTCAAAAGCAAGGAAAAGTAGTTACAAATTTTTTTAAATAATTCAAAACACATTTTGAGAAATTTCTTGCAAATTTTGGTAGAGGTTAAAAATAATTATTTATATGTACAGTAGTATCTTAGTATATATGTGTGTTTATACAATTGTGTCAAGGGCATTAGTGGGCATGCATAAAAGTCATACACTTAGGGCTGGCACTGTGCATAGTAGGCTAAGCCTCCACCTGTGGTGCCGGCATCCCATATGGGCTCTGGTTAGTGTTCTGGTTATCCCTCCTCTGATCCAGCTCTCTGCTATGGTCTGGGAAAGCAGTCAAAGATGGTCCAAGTGCTTGGGTCCCTGTTCCCATGTGGGAGACCCAGAAGAAGCTCCTAGCTCTAGGCTTCAGATCAGCCCAGCTCCAGCTGTTTTGGTCAATTGGGTAGTAAAGCAATGGATGGAATAACCTTTCTTTCTGTCTCTCTCTCTCTCTCTCTCTCTCTCTCTCTCTCTCTCTGTAATTCTACCTCTAAAATAACTAAATAAAATATTTTAATAACTCATATACTTAAGATAAATTGTTCAATGACTAACCTACAAAATGATAGGGTAAGATGTATGTCTTATTTGGTTTTACATTTGTGGAAACTTGAAGGATAACAGCTTTAATAGGTTGATTCTCAATAACGTTTTGTTCAGAAAATGAAAAAATTAGTGAAAAAATAATTTACAAGTTTATTTCTACACTGATTCACTGATTCTAAAAATTTACATTAGAAAATATACCATATTTAAATATGAAAAGCATGTTTTTCCTTCAAATTAATAAGAAAACACAATCCTATTCTCTATTGATATAATTTAAAACTATAGTCTTTTCAGCTTATTTATTTATATAGGATCACCTTCCAGATGTGCTGCTCTGGGTCACATGGGAAACATTTATCTTCACGTGCTTCTAAATCTCTCTTATATGATTCATATTGGATTTCAGTCCAACCACCTTTAAAAAAAAATAAAAACAAACATTCCCTAAGGTGCCCAAGTTCATGCAGTTCCAATACACCATATAAACTGCAATAAACCATATGCTGCAGGAGTCTAGTATAAATAGCCCTTTTAAGAATCTGAGCTGGCAACAAAATTGAGATTCCATTTTTAAATGATTTTCTGCAAAGTAAACATTTTTCAAGCTTGATCTTTGTGTCATTTTTCACTGGCATTTTTCAAGCTAGAAAAAACCTGCACATGTTCTTTTTGTAAGAAGAGTTTAATACTCTACTGTGTCACCAAGTCCCAGTGAGCTAATTTGTTCTAAAGACAACATTACTACATCAATACAACGCAGCTTAACCTTCAACTAACCTTATTCTGTTTGCTTTCCACATCCCAACTGAGGCTCTCAGCCAAAGCGTCCCCTCCATTCTGTGTTCATTTCTCTCTAGATGGAAGATATGTGCATATAAACTATGCTGCTTTAGGAGATCAGAAGAAAGGCAATATTCACATAATACAAAAAAAAAATCACACACACACACACACGCACATACACACACACATCCCTTGTTTCCTATCTTAAAAAATACAGAAGAAGGCAGAAGTCTTAGAATTTAAGCCAGAACTCTACATTCAAGAAAGGTCCCCTGAGGGAAATTGTGACAAAACAGAACAAACCTAAATCCTATTGTTTAGTGTTTTGGCTCCGGTCCGTGTGTTTCTTCAATTTCTAAGATGTCTTTCTGTAACATCCTCATGCACGTGACCCAATGATGACAGTTCTTGGAGAAGCTGCCATAGAAATAATTCATCTTAATTTCATCCATTATTTCTCCCTAAGCTCTTCCTTTTACCCCGACCCAGAAGAAAAGCAGAAACATTCATAGTGTTTCTTCAGTTGTTTCCAACTGAATTGATTTTTCTGCATTGAACATGTGCTGATAAGGGGAGGTTATTTTCCTATCTCACACTAGAGGAATTAGACATCAGTCACCTCAAATAGTTGTGGATGTCTTCATTCAGGCTAGTTAGACATGTGGATACATTCTCAATTTTAAAAAAAATAGTCAGAAATTGTTGTGTAGAACAGAGAAAGTTCTATAATTTAAGAAGATCTGTTTAATCAGCTTACTCTTGAGGTCAAATTTCAAACATAGAATAACTATTCATGAACTGGGACCTGATCTTCTACTGTGCAAAGCATTTGTAGAAAAAGGAGAATACTGGTGCCAGCCCTGTGGCATAGTGGGTAAAACCGCTGCCTTCAGTGTCAGCATCCCATACAGGTACCAGTTCGAGACCCAGCTACTCCACTCATGATCCAACTCTCTGCTGTGGCCTGGGAAAGCAGTAGAAGATGGACCAAGTCCTTGGGCCTCTGCACCTGTGTGGGAAACCCGGAAGAAGCTCCTGGCTCCTGGTTTTAGATCGATGAAGCTCCAGCCGTTGTGGCCAGTTGGGGAATGAACCAGCGGATGGAAGACCTCTTTCTCTCTCTCTCTCCACCTCTCCTTCTCTCTCTGTGTAACTGTGACTTTCAAGTAAAATAATAAATCTTTAAAAAGAAAAAGAAAAAAGGAGAATATGGGGCTAGTGTTGTGGTGTAGTAGGGTAAGCCTCCTCATGCAGCTCTGGCATTTCATATGGGCTCTGGTTCGTGTCCCGGCTGCTCCTCTTCTGATCCAGCTCTCTGCTATGGCCTGGAAAAGCAGTAGAAGATGGCCCAAGTCCTTGGGCCCCTGCATCTGCATGGGAGACTTGGAAGAAGCTCCTGGCTCCTGGCTTCAGATCAGCCCAACTCCAGCCATTGTGGCCATTTGAGGAGTGAACCAGCAGATGGAAGACCTTTCTCACTGTCTCTCCATCTCTTAGTATGTAATTCCAACGTTCAAATAAATGAATAAAATCTTTTTTTAAAAAAAAGAAAAAGGAGAATATTACCCCAATGAACTTCATATCTGAATAAATCACAAAGAATATCTGTTACCTGAGAGTTATGGATTTCCTTACAACCTTTTTGCAAGCCTGGAGAACCTCTCAAGAGTATTAGAAACTTCACTGGTGAAAGATAAATATTTTTAGTGTAACACTATTCTATCATCTTCACCTTGTTTAAAAATTTGACTAAGCCAGTCCATTCTTACAATTTAACCTGTTAAAACTTTTATTGACATTTTGCAAACAGAAACATCATTAAATATTTTAAAAACACTTTAATCTTACCAGAGAAGTCAATAGATGTACTACAGAATCTAATTTATTTTTTCTTTTTTAAAAAAGGATAAAAATATTGACTCTGTTTATTTGAAAGATAGAGTTACAGAGAGAGATGGTGAGATAGAGAGAGAAATCTTTCATCTGCTGGTTCACTCATCAGATGGCCGCAATGGCCAGGGCTAGGGCAGACTGAAGCCAGGAATGAGAAGTTTCTTCCGGGTCTCCCACATTGGTGCAGGTGCCCAAGCACTTCGGCCATCTTTCACTGCTTTCCTAGGTGTTTTAGTAGAGTGATGGATCAAAAATGGAGCAGTAGACTCCAACCGGCCCTTACTGTGCTACATGCCAGGACCAGAATCTGACTGCTGCTGTCTAAAAACTTAAGATTTTGAATAGGAATTAGGCCAGGTGTAGCACAACTTGGCCTACTTATATTTTATTGATTTCCAATTCCTTAGACACCGACAATGCAAATATAACCGATGCACTCTTGCAGGAAAAGCAGAATATGTTGTTATGGGGTTGCACTATGTCCTCCTAAAATTCATGTTGAAGTTCTAAAGCGCTGCCTCAGATTGTGATCTTACTTGGTGATAGCGTCTTTTCAGAGTAATCAGTTCAAATGAGACCACTGGAGTGGGTCCTAATTCAATACAACTAGTGCTGTTTTAAAAGGGGAAATTTGGACCCACACATCCACATAGGGGAAAGACCACAAGAAGATGAAAGCAAAGATCTACAAGCAAGGGAATGCCAAAGATTCCCAGAAAACCACTAGAAGCTGAAGGAGAGGCAAGAACAGATGGGCCCTCACAACTTTTGGAGGGAACCAGTCATCCTGACACCTGAGTCTTGGACTTGCAGCATTCAGAACTCTGAGACAATAAATCTCCATTGTTTAAGTTTGTGGTACATTGTTACAGCAGCCTTAGCAAATTAATGCATCTTTTTTTTTTCTTCCTCGGACTTTTCTGACTCCCAATTCCCAAGTGAATTGAAGTTTAACTATCTGAACTCGAAGCCACTGATTTTATGCCTGTTTCACATCAGAGTCATCCATGAAGAGTTTTCAAAACACAAATGCTCTGAGAAAACCTTAGAATCTACAGAATCAGAATAATGGATATGGGGATCAGAAACTGATGTTCAAAAAGGATTCTCTGCATGATGTTGACGCACACCGGGTTTTGAGAACCACTGATCTAAAACGTGTATAGGAGTGGGTCCTCAGGTCCAGGGATGATGCTTTACTTACGTGGGGGGATGGTGCCTTGGTTTTGTCACTCCTGGATGCCTCATGTCAATTACCTCAGCTTTGAATACACATAAGATTCATCTGGAGAGCTTTTAAAAACCACAATTGCAGGCTGTGCTTAGATCAAATAAAAGAGAATCTCTGGAGTGAGATCCAGACGTGGGCATTTTTAAAACATCCATGTGGTTGCAATGTGTACTCAGGACTTGAGAGCCTAGATGTGAGTTTAAGAAATAAAAATTGTGGGCAATGACTAATCAGCTAATTATCATTACCACAGATCAGATAACTCCATGTAGCCCCAACTAATCAACCAATCTGCACTTAAAACCTTTCAGAGCTGCCCTTTTATTTCTTTTGTTGTCCATTTCTCTCTTGTTCCTATGTCTACTTTTGCCATCTTTCTCTCCAGTCCATTTTTTTCATCATTTGTGTTTCTTGGTTATTCAATTACTTTTTCCTTTCCTTCCCATTTCTGCTAATTTACTCTCTGCTCTTAACTAAAAAAAAACAAACTGGCTTTACATAATCAGGTGCAGAGTGATAAAAATATTGTAGTTTTATCACAAAAATTGGTTCTTGCACTAATCCTTTATAATGCAACAGGTTCCCATAGTGTACAACTTCACTCTCACTATTTCTAGCCAAATGATGTTGTTTTTAGGCTGTTGTTACAAAGCACTCTGGTATGTTGAACTTCGAGCCTAAGTTACTGACTTTCTCTTTCTCCAGGCTTTAATTCTTCTCCGTTTCTCTCTTACAGGTAGTCAGAACACAGTAACACAGTCAAAGACCAGGTTAATTTCTCCACCTAAAGAACTTCTCAAGGACTGAACAGCAGTGCTGTGGCAAGTTCAGGGCTTTGCTGATTCGTTTTGAACTTTATCACAGCTATCTTGAAGATCTGTTGTTCCTCCTGCATTTTCTGTGCAAACAGCCATCCTTCTCTATAGATTCAATAAAAATCTCTGATCATGGGCCAACACTGTAGCATAATGGGCAAAGCTGCCTTCTGCAGTGTTGGCATCCCATATGGGTGCTGGTTCGAGTCCCAGGTGCTCCACTTCCAATCTAGCTCTCTGCTATGGCCTGGGAAAACAGTATAGGATGGCCCAAGTCCTTGGGCCCCTGCACCCATGTGAGAGACCCAAAGAATCTCCTGACTCCTGGCTTTGGATCAGCCCAGTTCTGACGGTTGCAGCTGTTTGGGGAATGAACTAGCAGATGGAAGACTCTCTCTTTCAATCTCTCTCTCTCTCTCTCTCTCTCTCTCTCTCTCCTTTTGCCTTTCTGTAACTCTGCCTTTCAAATAAATCTTTAAAAAAAGTCTCTGATCATTCTCACTAAGCAGGGCACTAGTTCTTAAGGTATCAGTCTGTCATCCCATCATCTATTATATATTAAACTATTTCTTTAATTGTTGAAACTTGTCCTTGATACTTTTTTTTGGTGGGGGTAGACTGGCAATTTTTTATTTTTTAAAAATTTTATTAATATATAGGGAACAGATTCTATACATTCCATCGGTAGAGTTCCAAGAAGACAGCCACACTTCCCTCACTCTGTTCCCCGTCAATCCCTACTCCTCCTTCCCCTCTATCCCTACTCCTCCTTCCCTCTCTTCATCAGTTTTTACAAAGGTATAATTTTAATCCACTCTATATTCACATGCTTAATTTGCCACTAATCATAATATACAAAAAGTAAAAAAAAATAGGAAGAACTCAGTTCCACAAAAGTATAAAGAAGAATTAAAAATGACAATTATTGGGCCAGCATTAAGGCACTACCTGCAATGCCAGCATCCCATATGGGCACCAGTTCAAGTGCCGGCTGCTCCACTCCTGAACCAGCTCCCTACTAATGTGCCTGGAAAAGCAGCAGAGGATAGCCCAAGTGCTTGGGCCCCTGCAACCATGTGGGATACCAGGAGCCAGGCTCCTGGCTTTGGCATGGCACGGCCCCAGCCATTGTGGACATTTGGCAAGTGAACCAGTGGATGGAGGATCTCTCTCTGTGTCTCTTCCTCCCTCTGTCTCTTTCTCCCTCTTTCTTCCTCTCTCTCTGAAACTCTTTAAAATAAATAATAAATAAATCTTTAACTATGACAATCATATCCCAAATGACCATTTCATTCTGATACATTTTTTCTATTTTACATTAACTGCCACATATCAAGGAAAACATATATTTGTCTTTCTATGTTTATTTCACTAAACTTAGTGATTTCCAGTTGCATCCATCTTGTTGCAAAAGACAGGATTTCTTTATTTTTTTGTGCCTGAGTAGTATCCCATCAGTTGATTGATATTTGGATGGATTCCATACCTTAATTATTGTGAATTGAACTGCTATAAACATGGAAGTATAAATAACTCTTGCATATGCTAATTTATATTGTTTGGGTAAATTCCCAGGAGTGAGATGGCTGGATCATATGGTGGATCTATTTTTAGATTTCTGAGGAATCTCCAAACTGTCTTCCATAATGGTTTTACTGGTTTACATTCCCACCAACAACGGATTAGGGCACCTTTTTCCTCACATCCTCTCCAACATTTATTGTTTTGTTTTGTTTTTAATTTTTGGATTATAGCCATTCTAACTGGGATGAAGTAAAACTCCATTTTTCTTTTTTATTTGCATTTCCTTGATTGTAGTGAATCTGGGCATTTTCATGTATCTGTTGACATTTGAATTTTATACTTTGAAAAATGTCCACCCATGTCCTTTGCCCATTTCTTAACTCAATTGTTTGTTTTGTTGTTGTTGAATTTCTTGAGCTTTTTAATGATCCTGGATATTAATCCACTAGTAATCTGATGGTATCAGGTCAGATATAGACTTTAGCCAATTTTGAGTTGATTTTTGTATAAGATGAAATATAGGGGTCTTGTTTCATATTTTCTGCATACAGAATTCAAATTTTCCCAACACAGTTTGTTGGAGAGACTGTCCTTTCTTCAGGGATTGATTTCAGCTAGTTTGTGTAGGAATAGTTGGTTGTAGATGCATGGATTTGTTTCTGGGGTTTCTATTCTGTTCCATTGATCTACGTCTACTTTTGTGCCATTACCAGCAAACATTAAATAAGGAAATAGAAGAAAACACAGGAAAATGGAAAAATCTTCAATGTTTGGGGCCATCACTGTGGCACAGCAGGTGAAGCCGCTGCTTGCAGTGCCATATAGGCACCAGTTCGAGTCCCGAATGCTCTACTTCTAATCCAGCTCTCTGCTATGGCCTGGGAAAGCAGTAGAAGAATGTTCACACCTTTGGACCCCTGCACACACATGGGAGATGCACATGGCTCCTGGCTGCTGGCTTCAGATCGGCGCAGCTCTGGCTGTTGTGGCCAACAGGGGAGTGAACTAGCAGATGGAAGACCTCTCTCTCTCTCTCTCTCTCTCTCTCTCTCTCTCTCTCTCTCTCTCCTGCCTCTCTTTCTCTCTGTGTGTAATTCTGACTTTCAAATAAATAAATAAATCTTTAAAAAAAATCTTCAGTGTTCAAGACTGGCAGATTTAATATCATCAAAGTGTCCATACTGCTGATAGCAATTTACAGATTCAGTGCAATCCCAATCAAAATACCAATCGCAGTCTTCTCAGAGCCAAAAAAGTGGTGCTAAACTTCATATGGAAACAGAAGAGACCCTGAATAGCTAAAGCAACCTTAAACAACAAAAGCTGGAAGTGTCACAATACCAGACTTCAAGACATATTACAGCAAAGTTATAATCAAAACAGCCTGGTACTGGTCCTCATTATTTTGATTCACCACTAGGAATGGGAACTAAGCTTTTAGTAATATTTACATACACATTTCATCTTTGAATTATATTATCCTAATCTTATTTTGAATATTGTTTGAGCTGAAATACTTTGTATTTCTTGCAGACATGCTATTTTTACATGAAGTTTTTTTTGGTATGTTTTCTTAGATATCTACCCTCTCCTTCCCCAATCTCAATCGCTAAATCCTTTGAATATTTCAGAATACTTGTTGGATTAAAGCCCTGGAGTAGAAGGGTATCAGGGGAGGAGGGCAGTGGGATCACAGTTTTACCATTCTTAGGTTTATTTCCCTGGTGCATTCTGAAGCAGTAGGAAAACTTCCTGGAAAGCATGACAGCAGCTGCTAGAAGCAGCAGGCAAGTACCATCCATTGCAGTCAGAAAAGGCGCCAAGGGGATAACAATGAGTTATCTCTCCATTGACGATACTTTCAATGGTGCCAAGAGTGAAGATCTGCCAACAAAATGTTTGACTGTGAACTGCAGAAACAGTTATTTTGGGTTGTGTTTAATTCCTGGGATCCTCTTCTAGGAAAGCTTGAGTGAGTCTAATTTCCTCAGGACCGGTGATATCTATTCTTTTTCTGTACCATCATTTTGTAAAAGAACCAGATCTTGTTGGATCACAAAGGCTCACCTGAGTTAATCAGAAAATGCACTGCAGATGTATGACATCAAATCTATTCACCAGGAAAATGCACAGCATTACATATTTACATATTACAATATTACATATTTACAATATTCCATATTACATTTACATATTTTAATTGCTGAGTATGAAGACCAACAGAGAAAAAGGTCATCTGCATGTAACTCGTATGTCTTTCTCCTTCAATTTTTCCCTGTTTTTGGATTCCCCTTCCCACTTTCTCCTCTTAGTCTTCTTTTATTCTAACAATTGTAGTAAAGAATATGGATTGGAAAAAAAAATACCACAGAAATAGCTGTTGGGCTCAGCAGTTAGGATGACAGTGTAGGTGTTCACATGCCACATCAAAGTGCCTGGGTTCAGGCTCTGATCTGGCTTCCAGTTTCATCTTCCTGCTAGCAAACACCCTGGGAAGCAGCAGGTGGCAACTCAAGTAACTGGGATCCTGGTACCCACATTGGAGACGGCTTGTGTTCCTGACTCCTGGATTCAGCCTCAACTAGCCCCAGATACTACAGGCATTTGGGGATTGAACAGTCAGTGGGAGTGTTCTCTCTCTCTCTCTCTCTCTCTCTCTCCCTTCATGTGTCTGTGTATATGTCTTTCTCTTTTTGTCTCCCTCCTCTCCCATAAATTTTAAAAATACACAAAAAACCAAATTTCATTATGAAGTTGGCCACTAGCAGTGCCTAGTAGAACACAGGATTAGAAAAACATTGGCCTAGATGATACCACAAAATTAGTTGCTACATTTAGAAAATAAATACCAAGAAACAAATCAGCTTTTCCTCCAAATTGCCAATTGCTTCAGTGCTTTTAGACAGCTCTGGTGTACTCTGCAAGAAAAATGCCCATTTGCTTGTTCACCAGTGTTGGGTATAATTTCTTCATATGTAAAGGGATTTTAAAAAGTTCACGAAAAATATATTGTCTTTTAATTTCATATTCTATGCACTGTTTGAAACCCTTCATATGTTAATATATTTGTGAACTATTCATGCTTCTTTGAAAGCTACCCAGTGATATTTTGTCCCAAATTCTAGTTAGTGCTTTCTGTATTTTCTTATTCATTTTTACAGAGGTGACATACATTTTTTTCTTTCATTTTTAGTTTTAAAACTTTCATTTTGGAAAATGCCAATGCATCCAACTATAGAAAATAACATAATGAAAGTGTATGTATGTATCACACAACTGATAAACCATGAAAACTTTCCTAATTCTGTTAACTCTTATATTGCTCATCCACTTTCCCAATCCCTCCATATAATTTTCAGATAGTCTAGCTATTATATCATTCTATCCATAATATTCCAGAGTACCTTCAAAAATTAAATATATCCACAATACTTTTATCTCACCTACAGATGCAACAATTCACTAAAATTACTACGTATCCAACAAATGTTCAATTTTTTACTGATATTTTTACATATTTTAA
Organism: Sylvilagus floridanus; assembly: GCA_949820135.1. Classification (NCBI taxonomy): domain Eukaryota; kingdom Metazoa; phylum Chordata; class Mammalia; order Lagomorpha; family Leporidae; genus Sylvilagus; species Sylvilagus floridanus. Next base: position 96,983,682 of record OX463241.1, on the reverse strand, counting down.
TTGCTGCTTATTTGCTTAAAACCCTGCAAACTATGCTTAATATATTATGATTAGTTGATATTTCCATTGTCTCTTAATTTACAGATTTCACTTCCTCTGTTATATATATGCATACATATATAACATGTGTATATACAGAATTTTAAAAAGGATACCGTGTCTTATACAGTAATGCTATGCTAGAAAACATGCTAGTCTGTACAAGAACAAGTTGTCCCAGAATGACACACTGAGCTTCCTTCATCTGAACTAAAGCATGTGCATAATAATATAGTTATCTTACATATCCACGCAAAAATCTTCATCTTATCCTGGACTGGTCGCAAACAGTTGGGTACTCCACTTTCAGAAGCATTGTCTGGGTTCTGTTCACTGCATCCGTCAGTACTTTTATTGGCTTTTCTCCTGTATTTCCTGCATAACAGGAGTCCATCTAATGCTGTGGTCATACCAGGAGTAATTTTTTGGCAATATTTTTAAGGTGTTACGGTATACTTCTACCAGTAGAGATGAGTTTGTAGTTATTCCAGCTTTCTGTGGTGTTAACTATTGTTTAGTAATTATTTCTTAGATTTACTAGTAGACAAGAAATTGTAAAATACTATGGTCTAATTCTATCATTCCTTCTTCATCTGCAAGTTTGGATGGTGGTATTTTGAAGAAATTTTTATAAACAACTGAATTTGTTCGAGATAAAGTTCAAACAGGAAAGCCAAGATTAATTAAAAAAAAACCTCCTTTTAGTATGTTTTCACAATTCTGAGTTTGTTTACTTAGAATCCTCCAAAGGTAACTGATGAAGGCAGTGAGTGGTGTGTGTGTGTATGTGTGTGTGTGTGTGTGTGTGTGTGTGTGAGAGAGAGAGAGAGAGAGAGAGAGAGAGAGAGAGAACTCATGGATTTAATCACAACTATACTAGTGTCTCGATGCACTCAATGTCTAGTAAATACTCAATTTTTTCCATCCTTGGCCAGTGGGAGCCTCCCAACTTGGTTCCTGAGTCTTTCTGATATATTCTCAAGAATATTTAGTAGGTTTCTTAATTTCTGGCCCATCAAAACATCCCAGGTTCATCTTGCTATCTCTTGTGTTGGACTTGGAACCTGCCATGTCCCTAAGAATTCCAAGTCATTTTATGGCCTGTCTTTTGTCTACATTTTTACAGACTTCTCTGGAGCTTAACTGTCCATTGGATAGTGTTCTGAACTCTTCCTATATTTTATGAAGGACATATTTTCCTGAAATAAGGGTTATAATAGATGTAGCTGAGCTTTTATTGTCTTTGAGTTGCTCAGATAAAATCCAGATGGTTGGTCATAATAACTGCAATAAAATTTAATTTTAAAATGTAATAAAAGGGACTGCATGATGAAGTTCCTATGCTTTGTAAGACAAGATTGGATCCGTATCTCTCCATATATACCAATTAGGTATAACCAAAAATCTATACCATTTGACTTTCCTTAGCTGTGACAGTAGGTTCAACTCCAAATTCCCCTAAAGGATATCAGTCAACAATCTTTCAAGAAATTCATGCAGACCAATTTGTGTACTTGTTTGCTTCAAATCACAGTATTGAGGTCGTCTGAAGGAAATCTTCGTTGCAAATGAAGTAAATTACAGATTCATTTATTCAGTCTTTCAACATACTTATGGCACACTCTTTAAATGTATAAAGTGTGGGAGATCATGACATGAATAGAAGAAAGAAACGAATCTTAGATTGCTGATGTAACATAGATTGTTTTAAACAGGGTATGAGATTTGCACATCACAATCCAAGCAACATGGGGAAAAATTTTATAAATATTCCTTTGCCTCTTTAGTAATGAGTAATTTGAATGTACCGTATATGATTATTTTCCTATTTTTTATTTATTAACGATAGTTTACAGAAAAAGACAAAAATCACATTAACAAAGAAGAGTGTATAATTTAATGGAAACAGTGTAACTCTGAGTTTAACAAAAAGGAAAAATTGAGGCTTTATCTGCTAAAACTGTGAGACCTTTAAATGTGAAGTGCCAGACATCTGGTTGCTACAGCCTCAGGGCCACAGCAATAAGCAGGCAAAAACAAGGACTATGTCATTCTTACAAATCCTGACCTCAGACTTGACATAAAGCCAAAGTGTTTTAGTACTTGGCAATATTATTTTATTGACATATGTCAAATAATTGTAATTTATGACCATATAATCCTACATCTTGAGGTTCAGCTTTGCAACACACAATGGAATTCAATACAATGGTTATGTTAATAGTAGAGCCAAGTAAAATGGGATCTCAACTTTTATGTTGAGCTTCATGAGTAACAAGGAGAATCATAAAGTGTTCATTTGCTTGTTTGGCTAAATCTGTGGTCTGTGTGTAAATTTATATTTTTACTAGATGTAGCTCTTTTTTACATTAAATAATCAAAGATACAACTTAATTTGATAGATGATGAAAATAAAATATGTAATATGCCAAAAATTGAGGTATATGTAAAATTTTTTAAAAATCATGAAGAGAATTCTCAATGAGTGCTCCAGTTTTATAAAATAAAATCTATAATTTATATTTGATAAATACATATCTTATTTTTGCAGGCACATAGAAAGTATTCTTATTTGCACTTGATTATCTATGCAAGTATGGAAATTATTGTTGACCATTCTCTTGTTTGTTTTCATTAGTTGGCCAATTTTTCACTGAAACCAATAGCTATTTATTTATTATTTTTATTTATTTATTATTTTTAATGTTAACTTATTTACTTGGGAAGTAGAGTTACAGACAGAGAGAGGGAGAGACAGAGAGAGGGGTCTTCCATCTGCTGTTTCAATCCCCAAATGGCCGTAATATCTGGAGCTTTGCCAATCCAAAGCCAGGAACCAGGAGCTTCTTCCTGGTCTCCCACACAGGTGCAGGGCCCAAGCACTGGAGCCATCTTCTGTTGCTTTGCCAGGCCACACCAGAGAGCTGAAGAGAAGTAGCCGGGACTAGTACCAGTAGCCATATGGTTTGATTTAACGCATTAACAGTTCATTGAAGAAAAATTACATAGCAAATCTACAGATATTGAGAAGCCGTTCAAGGATATACTCTCCTTAATGTCATGGTATTCATGCCTAGCATTTTACATAAATATGGAAACATTGGATGCATTCCTGCCAAAAACATTGGGAAAACAAGAAAACTCACATTATATTGTAGGTAATAAACAATGAAGGCTGAAGGAAGGTGGTATTTAGGGAGAGGGTAAGATGCCCATGTTCCACACCAGAGTGCATAGTTTTACTTCCTGTTTCTGGCTCTTGACTCCGACTTCTCACCAATGCAGACCCTGGGGGACAGCAGAGAAGGCTCAAGTAATGGGTTTCTGTTACTCATGTGGGAGACCCGGATTGAGTTCCCGTATCCCAGCTTCAGTCCTGCTGCAGCTGTGGTAGTGCAGACATTTGGGGAGTGAAGTAGTAGATGGAAGCTTTGTCTCTTTGCCTCTGTTTTTATGTGTCTACTTCTCTCTCTCCCTCTCCCTTTCAAGTAAACATATAAATAGGATTTTTAGAAATAGATGATATGTAAAATAGAAATTGAAAAATAATGTGATTACCATTTAAGTATCATGTTTCCATTATATCTTTAAACAATGTGTTTATACATGTATGAGAACATGTATATATGTATATATACAACGATACATATGAGAATTCATAGACAACAGAAATCCACAGACATGGGGCCGGCTCTGTGATGTAGTGGGCTAAGCCTCTGCCTGTGGCTCCAGTAACCTATATGGTCACCGGCTCATGTCCCAGCTGCTCCTCTTCTGGTCCAGCTCTCTGCTTTCCACTGCCAGGGAAAGCAGTGGAAGGTCCAACTGCTTGAGCCCGTATGCCCACCTGGGATACCTGGAAGAAATTCCTGGCTCCTGGCTTCAGATTGTCCTACCTCTGGCCATTGTGGTTATTTGGGGAATGAACCAATTAATGGAAGACCTTTCTCTCTGTCTCTCCCTCTCTCTGACTGGAACTCTACCTCCAAATAAATATATAAAATTTTTTAAAAAAGAAATATTCCGACACAATGTAGGACATTTGTTACTGAAAATGCTTAACTTTCTTCTTTCCTGGATATTAAATTTCACTTTATAGAAAACATCTAATTTGTCATTTTATAAAATAATTCTTAGAAGCAATATTATTTAATGGCCCTTCAAAGCAGAATTATGAAACTTACAGATATAGACTTGAGTGTAATGTTGAATTAAATATGAGCACAACCCGAAATATACGAGGTATGTTTGGATATTTTTGATATGTTTTTCCCTAAATATGTAATTCTACTGATAAAATACTTATTTAGTGATTTTTCCACCCTGCCAGGCACTGTTTATGCTTCAGAACTCTATGAATGTTCAAGAGAAAAGTCCAGATTTGAAGGGAAGACCAATAAAGACTCACTTGCAAAGAAAGAGAATGCCAAGAAGTATTCAGAGACATAAAGAAGGGAGAGATGGTACAGTGGGATTGCCAGGAGGGGTCAAGGAAAGATTAAATGAACAAATGTTCCTTGGATTTACTTTTAATGTTGAATGTGTAGTTTTCAGGCATACAGCAGAATAAGTCGTATGTGCAAATGATGTAGGCAAAGTGCTGATAGGATGATCAGGTCATATGATAAAGAGAAGAAAAAAGATTTTGTTATCATGGGAGAACCCATGGGTCTAGACCATATTCCCTGGCTTGTTTGATACTCTCCTGGGAATTTGGTGAACTCCTATACAGCCTCAAGTGAAAAATTATCTCTTCTTTGAAGCCACTATTGACAAATCACTTGCAGCAAGGCATTTGTAATATAGAAACTTCTTTAAAAAATATGTATCTATTATTTCAGAGGCAGAGCTACAGACAGAGAAAGGGAGACACAGAAAGAGAGATTTTCCATCCACTGGTTTACTCTTCAAATGGCCACAACCGCTGGAGTGGGCTGATCTGAAGCCAGGACAGGAGTTTCTTCCCAGTATCCCACATAGGTGCAGTGGCTTCAGGACTTGGGCCATGTTCTGCTGCTTTCCCAAGCCATAGCAGAGAGATTGATCAGGAGTAGAGCAGCTGGGACTACAACTGGCGCCTGTATGCAATGCTTAATCTTTTACGCCACAGCGCTGGACCCTAAAAACTTAGATGACTAACATGTAGACCAATGAGTTTAGGTGGATTATTATGGGGATATCAGAAATAAAATTTCATTCGTGAGAATAGTCTATAACCTTGGTATATAAATATAATTGCAGGGTGAGAGCAATTGTATTTCAACAGTATTTTCTTTGAGCAGTTAATGATTGAATGATTTTTAGAAAGACATTTGTTTCCCACCTGCTTCTACACTTCGAAGATCTGTTTTTCTTGGCACAGTCACACCCATAGATTTGGCTCCATATGAAGTTTGCATTTCCATTAATTCTGAAAAAATATAGTCATGGTTTAACACATGCTTAAAAGTTAGTTAAGTCTGCCCTTTTTATAGGCCCCAAGCACAGGTGTATTCAGTTTGCATTGGTCATTATGTATGACATTATGTTATTTTAAGCAACAATATTGCTTTTGCTGAAAAATAGATTAAATATGTATAGAAATGGTTTTATATAATTTTTGAGCTAGATTATTCAAGTGTTACAATAATCAAGTGAACTATATCTAACAAAATAATAATTTATAAGAGTTATTTATGATCTCATTTATTCTATCCCTGGGGAGATTTTAATTTGTAACATTTCTGTTTTGCAAACTAAAATGAACAAACACAGAAGCTGAAAAAGTACAACCAGCTTCAGTATTGCTGTACGGGGATCTTCAAAAAGTTCACAGAAATGTAATTATGGAAAAACTATCCATATATCTCAAAAAATTGTTACATCAAAATAAACTTATCTTTTAGTTCCATTTCCATAAATTTTAAAGCAATTTTGTACTCTAAATTTAAAGATTATTTTATCAACAGAATTTAATTCTTTCATCATTCATCAGATCCATGAAGATGCTTCAAAAATTTGAGGAAAATAAAATTTAAAGATGTGTATTTTTATGCAAAATATTTTTAAAATCCATGCAGAGCTTTTTCATAATATGTGTTTTTCATAAACTTTTTGAAGACCCTTAATATGCATCAACTTCAAAGATTTGGCACAAAAATAAACATATCTTTTTTACTTCGTTTTCACAAATATCTTTAAGTATCCTTTCACTATGTGGCTAATACTTTTTGCCTAGCTCATGGTAAGCACAAAAAAGTGTCATAAACTTCTGTAGAATTGAAGGATGAGGCACTATGGAGATGATGGAGACATTAAATCCCAAATCCACTCTCAAGGAAGTAAACATACTTAGAAATATTAAGCATAGGAAGCATAAGTTTATTAAAACACAGACCATAAATACTCTCCCCAGTTGATGAAGCCCAGACCCACGTGGGGAGGACTTATGTAGAGCTGGCCATGGTAGCAAGAATGAGAGTCATACTTTCCACCAGATACAGAGGTGTAAGTTGTAAGATCACATCAAGGGCAAATGCAAAATGAGCTGATTTATATTTTAAAACTACATCGAGATGACTAGTCAAATGAAAACATGGGACAATACTTGCAATATGTGGGGAAGACACAGTCTTATAGCACAGCCAGAAAGTGTGTCAAAAAATAGCTGTCGCTTTCCCTCTATGTCCTCCACCTCCTATCCTGGCTCCTATGAAAAATACACCCTATTCTCAAGCATTCATAAAGTCCAGACACAGCGGGTGTGATATTAGCTCAGGAGCTTTGTTACACATCCGTGGGGTTGTAAATTGGGAACCAATGTGCACAGTTGATGGCCACTGCCTTTTCTCTGACTCCACTCACATCTCTTTTGTCTTTTTCTCCATCCTTCTCTTAAGATAAAAGCTAAATTTAACACTCTTTCTTCTGAGATGTGGAATTTTAGTGTTTTTTTTTTGACGGGCAGAGTGGACAGTGAGAGAGAGAGACAGAGAGAAAGGTCTTCCTTTGCCATTGGTTCACCCTCCAATGGCTGCCGCGGCCGGCGTGCTGCGGCCGGCGCACCTCGCTCATCCGATGGCAGGAGCCAGGTGCCAGGTGCTTTTCCTGGTCTCCCATGGGGTGCAGGGCCCAAGCACCTGGGCCATCCTCCACTGCACTCCCGGGCCACAGCAGAGAGCTGGCCTGGAAGAGGGGCAACCAGGACAGAATCCGGCGCCCCAACCGGGACTAGAACCCGGTGTGCCGGCGCCGCAAGGCGGAGGATTAGCCTGTTGAGCCACGGTGCCGGTGAATTTCAGTGTTTTTTTAAAACTTTCTGAAAATCATTTGCTATGATGCTATGATCTTTGTTTTTATTTTTTTAATGCAGTTTGCATTAGTTTATAATTAAAAAAAAAACAGTAAGCAAACATGCTGGAAAATGTAATTACTTTGCTTTGACTGACTTAATGGGCCATAACCAAGAGACGATTACTTTAAAAAAAAAATCACATGCTGCATCCAACTGATAAAAAGTTTAATATCAGAGAGTGGAATACTTTATCGGTAAGGGTTTTCCAAATGTATCAACTCATATATTTGTTTTGAATTATTTGTTCTTACTGCTATGATCTCATCCTTATGTTTTGACAGAGAAAATACTAATGGAAGATAAAAGGTAAGCCTTTAAAACTTTTAAATTGGAAAATATTTAAAACTTTTTTTTTCCCCACACAGCTTTTACATGTAACTCATGTTAACTAAACAATGTCTGCCATTAAGCTGGGGGCTATTTGCTGCTAACTTGTTCATATACAGGGATAGATAACAATTGACTGACCAATTTCTTTTTTAAAAAAGATTTATTTATTTATTTATATATTTATTTGAAAGGCAGAATTACAGAGAGGCAGAGGCAGAAAGAGAGAGAAATAGAGAGAGGTCTTCCATCTACTGGTCCATGCCCCAGATGGCTGCAACGGCCGGAACTGGGCTGATCTGAAGCCAGGAACCAGGAGCTTCTTCTGGGTCTCCCATGTGGGTGCAAGGGGCTAAGGACTTGGGCCATCTTCCAGTGCTTTCCTAGGCCATAGCAGGGAGCTGGATCGGAAGTGGAGCAGCTGGGACTCGAACCAGCGCCCATATGGGATGCTGGCACTGCAGGCACCAGTTTCACCTGCTACATCGCAGGGTCGACCATAGTGTCTTACTTTTTTAAACATATGAACAAACATTTTGGTCATGGTGAGGAGGTAGCATTCTTGGGTTCAGCAGCAAGAATCCTACTTAAGCCCCTTTTCTGCCAGTGCTGGGGAAAGAGGCGAGGGTTCACCCTTTGAACAAGCAAGCCATGGCTACATCTAAACGATTTATCCTGCCTTTGGTCTATCCTGCCACGTCTGGATATTTATTAGTAGGACAAATCTGACTTCTGAAAACTTTGTATTGTGATCCATGAGTGGTTCACAGAATCCATTTGTTAAGTTGCAACTAGGATTAAAAAAAAAAAAAAAGATACAATTATGCCGGATTCCCTAACTGTGTCCAGTGTACTTGAAAGAGTAGACTCACTTATCCTTTCCATCTATTCCTCTCTATTAGTAAGCCTGGGGTGCCATAACAAAATACCACAGAGCGGATAGCTCCAACACAGAAAGCTATTTTGTTTTGGTTGTGGAGACTGAGGGTTCCAGATGGAGGTGCTGGCAGCTTTGATTTCCCCTGCAGCACCTCTCTTTGGCTAGCACACAACTTCTTTCTCCTGTGTCTGCACGTGACCTGTTCTCTATGTGCATCCCCAGTCATGTTGGATTGCAACCCCACCTTGCAACTTCATTTCATTGTACTTACCTCTTTAAAAGCCCTATCTCCAAATACAGCCCCATTGGGGAGTCAGACCTTCAACGAATACAGCTTTTGGGGCATAATTTAGTCTATAATAACACCTTATTTGTTCTTTTTCTAACCTCACACCCCAGCATATAATGTAAACTGCGGGTATTTCCTGTCACAGAGCTGAAAAATATTTGGCTCAGGGTTAATACAGAAAGAAATTAAACAAAACTACAAGTGGAACCAAAACCAATGAAGCTGAATGAATTAAATGAAAATAACAATTGAAGGTTAGAAATATTTTAACTGAAGCACCAATGTGATTGTTGATTATATTGAACTCACTGTTCTTTCACTCAGAAAATATATGCAAATGTGTTCACTGAATTCAAATTCAAAAACTGTGCTCTTCAGATTTAGCTAGTTCTACAATAGCTAAATTATAAAGTGAAAGCTTATTTTGTATTCTAAAAACAATAATTTTAAATTTCATTATTCAACAGGCAAAGAGAGAGAGAGAGAGAGAGAGAAAGGAGAGAGAGAGAGAAAGAGAGAGAGAGAGAGAGAGAGAGAATTTCCACCTGCTGGTTTACTCCTAAAATTCTTGCAACACATGAACTACTGGTAATGCAATTCTAAATGGGTAGCAGGAACCAAATTACTTGAGCAATCACCACTATTCCTGGGTCTGCATTAGTAGGAAGCTAGAGTCAGGAGTGAAACCTGGAATTGAGTCTTGGGCACTTGGACATGGCACACGGACATCTTACCACCAGACTAAATGCCTGTTCTTTAAAAATAAATTTTAAGAATATACTTGGTATAACTGGTATCTGAATGTTTTACTCACATCTCAAGAAAAGCAATCACAAAGCTTTGTTCTTGTCTCTTTTACTCTGTGATGTAGCACTATAATGTGGTTTACTCATGATAGTAAACCAATATGTTTATGAACTGGAAAAGGCATTTCAAAACAGATCCTAGAATTTATAGGCATTGAATGATAAATGGAGAATTATCAAATGATAGGAAAATAATGAACTAGTCAATAAGTTGTATGGGAAAGTTGACTAAATATTTTAAAGATATACATACAAATAAATCCAGCTGAATTTAATATTTGAGTATAAATGAAATCATAAAATGCAGACTAAAACACAAATAAGCATTTAAATGAATTAGGAGTAAAGAAAGATTGTGTGAAGGAAAACAAACGAGAGATAGTCAAGGAAAAAATTAAGAAATGCTAGTTTATGAAAATGAAATATTTTATGCCAAAAGCTAATATTGAGTTAAATGAGAGATTAAATTGAAGCATTTGCCTCCATTTCTTTTCATGATCCAGTAAAGTGATGCAAATAGCTGAAAGAAAAGAAACCCACAAGAACAAATAAGTGTGAAAATGACACCAATAAAATTTACTGCCATGCAAAGGATTATTGATAAGAGACTCAGTGAACTGAGGAAGTGGAATTCTGTTGACAGCAAAGAAAATAAAGCAGGAGGCTTTATTTGATTTTTTAAAAAAATTTATTTGATGGAGTTAGACAGTGAGAGAGACAGAAAGGTCTTCCTTCCGATGGTTCACCCCCCAAATGGCTGCTACGGCAATCTGAAGCCAGGAGCCAGGTGCTTCCTCCTGGTCTCCCATGTGGGTGCAGGTGCCCAAGCACTTGGGCCATCCTCCACAGCCTTCCTAGGCCACAGCAGAGAGCTGGACTGGAAGAGGAGCAACCAGGAACAGAACCCAGCGCCCATATGGATGCTGGGGTCGCAGGCGGAGAATTAACGCAGTGCCCCACGGTGCCAATCCCGAGGCAACTTGATTTGTACCATAAACCCTCAAAGCTTGTGGTATTGAAATCGGACATGACCCCTTAAAATTTACACTAAAATGTGGCCCCTTAAAGATCCCCAGAAGTGCTTTCTGGGGTCCCACATATGCTACCAGAATTTAGGGTGCCATACAATTTCACCATATTCTTATTAATAAATCCCCAATATTATAAGCCAGAGAGGGTCCTTGCCTAATATTTAGAGAAGAATTCCAAATACTGGCACAGATAAAGGAAGCAACATGGTACATTTTAGGCTTTTATTTAGTGAGAAAGATGCATAGGATAGTGAGAGCTTTATTAAGAGAGGTAAATCTGGGTTCATACCAAGCACCAGGAACCAGTCCCATGGCGGAGCATCTAGGCCTGGAAGCCTAGAGCATGTGGCACGAAGCAAAAAGAGCAGCTACACAGGAGAGTTTGGAAATGGCTCTTATACCTCAATCTGTGGAAGTGGCTAAGGAACCTCATTATACGGAGCCTGACAATGAATGGGCCCAACAGCGAGGCTATACTAAAAACGCAAATGGATGGTGGATGCTAAATCATAGAATTATACTACCAATGGCCAGTCAATGGAAAATTATTAAGGAGATACACAACTCTACCTACTTGGGAAGAGATGCCTTAATACAACTGGTCTCCCGAGCTTTTGGAGGAAATGGACTAAATACCGTCATAAAGGAAGTGACTCACTCTTGCCCACTATGTTTACAGAATAACCCTGGCCACACAAGGCCACCTCCCCTGTTGACTCATGTGCAGAGGAGGGGAACATACGCAGGTGAAGATAGGTACCTTCTAGTCTTTATTGATACTTTTACAGGATGGAAAGAGGCCTTTCCAACCCGAACAGAGAAAGCACATGAAAGAAAGCCTTGTTGAAAGACATCATGCCACGGTTCGGACTCACAGGGTCACTCCAGAGTGACAATGGCCATTCATTTATATCTAAAATAACCCAGCAGGTAGCCACTGCTCTAGGAATCTCTTACCACCTCCATACTTCTTGGAGGCCTCAGTCATCAGGTAAAGTTAAAAAGGCTAATCATAGCCTTAGAAGAATTCTGGGCAAGCTTTGCCAGGAGACCTCAGAAACGTGGCTCAAACTGTTGCCAACTGCTCTTCTCAGGATGAGAACAGCACCTAAAACTGCCTTAAAGCTTAGCCCCTACAAGATGCTCTATGGAAGGCCTTCCTCACCTCGGACATCCTCTTTGATTCAGAGGTACAAGATCAAATAAAGTATATCATCAACTTAGGCCAGATACAAAAGGCTCTGGTAAAGTATGGCAACAAGGTCCTTCCAGCACCAGACCCTGAGGCTCATGAGCAGCCCATCTCCCCAGGAGACTTGGTCTTATTAAGGACCTGGAAGGAAGGGTCTCCCTCAGACAGTTACAGCCCCAGTGGAAGAGGCCCTACCGAGTACTGCTGAGCACGCCTACGTCAGTAAAATTACAGGGAGTCCCAACCTGGGTACATTTGTCAAGGATTAAACCTCTACCTTTTGAGTCTCCACAGGTGGCTCCAACAGACACATCGGCTTATTCCTGTGAGCCAATTGAAGATCTAAAATTCCTCTTCAAAAGGCAGAAAGATAAGTAGAACTCTTGTCCTAGACACGTCGAAATGCTGCAATTCAGTGCCCACCTGATGTACATACCTCTCTTGGTCCTTTCTGGGTGCTATTATTGGCAGAAGGACCCCTTGGTGGGTTCCTCAGCAATAGAGTGACAGCCCAGAAGATTTTATGAAACTGACTTTAAGAACCTGACCTGGCCGGCACTGCGGCTCACTAGGCTAATCCTCTGCCTTGTGGCGCCAGCACACCGGGTTCTAGTCCCAGTTGGGGCGCCGGATTCTGTCGTGGTTGCCCCTCTCCCAGGCCAGCTCTCTGCTGTGGCCAGGGAGTGCAGTGGAGGATGGCCCAAGTGCTTGGGCCCTGCACCCCATGGGAAACCAGGAGAAGCACCTGGCTCCTTCCTTCGGATCAGCGAGGTTTCGCCCGCCACAGTGCACTGGCCGCGGCAGCCATTGGAGGGCGAACCAACGGCAAAGGAAGACCTTTCTCTCTGTCTCTCTGTCTCTCTCTCTCTCTCTGTCTCTCTCTCTCTCACTGTCCACTCTGCCTGTCAAAAAAAAAAAGAAAAAAAAAAAAAGAACCTGACGTTAGCTATGGGTAATCTGACCTACACTTCAGGATGGCTTCTGCAGCAGGCTCTGATTTCAGTAGACTCCCTGTCCAGGGTAGTTAGGGACAATAGACAGGCCTTAGAGTTCATGTCAATAGAACAAGGGGGCATGTGTGCAGTGCTCAAGGCATCTGTCACCTTTATTCAAATAATAGTATGTTCACAGAAAGGGACATCAAAGCCCTCTATGCTCAAGCTAAATGGTTTTATAGTTTGCATAGGGGTGATCTCCCACCACCTACTGTCTGGGAGATGGCTAGACATGTTTTTTTCTGTTTTAAGGGGCACACTAGTTGCACTTGGAGCTATTCCAATCTTGCTCATGGTGATTGACAAACTTATATGTTTCAGAACCCTGCAGCTTCTGAGAATAATGATGACCATGCAGGAGACATGAAGGATGGCGGTGACTGAAACAGCTCCAGCTCGTGAAACGAACTCATTAGATGAGATAGGCAGAGACTTCTGGACCGAGAACAGGCAGAGTCTGTGCCCCTAATAAGTGGGAAGCAGCTACAGAAGATGGTGACTCAACGCCCATCATCATCCCCTAAAGATTAAGGTCTGGAGTCTCTGAGGGGGGAAGGAAGTAGGCAGGCATACAGGCTAAAATCAATTAGGCTTGTGAGCTGGAAGACCACACCTTCACCACGCCCCTGTGTGACTTCACGTCCTACTTGATACCTTCGCCACACTCCTGTGTGACCTCACACCCTACCTGATACCTCCTCCTCACCCCCATGTGATATCAGGCTCTACCTGACCATACCTGAGCACCTATCTGCCCACAAGCCACTCCCCTGTGGAAAATATTTAAAAAGGCAGGGAGTGTCACAAAATGTGCTCGGCCTCTGCTTTGCTGCTGGTGATAAGCGGTGGATAGGAGCTCAAGGTGCTTGCTGCAGGAGGCTTTTGGCCTGCTCTCTGCTTGGTATGGACGTTACACTAGTTTCCGGACTTTCCCCTCTCTCCAACCTGAACTAAAGCCCTCACTTTCCTAGATACCTCTCGCACTAAATAAAAGCTTAAAATGTACCATGCTGCCTTGTTTATCTGTGCTGGTATTTAGAATTTGTCTCTAAATATTAGGCAAGAACCCTCTTGGGCTTACTAATATTGGGGATTTATTAGTAAGCATATGGTGAAATTGTATGGCACCCCAAATTCTGATAGCACATGTGGCATCCCAGATAGGAATTCTGGGGAACTTTAAGGGGCCACATTTTTGTGTAAATTTTAGGGGTTAATGTCCGATTTCAGTATGAGACATCTCAGGAAGTGGGAGTGAGGTAGGGAGCTAATAAGAAAAGAATGGGTTGCAGTCATTTTAAGAAGCGTTTAGCTTTAACTCCAGTCACTGCCAATGTGAACAGCAGCCTTCTCTTCTTGGCAGAAAGATAGAGGTGTTCTCTATCAAGAAAGCAAAACAGGTGTTCTCTAAATTGGACCACACCAGGTCCAATTGCAGGCATTATTATACTGAAAGTGGACAGATTAAGAAAAGTATACCTATTGAATGCTTAAAACTGCTTCTTCACACCTTGCTTGGAATCAACTCATAGAATTTTGGCAAGCAGGAGAATAGAAGATTCTTTTCTTTGGAACACTTAGCAACCAAAGAGAAGACCCAAAAGTGTCTGCATCATGGGCTCCCCTGTGAAAACACCACTACCAGCAGCAAAAACAACAGGAAAATCTTCCCCATCCATCACCCAAGGTTAAAGCACAGAGTTGACATCCCTATGCTTGGAAAGTTTTCCATCTGTGCTTTGGTGTCTCCCTCCAACATCTTAACACACAACCAAAAAAAAAAAAAGTAGACATCTGGAAAAAAAACAGAACATGAAATGAGCTACCCAAAGATGATAGAAAGGATGCAAGGACATGGAAACTAAAAAGGATTATAACTTCTGAGAGAGAGAAAAGACATATGGTCTCTAAAACATGTCAATGGCATTGTATGTAAAAGTTCTACATTAAATAATAAACACTCCAAGAAAAAAAAAGTTACAAACATGATAGCAAAAATGAAAAAATAGGAGAAAGATAAAGATGAAATCTTCCAGAAAATAGAGAAGAAAACTTTAAAAGTATAGCATTTAAAGTCAGACGATTCATATAAAAAGCTTGATAACATGAAAAGTATTAAAGAGAGAAAGAAAACAGAGAAAAAAGAAGGGAGATAAATCAATAGAAAATAGTCCAGTGATTTTTTTTTCTAACTGAAGAACAATAGTTTTCTTGTTAAAAAAGCCCACTGGGTGTTCATTATAGGCAAATATAGAAACATATATATGTATGCTATTAAATTTCAGGAACACGGTGTATTAAGAGAAAATTCTAAGAGATTTCAGGAAGGGGAAAAGTCAGATTGTATTTAAAAATTTAAAAAAAAACTGGAATTAAGACAGACTGAGCAATAACAACTGTCGTTAGAAGAAAGTGGAGGAGTATCTTCAAAATTCTGAGGAAAAGTCCAACTGTAATTCGTCACCTCTGGATAAATTGTTTGGGACGTTTCTTTCATCTCCTTATGGAGTGTGGGCTGATACTGTCTATAGTTTTACTCTTGGGCTGGTCAAGTTCACAGAAAATAACTTTTGTAATCCCCTGCCTGGAGATGATGTGACAGCCACAGTTTCGTGGGTTGAGTCTAGGAACCAAGTTCATGTTGAAGCATCTCTTTATTCAGCACTGAAACTTCTTCTTCAGACACTCTGTCAATTAAATGTGATGGAAGAATGAGGACCATCTCACACATGTGCTGCAGTTAGGCCATTTTCAAAGCAAAGGATGAAAGAAAGAATGAAGCATAGAATCCAGCTGAGCAGGATTTCCACACATATCAAAGGATGGTGAAGGAAAGATTTGTGAGGAAGATGTCTGCACTGCTGGTTGACCCAAGGAGAGATGTATAGCCTGTAACTACTCAGAGTCTCTGTGAGAGAGAGAGCTCTTGGTGGATTACACTGATAGAATTCTCTCTTTTAAAATATAAGGAATAAATGTATACTACAGGAATGTGTAGGGCATGCATTAGATGTAAGGGTATAGAAAAGTAAGCAAAAAATCGCTAACTCCAGGAGAAACACAAGGATGTAATGATGATGAAAGCACACACAGACTCTGCATTCTGTAGCTGTGAATACTATTGAACAGTCATGATCATATGGACACTGAATATTGACCTAAGTGACATTATCATTGTGTTTGTAACGGGAGCTTATGGGAAGTGGGTGGTGGAGTAGTTGTGAAAGAGAACAAAATCTTTGTCTTTATCATGGACCAAAAGGCAATGATTGAGAGCCAAAAAAAAGAAGTAGTAGTATAAACATGCTACTTAGAGAAGTAAATATGAATGCCAAAGAAGAGTTTAAGATGCTAATCTATTCTGTAAAGGAGATATTTGTGATGTAAGACTATTGTAGGGAGATAGATGATAGGTGGGAAGATACATGGATATATGAATAGAATTATGAAACTTTGTAGAGTGTCTTAACACTAAATTATTTAAGTGAATGCATTTGAAAAAAAATAAACAAAATTTAAAAGACCTAGAAATTAAAAGGCAAGCCATAGAAATATAAAGCTACTGTAAAAAGTATTACTCACTAATATATAGACTATTTTAAATTTTTATTTTAAAGATCACAGATACTCCAGTGGAGGAAAATGACCAGAGGAGAGATAATTTACAGATGAGGAGATTAAAAACAGCCTTTTAATTTTTAAAGTTTTATTTATTTGAAAGGTTAAGTAATGGAGTTGGGGTGGGGAAGACAGAGAGGGAGAGAGACAGAGAGATCTGCCATCTGGCAGCTATAATAGCTAGGGCTTAGCCAGGCTGATGCCAGGACAGAAACTCCATTTGGGCTTCCGACATATGTGGCAAGGGTCCAAGCACTTGGGCCATCTCCACTGCCTTCCTAGGTACATTAGCAGGAAACTGGATCAGAAGCAGGGTAGACTGGACCCAAACTAGCACTCTAGTTTGGACTTAATTCATGTACCACAATGCCAGCCCCATAAGTACAAACCTTTTTATTAACAAAAGTTGAAAGAATAATGATATTTTTTTCTTTTATTTTTTGATTCACCAGTTGGAAAAACACTACCACCCTACAATGAATGACACAGATGCTCTTCCAAGGGCTGTTTTATTGGTTGTATGAAATGAATCAATCTTTCCCAAAGGCACTTACTAGTATGTATGAAGCACTTTAAAATGTTCTCATGTTATTTAACTAGTAACTCAAGTTCTAGGACTCTTTCCAAAAGAAATAAAATCAGAATTGTAAATAAAGTTTCATGTGTTGGGAAATTGGAAACAACCTAAACATTAAAAATTATGCTCATTTTTGTGTTTCTTAGTCTGGCTTCTGATGACGCCAGTGTTTTCACTTTATGAAAATTTATCAAACTGCAGAATGCTGATTTGTTCATGTAACAGCAAAAAAGAAAATGGTTAAACAATTGAAAATCATATTTGATAATGTCTAAATGAAAAAGCAGAACTCGATATAGTACCCTGTTTTAGAAAATAGATGTATGAAGATGAAATGCATGCACATTCTGTTTTAGAACCTTGTGTCAACTTTGTAATGTATAAAAATAATGATTTTGAAAGAATGATATTTGTGTAGCAAGTTTGGGCAGCAAGGCGTTTTAATCTGGGATATACTTTCTCTTTTTCCATCAAAGGCATGTCTTACTCAAGTAATTGTGTAACTGCTTTAATGACTTTTCTCTCCTAAGTATTTCTTTGCTGGAACTGTCCCTAATTGCTGTGCTGAACACATGGATTGTTACAGTGAGGATTAAAAGAGTTCAGCAATGCAATTACAGGAACAAAAGCATCAATAGCATTTATCAATAGCAGAAAAAAGCAATAGAAAATCTTCCAGAAAGCAAAATGCAAGCCACAAGGATAAGAAACTAGCATTTAGTATAATAAATAATGTCCAGTGATAAGGCAAAAAATAAACAAAAATTATCATTATCAACATTTTAAATGTCAAATAAAAGATATGGCAATGTCAATTTTCCTCAGATCACTATATGTGTATAATATAATCAAATCTCAGAAAAATTTGTATATGTGATTGTTTTTGAAATTTGCGAACTGACTCTAAAATGTATTTAAATAAAAAATAGTCCAAGTCAATTCTGGGAGAAAAAAGTAAAGAAGAGGGCTTTTTTTATTAGATATTGATTGAAATGACACAAAGCCCTAGTAATTAGATACTCCAGCACCTGTCAAATAGGTCTATGAAACAAAATAGAGAGCCCAAAGACACTTTTATTTTTGTATATGACAACTTGGTAGAGAAGATATTATTTAAGTCTTGCAAATGAGAAGTGATTGAGGAAAAGCTGTGGGATAATTAGTTCACAATATGGAGAAGATATAGTTAGATCCCTGTCTCACACCAGATAAAACTCCAAATGAATTATAGAGCTAAATGTGAAGGAAAAACACATACAGCTAAAAGCAGAATGAAATCAACTATACATAATCTTTGTGATCATACATAAACGCAGTATTAGTACCATGAAATCTGCTAAGATCGCAATTGTACTCTTTCCCCAAGGGCATCAAATCACAAAATTAACATATATATCAGAATAAAATATTTGTAATCTCTAACACCAGAGCTGATTCAAAACTAGAATATGCACCAACTTTCTACAAAACAATAAGAAAGGACAAAATACCCAAAAGAATATGAGACAAAGAATATGAAAAAAATTCAACTTTACTAGCAATCAAATAAATGTACTTCAGCTAACAAGATGTCCATTAGATGCCAGAATGGCAAAGGTTAGGATGTTTTAAGATACAAGTTATTGTGAACAATAAAGGGAAACAAAAGTCTACAAGCACTTCTGGTGGGCAATTAAAACTAATTCAAGATTTCTGGAGACAAATCTGATAACTAATGAAATAAGTGTGAAATATATCTATAACACAGCAGTTCCAGTCTCAGATATGTTTCCATGAGAACTTCTCAGCCATTAGAGAACATAGAACATGAGGCCAAGAAGTTGGTGACAATCCAGATTTCAATGACCATGAGAGTTGATAAGGAAAATACAACTCCACCGAGGAAAAAACACCATAAAGTGGTCACTTAGTAAAAGTGACCACACGATTGGGCCAACACTGTGGCATAGCGGGTAAAGCCATTGCCAGCAGTGCTGGCATCCCATATGGGCACTGGTTTGAGACCTGGTTGCTCCACTTCCAGTTCTTTGCTATAGACTGGGAAAGCAGTGGAAGATGGCCCAAGTGCTTGGGCTCCTGAACCCATGTTGGAGAACTAGAAGAAGCTCTTGGTTCCTGACTTCAGATTGGCTTAGTTTCAGCATTGTGGCTTATCTTGGGAGTGAACAAGTGATTGAAGAACTCTCTCACCTCTTCTCACACTGCCTCCACCTCAAGTAAATAAATAATTTTTTAAAAAGTGACCACATGAGACTCATAGTGTCCCATATGAAAAAAAATATGATCACACACCCCCCAAGATTATGTATTTTTCAAGAATATTCATATATATACTGAACACATAAAAAAGTGGCTTAGCAGAACTTTTAGAATACTAGAGTGGCTGTGATGGTGGGTATGGGGAATAAAAATGAGAATGAGGATGCAGAGGAAAATTTAATATAAAGTAAAAGACAAACAGAGGCCTTGCAAATGACAAATTAGGATAGAATGCCATGGTCAGAGAATCACAATCAACTCAAGTCTGTGAACTTACAACCTTTATTATATAAATAAATACATTTGCAATTTTAATAAGTATTTTTAGCAAACACGACAGGTAATTTTTAAACAAATGGGCTATAGGCCAGTCTTTGACCCACATCAAACTGTAGCCTCATTCCTGAAATGTGAGGTCCCATGATCTGGCCTCTGTGTTTCCTTTTACAAACATTCATGCTATTCAGGTTATCACATCACAGGTAGAAAATTCTAAGTATTTTCTTCCCATCTCAATTTTTGATCCCTGACACATAGACACCTTTTCCTAGGTATCCAATCAATACTAATCTAGCTGCAGCTATGAGAGAATCTTGCAGGCATAATTAGGTTTCCAAGTCAGTGGACCTTTAAATAGGGAGATTATCCATTGGATCAGACCAAAATCAATGCGCTCTTTTTAAAAAGCAGAGAATTTTCTCTAGTAGTTCACAGATAAGAAAGAAAACTCACTTAGCTAGTCTGGATGAAAGGCACCCACCCATCTGTGCTGAGACCACCATGAGGTGAGAAACTGAGGGTGGTCTTTTGCTGCTAAGAGTAATACCTGATGGATAGCTGGTAAGAAAACAGGGACCCCAGGTGTTTTCAAAAAAAATTATGTATTTTGTTTGAGAGTTAGAATTACAGACAGTGAGAGACAGAGAGAAAGGTCCTCCCCTAAGGAGGAGCTGTGCCGATCCAAAGCCAGGAGCCAGGTGCTTCTTCCTGGTCTCCCAGGTGGGTGCAGGGGCCCAAAGACTTGGGCCATCTTCCACTGCTTTCCCAGGCCATAGCAGATTGCTGGACTGGAAGAAGGCAGCCGGGACTAGAACTGGTGCCCATATGGGATGCCGGTGCCACAGGCAGAGGATTAACCTACTGTGCCACAGCACCAGCCCCAGGAACCCCAGGTTTTAAGCTGCAAGAACATGAACTCTACTAATAACCAATGAATTTAGAAGGCCCCAAGCTTCAGATAGAACTGCAGCCACAAGAAACTCCTTGATTTTAGTTTCCAAGACTCCAATCATGCTATACCCTGACTTCTGAACTGATCATTAGGTTTGTAATAACTTGTTATGAAGCAATAGAAAACGAATATAACCTCTACTGATATCTGTGCCCTTCCTTGGCTCTCTTGGTGAAACTCCTTATAATCTTTTTAAAATTTTTATTTTCCTATTTCTTTAATAGGAACAGCAATAAAATTTGTGTCATAGCACAGTTGGTAAGATTAAATAAATGTGCACAAATCACTTAAATGTGGCACATATCAGGCACTAAATAAGATAATTGTATTGTTGTTGTTATAGTAGTCTGTATTTTGGAGGAGTTCTTAAATATAAGAGAGATCTGAAGAAGCCTTAAGATTCTCAGTGTTAGTACAGTGCATCTCAGCTATCTCGTGCTACAGTACTAAACTTACTTATGTTGCATTGCTAGATAGTAGTGGTTGCAGATTGCATTTTCCATAGATGGTCATGCAAGTGCCTTGGATTTCACATTCTCTTTTGAAATGGAACTGCCATTCTTCCATTCTCCCATCCAGAGAGTTTCTGTTTGGATTCACTGAGTGTCCCTGAGTTCTGTGACTGCTCTGATAGAATATGGCCGAAGTGATGCTTCACCGGTTCCATGTGTAACTCTTAACGTCTGAGTAGTTTCTCTTTTCTGCCTCTTGGCACTTGCTTCTGGGATGCTCCATCTTGGAATGAACAGCCACAGTATAAGAAGCCAAGGCTAATGAGAGGTCATGTGTAAGTGTTTTTGGTTGTTAGCCAGCTGTACACCAAGCCAAGAGCCAGAATCTACTGCCAATTATGTGAATGTGCCATTTTGGAAATTCCCACCCATCCAGCACCCAGAAAATTGTAGCCTAAGACAAGATGAAAAGCAGCCAAGTCCTAGAACTGTGAGGAAGAATACAAAGGTTGTTCTTTCTAAATTTTGCAGAGGTTTGCTATGTAGCAATATAGACAACTAATAGTATTAAATATCTACCACTATTTAAATAAAATTTCAGGGCTGCCCAGAATCCTATCTATTGCTGAAAGCGCTGTTGGTATGGAAAAGTGCTTCCTAGTTTCCAAATAACTAGCATATAAATCAGTTTTGGGTAATGTACTTGTAGATTTGGCACCATCTGCACCCAGATTTTTCTGGGACTTCCTAGCCTACTTGATTCTAGCAAATAGAACTCACCACAGAAATGCTTAGAATATGAATTGGACATTTGTTGCTGGGACTCAACCTATATTTGGTTCTATGTTCACACTTCCTCTGTCCCTTTGTTCATGTTTTCATGTCTTTCTGCTACTTAAGTCTCTCCAAGTCAAATTGACCTTACACTAAGATTCCAGAATTTCCCCCCCTCCATACACACCAAAACCTTTTCTTAAAATGATTTTACACATTCTAAAAGAGGATGAGTAATGAAATGTTACTGATTGAAATTAGCATTATATATTTGCAACTCTCTTCAGGCATGTTTCCATTTTAGCAGAGACCACAAGTTCAATTTAAAGTCATGAATGGCTGCCGGTGCCACAGCTCAGGCTAATCCTCTGCCTGCGGTGCTGGCACCCCGGGTTCTAGTCCCAGTTGGGGTGCCAGATTCTGTCCCGGTTGCTCCTTTTCCAGTCTAGCTCTCTGCAGTGGCCTGGGAAGGAAGTGGAGAATGGCCCAAGTGCTTGGGCCCTGTACCCTCATGGGAGATCAGGAGGAAGCACCTGGCACCTGGCTCCTGGCTTCAGATTGGCACAGCGCACCCGCCGTGGCGGCCATTTGGGGAGTGAACCCATGGAAGGAAGACCTTTCTCTCTGTCCTCTCTCTCTCTCACTGTCTAACTCTGCCTGTAAAAAATATATAAATAAAGTCATGAATGGCTGATGGTGAGCAAGAATGGAATGATATTGAAAGCTGAAAACTTGATCATCTCTATGTAGACCGTTTATACAGACAGTGGACAGTGTGTTAGGTAAGCTCAAAAGCAAATATGGTACAAATACTATAGCAAGTACTTTGAAAAAAGAATTTATATGATGATAAGTCTAGTGCCAACTATAAACATTTGTTTTTCTTTGGTACTGATAGACTAGTTTGGGCTTAGGTAGCAGGAAGGAATCAAAAGAACAAGGGAAGTATACAAAGAGAGATAGAGGGTCACACAACAGGATACAACTACAAACAAGGCATTCCCACTTGAATTTCTATAAGGTTGTACACATTTCCCTCGGTGTGTTTCTTGGCAGAGATCCAACTTCTCACACTGATTTACATAATGGTAGCTTGAATTAGGACAGAGGATCTGAGGCCAACCCTAGCTTTCCTTCAGAACAGCCTATCAAGGGCAGCCTGATAAGTGTGTGTCAGTGTCTCTCCTCTGCCTTTGGCCCACAGCTCTCTGTTCTTCAGTTTTAAGTGTGGCTGTGATGCAGGTTCTATTTGTAGTTATGCAATCACTTATTTCCTAAAGTTGAACACTGCCTGCTTCACAGCTTTGCTTTACTAAAATAAAAGATAATAAGGCCATATTTTGCTGGAGAACAAAAGTAGGGGAATTTTTAACATGTGAAATTACAGGATATTATATCCTGCATAGTGACTATTATAAAATAAAAAGCCTGCTTCTTAATCTTAAAATATGCTTTTGGGATTGGAGTTTAGGCACAATGGATTAAGCTACCCCTTATGACACTGGCATTCCATATCAGAGTGCCAATTCCAGTCCTGGCTACTCTGCTTCCGATCCAGCTTCCTGCTAATGTATTGAAAAAGCAGCAGAAAGAGGCCCAAGTACTTGGTCCCTTGCACCCATGTGGGAGAATCACATGGAGTTCTGGGCTCAGGCCAGTTGTTCTTTGTGTTGACTAGTTTTCCCATTATCTATAGTACATCCTTGAGTACTTTTTGAGAATAGGTCTGTCACTTGTATTCTTTGAGTGTTCACACATGTTAAAAATGGTATTTTAAATTTCTTATCATTTTTACTGCTATCATAGTTATAAACTTTTAAAATAGATTTATAGATTATTTCTAGTACAAAGACAGAGCAATGGGAGATCACAGCCTACTATGTAAATTATTCCAAGAAACCATTACAAAAATTAAAAGAAAAATAAGAAAGGAAGGAGGAGAGATCGCTTCTCAGCCTTTTGGTTAAGATCAAGTGTGTGTGGAAGGAGGAGAGAGGGAGTGTGGTCAGAAAGTATGATTACGTTCTTAAAACTTTATATATGAAATACAGAAAATTTGTTCCCTTTATATAAATAAAAGCAATTTACAATGTAATACTTTTTCCATTTTAGTATTTTTTATTCTATTACTAGTGGTTGAACTCTGTAATTAACAAACAATTATTCTTAGGTGTTTAAATTTTAACTGAAAAGTGATCCCTGTGAAATATAAGAGTGGGAATAAGAGAGGGAGGAGATGCACAATTTGAGACATGCTCAATCAGACGTGCCCCAAATGATGGAGTTAGAATCATGCCAGGGGATTCCAACACAATCACAGCAAGGTGGCATGTACCAAGGCCATCTCACTAGTCCAAGTGATCAATTTCAGCTCACAATTGATCACACTGATAGGTCTAAGAGTCAAAGGGATCACACAAACAAGACTAATGTCTGCTAATACTAACTGATAGAATCAAAAAGGGAGAGAATGATCCAACATGGGAAGCGGGATACACAGCAGACTCATAGAATGGCAGATGTCCTAAATAGCACTCTGGCCTCAGAATCAGCCCTTAAGGTATTCAGATCTGGCTCAAGAGCACATGAGAATATTTCAGGCATGGAAAGCCAAGACACTCTGGAAAAAAAAAAAAAAGACCTAAATGAAAGATCTCTGCAAGTGGGATCCCAGTGGAACGAATGGGCCATTAAAGAAGGAGGTACCTTTCTCTGAAGGGAGGAAAGAACTTCCACTTTGACTATGACACTGTCGGAATAAGATCGAAGTCGGCAAACCCTAAAGGCTTCCATAGCCTTGGCAACTCATGACTAGAGCCTAGGGAGATTACTGATGCCATAAACAAGAGTGTCAAATTGTTAAATCAACTTCAGGAGTCACTGTGTACTTATGTCTCATGTGGGATCTGTCCTTAATGTGTTGTCCAATGTTTAGTAATGCTATAACTAGCACTGAAACAGTATTTTACACTTTGTGTTTCTGTGTGGGTGTAAACTGATGAAATCTTTACATAGTATGTACTGAATCGATTTTCTGTATATAAAGATAATTGAAAATGATTTAAAAAATCTTGGTGTTAAATTGGAAATTGCATAGATAAAAATCAATTTTTAAAAAAAAAAATGTAGGATCTCTGTCCTTAATGTGCTGTACATCGTAAATTAATACTATAACTATGTTATAGTATTGTATGTTTCACTTTGTGTTGCTATGTGAGGGCAAACTGTTGAAATCTTTACGTAATATTTACTAAACTGATTTTCTGTATATAAAGAGAATTGAAAATGAATCTTGATGTGAATGGAAGGGGAGAGGGAGTGGGAAAGGGGAGGGTTGTGGGTGGGAGGGAAGTTATGGGGGGGAAGCCATTATAATCCATAAGCTGTACTTTGGAAATTTATATTCTTTAAATAAAAGCTTTATAAAAAATAAATAAATAAATAAATAAATAAATAAATAAAAGCAATTTAAAAAGTCATTTTAGGCCGGCACCGTGGCTCACTAGGCTAATCCTCCACGTGCAGCACCAGCATCCCAGGTTCTAGTCCCGATTGGGAGCTCCTCTTCCAGTCCAGCTCTCTGCTGTGGCCCAGGAGTGCAGTGGAGGAAGTCCCAAGTCCTGTGGCCCTGCACCCACATGGGAGACCAGGAGGAAGCGCCTGGCTTCGGATCCACACAGCGCCATAGCAACCACTTAGGGGGTAAACCAACGGAAAAGGAAGACTTTTCTCTCTGTCTCTGTCTCTCTATCTCTCTCTCACTGTCTAACTCTGCCTGTCAAAAATAAAAAATTAAAATAAAATAATAAAAAGTCATTTTAATGGTTTACTTTTTAGTCAGAATTCTTTTGTTTAATCCATAGAGGTTTTGTTTAAAATTTTAAAACCAAACTTGATGTTTTGAATTTCTTTTTATTAGTATTTCAAAATTTATTTATTTATTTGAAAATTGGAATTACAAATAGACAAAAGACAGAGAGAGGGATCTTCCATCTGCTGGTTCACTGCCCAAACGGCCTCAATGGCCAGAGTAGGACCAGACCAAAGCCAGGAGCCTGGAAATCCACTGGTCATCCACAGGATTGGCTGAGGCCCAAGCATTCGAATCATCTTCACTACTTCCCCAGGCACATTAGCAGGAAGCTGGATGGGAAGTGTAGAAAACACTCCTATTGGCATCCCTATGGAATGCTGGCATTGTTAACAATGGCTCCACCTGCTGCAATGCAACTCCAGCCCCAATGTTTTGAATTTCAGATTTACTTATCACCTATGTAATTTACTACATATTTGATAACTAACAGATATAAAGAAAAATTTTCATTCAATTATTTGAAAATTTATCACAAAACATAGATACAATTTAAAAGCTGAGTTAACAGAAGAAAACTAAGTCATGAAACCAAAAAGGCAACTTATCCATAACAACTAATTACTAATATTTTTATTTTAATTATGATTAATCTCATTGACAAAAAATACGTGCCTCTCTGGCAGTTCAGTGTATCTAAGTCAGTTTTAGACTAATCCAAGAACTAATACATTGCCTATTACTGTGTTGCAAACCCCTTTTCTTCCTAGGTTATTCGTGGTATTTGTATTTTGTTAAGATAATTACATGATAATTTTTCAGTAATAAAACTTATTAACTTTTTTTTTGACAGGCAGAGTGGAACTTATTAACTTTTTAAGGAATTTATTAATATATTAGAGTCTCAGGATCCAAGCAAATGCATGCTACTACTCATGGTTCTCATAGATTTTCATGTTAATGTGACATTAATGAAAAGATATTAATGTAGTTCATAAATACAATTCTAAGAATTTGACATTTTCCTCTCTCTTTCCATCCCTTCCTCCCTCCCTGTCTCCTTTCCTCCTCACTTGCTTACTTGTTTTCTTTTATTATGTTTGAGATAATATGTTTTTAACTTACATCATAGTCAACGGTTTATTGCTCCATTAAATAAAGAGTTCAGCAAATAAGAGATAAAAAAGAACATTTCAGCAAAAATATAGGTAAGAGCTACAAGTAATACTCAAAGGAAGAGATATCCATTTTTCTCTTTGGATTTAAGCTTTGAAACAGTTCCTAAGTTCCAAGGTAGTATTTATTTATGATTTTTCTAGTATTTTTATGATTTGATCTTGAACATCGAAGTTAGATTTAAATCTTCACACATGTTTAATTTATTTTGCCATATGATATAAAAACAGACTTTCCTAAGATTTAATCAATTGTTCCAACATTGTTAAATAATTCATCTTTTTGGAACAGAGCTGAAGTTCTGAAGCTCTAATATCTTACACACAATTTGATTCTCACCCTTTGGTGATTTTTGTGTCCATTGATCTGTGTTGGCATTTGCATCACAACTGCAGTCTTGTGCCCTTGAAATATCTCAAGAGGTTGTGACACCAAGGGAGGGAAAGGAGTCGCTTTCAGCTACCACTAGCAGTCACACCACTTATTTTTCCAGTTGTTCTAGGTACTTTCAAAATTCATTTTTTTTTTTCTGATGAAGAAGTAAGTATCTTCACATGGTCATATGTTAACTGCAATAGAATTTTTTCTGGGACTTAAATGTATAAACAAGTCCACCTATCTTCATTTTCACTTTCCCTGCTTTCTGTTACATGTAATCAACTGTGGTCCAAAAAATATTAATTGGAAAATTTCAGGACGAGAGAGAGAGAGAAAGAAATAGAACACTAGCATAAACTTTATTGTGTATTTTTAAAATTGTTCTAGTATTAATTGTTTTAATTTCTTGCTGTTCTTAATAAATTAACCTTTACTATAGCTTTGTATATACCAAAAAAAAAAAAAAAAGCCAGCATATATAGGCTATAGTGCAATCTTGGTTTCACGTATTCACTGGTGAACATTGAAAAATATCCTCCTCAGATACGTGAAGGCTATTCTGTCTCAGTGGAAGAGTATTATTATTTTTAACATTATAAGTCTTCCTATTTGGAAACATGATATAGCTTCCTAATTATTGGCATCTTGCTCACATTTCTTTGTCAAATGTTAATGTTTCCTTCATGTAGGTTCCATACACTTCTTGTTACATTTATTCCTAGGTACATTCTATATATATATAATAATATATATAACATATATAAAAAGAATATATATATTCTATATAATTCAATGATTCTCAAGCCATGAATGCCGTTTAAAGTGGTTCAGTAACAGAGTTATGTTGAAATAAGAAAACTGAAAACTATTTAATAATACCCTGGCCAAGTTGACACACAAAATGAACCCCCATAGCATTCATATACTATCTTTTTTAAAGTGTGGCAATATTAATACCAGATAAAGTAGACTGGTGGGGAAAGAAAGTTAATTGGGAGATATCTGAATACTAATACTGCAAAATGGGCCAATCTAGAAAGACATATATACAAATTTATATTCATCAAAAATAGAATTGAAAACATGCCAAGCAAAAACTGAGTGAAATGAAAAGAGAAATAGATATATCCACAATTATATAGAGAGACTTTATACCTTTCTTATCAATTGATAAAAGAACCAGATAGCAAGAAAGGATATGGATGAGTTCAATGATATCATCAACCAATACTCTAAGTAACACTTAATAGAGTGTATAACTCACCAACCAGGGAACATATATTCTCATCATGTGCCCATGGAACATACACCTCAAAAAATTATATCTTTGGCCATAAAGTAGACCTCAGCAAATATAAAAGAATAGAAATTCAGAATATATTCTCTAACATGATGGAAAGAAAATAGAAATCAACAACAGGGAGATAACAAGAAAATCTCCAAACACTTGGGAATTAAACAATGCAATCTTCACAATCATAATCAAAATGAAATGTCTAGAAAAATGAGAATATACGTTGTATTTAATATAATGAAAATATAACATTTCAAAGTGCCCGAGAAACACCTACGGCAGTTCCAAAAGACGCATTTATAATAGTTAATAAATACACCACAAAATAGAAAAGTCAAAATCAATAATCTAAGTTTCTGCATCAAGAACCTAGAAAATGAAGAGCTCAATAAAACCATCACAAGAAGGAATGAAATAATAAAGATAAAAGCAGAAGTAAATGAAATGCAAACAGAAAATCATTGAAACAAAGAGCTGATTCTTTGAAAAGAACTATAAAATTTAAAACCTCTAGCAAAGAAAAAAAAAAGAGAACAAAATACCAAATACCAATATAACATTATAACAACTTTATCAAAATGCACAAACAACCATGACTTACGTAATATGGAAGATATTTTGAGTAGCCCAAAAGTACAGTGGAATTGAAGCCATAATTAAAAACTCATAAGGAATCTCCTGGACCCCAGTTGATTTCACTAGAGAAGTGTATGAAATGTTTTAAGAAGAATTATCACATATTCTACACGATTGTTTCTAGAAAATAGCAAAGAAACAGTTCTTAAATCATTTTATGTTGTTAGCTTTACTCTGGTCATAAAACCAAAGATAGTAGAAGAAAATAAAATTTTAGACCAACATTCTTCATTAATATAGATGCAAAGATTCATAAGGAAAAACCTTAAGAAGTGGGTGTTTGGTACAGTCATTAAGATGTGGTTTAGGATACCTGTATTCCATGTGGGAGCTCCAGGGTTTGAATCTTTGCTCTGCTGTCGATTCCCACTTCCCATTAATGCACTCCCTTTGGAGGCAGCAAGTGATAACTTGAGTACCTGAGTCACTGCTGCTAATGTGAAAGACAGACTGAGCTGCTGGCTCATGGATTTGGCCTGGCCCAGCCCTAGCTTTTGTGAGCATTTGGGGAGTGAACTAGTGGATGAGTGAGCTCTCTCTGTTTCTGTCTGCCTCTTTGCCTTTCAAATAAATAAGACAATAAGCTTTATTGCAGTTTTAAGGTTTATTTATATATCACAATTACCTTTGTTTCATGTTATAAATAATGCAATATTTAAAAGTTATTATTTTAATATCAATAATTCTTGAAAAAGGGACCCCACAGTTTCCGCTTCCATTGGAGCTTGAAAATTATGAAGCCAACCTTGACCTTTGGTTTCTTCTCTGGAGAAGCTGAAGAATCCTAGTGGAAAGACCTTTGGATACATATATTTGAGAATACTCCACAAAACAATCCTCACCATATAAACACCGTGGACTAAAATACAGCCATGCACACAAGCAGACTCCAAATGTTTAAGGCTTTACTTTTGAAGATGAAAAGAAGGTTGAAGATCACCAGACATTGAATAATACACATGAAAGATCAAGACTCAAAGACACAAATAAAAAATAGCACTCAGGGAGAAATAGAGGCAAGAAAGGAAGCTGAAGAAAACTTCAAGAAATGACCTGTAATTATAACTCTTAGATGTAAGCAAAGTACTGCACATTTGAAACAAAGATAGACAATTATTAAAATTGAACAGAGAGCGTAGGAAAGAATTCCTACAATTATAAATTAACTGCTAAAATAAAACTGCAGTAGGAGAGTTGGAAAATAAGCTTTAAAAATCTTACGAAAGGTAGAACAAATATACACAAAAGCAGATACATGAAAATGTTGGAAATTTATATGTTTGTGCAAGGAGAACAATATAAGGTAAAACTTTTGGTATGAGGAAAGAGGGAAATAATGAGGAAACTATTTTGTTTCATGAATGTGACTCAAAATGAGGCGGCTGAGTTTCTAAATTCAAGGAAACTATCAAGAACCATGACCAATGCATAGAAAACAACTACAGTGAAGCATGGCCACAGATATTTCAGAGACCCATTGAGAAAAAGGGAAGACTTAAATGTCAGAAGAAAAATACGAATACTCATACAGGGATATGGAAGTTATGATTCCCAGAAGAATGCCTCCCAAATTCTAACCACAAAAAATGTCCTAAGTATAATTGTGTGCTTTGACTGTCACAAGTTAGGATAGACTAAAATTACTGAGACTTGAAGGTTCTCAAAAAATGTACTTTCCTTGCATATGTTTTCAGGAAGCCATGGGAGTAAAAAAGAAACATGAAGAAAACAGGATCCAGGAAACAGGGTGGATGTCCCCGATGACAGCTAGGCAGTGGGTTTTCAATGCCTATATTGAATAGGAGGTTAAATGAAGTATTCAGAGGAAACAAGAAAGTGCTTGCTTGATGGGTTTAGTTGTATAAGAAAGAGGCATGAGAGACTGACACATGGGAAACCAGGCTAATAAAAAATCAGAAAAATATTGCTTGCATAGGAACAAAAAAGTTGTACAAGGAAACATAATTAGGGTAAACCACCTGGCACACAAGAGATATTTACTTAGATATAATAGTGAATGTCTGGAACATTGATTCGCAAAATATTGTGGTATAGCTCTATTAGGATGAAAAAGGAAGGTGGTAAAAGCCCAATTCTCAAATTCCTTTTAAAAGGACAACATACAATGTCTAAAACTGATAGATCAACAAATATTTAATAAATATATTTTTAAAACCATAAATAAAGAGGGAAATAATTCTGAAAATATTTTAAAAGCCAAAATCAATTATATTTTATAAAGTGGCAATGAGTGTGGATACCAAAATTAAAAATGCTTTGCC
The DNA here is from genome assembly GCA_949820135.1 of Sylvilagus floridanus. NCBI lineage: Eukaryota > Metazoa > Chordata > Mammalia > Lagomorpha > Leporidae > Sylvilagus > Sylvilagus floridanus. The sequence continues at coordinate 96,952,302 of OX463241.1, read as the reverse complement.
ATTTATAATTGCATTTCAACATCCTATGTATATTTTGCTTAGATTATACTTAAGTATTTCAGGTAAACTATGGTACATCAATAATGTATGGAAATAAAAGTAACAAAGTAACAATACATGTATTGTTCATATACCTGTATGAACTGCATCCAAAGAATTATTTGGAGTAATAGCCAGTCCCCAAAGTTTTAATACTATATGATTCCATTCGTACAACATTCCTGAGATTGCAAAATTATACAACACCAGAACATAATAGTAGTTTCCAGAGGTTAAGTTTGGGGTGGAGAAGGCAGAGAAGGGGTTTTGGTTAAAACGTGGCACATGGGCAGCCTTTGTGATTATGCAAACATTCTATATCTTTAGTATATCCATGCCAATGTCTTGGTCATGTGCTTTCATAGTTTTGTAAGATTTTACTATTGGACAAAACTAGAATATAGGTGCACAATTCTGTATTATTTCTTTCAGCTGCATGTGAATGTATGATAAACACAAATTAATAAATAAAATATTACATCCTTTGTTACAAGAAGAATGAAGATTTGTTTGAGGTGAAGGCACAGTCACTCAGATAAAACACTAGATAAGGGAAGATCTTCCCAAATGCTGCTAATGTTCTCTCTTAAGGAAGATACATACAAGTTACACATGGATGTGTTTACTTAATGAAAATTAACCAAGTTTTCTTTTATGATTCCTGTGTTTTCTGTATGTATGTTATTCTTCAATTAAATTTTTTAAAATAGGATATCACCACATGAGACCATGTGGTTCTGGCAGGCCCAACGAAATCAATGATAATAAGGAGTGAGGCAAGAGCACAAAATGCTGTCATTCAAGAAAACAAGAATAGAAAGCTGATTTCAAAACTCTCATCCCATCAGTAAATAGCTATTGACTCCTGATAACAGATGTAGTGACATTGCAGACTTCAATAGTATCCCTTTGTTTTGCTCTGTTCAATTGATAATTGGTTACATTGCTCTATTGTATTATTATACTGTATGCACTATAATCATTTCTATGTCACTCATTTTCAAACCATCTTATACTTATTATACTTAGGAGCAGGAAAGATACTGTGTACCTCACCATGTCAATCCAACGAAACGGAACACTTTATAATTCTGAAAGTTGCATTAGATTTAACCTCTGGGAAACTCATTAATATATGATTCTCTTAGGAGGAAATATATAGCGTTTAATGAAAAAGATTGAAGAGAATATTATAAAATACATATAAATGAGTTAATTAAACAAAATAAAGGCAAAAAGACTAAATATTTTAAAAAATCTAACAATGCATACCCTACTAACAGGAGACACATTACATTCAGAGCCATACACAGAAACTGTACAAAATGCTGGAAGGATATACTACATCAATATGAATGTGGGCAGTGTTGTAACTCAAAAAGTTAAGCTGGTACTTGTAACGTCGACATCCCATATCAGAGGGCTAATTCAAGCCCTGGCTGCTCCACTTCTGATTCAGTTTCCTGCTAATGTGCCTGGGAGACAGTAGAAGGCGGCTCTATTTCTTGAGCACTTGTCACCCATTTGGGAGACCAGGATGGAGTTCCTGGGTTCCTGGGTGCTAGTTTCAGCCTGGCTCATTCCTGATTGTTGGGGCCATTTGGAGAGCGAACCAGTGAATGGATCTCTCTCTGTCTATGTCTCTCTTATTCTCTCTCTCTCCTGCCCTATCACTCTGCCTTTTTAATAAATAAGTTTTTAAAAATATATTAATTGGAAGAAGATCAGTTGCACAATATGAGTTTTTTTTTTAAAGATTTCTACATTTGTCTGAAAGTCAAAGTCACAGAGAGAGAGGGAGAGACAAAAAGAGAGAAAGAGAGAGAGTAGAGAGATCTTCCATCTGCTGGTTCACTCCCCAAATGGCCACAACAACCAGGGCTGGGCCAGGTCTAAATCAGGAGCCAGGAACTTCATCCGGTCTCCCACATGGGTGCAGGGGCTGAAGGAATTGGGTCATCTTCTTCTGCTTACCCAGGTACACTAGCAGGGAGTTGGATATGGAAGTAGAGCAGCTGGGATTCGAACCACCACCCATATGCATCCTAACCCACCACACTGCAGTGCCAGCACCACCATATGAGTATTATATCAAGAATGCTTCAAAGTGAAAATCATTACTAAAGAGTAAGACATCAGTTCATGAGAAAAGATTTCTACATACAAATAAGAATTTTATTTATGGCTCAAAAACATGGTTCAAAATATATCAAAGAAAATTTCACAGAACTACTTAAGGGAATAGACAAGTCCACAATCAAAACAAGGGATTTTAGCATCTTCCAGTAGTTGGAAAAAACGAATCCTAAAAATCAGCAAAGATTTTAACAACCTGTAGATGGGAAAAATAAAAATAATTAATAAAGTTGAGAACAAAGAAAATTCACAAATTCAAGTGGTTTCCTGAAAAAGAAAAACTGAAGTGAAAATTTCATGCTGACATAGTAAAGAAAAGGAGGATGCACAAATAAAATTTAGAAGGGAAAGAAGATACAACCCAAAACACTACAGACCTTTAAAGGATAATAAGTGGATATTATGAATTTTTCTACGGTAATTAAAACTCTGCAAGCTATATTTCTAAAATCATCATTTTCCAATCTGTCTCAGAAGTTCAGAAAATGAGAGCTGGCATGCGGTACAGCAGGTAAAGCTATCACCTGCAACACTGGCATCCCATATGGGTGCCAATTCAGTCCTGGCTGCTCCACTTTCAAGCCTGCTCCTTCTAAAGGCCTTGGAAATGCAGCAGAAGATGGTCCAGGTGCTTGGACCCATAGCACCCAGGTGGGAGACCTGGAAGAAGCTCCTGGCTCCTGGTTTCAGCCATGTCTAGAATGAACCAGCAGATGGAAGCATTAATTCTCTGTCTTACCCTTTCTCTAACTCTGACTTTCAAATAAATAAATAAAATATTTTTAAAAAATTAAAATAAAGGAGTCTGAAAAGTTCTTGTTAAAACAAAAGAGATCAGAAAGTATAAATTTAGTTTGCAAAACTTAACCACTCCCTTAGATTTAGAAAGTTTAAATAATGTTAGTTATGAATCATTTTGTATGACTTTTAATCTCACCTTTGCCATTTATTTTAACCATTTGAGCAAATTATTTAAACTCTATAAATATCATTTCTCTCCATTGAAAAATGATACTAATTATCACATCTCTTCCCAGGTTTTTTTGAGTAGTAAATAACATAATTCATAGAAAGAACTTAGCGTGGAGTTGGGCAATTAATGTGAGATCCTAATGACACAATCATCAATCTTTCAGATACAGAATGACATTTCAAAGCCTCCCTACATTTGTATTTCTGGAATTCTCTTCTTTAATATAATAGTTTTTCTTTGTGTGCTTCCATGATGCTATTTGATGAAATTTGTATCTAATGTAGTTTTATTATGAACTATATATGCTTCAAAGTAAACAACATTCATTATCATATTTAATAGTTTTTGTTGGCAATTCCATTTGTCATATACTCTTCAATGTTATAGGCACTGAATAAAAACATATGAAACACAAAAGAGTAAGATTCAGTTCTGCCTTCTTCAAACTCACAATATGTTAGGAATACAAAGATCATTAGGTCTACAGAGAAGATTGGTAAAGGTTTAGATGGAAGTAAACTCTAAAGTTTTACCAAAAAAAAAAAAAACAAAATAAAAAATATTCTTCTCACTGAAAATTGTATGCTGGGGTTGAGGCAAGAAAATTCTCTCTAGAAAGGTTTTTGCCTCACCATTACTCTACAAAATACTTGTGCTATGCTACAGATTTGGTACTCTCTTCTATCTGAGTACTTTGTAATTTTTTCCCTCTGCCCATCTTTTGTTTATCATTATAATCATTATAATAACATATAATAATCATTATATGTGTGATTTTTTTCTTTCTACTCTTCTTTGCCTAAAAATTTTGATTAATATAAAGATAATAACTGGTTCCATGAATTTCCTGAATACGATTCTATGAAGATAACCAGCCTGTCTTCCTTCCTACCTCAAACCCTCCTCCTCCTTTCCTTTATTCCTTTAATTTTTGCAATAACATACTTCTTAAAAAATTTAAATATACAGTTCAAAGAGTATAATGAGTACTTTTTAAAAATTATTTATTTATTTATTTGAGCGGTAGAGTTACAGACAGTGAATGGGAGAGACAGAGAGAAAGGTCCTCTTTCTGTTGGTTCACTCTCCAAATGGCCGCAATGACAGGAGCTGTGCTGATCCGAAGCCAGGAGCCAGGTGTCTCTTCCCAGAGAGGCCCAAGCGCTTAGGCCATCTTCCACTGCTTTCCTAGGTCACAGCAGAGAGCTGGATTGGAAGAGGAGCAGTAGGGACTAGAACTGGCACCCATATGGGATGCGGGTGCTGCAGGCGGAGGATTAACTTACTGCGCCACAGCACTGGCCCCAATGAGTACTTTTTATAACATTGCTCTAGTTTGGATTTATTTATTTTTTTCCTTTGGACCTGGGCATTTGATTGGCAATATTATAGGATCCGAGAAATATTTCAGTTACTCTTTTATGCTGGTCATTTGTTTAGAAGAAAAACTTCATGTTGATCTAAGATTTCTCCTTTCTGAAGTTGCTTTGCAAAAGTTAGCCAGTCAACATCCCCTGGTAAATACTTTCTCTGGTATCGTCAACCAGGAATCTGTGATGTTTTTAACACAGTTCTATAGTAGTAAACTTCAAACTGTACCAATTAGTTTCGATTCCATACTAAAACATTTTCAATTTATGTCTGCTTTCATAGCAGAAGGGACAGAAAAGCCTTTGTTAATTTTTATTCCAATTAATGATGAGAGAAAAAACTATATCCACATTGTTTAAGCCTTCCCTGCAGAGTTCCTTCTAAATCATCTCACATTTGGCCTAAGAACAAACTAGTGGATAAGTGGATTATTTATCAAGACAAAATAATATAATCAGACTCAGTATCAAGAGATGAGAAGAAACATTTCTATTGGCTGTGTGGCATTTCTGCACCTTTATCTGCTTTTCTGGTTATATGGTCAAAGACAAAGAGCAATAGGCATTTATTACATATTCAGGACATTCGTTTTAAATGATAGGCACAAAACATTTAGAAATTATTTCTCCTTTCGGCTTTCTAAAAAATATACAATCGATCATGTCCACAGCAGATAAAAATGCATAATGCAGTGACGGTAGTTGTCCACTAGTGTTCAGATATCTAAGAGCTATTTAATTGATCAAGCATGTGTAATGTATTTTCTTTGTTGAGCAATAATGTAGAATTGAGCATTCTTTGGAATAAAGTAAAAGATGATGTGCAACCCAAAATTTTCTAAGTATCAATTATCTTTTATCCCCTTTATCCCTTAGAGAGCTCTTCACCATGTTCAGCTATCTGGGGCCATATGTTATATTGATTGTCTATGTACATGGTAAAATTGACGACTTGTCTATTTTATTATCAGTAAGATCCTATTGATTCCTTGTTTCAGTTCTCTCATATTTCAAAGTTTCTCTTAAATCTCACACCTTCAATTTTTAAAAATGTCTGTAATGCTAGTAGAATATGGCATATTAAATTTATCTTGATGTTGATAAAGCAAAAAAGCATTTTATGCTCTTGTTTTTGTGGTGAGGGGCAATCACATATTATTTTATAAATGGCACAGCCTGCATGATCTAAGGTAGCACTTGTCAAATGCTGGAATTGTATGATTGTTTCATGTGTGTTGGTTTTACTCCTTTGATTAAAATCTATGCTTACATTTTATTCTTTTTTTAAAAAATTATTTATTTATTTGAAAGTCAGAGCTACAGAGAGAAAAGGAGAGGCAAAGAGAGAGAGAGAGAGAGAGAGAGAGATCCATAGCCAGGAGCCAAGAGCTTCTTCTGGGTCTCTCACGTGGGTACAGGAGCTCAAGGACTTGGGCCATCTTCCATTGCTTTCCCAGGCCATAGCAGAGAGCTAGATTGGAAGTGGAGCAGCTGGGACTAGAACCAGTGCCCTTATGGGATGCTGGTACTGCAGACAGCAGCTTTACCCGCTACACCACAGCATTGGCCCCACATTTTTTATTGTATGATTTATAGCAGTTGTTTGTAGGGGTAATGAAGAAGAGAAGGTGCTCAGGATACTGAACCTCCACCCCAGCTTCAGTCCAGGCTCTGTATTATTTTCTATTTCCCATAATAGAATCCTTTTTATTTATTTATTTATTTAAAAATATATATATAAAGCTTTTATTTAAAGAATATAAATTTCCAAAGTACAGCTTATGGATTACAATGGCTTCCTCCCCCCCATAACTTCCCTCCCACCCGCAACCCTCCCCTTTCCCGCTCCCTCTCCCCTTCCATTCACATCAAGATTCATTTTCAATTCTCTTTATACACAGAAGATCAGTTTAGTATATATTACATAAAGATTTCATCAGTTTGCACCCACACAGAAACACAGGGTGTAAAAATACTGTTTCAGTACTAGTTATAGCATTACTTCAGATTGGACAACACATTAAGGACAGATCCCTCATGACACGTAAGTACACAGTGACTCCTGAAGTTGATTTAACAATTTGACACTCTGGCTTATGGCGTCAGTAATCTCCCTAGGCTCTAGTCATGAGTTGCCGAGGCTATGGATGCCTTTAGGGTTCGCCGACTTCAATCTTATTCCGACAGTGTCATAGTCAAAGTGGAAGTTCTCTCCTCCTTTCAGAGAAAGGTACCTCCTTCTTTGATGGCCCCGTTCTTTCCACTGGGATCTCACTCACAGAGATCTTTCATTTAGGTCTTTTTTTTTTCCAGACTGTCTTGGCTTTCCATGCGTAAAATATTCTCATGGGCTCTTGAGCCAGATCCGAATGCCTTAAGGGCTGATTCTGAGGCCAGAGTGCTATTTAGGACATCTGCCATTCTATGAGTCTGCTGCACAATATGAGATTTCAGGACATACTACAGGGCAGTAGTTATCAAAACAGCATGCTACTGGTAAAGAAACAGATGGATAGACCAATGGAACAGAATAGAAACACCAGAAATGAATCCAAACATCTACAGCCAACTTATATTTGATCTAGGATCCAAAACCAATTCCTGGAGTAAGGACAGTCTATTCAATAAATGGTACTGGGAAAACTGGATTTCCACATGCAGAATCTTGAAGCAAGATCCCTACCTTTCACCTTACACAAAAATTCATTCAACATGGATTAAAGACTTAAATCTATGACCCGACACCATCAAATTATTAGAGAGCATTGGTGAAACCTTGCAAGACATAGGTACTGGCAAAGACTTCTTGGAAAATACCCCAGAAGCACAGGCAGTCAAAGCCAAAATTAACTACTGGGATTGCATCAAATTGAGAAATTTCTGTACTGCAAAAGAAACAGTCAGGAAAGTGAATAGGAAACAGACAGAATGGGAAAAAATATTTGCAAACTATGCAACAGATAAAGGGTTGATAACCAGAATCTACAAAGAAATTAAGAAACTCCACAACATCAAAACAAACAACCCACTTAAGAGATGGGCCAAGGACCTCAATAGACATTTTTCCAAAGAGGAAATCCAAATGGCCAACAGACACATGAAAAAATGTTCAAGATCCCTAGCAATCAGGGAAATGCAAATCAAAACCACAATGAGGTTTCACCTCACCCCGGTGAGAATGGCTCACATTCAGAAATCCACCAACAATAGATGCTGGAGAGGATGTGGGGAAAAAGGGACACTAACCCACTGTTGGTGGGAATGCAAACTGGTGAAGCCACTATGGAAGTCAGTCTGGAGATTCCTCAGAGACCTGAATATAACCCTACCATTCAACCTAGCCATCCCACTCCTTGGAATTTACCCAAAGGAAATTAATTTGGCAAACAAAAAAGTCGTCTGCACATTAATGTTTATTGCAGCTCAATTCACAATGGCTATGACTTGGAACCAACCCAAATGCTCATCAACAGTAGACTGGATAAAGAAATTATGGGACATGTACTCTATAGAATTCTATACAGCAGTCAAAAACAATGAAATCCAATCATTTGCAACAAGACGGAGGAATCTGGAAAAAATCATTCTAAACCCAATCTTAATGGACATGTATTTATATCTTGTTATGAAATGTGAAAATCAAGAAAAAATCCCCTGGACTTTAAAGAAAGAAATTATCAGGAGAAATTCCCTTTGTCCGCATCAGATGCAACTCAGAGAGATGAAGAAAGACATGTTGACCATTCCAGTTCTTGTCAAACTAATTATTTGCTCAACATTAAAAAAGAAAAATCCAGTAATAGTCTTTTTTTCCTTATTGACTTCAGGAAAAGTGGAAAATTATATCCTGCAAGCACATGAATATTTTCTAAAAGAATATTCCTGATTTTTCCTAGCTTGGTGTATTATAATACTGTGGTGTAGATATTTTTATATGACAGAATGGGTGGAACAGAATTTCCCATCCAAAAATCACTGTGAACTTTTTGAGTCCTATTTTGTAATTCTTTAAAATAGCTACCGTACTCTCTGACCACAAAATCCTTCCCTTTACTTCTTCATTAGGAGCCTAGTGAGATTTCTTCTGTGTGTTTGGTGAGAGAGGAAACATTTCAAAGTGTGATTCAGTCCACTGTTTGGAAACTTGGAATAAAAAGACAACACATTTTTACATCCTTATAAATGTAATGTGGCTTACCAAGAAGCTGCTATCCTTAGTGTCAGAGGTAAGTCATAGGATTAGAATATCTATGAGCTACTCCCCATCCCTACAAAAAGACAGATTCTCATTTCTCTCTGTGGTTTGGATCATTCTCTGTGAAGGTCCCATTATTTCTTTAAAATAAGCCCTCAGCCATTGGGCTCTATAGCCTCTCTACAGGGTGAATTTGCATTGGTGTGAAGAGAAAGTGTCTTTTATTCTAATTCCACCTAAGAATAAGAGTTTCTTTTTTTTTAGCATCCATACTTTTAACTACTTCAGTATTTTCATTGTTTTCTGATTACACATGAAACAATCTGATGATTGTCCTGGTTTCCAACACAGTCAGTACCAAGTCAATGTGAATCTGAAAAGATTTATATTTTTCATCATGTAACACATAAGTTGCCTGTTTAGAAGAAAAGTAACTCATTTTGCTCAGGAATGGCAGCTATGAAGCAACCAGAGAATTTCTACGATCTCTTCTTGGGTTTTGCACCCACTATTTTGTGCTCACTTCAAAGGTGATGATCTATGTGAGAATTAACTCTTTGTATAGGTGATAACTGAAACTTGCTTTACACCTTTAGTTCTTATTGTGGGCTATTGGATTTTGTCAATTCTTTGTTTTCCACAGAAACATCATAACAGAGTCAAAGTGTCTAGGCCACACACACATACAGGCACACACACACATTCTATGAATATTTCACATTGTTGATAGAGGCAGCACAGGTGATGACAACAAGGGCTTTTCATTTTAAGCCCTTTAATTTTTCAACCTTCCTGTGACTAAAATATAATCTTGTGAATGGAGCAAATAAGGGTAAATGCATTCCCCAATCATATTGTCATAACAGAAGAAGAAAAACTGAGTCCTGCAGTGAATGCCTTATTTTGAAAGGAATGTACTTCACAAAGTCATAGAAAGTTAGAATACAAAGATACACTTATTTTTTGCAAAATATTTTGAAACATATACACTTTTTCACAATATTCATTTTCCATGATTTTTTGGATATCCTTAGTATATAATTGTACTTGCTCCAAAAGAATTATATTTCAGGGATTCTACTTTTGTTTTCTTTTATTTACTATTTTTTTTTAACTTTTATTTAATAAACATAAATTTCCAAAGTACAACTTTTGGATTATAGTGGCTTTTTCTTCCCTATAAACTCCCTTCCACCCACAACCACCTCATCTTAGGGATTCTTCTAACATACCTTTTTCACAGATGAAAACCTTGAAGCATATGTCACATGGATCTGAAAGTCTATTAAGTTGTAGAATGTAGAAAATGACAGATAAAATCTCTATTGTGTGGGAGTGAATGTTTAGCCTACTGGTTTGATGCCCATATCATGTATTGGAGTGTCTGGATTGAACTCCAAGTTCTGACTCCAACTTCTCATCAATGCGGATCCTAGAAGGCTGCAGCGATGGCCCAAATGACTGAGACCCTACCATCCATGAGATATCTAAACTGAACTCAGCTCCTGCTCAAACCAGCCCAGGCTGTTGCAGGCATTTGGAGAGTGAACCAATGGATGGGGTCATTCTCTTTCTCCCTCTTCCTCTCTCTCCCTCTCTCTTCTCTCTGTCACACACACACACACACACACACACACACACACATACACACATACTCTCTTTCACACACACACACCATTTTTCTCTCTCAAATCTATTTTAAAAATTATACAAAATCACTATTGAGTTATTTAGAATTATAATTTTTCTATACATTTTCCTATTGATTGCTTTCTGCCTCTATATTATTAAGAATAATATAGAGTCTTTGGATTCTTAATAATCTAGGACTCAGACCATTGATAATAAATTCAAAATGCACAGAAATCAGCTGTCTTATAATGTCTATGATTAGATTTTTCTTTTCTCCTCAGTAAGTCTTTGGACTGTTCCATGCATGTTTACTCCTCACAGCCAAATCTAGTAACATTTTGACCATAAGCACACTCACCAAATATGTATTGATTTTTAATTTGAATTCAATTTGATTTGATGAACACTTATGAGCTTCTTCAGTAGATGGGACACCATTCCTAGTGCTATCTGTCGTAGAAATGAAACTGGTTGCCTTTGCTGAAGGCATTCTGATGCCCTACTCTAGGGCTTTCTCCCTTAGGTTAGGATTTTTTACCCTGTTTAATAATTACAAGTAATCTTATTTCTAAAGACTGTCTCACTGAATTGTGAGAGTAGTATATTAGGTCCAACCAGCCTCACGGGGAACCAGATCACAAGACTCAGGGATTCATTTTTCTGCTCTATAGATAATGTCCTGATGTTAGGCACCACTGTCTTGAGGTTTTTTCCACTAGCATGTCAATCTCTGAACAATATAACAAACACCTGCACAACTTTCCAGACTGACTAGAGCCCACTCTGCCATCATCAAAATTCCCCAAAGAACACAATGTCCATGCTATCATTGACCAATCAAAGGAAAAAGTGGAGCACTGAGGCCAACAACTTGCACATGAGCTAAACATGCACCTTTTCACTTCAACTTCAGTCTATAAGATTCTTTACCTCTATCCCCTTGGGAAGTATAGGAATTACACAAAAGCTTCCCATACACTTTGCCCTGTGCTTTGTAATAGATCATTCTTTCTTCCACCACCCTACCATCAGAGATTGACCCACTGCCTATCAGGCAAGCAAACGTAGGTTTAGGGGTTTTTGTAACACAAAGACAAATAATTTGTTATTTTTTTCGGCTAGAATTTATCATTTATTAAGGGAAATAAGATATGTAGAGAATAACTACATGGCAAAGAATGGTCATTTGGTCTTTTGTCAAGGAGGCTTAGTGTGTGAGGAGAAGAGAATGGAAAAGAGGACAACTTTCAGATAGGATCATCAATGAGTGCTGTTATCTTAGGTAGGTGCTTGAGATCTGCCTCCTGAAAGAAACAACTGAGAGATGAGATCTTTCAGGCAGGTGGCACAGCTGGGGCGAAGGTGGAAGCAGGCAATATTTAAGGCTTGGGAAAGACTGGATGAATCTGACTGGATGTAAACAGAGCATTCATGATTCATGAAGGAAAGGAGGCTCGTTTGTAAATGCCATGATCAGAAGTGTGGAGTTTTTTCTCTAGGAAAAGAGAAGCATCTGAAGTATTTCGGGAGAGAGGTTGACTGTGCTCCTGGTAGAATGTTCTGGCAGGAAAGTACAGGTTGAATGAAATTTAATAAGGGTGGAGAATTGGGTCAAAATATTTTTAAATTGCATTTCCTAATATTTTAGGCAAATGGTCATGGTAATGTGGCATGCTCACACTTCCCATCTTCAACACACATACATGTGCATGTGTGCACAACACATCATTTCTCATCCAAGTCAACTTCTACTTTTTTGTATCTTTTTTTGAAGATTTTATTTTTTTATTAATTTGAAAGACAGAATGACAGACATTAGGGTGGGTGAGAGAAAAACAGAAGGAGAACCTTCAAATATTAGTCCACACCCTAAATGACCACAATAATAAGGGCTTGACCAGGTCAAAGCCAGGGCCTAGAAAATTTATCCAAGTCTCCCACATGGGATTTAGAGACTTAGATACGTGGACCATCTTCCAGTGCTCAGGAGCATTGGCAGGGAACTGGATTGGAAATGGTGCTGCCAGAAATCTAACTGGTACATTATTGTGGGATGTCTAATTCACAAGCATTGGCCTAACCCACTGCGGCACAGCACTGGCATCCCCTTAGGTCTCTTATTTCTTTCCATCTACAGTTGTTGAGCCATTTTCTTATCTTAGCATCTCCGTTTCATTCCCTCCAATTTACTTCCTTAAGTCTCTGAAATTTAGTTTCTCCTATCACTAGACCAATATAACTACTTTTGCCAATGATACATAGAATCTCTATTGTTGAACCCAATAGACTTTTCTGAAAATGTAGCTCTCCTATTGGCTCTCATAATACTGAGCCTCCTGGATTTTCTTCTTACTTCTCTTCCCATTCCTCAATTTCCCTCTGGATTTATCCTTTTTTCTCTTACCTATTAGTGTCCTCCATGTCTCTACCACAAGTGTTTATCCTTTTCATTACATGAAATCTTGTGAAATGTGACCAACTGCTCTCAGGTTATCATCTACCTGCCAAAAAATCCCAGGTTGGTGGCCCAGATCAAGCACTTTGCATGCACATCTTCAGTTTGGGTCCTTAAAAAATTAGACATCTGAGCTCAAGTGTTACCAAAGTCATTGGTGGGCTGCAAAGATGGCCTGCTGGTTCTACTTCTTCATAATAGTCAGTTACTGGTCAGGCTCTCAGCTCCTTCCATTCTTCCAGCAGCTTCCCTCACTTTTAAAAGGATTTATTTATTTAATTCATCTGAACAGTAGAGAGACAGGGAAAGATAGAGAGGGAGATGGAGATGGAGATGGAGAGGGAGAGAGAGAAATCTCCTATTTGCTGGTTCACTCCCCAAATGGCTACAACAGCCAGCACTGTGCCAGGCTGAGGTTAGGAGCTTGGAACTCTGTCTGTCTCCCATGTTGGTGGCAAAGACTTAAACACTTGGGCCATCAACCAGTAACATCTCTTTCCCAGGAAGAGCTGAACACTGCAATGATTGCCACTCTAGACACTTACCGAACACTGCAATTTTGAAGTTCTACTGACATCTGAAAGTCCTCTCTCTCTGTAACATACCACATCCTCTTCCTGTTTCCATATTGCCATTTATGTATTTTCCTGGTTCAAGGAGTTTACTTCATTTTTATCAATTTAAAAATTAACATTTACTTTAAATAATCAGTAATTCTTTCTATTTTTGCTAAGTTTCTTTTTGCACTCATGTTACACTGGTTGCTGTAGTATTTAATTACATTCTGTAATTACAACAATAAGTTCAACTGGCCTCAATAGATTTAGAGGAAAACACAAGTGTTTCTTGGCAAGCAATTAATTTATGGTACAAATAGAAGTTTTCAGTAAGACAGAATAGTCATGTACACAAAATACATGAAATGAGATTTCTTTTGAGTAGACAACACAGTGACAGAAGCTTAGGATTCAATGAGAGCTGACTCCCAAGGCTCAGGAAAGCTGCCTAGAGTAGATAGACTCTTGAATACTGATGCTTCACTTGGACCATAGTTGAAGGACCTTGGAGAGCAGATCACTCTAGGGTTTATGTCCTGGGGTGATATGACATGATGGGCTAAATCCTTGAAGGACTTTGTATTCTTAGGGTGGTGGACTGGAAAAGAACCTGGGCTGTTCCAGCCAGTTCCCCACTCCCATATTTGGAAATTAACATTCCTAGAAAACTGCAGGTATTTTTGAAAACTGCAAGAAAGAAGGGGGAAGAATTGGATTGGTGCAAGGCCATGAAGAAAACAGTCCTATAAGAATGCTTTACAGAGTGTACTATGAGTAGTGATGCATAATTATGCCTTACAGTGAGGATGAAGTGCATTTGCTATGTCATGAGTCTTCATGGAGGGTATGGAGAGCATCAGTTCTCTCTGTCTAGTTACTTACACTGAAATTGATTGAAAAGAGCTTTTATCAAGAAGCAATGTGATATAATAGTGATGTTACTGGGCCCTACTACCAGACTGTCTTATCTGAAATCTTAATTCTGCCTCAAGCTCTACAATTACAGTTAACGTACTTAACTTCTTTGTGCCTTGATTTTCTCTCTTTTTACAATGGAGGTAATACTCTGTGATGGCCGTGAGAATGAGTCAGTTCCTGCTTTACACTGAGATAGTTGAAGAGAATGCTCAATATAACTTCTTTCACCATATTAGAGACAGTTAAATTTAAAAATTCCTCTTATTTTGAAGTAAGTTCCCATGGCATACAAATATGCCCACAAGAAACTCAAATATTTGTATATATACACACACACACGCACGCACACACACACATTCTGGACACCCCCTCCCCCGCAATCAATATCCCCAAACCCTAAGCCAAGAAGCCATCAGAAAGAAGTCCAGGAGAGATGAGGTCACTGAAGCAAATGAATCTCCCTGGTTTCCACAGTCTTACCTAGCTCTACAAGGATTTAAAGTTTCACTTTGGAGTCAATTGCACAGTTAATGCTATTTGGTATACTATTGCCATCTGCCTTCAAAACTCTTAGAGTCTTGTGGGCAAAGATATGATTCTCATGTCACCAGCTATGCTGATAAAATAGCATTTGATGTTTCCAATACAAGGTGCTGTGTTCTTGCTAGTTACACTAATGCCATGAGCGATAGCAGTCACTTTGGCTTAATGAAACAGAACAACAACCACAATTACTTGCTTCTGTATCTTACAATCAAAAAGAAACTGATCCCCACCCCTCCAAGCTGGCTCCTTTCCTTATGTCTAATGCAAATGGCACTCCAAGCATTTTCATTGCTCAGATATCAAATCTCAGAATCATATTTGACTTTTCCTTTTCTGTCTCTGCATATCATATCATGTGGGTGTCTTTGGAACACTTCCTATAGGGTTTCTTGCATCCCTCTCACCCCACCTTTCCCCTTGGTGTTCTATTATCAGGGGTTCTTTTTTATTTTATTTATTTTATTTATTTATTTTTTTGACAGGCAGAGTTAGACAGTGAGAGAGAGAGACAGAGAGAAAGGTCTTCCTTCTGTTGGTTCACCCCCCAAATGTCTGCCACGGCCGGCACACCACACTGATCCGAAGCCAGGAGCCAGGTGCTTCTCCTGGTCTCCCGCACAGGTGCAGAGCCCAAGCACCTGCGCCATCCCCCACTGCCTTCCTGGGCCACAGCAGAGAGCTGGACTGGAAACATCTCTGAGAAATCAGCCATGGTTCCCCAACCAGCTACCATCATTTCCTCTATCCCAGGCCAGATGAAGTCTCCTGAAATACAGTTTGGTCATGCTACTTTGCATAAAACATGGGGCACATTGTAGAATCTTCTGTTATCAATATTGGCATATTAAAAACAATACGTTATAGCTTCTGATGTGAACTTAACCTCAAAGTGTATCTAGCACTTTTTTATATTTTACTTCATTTTTTGTCATTATATATAATAAAGCTGTTTTGTTGACTATATCACTGTACAAAAATGGTTTCATCAGTCTCACTACGTCTAGAAAGTAACTTTTTAAAAAAGACTTATTTTATTTACTTGAAAGGCACAGTGAGAGAGAGAGAGAGAGAGAGAGAGAGAGAGAGAGATCTTCCATCTGCTGCTTTACTCCCCAAATGGCTGCAACGCCCAGGGTTGGGCCAGACTGAAGCCTGGAGCCAGGAGCTTCCTCCAGATCTCCCACATGGGCGCAGGGGCCCATGTACTTAGGCCATCTTCCTCTGTCCTCCCAGGTGCATTACCAGGGAGCTGGATTGGAAGTGGGGCAGTCAGAACTAGAATTACTGTCTATATGAGATGCTAGTGCTGCAGGTGGTGGCTTTATCTGCTACGCCACAGTGTCGGACTCTAGAAAATAACTTAAAAATTATTTTAAAATATGAGACAAATGATTATAAATGTGAAATTCACTTTGGGCACTCAGAGTGGGCATTTCAAATGGACAGGCAAATATTTTCTAGGTAATGGTTCATGCAACAAGACAAATGTGGTTTGAATACTCATGGGTGACAAGAAGCAAAGCTTATATGTTGACTAATGATTACTGTTTATCCTGAAGTCTGCTGTCCAGGATAGCTAGTTAAAATAGGAGCAAATTAATTGCTATCTTATGTGAAGATTGTTGTTCCTGCACTTATGTTGAATTATCTACATCCTTCTTTCTTAAGAATGCACAATCACCTTTAAAGACTCGAGGGTCGCTTGCTCTGAACCTTGTCTTGCTTCTAGTCTGCTCTCTCCACTCATTTGTTTTTCCTTCTCAAACTTCATGTACTACTGAACACATCCACCTTCTTTACAATTCCTCTATCCAGTGTAGATCCTGAAGCAAGTCATGTGCTCATTTATTAGTGGCTGTGTCTCCCTCTGTTGGAGTTCAGGCTCTTCACTGGCAGAACTAGAGCCTTACTAACATCTGTGCCTATTCTGGAATGGGAATCGATAAATATGTGGATGGTTTGCACAGTAAGATTTCTTTTTCTATTACCGAAACTTCTTAGAACCCACAATATGGGGAAAAATAAATGTGAAAATCTCAGTACTTTACGTCTTTTAACATTTTAAGATTTCTAAGCTGGAGACCGAAGAAATCACTGCACTCGCATGTGAAAGTACAATGAAATAAATACACCATAAATTAGGTGGTATATAAAAATTAATGTGAAAAATTTAGTTTATGGCAGCCAGGAAAGACAAATAAACACTGACAATTTTTTATAGGCAAGTATATATAATGTATAATATTTATCAACTGTTTATACACACATAGTTTTGTGTTTGTACAAATGATTTGGTCACATGCATAGGCAATAGCATAAGACATTTTTCTTCTTTTGTTTAAAAAAATCATTATTTTGGTTATGATGAAAATAAGTGGTCACTTTTAACTCACTTTGAAATCAGTGAAAATGACATAGAGAACTCTAGATTTAATCAATTGGTTCAGCTTCTAAAAAAGAGCTTATCATTGATCTTCATTATGCATTGAATTCATTTTAAATGTTTTAGCATAATATCCAAAGCCTCCCTTTAATAGGCCCTTATCCCTCCTTACACAGATTGTAAATGTTAGTTCTGCTAAAATAATTTCCATTCTGCAATATAATATGTATTCTTGATAATTTGCCTCTGCTCTTGTAAGTTCTGCTATTGAAATCCTACAAAGACTGAACTCAAATGTCACCTCTCTTACATAGTCTTTTGAGATTTCCATACTTAGAGATAAATGTCAAATTTTAGGGTGTCTCCAGGTGTGTTATTGTTGGAAACACTTGGGAAACACTGCTGTTCTGTGTTAAGTCCTTGTATATAGCTTATTGCTCACTAGATTCATTTAAACGACTGGCAAATTTATTTACAGTTTAATCTCCAGTATGTCACGTGTAATGTTTTCTATGCATTAGTTCATAAAAATCTTTCCCCTTGAATTTAAAATTATTACAGGTGAAATATCCATTTTATATACACTTAAAATTTTACAAAGGTAAATAGACATAGCTATAAAAACTACTAATATGAGAGTAGTTCAAAATGTTTGGAAAAAAAGAATGAAACTGTTTTACTTTCATACAAAATACTTAAAATTTGGGGCCAACACTGTGATGATAAAGCTACTACTTCCAGCACTGGTATCCCATATACACTACGATTCGAGTCCCACAAGTTCTATTTCTGATCCAGCTCCCTATTAATGAATTGGGAAGACAGCAGAGGATGACCCAAGTCCTTGGGCCCCTGCACCCATGTGGAGGCCTGGATGAAGCTCTTGGCTGCTGGCTACGGCCTGACGCAGCCCTGGCTGTTGTGGCCATCTGGGGAATGAACTAGCATGTATAAGACCTCTCTCTCTCTCTCTTTCTGCCTTTGACTTTCCCTCTTCTGTAACTCTGACTTTGAATTAAAACAAATAAATCTTTTAAAAATATTTAAAATTCACGTCACTTTTTTATAATATTGGTATCTGGGACCTTTTAAGGCCCCTCATAGTTTGGAGAAAGAGATCTAACATGTCACTTGAGAAAGATCAAGATGCGTTTGAAAGCATGAAGATCAGTAGATCTTTAATTTGAAGTGGGGAAGGATGGGGAGGAGGAGAGGGGAAAGGAGAGAGAGAGAGAGAGAGAAAGAGAGAGAGAGAGAGAGAGAGAGAGAGAGAGAGAGAGAGAGAGATCCAATTTACTGTCTCACTCCTCAAAGGCATTCACTAGCTAGGGCTGCATCAGGCCAAAGACAGAGCCTGGAACTCAATCTGATTTTCCACTTGATTAACAGGGCACTACTACCTCCCAGGGCATATATTAGCAGGAGGCTGCAATTGGAAGCAGAGCTTGTATTTGAGGTACTCTGCTATGGGATGTGAGATCTTTTACTTCTTTTACTTCTGCAACAAACGAATTATCCCCTTTATCTTTTCTATCAAATAAACAATCATAAAACTGTTCTATCGTCACAGCAATGCTAGTGATTACTACAGAAGCAAGTGTTTCTGTATGAATTTGGGGAATTGAATGTTTAATTGACTTAGGGAAGAAGTGTTTAAAAAGTGAAAATGGAAAGGTGAAAAGGTTTTGCAATTCAGTTAGACTTTCCCCATTTCCCTAGTCTTGCCGGAATGTCTGTATGCTAAAGGTCTCTGCAAGAGGGTGATATTTACTATTCAGAGACTGAACGATGCACAGACTTTTCTATTCACTTACTTTGCAGAATATTAGCCCTAGATTTCTGAACCAAAGTTTTTACATATTCAAAATAACTTCCAGTGTTACATTTTAGTAATTTCCTTTACTAAGTTTAAAACTTGGGCGCTGCCTATTGACAGCATTTTTCCTCTTTCCTTCTTAGAAACCAAACATTAAGACACAGACATATTGCTGTGGCTTGGAGCGACACCTTTAAGCTTATTAAATATTTCTCTGCAAGGGAAGATGGCAAGAATAGGGATGAGTATCTCCAACATACATTAATACAAGCTCAAGGAAAGGAAGACATAGAGGAGGGTCTGAAATTAACTTGAGTCAAGCAGGTCTTCAATAATACTGATAAATGTGTTTAGTCTCAAAAAGAATTAATGCTTGTGAAGACAGCCATAAACCACATCGTCTAGATGCGTACATTTGGCTCTAGGAATGAAAGATGTTGAAGCTTGCCTGGCGAGACTGTGGAGGGAATCTGTGGCAGCAGCGGATGTGTGAGAGACGGATGTGTGTGGAGATGACCCACAATGAGTACTTTCATTAGGGCTTCTGCTTTAATACTAGAGGCTTAGATGGGGAGGCCAGAATGAAGTCGTTAGGTAGATCATTATTTTTTTACAGTGCGGTGGTGGTTCAGGATTAGGAAGACTTGGGCAATAGACAAAAATTAAGGATTCTGGGAGGTTTATTTAAGAGAATGCAGATTCTCAAGGAAGTTTAGGATTTCCCTACCTGATTCTGAGATCAGAAATGTCAAGGGTAGTCTAGAAGTGATCCTGCACCTGGCTGTAATGACTAGAGTTTGTCTTCATAAATGTATGAGGACTGATTCTTAAAGGAGTTCTGATGAAAGAAAAAGTCTTCAGATCTTGTGCTATTCTAGCAGGAAGGTTGCTTTTATTTTTCTTTACTTTTTAAAAATGATATTAAATTCACATAAGATAACCCATTTTAAAGGGTTCAATTCAGTGGTCTTAAGTGCAATTAAAATATTGCATAATCTCTATATCTATCTAATTCCAAAACATGTGTCTCAGCCCCCAAAAGAAAACTCATACCCATTGTGCAGTCTTTCTTGATCCCATGCCCTTGGCAACCACTCATCTGTTTCCTGTATGGATTTGCCTTTTCAGAATATTTGGTATAATTAGAATCATACACTATATGACCTTTTATGTTGAGGTTCTTTCACTTAGCTTCTTTTGTAACATCAAAATGTTTTCAAGATAAATGCATATTGTAGCATATATCAGTTTTATTCCTTTTTATGGCTGAATAATGTTTTGTTGTATGTATAGACCACAGTTTGCTTTTACAATCATTTATTGACGACAGGGCAATTATGAGTAGTGCTCCTATGAACATTTGTGCACAAGTTTTTGTTTGAACACCTGTTTTCAATATGTTGGATATGGACATAGGAGTAAAATCGCTGAAGTTATATGGTAAGTCTATGTTTTAATTTTTTGGAATTGCCAAACTGGTTTTCACAGTGGCTGTACCAGTTTACATTCTTATTAGCAATGTATGAAGGCTCCAGTTCTCTGCTTCTTCACCAACAATTTCATTTTCTTTTTCTTTTTTTATTATACTGTGCTAATTCTTGTGAACTGGTTTTATTTTGTATTCTCTAATAACTAATCTTTTTAGTGTGTTTTCATGTGCTTGTTGATCCTTTCTGTATCTTCCTTGGAGAACTGTCTATTCAAGTCCTTTGTACACTTTTTTTTTTTTAAGATTTATTTATTTCACTTAAAAGTCAGAGTAACAGAGAGGCAGAGGCAGAGAGAGAGAGAGAGAAAGAAGTTTTCCATCCACTGGTTCACTCCCCAAATGTCCTTAACGGCCAGGATTTCCCTACCTGGGCTGATCAGAAGCCAGAAGCCAAGAGATTCTTCCAGGTCCCCCATGCAGATGCAGGGGTCCAAGGGCTTGGGTCATCTTCTACTGCTTTTCCAGGCCATAGCAGAGAGCTGGATCTCAGGTGGAGCAGCCAGAACTTGAACTGGGGCCCATATGGGATGCTGGCACTTCAGGTGGCCATATCTCTGGCCCCTATCCATTTGTAAATTGTTGTTTTTTTTTTTTTTTTTTGCTGTGCAAATTTTGAATTTTGATAAAGCCCATTTCTCCTCTCTCTCTCTCTCTCTCTCTCTCTCTCACTTTCACACATACACATACACACGCACATGCACACACACACATAGGAGATCTCCAAAACATTCATAGAAAATGCATATTATGGCCAGCGCCGTGCCTCAATAGGCTAATCCTCCACTTAGTGGTGCCAGCACACAGGGTTCTAGTCCTGGTCAGGGCACCGGATTCTGTCCCGGTTGCCCCGCTTCCAGGCCAGCTCTCTGCTGTGGCCCGGGAACTGCAGTGGAGGATGACCCAAGTGCTTGGGCCCTGCACCCCGTGGGAGAGCAGGAGAAGCACCTGGCTCCTGCCTTCGGATCAGCATGGCGCGCTGGCTGCAGCGCGCTGGCTGCAGCACGCCTGCTGCGGCGGCCATTGGAGGGTGAACCAACGACAAAGGAAGACCTTTCTCTCTGTCTCTTTCTCTCTCTCTCACTGTCCACTCTGCCTGTCAAAAAAAAAAAAAAAGAAAAGAAAAGAAAATGCATATTATGATCAAATATGCATATATTTCATTGTTTTGTACTGTGCTTAGCCCCATTGATGAATCCACTGTCAAGTCCAAGATCATGGAGATTTACTCCAATATTTTCTTCTAAGAGTATTATACTTTCAGCTCTTATATTTAGGTATCTGTTCAATTCTGAGTTAATATTTTCAGTTTTCAAATTTTGCATGTGGATATCTAGTTTTCTCAGAACCACTTTTGAAGTGAATATTATATCCCTGTTGGTAGGTCTTAGCACTGTTGTCTGAAAGCAATGGCATATGGGTATATTAGTTTTTTTGTAGACTGTGAATTCTATTAAATTGTTCTAAACTTCAATTCTTAGACTAGTAGCACATTGATAGTTTGATTGCTGCAGCTTGGTAGTGGGCTTTGAAGTTGACAGTGTGAGTCCACCGACTTTGTCCACCTTCTTCAATGTATAGATACATATTGACTGTTTGGAATTCTATATGAATTTAAGGATTACATTTCCCATTTGCACCATGAAAATTGCTAGTATTTTGACAGATATTGCAATAAATCCATAGATTATTTGGCTTATATTGCCTCTTAACTGTAAGTTGCCTTTTAAATCTGGTTCAAGAATATAAGGTTTTTTTATTTTATTATATTTTCTTTAATTTATTTCAGAAGGGTTTCGTAGTTTACAATGGTCAAGTCTTTTGTCTTCTTTGTTAAATTTATCATTTATTTATTTATTAGGTATTTTATTTATCAAGTACTTTATAATTTTGGATGGTATTATACATAGAATTGTTCCCTTGACAACCTTTTCGGATTGTTCTTTGCTGATTAGTAGAATCACAACTGTGTTGAACTTGGACCCTGCAACTTTAATGAATTAATGTCTTAGCCCTAGTAGCATTTTTGTGGCTTCTCTGGGATCTGCTGATCATATCATCTTCAACAGAAATACTTTCACATGTCAAAAATGCAATCTTTGAATGGAAGTGCCTGGTAATTAACAACTTAGACATTCTTTGCTAGGTGCTTGGTTTTCTGGGGCATGTGAGTAAAATGTGTCTATGGAGACAGGTCAGATTCCTCTCCATCTTACCATCCAGGCATACAGACAGAACTTTAGCACATCATGAAGGATGAGATAAAATAATGCAGTGGTAATAATGATGTTATCAGCCACGTATGAAGCTCTAACTCTATCCTAGGTAGCACATTAAATGCTTTGCTTAAGCTTTACCTGAACTCCTTGAGGTGGTACTGCTTTTATATCACATTTACATAAGCAGACAAGGGACTTGAGCCTAAAAGAAGTTTAAAAAGAAAATCAAAGCTTTGCCAGGATCACAGAAGGGTGAGGGATGACCCCAGAGTTTTCCATTGCCAAGACCTGTCCTCCCTTCCAATTGACTACACAGAAGAAAAAGAAATTAGTCATAGTTGTTTCTCCTATTTCCTGAGTTGTTTGACTTTATACAGAAATAGCACATTTCTCAATTTTCCCAATGACTAGATAGGACTGAGAGTAAATTTGAGTTATAATTATTTCCTTCTTACAAAAAGAGCAAAGTCACAGGATTTTAAGACTATTGACATGCTTGAGATATTCTGTAAAGAAGTAAAACTACTTTATAGCCTAGTAGTGAAGTTATTACAAGGTAAGAAAGTTTATGAAGTCCTAAAAATTTCACTGTAGCACAAAGCTCATGAGGTAAAATTGTAAAAACAAATATACCATATTTCAGTCTTTAATGACCCAATAAGATTTTTATTATTCCAAAGTGGACTTGCTTAGCCTAATAAATCTAATAATCTATCTAAAAGGTTCTTTTATTTTTCTGTTACAGCTAGGCAATGAAATAAACTCTACCTAGGATTAATGTGTTAAAGGAAGCATTTTACACATTTTTAATGAGAAACTAAGAAAAGACACATCATGTTCAAAATGACCTGTAGCCCTTCTCTAAACATTACATATTCTGATATTTTCAGTGTAAGAATGGTAGTTTGCAAATCATGGAAATAATGACTCTGGTAGATAACTTACATCCTACAATTGAGGTGAAAGAATAGTGGCACTGAAAAAACAATTCAGGACTATTATAATTTGGAATATTTAATGCTTGCTGCTTCAGTTCATTGCCATCTCATTAAAATGCTGTATTGATAATGCAAAACTAAAATGATTATGAAAAAACTAAAATAGCACTAAATTCTGCAATAAACCAAGGGTAACAATAACATAAAAATGTATGGGTGAGAAAACAAAGGAAAAACACCCCTGTATAATTTTAGGCCTCATAATACAGTGCTTAATGAAATTTCTATTGTAGCGCAGATGGAAGGCGATTACATTTTATGAAATACATAAAATTCCTATTCTTTTCTTCCAAATGTTTCTGAAACTAATTAGGATAGGAGACAAATTACTCTAAGCAGATGTTGATGAAGATGAAACTTTATTCTGTCCAATATGTAATAAAACACTAACTTCTAACCCATTATTAACAGAATTCTTTTCTTGTGTCTTATTCTCTAGGCAATACCTTTTGTCAGCAGTCATAAAACATAATACAATAGTAACTATGTAGGAGGAAGCAGAATCTTACCTAGAAATTCTTCACGCTTTCTGTTCTTGTGATTACTAGGAACATGTGCATGTTTTCAGAAGAAAGCATTTTGAGTCATAGTCAAAACTGTAATTCTGAACTCAGAATGTCTGGTCTGATATTTGTCTTCACTAATAGATGTGATCTGAGAAAGACCCTAACCTTTTTCTTTTGGTTTCTCATCTGTAAAAATTAATAATAATAATAATAATAATAGCATCTACTACATAGAATTGTTATGGAGATTGAGTGAACTGAGTTAAATT
The DNA here is from genome assembly GCA_949820135.1 of Sylvilagus floridanus. Classification (NCBI taxonomy): domain Eukaryota; kingdom Metazoa; phylum Chordata; class Mammalia; order Lagomorpha; family Leporidae; genus Sylvilagus; species Sylvilagus floridanus. Next base: position 96,927,804 of record OX463241.1, on the reverse strand, counting down.
CTTGGAACATCAACCAAAACATGGCAAATACTCCTAAATATCAGCTTTCATTATTCTTTTCTGCACTACAGCAATGATCTGCTGAGTCTCACTGGAGCCAGTCTTGACTTTCTTCCATCCATCTCTGTAATTGACTATGGTGAGCTTTCCACAGGAAGATAACTGCCAGGTTATCTCAAGGTGGACAGTTAGATCTCTCCCACACCCCACCCCTCTTTTTAAGACTACTTCAAATAGTGTTGAAATAAGCATGTTTTTATACTATCTTGAACCTGTCCTGAGAGCATTATCTAGGTTACAGATACCTGTAGGTAAATTATTAGATCATAAGATATCTGATTTTTCCCAGCACTCACCATCATCTGATTAATTTCTTACAGTTTTATTTTTAATTGGCACATCATGCTACATACTTATAAGGTACTGTATGATGTCCTGATACATGTATGCATAGTGTAATATTCAAATAAGGATATACCTTTCTGCTCAGTTATCATTTCTCTGTAGTGAAAACATTCAAAATCTATTATTCCAGCTTATTGTTTTAAAGTTTTTTTTTATTTATTGGAAACATGGAGTTACAGAGAGAGTTAGAGCCAGAGAGAGAGCTAGAGTCAGAGAGAGAGAGAGAGAGAGAGAGAGAGAGAGAGAGAGAGAGGTCTTCCATCCACTGGCTCACTCCCCAGATGACTGCGTGGCCAGAGCTGAGCCAATCCGAAGCCAGGAGCTTCTTCCAAGTTTCCCATGTGGGTGCAGGGGCCTACCTTGAGCCATCCTCCACAGCTTTCCCAGGCCATAGCAGAAAGATGGATCAGAAGTGGAGCAGCCAGTACTAGAACCAGCACACATATGGGATGCGATGCTGGCACTGCAGGCTGGGTTTTAACCCACTGCACCACAGTGCCTGCCCATCCAGCTTGTTTTAAAACAGACACATATTGTTGTTTGTAGTCATCCCACTGTGTGATAGAGCACCAGATCTTATTTTTCCTATTTAAATGTAATTTAGCTGGGCTGGCGCCATGGCTCAACAGTCTAATCCTCCGCCTTGCGGCACCGGCATACTGGGTTCTAGTCCCAGTTGAGGCGCCGGATTCTGTCCCAGTTGCCCCTCTTCCAGGCCAGCTCTCTGCTGTGGCCCGGGAAGGCAGTGGAGGATGGCCCAAGTGCTTGGGCCCTGCACCCCATGGGAAACCAGGAGAAGCACCTGGCTCCTGCCATTGGATCAGCGCAGTGCACAGGCCGCAGTGTCCCGGCCGCAGCGGCCATCAGGGGGTGAACCAACAGAAAAAGGAAGACCTTTCTCTCTCTTTCTCTCTCTCTCTCTCACTGTCCACTATGCCTGTCAAAAAAAGAAAAAAAAAAAAGTTTTTACTCCAGGGGTTAATTTTAGCTACTTAGTCAATGATAAGTCAGCTATAGAAGCATGGATTGAATTCTGGAGGTTCTATTCTGTTTTGGTCTACAAGTCTGTTTTTGTGCCAGTATCATACTATTTTAATTGTAACTGTCCTATAGTTTTTCTTGAAAACAGATATTGTGATCCCTCCAGGTTTGTTTTTGTTGCATAAGATTGCTTTAGCTACCCAGGATCTCCTTTGTTTCCATATGCATCTAGCATCATTTTTTTTCTAGATCTGCAAAGAATGTCTTTGGTATTTTGATTGGTATTATATTGAATCTGTAAATTGTTTTTGGTAGTATGGATAGTTTGATGATGTTGATTCTTCACATCTATGAAAATGGAAGATTTTACCACTTTTGAATGTCTTTTTCTATTTCTTTCCTTAGTGTTTTGTAATTTGCATCATAGAGATATTTGACATCCTTGGTTAAATTTATTCCAGGGGCCAGCACTGTTGTACAGTGGGTTAAAGCCCTGGCCTGCAGCAATAACATCCCTTTTGGACACCGGTTCAAGTCCCTGCTGCTCCACTTCTGTGATCCAGCTCTCTGCTATGGCCTGATGGAAAGCAGTAGAAGATGGGCCAAGTGCTTGGACCCCTGCACCCATGTGGGAGACCCAAAAGAAGCTCCTGGCTCCTGGATTTGGCCTGGCCCAATCCTGGCTGTTGTGGCCATTTGGGGAGTGAACCAGCAGATGAAAAATATCTCTCTTTCTCTCTCTCCCTCTCTGTCTCTCTCCCCTTCTCTCTGTGTATCTCTGCCTTTCAAATAAATAAATAAATCAAAAAATAGCAATGATAACAGTGGGCATTCTTGTCTGGTTCCAGATGTTAGGGGAAATGCTTCCAGCTTTTTCCACATTTATCTTGTTTTCCCCCCTCAATGAAATAAACACTCCACAGTCAAGGATTTTTTTCTGCTTTGTTCAATGCAAGGGAAGGTGAGTAATGGCAAACACATATTATAGTGTCACAAAGTTTGAATATAAAAGGCAAATTTCTTTGGATAAATGCAAAAGCCCTGAATCAGCAACAGGAAATGCACAATCCTCCAATTTTCCAAGCCTCACTTCACCTACCACGGGCTGCACTCCAGTGGACTGACTATGACCTGTGGCCTCTTGACACATTGTCATTTTTCTTCCTCAGAGTGATAGCACTATCCTCCCACCTAGATTTCCAGTCATGTGTGTGGGTATTAGTAATTGATCAGGGTCCTGGCACAAAGCAGTTTAAGCATAGGGAATGACTGTATGAGATGAGCTCTTCGGGATGAAGGGGGAGGGAGGCCTCACTCCTGGTTTCCTGTGGAAAGTTAAGTTCAGTGGTTGAGGTGTGGGGCAGCCTCACTCTCTCTAAGAAAGTAGAATGGGGCTGGCACAGCTCAATAGGCTAATCCTCCGCCTTGTGGCGCCAGCACACCGGGTTTTAGTCCCGGTCGAGGCACCGGATTCTGTCCCGGTTGCCCCTCTTCCAGGCCAGCTCTCTGCTGTGGCCAGGGAGTGCAGTGGAGGATGGGCCAAGTGCTTGGGCCCTGCACCCCGTGGGAGAGCAGGAGAAGCACCTGGCTCCTGCCTTCGGATCAGCACAGCGCGCTGGCTGCAGCGCGCCTGCCGTGGCGGCTATTGGAGGGTGAACCATCGGCTAAGGAAGACCTTTCTCTCTGTCTCTCTCTCTCTCTCACTGTCCACTCTGCCTGTCAAAAAAAAAAAAAAAAAAAAAAAAAGGAAAAGAAAAGAAAAAAAAAGAAAAAGAAAGTAGAATGGAAGTTTTTACCCCATCTAAGGCAAAGCCTCAAGTCCCAATAGGCTCACTTCCAGGCATTCTCAGGTAATTCATGAGTCTTTCCTACTCATCTCTTCCCATGTATACTATGGAAAAGTAATACCCTACATTCTTATCAGCTAACACTTTCACAGGTGCAGATAGCTAGCTGCAAGTCTCAAATTATAATAATACCAACCATTCCTACCAACATATTAGTAGCTAATTATGACTAAGCCCTGAATGAAGATTTTAGGTATGTCATTTATTTAATCTTTACAGGAACCAGAGGAGGGAAGTATTCTAGTTCCACACTAGATGAAAGAAAACTGAAGCTTTAAAATGCCTTAGCAGCTTTCAGGTAAATTTTTAAATTTATATTTGGACACAAATTTGTTTGGCATTAAAAGTCCATGGATTTCTACAAGTATGCCACATTATTCTACTTATATGCAACACAAAATAGACAATTTTGAAAATAGTTATTTGAGGCTTTAAAAAAAAACTGGTGGGAGACAGAGAGAGAGAAATGAAATGAGAGGTAGGTAGGTAGCCCCAGAAAAGTATTTATCAGTTTAGATTTTACTGTTGTGGCAACATGGAATGACATTATTAAGTAAACTATGAACCTTTTTTTAAAAGATTTATTTATTTATTTGAGAATCAGAGTTACATAGAAAGAGAAGGAGAGGCAGAGAGAGAGAGAGGTCTTCTATCCATTGGTTTGCTCCCTAGTTGGCCTCAATGGCCAGAGCTGCACTCATCTGAAGCCAAGAGTCCTGAGCTTCTTCCAGATCTCCCATGCGGGTTCAGGGCCCAAGGACTTGGGCCATCTTCTACTGCTTTCCCAGGCCATATCAGAGGGCTGGCTTGTTAGTGGAACAGCTGGATCTCAAACCGGTACCCATATGGATGCCAGCACTGCAAGTAGAGGCTTAACATGCTACACCACAGCGCCAGTCCATGAAAATAAAATAAAAATATTGTGACATACTTTTCTTGTTTCAGCACATACAAAAGTACTTCAAAATGTTGATGGAAAATAGGACTAAATTATGTTTCTTTGGGTATGAAAACAGTTTGAAATTATAGCAAAATTTTTCATAATGCACATTTTCTACAAACTTCTTGAAGATCCCTTGAATATATGATTTCAAACTCTTGCAGCAAAATTCAATTCCATATTTCATGAACTTTTTCAAGTATCTGTGAATGTCTCAGGCTGGGCAATCCATTTATGAAAAGCTCTCTAACTCTTCTGAGTTTTTATATCAAACTGAGAGACTTTAACCCTTAATGAGATTGATAACTCTTGATAAACAAGATATGCTATGGAGGTCTAATAGCTCTGAGAGGTTTGAGTAAGAACTTGAGGGATATATAGGCTGGCGCCATGGTTCACTTGGTTAATCCTCCGCCTGAGGCGCCAGCATCCCATATGGGCGCCAGGTTCTAGTCCCGGTTGCTCCTCTTCCAGTCCAGCTCTCTGCTATGGCTCAGGAGGGCAGTGGAGCATATCCCGGTGCTTGGGCCCCTGCACCTGCATGGGAACCAGGAAGAAGCACCTGACTCCTGACTTTGGATCAGTGCAGCGCTGCCTGTAGTGGCCATTTGGGGGTGAACCAAATAAAATCACACCATACATGAAGTTATTTAAAATTATTCAACTATTGAAGCCCTGAAATTTCTCATTTTCCCTTCCCCCCATGGGTTGACTAGGCTATAGGCATCTTACTGGCTACTCCTTTTTCTTCCTTTCCATTGTCCTCTATTATTTTTCTCATAGAAGCATAACTAAATTCCTCTACTTTTTTTTAAATAAATCAACAATCACCATTGGCTTCTTGGGCCATTATAACATCATTGAGTATTAACAGAGCAATTGCTCTCAGTATAAATACTGAATCGAATGGTAATTTGCTTTGATACAAAGTGAGTCCATTTATCTACTGGGGACTCGTCCTGTGAGGCCTGCACTGTCAGGATGGTGGGGCAGGGTGATGGCGTTCTTCGAAAAGAAGCACCGGAGACAAGATTCGGTGAACATGTCTGTTTATTAACAATCAAGCATAAGCTTTTAATGGGCAGGCAGAGGGGGGTGTAGCTAGTTCAGGGTAACACTAATTCTATAGGACAAAGCCAACATTGGCACTGCTATGCTTCTCTAATCAGTTTGAAGGTCACATAGCCTACATCACCTTCCAGGTGGTCCTTATGGGTCTGGGCCACACTTGGGAGCTCTTTACCTGATTAGTAATTACAAAGCCCTTCAATTGGAAACAGGGGTGGGGGGAAATATGCCTGGGGCTCCTGCCACCCGCCAGCAGTCAGGTCTTAGAGTCCTTCCTGGGAGACATGGTGTGCCATGTCTTTTAACCTCCTGCATGGGCTAGTCTCCCAACCAGGCACAGGATCACCCAAAATCTATGAGAGATATTCAAGAAGTATCCATATAAGATTTTCAAAATTTTGTCTTATGTATTCTTTAGAGTCCAGCCACCATAGCAAATGTTTCATACTAAACACCTATAGTGCTAAATGATAGCTGAGTGCATAGTCCAGTAACCATAGGCAATATTGTATGTGGCAATACTTTTCTAATTCTCTAATTTAGTAATATTTTGATTTTTAAGTTACCTCTTTGATGGTACCTAAGCTTCTTTTTATAGAAATAGAAGTGATGATTACCACTACATGAATTTTGATGATTCCATTTATCAGATACTAATTTTATTTTAAAGTTAAAAATTAGGGTGTGCAGTCAGCTCAATTGAACAATAAGTTAAGCTTAGTCAATATGTAAATCACCCTCCCTTTATTTTCCAAAAGAATGAATCAATTAATTGGAAAAAAATCACTAATCAATTGCTTTGCTATTAAGAAGCCTCAAAATTAATTTGGCAATTTCTTGGTTTTAAGTGAAATTATTGGTTTTATTTATTTATTTGACAGAGAGATTGAGAAAAGGTGGGAGAAAGAGTGTGGACTCCCCAAATTCCTGTGATGGCCAGGAGTGAGCTGTGGCAAAGCTGGAAGCTTGGAACTCAATCCATATCTCCCAAGTGTGTGTAAAGAACACAGCTGCGTAAGTTATGACAGCTATGTCCAAGGGTCTTCATTAGCAGAACACTGGAGTCAGGAGCTAGAATCAAATATCAAATTCAGGCACTAATATGGGATGCCAGTGTTCTAAGCAGCAACTTAGCTTCTAGGGCAAATAGCCTTCCCAATTCCATGTTTTGATATCAAATTTACAACACTTTCTTTCTTTGCCATCTCAGATAAAAATATTTTTAAGGGGATTATATCTTTAAAACCTAGCTTCTTTCATTAAAAATAAGCAAAGCCCAATTGTGGGTGAGACCAAATGCCCCTGCCACCTCTGCCACTGTTCTCTGTTGTCATTGTATTACATGACCTATGAATAATGACTTGAACTTATCTTGTTGAGAGATCCAAAAGCCTTAAATTATAAATAATTCTCCTATGACCAGATGATGAGCTCAGAATGCAACAACAGATCTTCCAAATCACCTTTGCTAACTAGTTTCTTTTTCACTTAGTGTCTTTGTTGAGGTTGGAAAATCTTCATTTGTGTATCTGATAAAGAATGTAAAGAACACATTGATCTCCTGAAGATGACTCCATGATGGGTGTCTATCAATCTTCTTCTTGGATATGTTGGATATCATGAGACACTTGACAGCTGCATAATCCTAATACAAAACACTTGAGGAACCCCTTAATAACACTTAGCCATGGTCTTTAGTTCATTAGCAATAACTATTGTAATAACTATTATAATATTGTATAACAATTGTAATAACTATTGAAATAACTATTGGAATAATAAATATTACAATAACTACTATAACAATTAAGTAATAACTTCAGAATATGCATGCATTGCTTAACTAACATAATTTCAAGGAGTCACAGAAAAGTATCATTATTAAGTTTAATTCTTCAAACATAGATGGGCAAGTTGGGCTGTAGATGTGAACATAACAGACTTTTCATACTCTAAGAATGTTTTATAAAATAGTGTGTTGATTTCAATGGCCAATTTTCATTTTCAAGTTTATCAACATTTTGTTTTCTGCTGACAACTAAAACTATCGTAATGAAAACTTCAAGTAAAATAAGAAATCCAAATTAAAAATAAAAACAAGAAGCAAAGATTCTGAACAATGCAAATGAAAGAGCTCCTGATCTGCGTGGGCTGTGTGTATCTGACGTGCCAGATAAGAGTGAAGTCTCTGGTTCATCCATGGGTCTGGGCTATTGGCTCTGCAATACTGTAGTTGTTTTATTTGAACAAGTCACTTAATCTTTCTGATTTTTCTATTTTATTTTTGATGGGCAGACAGAACTGCAGAGACAAATAAAACTCATTTCCTGCTTTCTCCCAAATGCTTACAATTACTGAGGCTAAGCCGAGACCAAAACTGGAGGCTGAGAACTCAATTCAGGCCTTGCACACAGGGGTCATAGACCCAGATTCTTGATCCATGACTGCTGATTCCCAGGGACTGTAACAGCAGAAAGCTAGAGTCAGTAGCTGAAACCAGATATTGAACGCATGTGCTCTGCTGAGGGATGTAGGCATCTTAACCAGCATTTTCACCACTAGACTAAATGCTTGCCCTAGCCTTTCTCTCCTTCATGCTGAAGTAGTGATGTAGAAGTACAGAGTCCATGAGAGATGCTTGGAGCAGGATTTGGTACACAGTGAATGCCAAATAAATGCCATCTCACATTTCACTGTAAGGAAACAAGAAAAATAGTTATTAAATAGTTCTTTTAATTGTTGATCTCCAAATTTTCCAAATCATGGAAACAGTCCATTTTTGATTATGTATCCAGGACTTTTTTATCATGTTCCCCACAGTGTGACTTTGGAGTGCAAATAAGGGCTATATCTTACTAGCATCAACTTTGAAAGATGAAACTTCAGGGGTGTGGCAAAGTTTTAACTGAAAGAAAAGTTATGGGGATTCCATCAATCCCATCAAGGTGGCATGTACCAATGCCATCTCACTAGTCCAAGTGGTCAATTTCTGTTCACAATTGATCATAATGATAGGACTAAGAATCAAAGGGATCACATAAACAAAACTAGTGTCTGCTAACACTAACTGATAGAATAAAAAAAGGGAGAGAACGATCCAACATGGGAAGCAGGATACACAGCAGACTCATAGAATGGTGGATTTCCTAAACAGCACTTTGGCCTCAGAATCAGCCCTTAAGGCATTCGGATCCCACTGAAGAGCCCATCAGAGTATTTCAGGCATGGTAAGACTAAATATTCTGGCAAAAAAAAAAAAAAAACACCTAAATGAAAGATCTCTACGAGTGAGATCCCAGTGGAAAGAACAGGTTATCAAAGAAGGAGGTACCTTTCTCTGAAGAGAGGAGAGAACTTCCACTTTGACTATGACCTTGTCTAAATATGATCAGAGTCAGAGAACTCAAAAGGCTTCCATAGCTTTGGCAACTCATGACAAGAGCCTAGGGTAATTACGCCAAACAAGAGTGTCAATTTGTTAAGTCAACAATAGGAGTCACTGTGCACTTACTCCTCATTTAGGATCTCTGTCCTTAATGTGCTGTACATTGTGATTTAATGCTATAACTAGTACTGAAACAGTATTTTTCACTTTGTGTTTCTGTGTGGGTGCAAACTGTTGAAATCTTACTTAATATATACTAAATTCATCTACTTTATATAAAGATAATTGAAAATGAATCTTGATGTGAATGGAATGGGAGGGGAGCGGGAGAGAGGAGGGTTGCTGGTGGGAGGGAAGTTTTTTTTTGGGGGGGAAGCCATTGTAATCCATAAGCTGTACTTTGGAAATTTATATTCATTAAATAAAAGTTAAAAAAAGAAAACAACATGTGCAAAATTCAAGCCCAAGTTTTTAATATTATACAAGCATTTATCCAGGGTTGGTGCTGCTATCTTTTGACACAGTTGTGTATCTTACAGAGACATCTGTCCTTATCCCTCCCTTATGTTTTGTTGCTGTTTTGAGAACAATCTCAAAAGAGTCAGATATGAGCTGGTACATACTTTTTCAAAATTATTCTCTGATTGTCTAAATTTTCATTTTACTGGTCATTTTGTATTTTTATTTGTTAAATGTGACAACTCTATCAAGTGTGACTTAGATAACAAGAAAACAGTCTCCAGGCAGGCGGGATCCATTAGCATAAAGATGGTCTTCAAAGCCATGAGATTTGATACAAGCCTCAAAGGAATGAGAGTGCACAGCAGTGTAAACAGATTCAGTGGTTGGACATTGGAATTCAACAAACAGGTCAGATGATGAAGAGAGGCATTCAAAGATACTGAGAAGGAGGGTAGAGAAAGGTGAGGGGGAATCTAGGTATGTGTGGTATAACAGGTGAATAGAGGTTCCAAGTAGGAAAAATCAGTGGTGTGCATTGCTGCTACTGGGTGAAGGGTGATAAAAACAAAAACTCAAAACAGGGTTTTTTGATAGAAAAGATCTATCATAAATACATCCTTAGTGGGTTTGACAAAAGAATTTTTGATGGTTTAAGGGAGAAACTTGACCAAGAATATGTTTAGTTCTGTTTTGGAGATGGCAGGTAGAGACAATTCTTACAAAGGAGTTTTACAAAGGTGAAGAAAAGGAATAACATGTCACCTGCAGAGGAAAATGAGGTCAAAAGAAGTGCATTTGTGTATTTTTAATGAAAGAAATAGCATAATGTTTGTATGCTGATCAGTGCCATCTGAAAACAGAAAACAATGCAGGAGCAAACTGAGGAACTGGCCTAGGATATCCACAGTAAAAAGGAGGTAAGTGGAAATGGTGACTGTGTTTAATAGAAATTATTCCTTTGTATATATATATATATTTTTAGGCAAGGTGAGAGAGAGAGAGAGAGAGAGAGAGAGAGAGAGAGAGAGAGAGAGAGAGAGGAGGAGGAGAGAGAGAGAGAGGAGAGAGAGAGAGGCAGATAGATAGACATAGAGAGATCTCCCATCTTCTGGTTTATTCGTCAAACAATTGCAGCAGCCAGGACAGATCTGCGTCAGACTGGAATCAGGAGTCTCTCATGTGGATGGCAGGGACTCAAGTGCTTGATCCACCACCTACTTCCTCCAAGGATGCACGTTAGCTAGAAGCTGGTACCCGAAGCAGAAAATGGGACTTGAGCCTAGGCATTCTGGTATTGGATGTAGCTAGCCTGCCCCGGAAGTTCTGTTTTTCTTTTCCTTCCTTTTTTAAATAAATATTTTATTTACTTAAAAAGCAGAGTAGCAGAGAGAGAGGTAGAGAGAGACAGAAAGAGATCTTCCATGTGTTGGATCACTCCCCACATGGCCAAAATGGCCAGGACTGGCCCAGGCCCAAGTCAGGAGCCTGGAACAACATCCTATGTGGTTGACAGGAGCCGAAGAATTTGCACCATCTTCCCTTGCTTCTGCAGGCACAGTAGCAGGAAGTTGAACTGAAAGTAGAGCATCTGGGACTCAAATTCGCACCAAATAGAGGATGCTGGCATGATGGGCAGCAGCTTAACCCACTGGATACAAGGTCAGCCAGCCCAGAAACTCTGCTTTAATTGCTCCCATTTTCCTTCTCAAGAAGGAAGCAAGGTAAACCTTTGTGCAGATTAGAGAGAAAATGTTAGAGGCATCAGCTCCTTTGCTTCCTAACTTTCTCTCAGCATTTTCGCAGTTCCATCCTTCTGCCTTTGTTTATTCCTCTGCCATGAAATGTAAGATTCCTTTCCTGCTTTCATCTTATTTGATGATGTATGTGTCCTACCTATCTCCTTACAGTTGAAACTTCCCTGAAAGTAGAATTCATACCAGTTTACATGTAAATTCCTTTGCCTTCATCAAAGTAGATCATCCGTGAAGGCTTCGTTAAGAGAACAATTTTGTTAACAATGAAATGCATTGTAATCTGCAGAAACATTTTTTAGGATATATTTTGCCTTATATGTTCCTCACCTTTTTTCAACATCTACAGCATTTTGGAGAAGATTGAAATAAGTCAATCAGTTCTTTGATCAGTTATGTATGCATGAATTATAAAAAACACTGTATGAAATATATTAGTAATGTGTTCCAAATCGAGAAGCCACTTCAGTGCTCAGATTAATTGCTAAATTTCATAACATATCAATATGGTTCAAAGTAGAAAGGCAGATTGTTGAAATAGAGTCTTATAGCATCCAAACAATAAGTGGTACATTCTAGATAAAACATCAAATACTATTTAATACCAAGGATTTTTTTCATGTTGCCATATGTTCTTCCAAAATATTAACCAGGCGAAGTGATATAGATATTTTCAAAAGAAAAGAAAAACATAAATAATTATTAAAATGAATTCACCACATATTAGTGGCTAAAACATGTTGACATACTAACATATTTACAAATAAAATGATAGATGGTTATATTTGGTGAAAGGATTAGTTATGAACTTCAAAAATATGTATAATTATGTTTCTGGTGTATTTTAGAGTATGAGTTTAATCACACTATGCAAATTAAAAAGATGTATTCAGTGTTTATGTAATTGTATAGTATTTCCTCTAAAATTATAATGAAAATATCTATAATTAAATAAATGCCCTCTTCAATTACTGTAAAGTCTCATAATCTTTCTGACTTTGTAAACAAAGTCCTATTATAACATTCTCATGAGAGTTAGCTACTCAATATAACACTACATCTTTTTCATTCTCTTTTAAAGAAAGATGTAACCAATTAATTCTGCAGAGGAGTTACCAAAGAAACATGCTAATCTCCATAGACATAATACCAATGAATTCATCCAAAATTACAAATAGGCTAATTGTCTTTTTAATTTTGATGCTGTACCTTTAATGCTAAAACTGTTTTAGATATTTCCATACATAAAAATGAATTTTTACATATTTTAATCAAATAATCTATCTTCCATTTGCTCATACATTCCTAATAATGCAAAGAAGCAGCCACATCTGGATCCATTTTCACACTACTTGATGCAGCTATTTTCAAAAGAAAAGCCAGTCCAATAAAATAGTTAATCAATTTAAAGCCTCACTTATTATAAACAGCTGACTTGCAAACATTTGACTGCTAAGAACAATAATTCCTGTTCATTTTACTCTTTTTACTTTCATTGCATTTGCAATGTAGTATTTTCCTTTCTAGAAAATTATTTTGCCTTACTATTATTTGCTAAAATTATGACAAATTCATTTTATTCATTTTGGTAGGATATCAGTGTAAAACTTCACATTTGGATATATTCAATATTTGTTATCTCCTAATTTCCGGTATCTATAATGCATGCACTGACTATGCTTCTTTTGGGAGCCTGTCATCGCTCAGTGGCTGCACCCTTGTTTCCTGGACTGTAGAAGTTGGTACTTCTCTGCTTTTTTGACTGTGATTGTTTAACTGATTGTCTATTGTCATTGCATTTCCGTAGCCAAGACAGAATCCAAGTAGCTATGAAATAGAAGGAATGAGGTGGATTTCTATTTTACCTCAGTACAGCCCAACGCTCAGCTGTAGGCATTCTGGCAGTGGGAGATAATATTTGGCATTATTTTCAGGTACCTACATTTGTGATTCTCTGAAATCCTGACAAAGGGGACTAATGAGTGGGGCATAGCTCAGTTGTTTTTTGGCTTCATTTGCTCCAATGGCCCACCTAGTAATTTCAGGAAGAGTTATCCTAATTGTAACTCCTGGTTCTTCATCCTAAGAATGAAGAAAAGGAAGTCATAGTTAATGATTGTCTGATGGTAAATGTGGGCTTAAACCATAGGATCTTTTTTCTCTGTCATTGACCCTGAGTTCTCCACTTGACGTCCAGTGTGGAATTTTCCATAGAAAGAAGACCTCTACATTTTCAGATGACAACCTCTTGAGCAGCACCACTGGGGGTAGTTTTATTGAAGCTGTTTCAAAGGTTTAGGATGTGTTTGCAGTGAGGTTGAGCGTGGGTGCTCGATCACGCTGTTGGAATTTTTAGCAAGGCTAACACTGAGCATGTGGCTCAGCCCCTAGCTCGGTTTCTCATACACTCCTTGTCCTTGCCAACTGCCGTGTTTCTTCTTCCCACATTCTTGATACCTGAGAGTCACTTTCCTCTTAAAGTAAATTACTGAAGCATACATCTAGAAGCACACATCTCCCTCTCAAAATATTTGACCAACAAACTTAAAACTGGGTTGGCGAATGTGGGCTATAATGATTTTACCTATTGGGAGCAATTCATCTGTAGGTTGCTTTTTATCATTTCAGATGTTGTTTGTGGAAGAGGAATGTGATTACTTGCCAAAATCTACATTATGTCATCTGCCCTGTTCTATAAACAGATTACACATACCATACAGACATAAGTTGTGGGTTGTGGTTAGCTAATTATGCTCAATACACATACACATACATGCACAATCCGTTTTAAGGGATTAATTATAAGTGCTATATTTTAGCTACAGGGGCTTTTGCAAATATCTCATCATAGTCATGCACTACAGCCACTTAGAGAGTTTGCTTTTTTAATGAACACACACCATTTGGATTATTGTATAGAAAGATAATTTGTGAAAAAAATCCACTAACAACATCAGGTACTATGAGATAAATGGGCAAAAGTGCCAATTTATATTACAAATAAGTATAGTGTCCAATTTCATTTGTTGCCAAAACACAGCATTTTTATTTCAAATTTAGAATTGCAAGCTGTTTCCAAACACTCTTATTTGACTAATACAGCTAAAAATAAAGACTAGCATTAGCCATGGAAAGTTAGAAACAAAATCACTGGGACCAGCATGTGGCATACTGGGTAAAGCCACTGCCTGCAATGCCAGCATCACATATGGATGCTGATTCAAGACCCAGATGCTCCACTTCTGATCCAGCTACCTGCTGGTGTGCCTGGGAAGGCAGCAGAGGGTCGCCCAAGTGCTTGGTCCCCTGCACCCATGTGGGAGACCCTGAGAAAGCTCCTGACTCCTGGCTCTTGGCTTCGACCTGGGCCAGCCCTGGCTATTGAGGGCATTTGGGGAGTGAACTGGTGGATGGAAGATCTCTCTCTTTATCTCCCTCTCTCTCTGTAACTATGCCTTTCAAATAAATGAATTTTAAAAGGAAATAAATTCAAATTCAAAAATAAATAAATAAATAAAATAAAAACAAGATCATTTGGGGCCAGCGTTATGGAGTAACAGGTTAATCTGCTGCTTGAAATATTAGCATCTGATATCAGAGCACTGGTTTAAGTCTCTGTTGCTCCACTTCAGATCCAGCTTCCCACCTGGGAAGGCAGCTAATGATGGCTCAAGTACTGGAACCCCTGAAATTCACATGAGAGACTCACATATAATGCCATGTTCCTGGTTTCAGCCTAGCCCAGCACTGGCCACTGTAGCTACTGAGCTGAAGTTATTTTTTGGTAGATGTTAAAGTCACTCAAAAAAATGCCCATTTCCAATTCAGAAAACAAAGAGTGTTTTACTCCAAAGTCTAAAGAGCTCTTTATTCACACCCTCAATTGCATTGTTTGCTTCTTTGTCTGTATGGGAAGGCTTTTTATTTCTGATGATAATATTATAGAATTTAGATTCTTCTTTATAAGCCACAATTTTTTTTTAATTTAGTCATCTGCAAATAGACTTCATGTTTTCCAAGGTTTTATATTTGTTTTATCATTTTAAGAAAATTTTGACAATATCAATTGATATTTACCATAAGTGATGTAAGTGAATATTCATGTTTAAAGACAAAATTTAAGTGGTCATCTAGATAGACCATTTATTCTATCCATTCTATTACCAAAAGTATCTCACAAGGATTTGCATGGGAATCCAGTCCTAATAAGAAACTCACTGAATATAAACATCTGATTTTTCATATAGGATTCATGACTTAATTACAAAAACCCAGAAGTTTAGTAAGGTACCAAAATTATGCTCATATAAGACTTTAATTTGAGTATACTTCATTCAATGTCTCCCTGAAGAAATCATTAGAACTATGAGATAGTTCCATAAATGTTGCATGCTACATAATTATGTGTCAAGATTAAAGTAGACATGCTCAAGTTTACAGACAAAATGAATTCTAAATATTCTGTATATAATATTTTCTTTCCTATGTTTTTTACAGAATAGATATAAGCTGACTTCTCTACTAACATCATTTTTCTTATGTCAAATGTTTTAAAAATACTTTGTTCAGCATATTTAATAACTTTAATAACTTAAGTGAGAAATTCTTCATTACCATAATCATTATTGAGCTCTATTGATGTAATTGGATAATCCTGGTAACTGATAAGAATGATGGCCACAAAACCAAAATGAATAACATGATATGTATCCCTTGTTTATCATCAATTCAAAATTCAGGAGCATTTTCACCTATTAAAGTCACTATGGTGAGTAATCTAAATGCCTAATTTAAATGTGCTGAGTTAATATTGGGATGAAGAGTGCGTTTGGAATTACCAAGTAGACAGGGACATCTTGACTTGCATTCATACATCTTCTAAAATGGATCATGTACCTATATCTCTACCTGGATCATGGAAAATATATTCTATTGTTATTTTCATGTCATTTCATAAAACTTGGATGTAATTATCCTAATTTTATATTTGAGTGAAATATAAAAAGGCTAAATTATCTGAAGTAAATCTGTAAAACCTGATTATTGAAAACGCATAAGAATGATTATGAGTGAGGTCTAACGGCATGAAATATACTCAAACTAATGTGCAAAATTATATCTTGTAATGATATGAACAAAACATGTTTTATTATTTGCCTTATTTTCACACATGCAGTTATCAAACCATCTTCATGCCTAGTCTTGAAGCTTCCTCATGTACTAGGAAATCTAAGAGGAAGAGGTTCAGCTTTGAGGGTTTAGCATTATCTGACTGACAAAGCATGTAACTCTGAGTTTAACACCACACTGGCTCACATCTGTTATACCATCAATTATCCAAACAAAATGTCTGCTCATTTGATGAGAACTCACTATGTATCATGAAAGATCTCAGTCTCAGTTGTAATTTTTCTCACTTATGGACCTTTTAATAGTATTTTAAATCAATTTTACTGAGGCATATCTTACATGTGATAAATGCATTCTTTAAAGTGTGCTGAATAATGCGTTTTGATATGCCTACACACTTATGGAACCACCACCTTAGTCATAACATAAAATATTCCCATAATCCAAAATGTTTTCTCATGCTTCGTTGAAGGCCCCAAGCCCTGCCCCAGGAAAGCAGTAATCTGCTCTGTCACTATGGGCTTACTTTATCTCTTCTAGAATTTTATATAAAGGAAATCAGGTAGAAATTCTTTTGTATTTTTTTAATTCATTAGAATAATGACTGTGTAATTCATCCACACTGTAGTTTCTATTAGCAGTCTGTTCCTTTCAACCAAATAATTGTCCATTAAATTGATGAATCACCATTTGTTTACTCATTCACCTGATGATGCACATTGTGGCGATGCCTGATTTGGGGCCATGAATAAAGCTACTACAAACATTCATGTACAAATCCTTATGAGGACATATGTTTTAATTCACATCAGTAAATGCCTTTAGGAAGGAAATTGGTGGATCTCATGGTAATGGTGCATTTAGTTCTAAAAATAAAACTGACAAATGGCTTTCCAAAATGGCTGCATCCTTTCATATTTTCACTATATGAGGGTATTCCAGTTCCTACATATCTCATCCAATTTCAGTATTGTCAGACATCTTAATTTTAACCATTCTGGTGGTGTATCCTGAGATATTATTGTAGCTTTTGTTTTAATTCTTTTGATGGTTCCAGATGTTGACCATCTTTTATGTCATTATTGGAATTTTTTTTAATCTTCTCTTGTAAAATGTCTGTCTTTTATGAACACAAACATTTTGCCAGAGTTATACAAAGAATTTCAAACAGTTCATAGAAGATGCAATTAAAAGATAAGTTTATTTTAGTATCCATGCATAGTGTTTTCATAATACATATTTTCCATTAACTTTTTGAAGTACCTTGGTATGCATCACAAATATTTTCTTATAGTTAGCAGCTTAAGTTTTCTTCTTAACATTTCATTTAAAGAACATATGTTTTTAATTTTTGCCAAAGTCCAATTTATATATTTTTTATTTTATGGCTTCTTCTTTTTCTGTCAGAAGAAATCTTTGAGTGTATCACAGACAAATGTAATTTTTCTACATTTGCTTCTAGAAGTCGTATAGGTTTTACTCTTACATCTAGATATGTTTCAGTTGAAATTAATTTCCATGAATGATGTGGGGTAAGAATTAACACAAAGATTTTGTCTATTCTTTTTTTGAAAATACTTTTTTTTGCTTTTGTTCCTCATTCTCCTTCTGAAAACCTAATTATACATTTATTAGACTACCTGACATTCCACAGGTCACAGGCACTCTGTTCATTTTTGTTTTTTGAAGTTTTCTTTTCTAAGAATGTCGGTTTGGATATTTCCTATTGGTTTATGTACAAGTTCCTGGTTCTTTTCTTTTGAAGTATCTAATATAAATCCATCAGTAAATTTTAATCTTAGATAGTATATTTTATCAAGAAGCCTAGTCTATTTGTTTCCTTATACATCTTGTGTTTCTGTTCTTACTATATACATATTTTCGCTTAAGTATTTGATCCTACTTTTGATATTGAAAATATTTTAAAGTTCTTATTCCTAATTTCAACATCTTGTTGATAAATTCTGTTTTTCATTAATAAACTTCTTCCTGAGTATGGGCTGCGAGTTGATGCTTTTCGCTTTCGGTGGTTTTTTGTTGTTTTTTTTTGTTTGTTTGTTTGTTTGTTTAGGTTGAGGTATATCTAGCAATTTTGTGATTAGAATCTAGACATTACATATGATACATAGTTGAGTGATGTGTTTGTTTACATTTAGAGTGTTGAAGTTTGTTTTGGCAAGCAGATGAATTGCTTGTAGCTTTGCAATATTTTTACTATTTGATTGAAATACTGTTAAAATAGATTGAGAGTGGTGTTTCTGTAGGACTAGTTTATTCTTACTACAATGCTCTAAGGGGTTCTATGTCATTTCCTTTTTTCTTTTCTGCCCGGTTAGAATTCAAATACCCCCAGGCACTATGTGACCTCTGGAACTTTGTCAGATCATAGCTCTCTAGCAGTTCTTTTCCTGGACTTAGAGTTTTACCCTAAGCAAGCCCAGATTAATATTTTACTGTGACTCCAGGAAATCCCTTGAAGATTTTGAAATTCTTTCTCTTCATATGTCAATCCTCCAATTACCCTGCCCTGAAAATTCTAGCAACTTTAATTTCCCAAAATTTTACTCTTTCCTTCATAACTTAGGCTGCCTATTCAATTTTAGGTTCTCCTTCTGGATCATAGTCCAAAAATTGTCTCTAGAAGAAAGCATGCCTATTTTGTGCAGCTTCTTCCTTAAATACAATTTTCTCTGGAATCATAATTCTGAATTGTTTATTGGTCTAACTCCTGAAAAAATTTTGCAATATATATTGTTCAGGTTCCCTTGCTTTTTGTAATCAGCTACTCCTTAGTAGTTGGTTGAAAAAATGTCATCTTTAGAATTTTGTGCTTACAATCATTTACTTTCACTTAATAAATAAAAGTGAACGTTTAACAAGCATTTCTACTTTTTGTAGGATTCCTTGTTTTGCAGCTTTGATTGGGCATATATCTGACAAGGACATTTTTAGCATTATGTCTTCCTTCTCCGTCCTGACCCTATGCAACCCTCAGTTTTCCATAGTTCTCCAGTCCTCCCAATGATATAAGCCTAGGAGAGAAATATGAGGAGAAGGATCTTTTTAGGAAGTTAATAGAACCCAAATTTTAGAGAAGAAATCAAAGCTATTTTCTGAATATAAAAAACAGTTTTATTCATAAAGATTCAAACACCATACAAATTTAGTAGAATGGGAATACTACTGCATGGATTTCAGGTTATGATGTCTATTACACTATGAGTAGACAACAGCAATACTAAAGACCTCAAAAATTTTCACATTTTTCTCATGAGTTTTAGAGCGATGTCAATCCAGGTAATTATGTGAATACCCTGCCTGTGCCTTTTTGATTTGTTCTTCCTTCTCGGAATCTACTTTCTGTCTACTTGGATGTCCCTGTTTAATCTCAGAACTTTACTTAACAATTCTTTCTTCTGAAGAACAAAAATTCCAGGATACTAGTGTCCCTCCTGTGCATTCTCTACTTACTCTGGATTTTTCCATAATATTTTACTTGTCAAATTGTGTAGCAAGTAGCTGTTTATTCAACTGATTCCACAATAGAACTACAAAGATATGACATGGACTATTTTCCTCACGTTGCTTCCCTAAACCATAACCTGGGAATAAATTAAAATTATTTTTAGCCAAGCACATTTGTGTCTTTCTTTTTTTATAATTTGCCTATTTCATGACCACAGACAATTCCTTGTATGCAATTTATGTGTGAGTGAGTTACTGTACCAGGTTGTGACCAGGGTTAATTTGTCATTCAATTCTGTCATTTCAGATTCTACAGTTTCTTGGTTATCATAAATGAGCAATAAACATTCATTTAATGACTGGAAGGATGAAAATGAACAAACAGGAGCAGACATTGTGATCTAGGAAGCTAGATCATGTCTTGAGACATCCACATTCCATATCAGATTTCTGGTTCAAATCCTGGTTCCTCCACTAGCAATCCAGCTTCCTGATAATACTTCTGGAAAGCAGCACATAATGATTCAAGTGCTTGGGTTGTGACCATCAATGTGGGAAGTCAAATGGAATTCCAGGCTCTTGACTTCAACCAGACCCAGCCAAGCTGTTGAGGGAATTGGGGAGTGTCTCTTTCTCTCTCTCTCTCTCTCTCTCTCTCTCTCTCTCTCTCTCTCTCCCACTTGGCCTTTCAAATAGGTGAAAAAAATGAAAAAAATAAACCTTTTTTAAAAAAACAAACAATGTAAACTGGCAATATATTTCAGTGCAATTATTTAAGTATTATTAAGGGAAGGAAGAGAAGTAAGAGAATAAAAAATTCTGAAATACAAACCTTAAATATTTAAAATTATTATAATAATTGTTAGATCTAAGGACATTTATGATGGAATTTTCCTTGAGAAAGGAAAGCTGTGATTTGACATTGTATGTAGCTCATGAGTATTAGTTAATGTAAAATCTTAAGAGTATCTTTGGATAATAACATATTTTATACAAAATAAGTAAGAGTAATTTCACTTATTACTACGAATAGTAGATATAAGCCTGAAATTCTTTCTACTTTTAATGTTATATTCAGAATATTAAAATTTTTAAAATCCTCTAATTCTGTATTTCAAAGACTTTAATATTTCTATTTTTAAAATACTTATTTATTTATATATTTGCTTAATAGGTAGAATGACAGAGTGAGAGTGAATGAGAGAGAGAGAGAGAGAGACAAAAAGACAGAGAGATGGAGATCTCAGTTTTCTGGTTCACTATCCAAGTATTTAAAACAGCTGAATTTAGCTAGGCTAGGACAAAGTCAGGAACTAAAACTTTTATCTGAGTCTCACATGTGGGTAGAAGATCCCAAGAAACTGGACCATCATCTGCTGCCTCTTAGGAACATTAGCAGGAAGCTGGATCAGAAGTACAGGCAGGACTCAAACCAGCAAATCATTGTAAGGTATGAGCCTCCAAGAGGCAACTTAACCTGCTACATCACAATGTCCACCTATAAGGGACTTGAATATTTTTAAATGGCCATGTAAAAAAACACAGAATGTGAAATAGAGATCCTTGGTAAATTTTAAATCATACACAAAAGAAAAAGCAAACCTAGAGATAGAACCAAGATCAGAGAAATTTCTAAAGGTGTTTATTTAGAAGAATTTCTGGTAGGACTAGTTTGAATAGCAATGAGTAACATTGAAGTTCTGAAAATAAGATAATAGCTTTTTATACTTCAAAGAAAAAACGAACAACAAACTTCTCCAAATGTCTTTGAGAACAATAAATTTCTCCAAATGTCTTTGAGAACTTCTATACTGAATCAATCTGTTATGTTGAAATCAACTAATACAAAAATACATGAAAAAAGTGCCCCTAGGAAATTGTGCATTAATTAAATTAAATCATGGATTTCATTGTTTAACAAAATAATCATCTGACCTAATATTTTATGGTTAATCCCCAGAGTATAGAGTATATATACACATATTGGAAACATATTAACTTTTCCAACACCAGTATAACCACTGAGACATTTTCTGTTAGTAGCTATCACTACTCAAAGACAAGAATGCAAGGGGAGAGGGAGTGGGAAAGGGGAGGGTAGAGGGTGGGAGGGAAGTCATGGGGGGGGAAGCCATTGTAATCCATAAGCTGTACTTTGGAAATTTATATTCTTTAAATAAAAGCTTTATTAAAAAAATAAAATAAAAACAAAAAAAAAGACAATAAAAAAAAAAAGGACAAGAATCCCTCGCTGTCTCACTTTCTAAAGTGTGTGATTACTGTGTGTTCTCTTACGGTTATTGACAAGATTCCCCAGCAAGTTTCATTCACTGTAATGAGATACTTGAGCTATAAGAATCCAAATGTTCATCTATTTAAGTTACCGCTTTAGAGATGAGAAAATTGAAACTCAGGGAATAATCTCTCTAAAGTCATGTAAGTTGTTCTTACATTTTTTCCTTTTCTTCATTTAATGGGTCAATTATTACAGACCAGTGATTTTCTGCTGTCCAAATACATCTTGTAAATGTACCAATTTTCTTCACGGTGCTCAAGAAAATAGATAAAATATGTTTAAAACATGAATATTTAGCCACAGACAATACATGTAGTACCCATTATGTTTTACTAATTTGCAAATCTGAAATGTTGGATTGTCTCCTTTAGTTGCATGTTAAATATATTTAACTAATTACCATTAAGTGAATTATGAGAGTCTTTAACCATGATTGTGTTGGAAAATGTGTCAGAAGGTAATCACCAGATCTAAGATAATAAATGGTTATTATTTATTTACATTGTTGATTTGAAATAAGACTCAGATTAAAATTGCCAGGTAAATTTCAATAAACATGCTTGCTCATATATGAGAAAGGGCAAGGGATGCCTTTCTCATATTGTTTCTTTATTTTATTTAAAAAATTATTTATTTTGAAAGCAAATCAAAAGAGAGAATAGAGAGGGGGAGAGAGTAAATCTTCCATCTTCTGATTCACTCCCCAGTGGCTGCAACAGCCAGAGCTGTGCCAGGCTGCCTGTCAGGAGCCAGCAGATTCTTCCAGGTCTCTCATGTGGGGCAGAGATCCAAGCACTTGGGCCACCCTGTACTGCTTTCTCAGGAACATTAGCAATGAGCTAGATCAGAAGTGGTTCACTTTCTATCCAATTCCCCACTGATGTGCCTGGAAAGGCAGTTGAAGATGATTCAAGTACTTGGGCTCCTGCACACGGTTGGGAGCCAAAGGATGGAGGATCTCTCTATCCTTCTCTTTCTCTTTCTTCCTCTCAACTCCCTCCCTCCCTCCCTCTTTCACTATCTCTAACTCTGTCTTTCATACAAATAAATAAATCTAAAAACATAGTTTAAACAAACACAATACTGGATGTCAGCCAACGGCTGACGACCTGCTTGCTCATAGGTACATTGCAGACAAATCTTAGGTTTAGAAATTCATGAATAATAACATCGGGAGGGGGTAGGTTTTGTGGCACATTTTAAGCCACCACTTGGAGCACCTGTATCCCATATCAAACTGCATGGTATAAAGTTCTGCCTTTGCATCCAGTTATTATCCAGCATCCTGGGAGTCAGTAGTGATGGTTCAAGAAGTTGAGTCCCTGCCACCCATGCTAGAGACCCTGGGAAGATTTCTGGTTTCCTTGCTTCAGCCTGGACCAAGTTGCAGGCATTTGGGGAGCAAATTAGCAGATAGAACACCTCTCTACTTTCTCTCTCTCTCTCTCTCTCTCTCTCTCTCTCTCTCTCTCTCTCTCCCTGCTCAATCAATAATAATGAAGAAACATGAAAAGATATATTAGTATTTGAGAAGGTCAGGGAACAAGCCCTAAAGTTTATTTCTGTGTATAGTCTATGGATTCATGTATGTTAACAGCATACTGTAGCTAGCCTCTCTAACTTTTATCCTTTTTTTTATTTTCATTATTTGAGATTTATTTATTTATTTGAAAGGTAGAGTTACAGAGAAAGAGGAGAGACAGAGAAAGATTTTCCATTTGGTGGTTCACTCCTGAAACTGTCCCAATGGCTGCAGCTGGACCAGACAGATGCCAGGAGCCAGAAACTTTTTCTGGGTATCTTATATGGATGGCAAGGGCCCAAGCACTTGCACCATCCTCTGCATTTCCAAGTACATTAACTGGAAGCTGGATTGGAAGTGGAGCAGCCAGGACTGGAACTGCCACCCGTATGTGATGCTGGCTTGGCAGGCAGTAGCTTAGTCCATAGGGATTTTAACATTTACCAAATATGATTTCACTAGAAATGAACAACTCCCAGGATAATTGCACCAGGGACTGCAGAGAGCTTGGCTTTCTGGAAAGATCCTAGTAAAGTGAGTGCAGTATGGAGTTTAGCTAAAGGATTACCAATCCAGTAATCAGGAATTGAAGAATTTAATATCCTGATTCTAATCCAGCAAAAGTTGAGGTATCTTTCCTCAAGTGATACGTTTTAGCCTACCAAAATTGTGCTCATAAGTTGTGAAGTCATCAACTGAGATAAATTGTAGATTCAAGCTATTATCAATTTATTTCAGCAGCCAAAACAAAGTAGAACACTTTGATACTCTCAATTATATTCAATTGTATTGCCACCAAAGTACCCAATTGTGGAATGACACTTTATATTATTGTAGCACAATATACCTGCTCCTCTGGATTTTGCAGAAAATATGTTGATATAATATAACAATAACTTACTATTTCTAGGTTGTTTTACTGTGATCGGCAATCACTCAACATTTCTGGATATTAATTCTTTCAACTCTATGTTAAATAATTTCATCTGAAAATTCTTAAAGACTCTTCCTACTGCTATGTGATACTGAACCTCTTCACAATGTAATGGCACTAGAGTATTGCACACAAAATTATTTTTTATTTAAAATTTATTTATTTATTTGAAGGGCAGAGAGAGAGAGAGAGAAAGAGACAGCAATCCTCCATCCACTGGAAGGAGATTCTTCAGGGTCTCCCACATGGTGTCAGGGAAACAAGGACTTGGGCCATCTTCTACTCCTTTCCCAGGCACATTAGCAGGGAGCTGCGTTGAAAGTGGAGCAACCAGGACTCAAATCGGTGCTCATATGAGATGTCAGCATCTCAGGCAGTGGCTTAACCAGCTAAGCCATAATTCTGCCTCCTGAATACTAAATTTTGTGAACAAAAACAGAAATGTGAGATTTGATATGGAAATAAACTAAAATTTTTCAAAGATATATAAACGGACAATAAGCACACAACAAGCTATTCAACATCACTAGTCACTTGGGAAAGGCAAGTTAAGTCATACCATCTAGGACAAGCATAATGAGAAAAAAAAGATAGTAACAAGTATTGATAAGGATGTGGAGAAATTAAAACTTCTGTATATCACTAGTGGAAATGCAAAGTGGTATAGCCACTTGGGAAGGTTATTGAATAATTTGCGGGTTGGTGTTGTGGCACAGTGAATAAAGTCACTGCCTGCTATGCCAGCATCACATATTGGGGCCAGTTTGAGTTCCAGCTGTTCCGCTTCTGACAAGATCCTTGCTAATGTGCCTGGGAAGGCAGCGGAAGTTGGCCCAGTGCTCAGTCCTCTGCCACACACAAGGGAGACTTGGATGGAATTCCTTATTCTTGGTTTTGTTGCAACAATTTGGGGAGCGAATCAGGAGATGGAAGGTCGATCTTTCTCTTTCTCTTTCTATCTCTCTCTCTCATCTCTCCCCCCATAACTAAGCCTTTCAAATAAATAAATAATACATTTTTTTGTAAAAAAGATAGCTCCTGTTTGAAAGATATTATTGTGCAGCACCACTTCAAAGTATATACACAAGACAATTGAAAGCATTTCCTACACCAAAACCTATACATGGATGTCCATACTATTATGAGAACATTTTCTGTATTTTTACATTTGTTAATTTCAACATAACAGAATTATTTGCGTATAGAAGAAAAGGACTTTAGTCCTCAAAGACATGTGGAGCAAATTTATTGTTCCATTGTCTTTGTTGAAATTTTAAAAAAAAACTATTATTCTATTTCCAGAACTTTAATGTTATTCATTGCTGTTCAAACTAGTCCTACCAGAAATCCTTCTAAATAAACACCTTTAGAAATTTCTCTGATCTTGGTTCTTCTTCTAGGTCTGCTTTTTCTTTTGTATCTCATTTAAAATTTATAAGGGATCTCTATTTCACATTCTGTGTTTTTTTACATGGCCATTTAAAAATATTCAAGTCCCTTATAGGTGGACATTGTGATGTAGCAGAAGAAGTTGCCTCTTGGAGGCTCATACCTTACAATGATTTGCTGGTTTGAGTCCTGCCTGTATTTTTGATCCAGCTTCCTGCTAATGTTCCTAAAAGGCAGCAGATGATGGTCCAGTTTCTTTGGTTCTTCCACTCACATGGGAGACTCAAATAGCAGTCCTGGTTCCTGACTTTGGCCTTGCCAAAACCAACTGTTAAAGTCATTTGGTTTACAGAAAACACAAGTTTACCTCTAATTTCACAAGTTCAAAGAAGTGATTGATTTCTAATCAACACTTCTAAAACCCAGGGCTATCGTTGTCATTTGTTTATATATTCGAGAGGAAGATATACAGAGATAGTATGCCCTTTCTCTGATTCTCTCCACAAAGACATGGAATGGTCAGGGCTGGGCTCAAGCTGAATTCAAGAACCAAAAAATCAAAGTTCCTCACATTAGTCATAACAATTCTGTTATTTGAGCCATCACCTGCTGCCTCCTGGCACCTACACAGCAGGAAGTTGAAGACAGGAGCAGGAGGTAGGAATACAACCCAGGCACTCTGTTATGGGACACAAGCATCCTACCCAGTGGCTTAACAGCCTGGCCTAAACACCTGTTCCTAAAATTCAGGTTTTAGGAAAGAGAAAGGAATGGAGAAGGACATGCTGCCTCACTGTCAGTTTGTTCAGTCTGCTGTAACAGAATTCATTAGAATAGGTGGCTTATAAATAACAGAAACTCATTTCTTTCAGTTGTGGAAACTGGAGAGGCCAGGACGAAGGTGCTTGCAGATACTGCGACTGCTGAGGGCTTCTTCATTCATTGATACGTGTGTTTTCACATAGCGAAAAAGGTGAAGGAGCTCTCCAGGGACTCTTATAAAGGCATTAGTGCCACTCATGGGTAGTTTGCCCACCACATCATCCACCAAAGGCCCCACCTCATATTATCCTCCTGCTGGGGCATTATCATTGCCACACATGAACTTGAGAAGAACACAAATGTTCTGTCTGTAGCACCCTTTAGGGTTATTGAGCAGAGGTGCACCTGACTCTGTAGCTTACATTCTATTGACCAGAACTGAAGCATATGCTAACAACGAACTATAAGGAAGGTTGAGAAATTTAACCTTCATGTGGGCAACTATGTGGCTTCTAAAAATGGCAGAGGAGTAGTTTCATGAGGGTAACTCAAAAAGTTCATGGAAAAATGGCTGGCTGGCGCTGCGGCTCACTTGGCTAATCCTCCACCTGTGGTGCCGGCACCTGGGGTTCTAGTCCCGGTCAGGGCACCAGATTCTGTCCTGGTTGCTCCTCTTCCAGTCCAGCTCTGCTGTGGCCCAGGAGTGCAGTGGAGGATGGCCCAAGTGCTTGAACCCTGCACCTGCATAGGAGACCAGGAGGAAGCACCTGGTTCCTGGCTTTGGATTGGCGCAGTGCGCCGGCCATAGTGGCCATTTGGGAGGTGAACCGACGGAAAAAGGAAGACCTTTCTCTCTGTCTCTCTCTCTCTCACTAACTCTGCCTTTCAAAAAAAGAAAGAAAGAAAGAAAGAAAGAAAGAAAGAAAGAAAGAAAGAAAGAAAGAAAAATGGCTTAAAAGATAATGAGACTGACATTGTTTGCTGCTCCCTATTAAAGTGCCTGGAGTGCCTGGGAAGGCAGCAGAAAATGGGTCAAGTACTTGGGACCCTGAAACCTATGTGAGGGATGCAGAAAGAGTTCCAGGATCCTGGCTTTTGTCCAACCCTCCTTTGGTCCTTTGGCTATTTGGGGAGTGAACCAGAGAATGGAATCTCTCTCTGTCTGTCTCTCGTTCTCTGTAATTCTACCTTTCCAATAAATAAATACTTAAAAAAAAAGAGAGAGAGAGAGAGAGAGAAAGGCTTATTTTGGTGAAAAACATTTGCAGTACACATACAGTTTTCTTCTTATTCTGCATTTTCCATGAACTGAAGAGCCCTGACATTATTAAAGAAAAGGGGGGATTGGTAATCTAGGAATCCTATAAAAAATTCCATTAGGCATAGAGAATCACCATTGGTTTTAGGAGGGAGTAACACAGTCAGACTTTATATTTTCAAATGGACGTATTAGAGAATAGCAAATGAGGAAAAAACTTGTAAAGAAGCTATTCTAATAACCACACAATATAGGACACAATGGCAGTGGCACTGAAAAGAGGTTGCCCAAAATTAATCAGAGGGTAGAATTCAAAAGGACTGAGGACTGATTGCTAGAGGGTGAGAGAGACAGAGGAAGAGGTGATGACTCTTAGAAAATACAGCGACTTCTAACAAGATAAGTAACAATTCAGAAGTGAACTTTCAAGAATGAGCCAAAAGCTTCTTGACTGTGGGAGTAATCTTTACACTGAGAGATCATATTTACTGTGCTTTTATTTGGGTGCTTTTTCAGTTTGCTCTTTCCCTCTCCAAATTTTTGTACTATCTGTGCAGAAACATCCTTTGATCAGGTGTCCTGGTGAAAGATGTAAAGAGTAAGTTTCTAAGTCTATGAGATCTACAAATTTGCTAAGCTTAAACTACTTTAATCTCAATGTGAGCAAATCTGTGATTTAGTTTTTATTAGTATAATGGCACAATTTATTAGAACTGTCTAGAACAAGAAAACAGAAAATATGATCAAAGGTGACTGCCATTTAATTTGTTAATACTATGTGCCAAGTACAGTCCTAAATTCTCTTAATTTTTCAAATTTTGAAATTATCTTGATTTTACAAATGAAAAAAATGATCTAAATAAAGTTCACTTAACATGGCTGAAATCAGACCTACCAGTGAGAGACACAGCTGGTGTTCAAATCTAGATGTGTCCATGCCCTTGGTCACTTCATCACCTAGCTCACCCAGTGTAACATATGAACTTGAGATGATACATTCTGTCTTGGATGACTGTATTTTTGAAATAGAAAGATATACAGACCAATCACCTTTGAGAATGTGATGGGAGTAGTAAGTTCTACAAGGACAGAAGGAAAGAAAGATGAGGTCCTAACAACATAGTCCTCTCAGCTCTTTCTCTATTGCAGAACTAGTGCTAAGTGTATTTTACTTTTATACATTAATAGGCATCATCATGCAATAACAATGGGCAACTGGAAACCAAAGCTGGAGAGTGGCAAAGTCAACTCTCTGAACACTGATATACCTCACCCCAGTTGCAAACTGCCTTCTCCTTTTAGCTTTCAGTTTTCCCAGCCATTCAATGAATGAAAGTGATTAGTTATTTTATATAGATGTAAATATTCATTTTAAATTAAATGTTAACAAGTTATGATTGTATATATTTATAGGATCCCAAGTGATGCTATGATATAGACATGCACTGTAGATTTTGATCAATCAGCATTGCAAATACCATGGTGGTCCCATAAGATCACAATGGAACTGAGAAATCCCTAGCTCCTTTTGATGCCTCAGATGTCATAACATCATAATGCAACACATTCCTCACTTATTGTTGTGAGGTTGATGTAAATAAGCCCACTGTAATGTCATTCATATAAAATCATAACATATAATTGTGAACAATACGTAATATTTGATGTTTCACTGCCAATAATACACAAGTATAGGACGTGTAATTAGGGATAATACATAATACTAGATAATAAATGACTATGTTAGCAGTTTATGTATTTGCTATACTAAAATTTTAATCATTAGAGTACACTCTTTCTAATTCTAAGAAACAGCTGACTATCGAAAAGCCTCTGGTAGATTCTCCATGAGATGTCTAGAAGAAGACATGGCTATCTTAGGAGATGACAGCTCCACGAATGTTATTGCATCTTCCAGGGGGACAATGTGTGGAATGGCAACTTGGGGCTACTGATGATCCTGACCCTTTATAGGAGTAGGAGTAGGCTAATCTGTGTGTTTCTGTCTCAGATTTTAACAAAGGAGCTTACAAATAAAAACAAAAAAGAAACATACAAATGTTTTTAATGTAAAACACTTTAAAGAACAAAGACATAGATAAAATATTTTAGTACATCTGTACAAGATGTTTTAAGCTAAGCATTATCACAAAAGAGTGAAAAAGTTAAAAAAATGAAGAAGCTAAAAGTAAATATGTTAGCATAGGGGTTGGAGTTTGGCTCAGCAGCTGACAGTGTTTCGGATGCCCAGCTCCATTTTAGTCCCACCTCAGTAATTCAAGGTTCCTGCTAACCATGAGAAGCTGAAGGTGATGGCTTAATAGTTGGGTCCTTGCCAACCAAGCAGGGCACCTGGATTGAATTCCTGGTTCTTGACTTTGGGCTGGTCTAGCCCTGGTTGTTGCAGGTATTCAAAGGGTTGGCCCCTGAGATGGTAGATGCTTATCTCTCCCTCTTTCCCTGTCTCTCTGCCTTTCAAATAATACATGAATGAGCAAATACATTTTTGAAGTTACAGTAAACTGAGGTTAACAAATTATTAAAGAAAAATATTTTAACAGATTTATCTTAGCCTGAGTGTGTAGTATTTGTAAACTCTCCAGGGGTGCACAGTAATGTCCTAGGACATCACATTCACCTGCTGCTCACTCACTCACCTAGAGCGGTTCCTTTTCTGCAAGCTCTGTTTATGGTAAGTGTCCACATAGATGTGCCTTTCTATCCTTTATATTGTATATACTGTATAAATTCTATATTTAGATCCACAAAGACTTAGCATTCTGTTAAAATTGCCTACAGTGTTCTGCATAGGAACATGCTGTACAGGCTTGCAGCCTTGGTGCAATAGGCTGCACTACACAGCCTAGATGTGAAGCAAGATATCCCACTTAGGTCTGTGTGTGTACACACTGGGATGTCCAGACAAGGAGGAAATCACCTAACAATGTATTTGCATCAGTGTTATTGAACAATGTGTGGCTCTATGTTGTATGTATTGTAAGGTCATTGAATCAAGCTAGTTAACCTGATTATGTTCTTAAAACGAAGACAAGAAAATTGCAACCATGTCTATGAAGAAATTAAGTACATCCCAAGGATCATAATGCGATGCATTTTTACATTTTACATCAATACAGCTCTCAGGTGAAATTCTGTTTATCTCAGGTTCATACCAGAAAGTCCTACCCCCATGGTCTACCACCATCTCCTTTTAGTCCAGAAAGTTCAACTGCTTTTCGACCACTTTACCTTCCCCTAGGAATCCTATTTGATCTTCCTTTCTTTGGGTATCCTACTCAGGCTCTAAGTTAAACAATGCCCACCAGCCTTTACCTGAGGGAGTAGACAGCAAGTATAGAAGTTAGGAAGGTGGGGGCCAGCGCCATGGCTCACTTGGTTAATCCTCCACCTGCAGCACCAGCATGCCATGTGGGTGCCGGGTTCTAGTCCCAGTTGCTCCTCCTCCAGTCCTGCACTCTGCTGCGGTCCGGGAAGGCAGTGGAGAATGGCCCAAGTGCTTGGGTGCCTGCACCTGCATGGGAGACCAGGAAGAAGCACCTGGCTCCTGGCTTTGGATTGGCGCAGAGCTGGCCGTAGCAGCCATTTGGGGGATGAACCAACAGAAGGAAGACCTTTCTCTCTGTCTTTCTCTCTCACTGTCTATAACTTTACCTGTCAAATAAATTTAAAAAAATAAAATAAAATAAATCTTTAGAAGTTAGGAAGGTGAAAGAATGCATAGTCGAGGTAGTGACTTCAGATTCCACAAGGTGGGATGAAAACAATGTTACCCTTCCACATGCCCCTCAGAACAGAGCACTGAGAATCTTTCTTTTGTTGACATTGATCTCCAGGGCTGTCTCTTCAAAAAACTTTAAAAAATAATATGAGGTAGACACTGAGCCCAGTAGTTAAACTGGAAAATTTTTTTCTGTCTCTGTCTCTGTATCACTCTATTTCTCTGTCTCTCTAAGTCTCTCTCTCTATCTATATCTCTACCACACCCCATTTCTTTCTTTTTCTCCCTGCCTCCCATCTTTCAAATAAAATAAATTTAAAAAAATAAAGTTCAAAATAAAAAAAAAAATTCTGTAGGTGAGATAAAATTTTACCTCTAGTCAATTAAGGTCTCTAAGGGGGCATTAGAATTACAGTGACCTAAGGTTAGCAGGAGAAAAGCACATTGATTGTTACATGCACCTAGAAGACCCTAGATGGAAATGAATACTCAGCGAGGTGCCAAAAGCAAGTCCACGGGTACTTGGCTGAGCAAAGATAGGGCATTGTATAAAAAGTAACTAAAATATATGAGGAGTCTAAAAGGAGATGTTTAAAAAAAAAAAAAAAGTTCGGGTAAAATTTCTAAAATTTACCACCATCTTCAGGGAGAATACTAAACAGATGATTTAATTAATACATCTTTGTTGTGCATAAATTACATTATGATAAATTTCACAGTAATCTGTCTTTAATAGCAAACACATTACTTTAACATTAAACATGCACGAAAAAGAGAATTCCCAGTGTTATTTACTGTTAATTCCATATATGTATATATATACACACACATATATACATATATATATATATATATATATATATATATGCCAAAAAGTTTCAAAGGTGCATTCTTCACCTTCATCGAAAAGTTTCCAAGTGGCCATCAGCTGTGTCATTCTTCTGACTGATGTTCCCCAGGACCTATGGGCTCAGGTTGTCAGAGACTTTATTAGCTTAGATTGTTAATTTATTGTTCAATAAATGTGCTCTTGTGCTGTTTCATGGGTCTCAGTAGTGTACACAGGGATTGTATAATCTTGATGCCAAGGGTATGAGATCTATAGACACAGCTGAGAATCAATAAATGTTGACAGACCTTAAATAAATTTTGGCTGGCTTAAGTTTCTCTCATTTGTAAATGTCTTTAAAGTTCAGAAATTAAATAATGAAACTTCAATATACTGCTAAATAAAGTCTACGAGTTTCTGTGATTATGCTGAAAGAATGAAAGACAAGTCATATATTACAAATAATTTTTAGAAGATACAAAACTTTAAGCTAAAAACTGGCTAAATATATAAAACACAAGCTTATATGAGAATTTAATCCTACAATGAAATAGAGGAATAAAAAACAGAGGTAAATAAATAGAGTTATATATAGTTAATTATGGTGTTCTTTTAGAAGGGCAATTTAAATTGTGACAATACATTTTTCTTAGCTTACATGTAAATATAGTTGCAATTTTTTCTTTGACAATCAATGTCAAGGATTCAAACAAATAACAAAATTGTACTACAAGATTTTGGAGAGTGTGGAGTATGTCCATGTTTGTATAAACGTGAGTGTGTATATATGTGGATAATCTCACTTATTTTTAAAATGATATATGTATTAGGCCTTCAGCCAGTTGTAACATTGCTTTAACATAAATTTTCTCAATTCCTAATTTACTAATTTAATATCTATTTAGATCATTTTAATCTAAATAGTAATTTACTGAAAGTTTGTCGACTTTGCTCGTGGTTTGACTCACAGAATCCCTTAAATGTATTTTAAGTCTGAGCATTACATTACATCCTCATCCTGCTAGATTTACAATAGCCTGTACAGTCTTTATTATAGTGTCTCATAATTTTCTTCCTTCCCACTTGTCTTATATATAATTAGTCTTACTTTCCAATTATGAATCTATTTTATGAGTATTTAACCTTTATATTGAATTGTAGTATTTAACTCACAAAATCACAAGTGATACATTATAGTGCCAGTTTAATTAACAAAGGAAAAAAAGTTGCAATTCATAATTATGGGCAAGTACTATAAAATATATTCTTTATCTTTAAAAAATGATACCAACTTTTTTTCTTGTATTCTTAAAATAATGATAACTACTTTTGGTTTTATTCCTTTATATCCAAGTAAAATAAAACTACAAAGTTAGAAGATACATATATAAATATTTTTCTTATATCCTTAAGTGTTTTTCAAAATACAGAAATAGATTCAGGAGTGTGGTGCAGTGCTTAAGGTAACACCTGAGAAACCTGCATTCTGTATCTGACTGCATAGATAAAAGTCCCAGTTCCTTTCCCAATTTTAGCTTCCTACTCATGTACACCCTTGGAGGTAGCAGCTGATGGCTCAGGTAATTGGGTTCCAACCACTCCCATGAAAGTCCCCAGCTACTGGATGCATCCTGGCCCACCCCTAGCTATTTCAGGCATTTGAGGAGTGAATATATAGATGGAATGTTTTTGTCTGTTTGCCTTTCTCCGTGTGTCTCAGGTGTCTCTCTTCCTCTCTTCTTTTGCCTTAGAAACAATTAAATATATCTTAGCAAGTGTAACAATTCACAAAAAGTCTTAAAAGGAGGAATAGCTGGATGTGAGTGGTCTCAAATAATCAATTGATGCTTGAACATTGGAAATCAGACCCAAATTCAAAGGCAGAAAGCTGATCTAAAATCACTAACAGTATGTCAAACTTGGAATCTTTACTTGAAACATTGTCAACTCTATATACTGTAAGAACCATGGAGAGGTAACTCTGGTCATTATGTAGAACACAAGAATTTGAACTGAAGAAATTACCTACATAACTGAGTTGTGAAATCTAGAAAATCTAGAAATGTGGTGTTGTAGAAGCCTCTTAGAATGTAGAATGAGAGAACATGATTTCAAGCCCTGTTTCTTCCACTTACTAAGACATTTGTTATGTATTTTCTCTCTGGAACTATCTCACTGGGTAACTAATTGTTAACTTGCTCTCACTCTCCTGGAAGTGTCAGACAGACACAGTGCTTGTTCATACTAATGCTGTACTTTAGTGGTCTAGGTCAGTGCTGTGTAAACTCTGAGTAAGAGCAGTTTTCCATCTTTATATGACAAGGAAAAGCAAAAGAGAAACATGATTTTATGACACATCAAAATTATATGAAATTCAAATTTGAGTGTTTATAAAGTTTTGTGGAACTTAGAAAAACTCATAGACATAATTGCACACTGCCCAGGTCTGTTTTCTTGCTACAAGCACTATGGAAGAGTTGTGATAGGGAAACAATGGTTTGGACGAGACTGCCCCATACGAGTGGATGATATCAACTCATAACTTTTCTCCTATAGTGTATATCATTTCATCACCACTTGTTGATGTAGAAACTGGATGTAGCAAATGGAATCTAAACTTCACTCTGATTGCACTGCCCAATCTGTCTCTCTATGCCATTTAATTTGATTTTCATAACAACCATATGGTACGACATTATTACAATGTCTCACAGCTCATAAAACAAGAGTCTGAATCTGATTTCTGGTATATTAGACTCCAAAACTTCTTTCATTATGTTGTTACCACTGCTGTCATGGTTGTCTAGTAAGTGCCTGCTTGTTCAATTTATCTTTCCTATTCACAGATTTGTTACAAGTTTCCTGTAATCTGGTTGATAACAAAATTTCTGATAATCTTGACAATTTAATTCATTATATTAAGAAAATCCTCAAAGATATTGAAGTGTTATATAGGAGACAATAATTGTATCAGATAAATGTTTGGAAATACTTAAAAGCATCATTAGAGCACACACAACTCAATGAGCCTGTGACTGACTACCAGTCTGCACTGAAGCCTGATTACCTAAAGTTTGCCTAGATTTAAAGGACAAAATCTGCCGCCTGTGACTATGCCTTAGGGACCACGGCTTCCAAAGGGTGATAGAGTCATGCTGTAGAAAACCCTAAAAGTCGCTTTATCTGCTGGAAACTGAAGAATAGGAATAACTAAGTTTTGCTCTGCCTCTTCTCAATTTATTTTTTTAATTGAGGATTACATGTTTAAAAAGCTATTTGTAAATGTTTTACTTGTTTATTGAGAGGCAGACACACACACACACACACACACACACAGAGGGGGAGAGAGAGACAGAGACAGAGAGAGAGAGAGCAAGTTCCCATCTGTTGCTTCACTCCTGAAATGACTGCAATGTCTGCAGCTGGGTACTCAATCCAGGTCTCCCATGAGGGTGCCTGCCCCCAACACCTGCGACCTTCCAGGGTGTGCATTAATAGGAAGCTGGAGTCAAGAGCCAGCACCCAAGGAACCCAAGAATTGCAATGTGTGATGTGAGTGTCTTAACCACTAGTCCAAATGATGCCTTTCATCCCTAAGGTTAAATGATCTTTGTGAAGCTTTTCTAGCTTTCCCTCTCCACTTGCTGAAATTCAGTATGAATGTAGAATCTATATGTTGCAAACTTCTAGGTCCCTTGCACATGTATTATAGCACATTCTTTACACATATGTGTTTGCACATGTGTTTCTCCTGCTTAACTCCTTGGAGGCAAAACCATCTTTTATATAACTCAATCATTTGCACTTTTAGCAAGATGCTTAACATTTAGAACTTTATACTTTTTTCTTTATTGTCAATCATCCCAGTTCTAACTTCAAACAATATTGTTTTTCCAACATTAGACTATCATAACAGGTAAAACCTGATCAGATTACTGGTAAACACTCAGAACAAATTGAAACCCATCGACTACGAGCAGAGCTGAGCCAAGCCATGCTGTAAAGGCAGACCGAAAGACAGCTTCAAGTGATTCTAGGTAGCAGGATGGACCTGGCTTTGAATCACCACCTTTGAAGAATGATAAATTGAATCTCAATCCTCAATATCTCAGAATGTGACCCTACATTGGAATAGAGTTGTTGCAGAAGTAATTGGTTAAGAGGAAGTATTACTTTAGTAGGGTGTGTGCCTAGTCCAATGTGACTGGTTTCTTCACAAGCAGACTCTCATAGAAAGTCAGAGACATGCAAGGAGAGCATCACATGATGAGGATGGCAGAGACAGGAGTTGAATCATTGAAAGAAGAATATCGAAAATTTCCCAGAACACACCAGAAGCTAGGAAGAGAAAAATAATATTCCCACTCATTTCAGAGAGAAAGCACAGCACAGCAGACAACTTCATATCAGACTTGTCATCTCCAGAACTCTGAGACAATACTTCCTGTTATTTTGAGCCACAGACAGTATCTTGATATGGCACCCTAGGCTACAAGCACAGAAGGGATGGATGACTAGAAATAGAACACCCTATAATACAGCTCAGTTTAGTATGATCTTGTAGTCAGGCACAGCTTAACATACAGCGTATCATTCATTACAGCAGTGTGAACATAAGCTTTAACAATTGACTGTCTGGGAGACCAGGAAAATGGATCCATGATTAGAGCATTATTTGATATACCCCCATTGAGAGCAACCTTAATGATACCAACCAACTGGAAAAATCCCTGAAATTTTAACACTCTCATGAGTTGGTGTAAACTGATTTCATCACACCACTCGATGTCATAAGCCCTACTTAACTGATGAAAAAACTAAGTCTGGCATGATCACATACCACTCCCAAGAGTATCAGGGTGTCAGCAGCCTGCTATGAAACTACAAGTATCTCAAAACAGAGATAGAATACCACAGATTGTGATAACCATCCAAGTGTGTGCTAGGACCCTGTATCATCTTAAGGTCAGCTGCCATTGTTTTCATCCCAAATGTAGTTGTATGTCATGGGTACATTAATTTAAGTACATTTTGCTTTCCTCTGAAATAAATGCATAGAAGAATTCAAAGTAACCCATCTCAAAAAGTAAATCAATATCTGTTCACGGACATTAGCAATATGCTACACTTATAGGGATCAGCAGAGACTAGGAGAATCATCTCCAATGATTTGGTAGAACTTCAGTTCTGTCCCAGTCTCTTCATTCTGTCTTCACAAACTTCTAATAGTTGGCATCACGCTTCTCCATGTAACCCCGGTTGCACTCCACATTAAAGCAGGTACCACCTGGCTATCTGAGTCACAGAGGAGTAATGACATCCTTCACAGCCTTTCTTCTATGGCTTCCACCACACATAGGAACCATACGGAGTGCTTTGGGCTAGATGATGAATTTACTAATCATAATATCCATCATGCTATCTATACCAATGAACATGCAGTTAAGTAAAAATGATGTGATCATGAACATGGGCTCAAGAAAGGTCTCAAGATCCCCTGTATCCAATTGCAATCCCCAAGCAATCTCTTTCACCCATCAAAGAGTTTCTGCACCAACCACTGATCTTTGGCTCGGCAATGATCCTGTATCTGAGAGAAAAACAAACTATTACTTGGTAGAACCAGATCTTCTACCAGAAACCGATTCTGAATGGCTTAAAACTTATTGCTAGAATATCAAATTAACTTACCTTAACTCCACGAATGGGGGTTTGCAAGAAACAGTGACAAAAAAAGATTTTCAGAAGATACCTACTTTGTCTGTTTTATTCTGTTAAAACAAAATACTTGAGATTGAATAATTTATGAAGAACAAAATTTTGTTTTCCACAATTCAGGGAACTGGGAAGTCTAATATGAAGGTACTGGCATTTGGTTTGGTGAGAATTTTCTTGCTCCCTTCTTACATGGCAGAAGGCAGAAGGGTAAGTTAAGCCAGTGATACAGGAAGGCACTTTTAAAAGGACCTGAAAGGAAACGTTTTTTACAGGCTCAACACATCTTACAGGCCTCACCTCTTAACATCTTAACATTATAATACCTCAATTTTGGGGGGCTTATTGAGATCATAGCCTCACCACTTATAGTAAGAATCCTAGTTCAGGGACTTAGTGTACACTGTTTACATTGATTCAGATCTGTGAGACATCTAATTACTGCACTTTATTTCAAAGTTTAACTATGAAAATCATGTAAGAACCAATATGGTCAGTCAAGCAGGATTCATCAGAAAACCTACCTTCACAAACCATCAGGAGAAAAAATGGATTCAAGAGTTTTTTTTTTTTTTTTTTTTTTTTTTTTTTTTTTTTTTTTTTTTTTTTTTTTTTACAGGCAGAGTGGACAGTGAGAGAGAGAGACAGACAGAAAGGTCTTCCTTTGCCGTTGGTTCACCCTCCAATGGCCGCCGCGGTCGGCGTGCTGCGGCCGGCGCACCGCGCTTGTCCGATGGCAGGAGCCAGGAGCCAGGTGCTTTTCCTGGTCTCCCCATGGGGTGCAGGGCCCAAGCACCTGGGCCATCCTCCACTGCACTCCTGGGCCACAGCAGAGGGCTGGCCTGGAAGAGGGGCAACCGGGACAGAATCCGGTGCCCCGACCGGGACTAGAACCCGGTGTGCCGGCGCCGCAAGGCGGAGGATTAGCCTGTTGAGCCACGGCGCCGGCCAGGATTCAAGAGTTTTAATGCAAGGCAGGAACAAACCTGTCAGTTCAAAATACAAATTTCCAACTTCTTCTGGTGGAGATTAAGATCTCTGAGCTGTCAATGACAATTAGAAGGAGGAAAAAGAGTCTAAACCATGGGACCGTCAAAAAGAGAAGGTTAAGCAGGGTTCACAGATTTACTCCACTTTGCACAGAAAGATCAAATGACGAGGCCCAAACCATGCTAAGTAATGAGGAAAATATAATAGCATGATTTGGCCTCTGTTGTCAGGGCGAATGCATTCCATCACTGTCTTCGGCAGCAAGCATGCACGTGGGGATCCGTGAAGATAAACAGTGCAGCCAATCTGTAGAAAGGGCTCTGCACTGTTTCACAGAAGCACTAATACTCACTCATTTCACCCAATTCTTGTGTTGCAGTACTTTGTAGTAGTTTTTGATTACATGCATGCTTGGCTTTTCCTTCTCTGGCCCCTTCCTTTACAATGCGTCTGTTTCATTCACCTTTGCAGAGCTAATGTGCTGTATAGAATTTAAAGGAATGACTGAAGAATCTAAGCTTTCCAATAGCAGCAATATAAAGAATCAACACATCACTCTCACCTTCTGGGGGATAATTCTTATTTTTTTAGAAGATGCTGATGGATTCTATTTCAGAAGCCCAGAATTATACCTTGTCTTTTTTTTTTTTTTTTTTTTTTTTGTTCCTTACTTACAACCAACCCCTAGGACAGATGTACATTGTTATTTATATTTTATTATGAAACTAAGGCTTATCTTTGTAGGACTCTCTGCTTTGTTGTTTAACAATTACTAACCAGATTTGGGCAGAATTTAAGAAAATTTTATTTATTTATTTGAGAGGCAAAGAGACACACAGAGAGACAGAGAAAGCTCCCATTTAATGCTTCACTCCTCAAATGCCCATAATGGTCTCCCTCCCTAGGCAAGGCTGAAGCCAGGGGCCAGGAATGCAATCCAGGTCTCTTACATGGATGACGCAGATCCAGTTGCTTGAGCTACCACTGTTGCCTTGCAGAGTCTGCACTAGCAGGAAGCTGGAGGCAGGAGTCAGAGCTGGAAATTGAACTCATGTCCTTCAGCTATGGGATACAGGGATCTTAACTGCCAGGCTAAACACTGGGCATCATTTTTAAAAGCTTCAACTGTGAAATCAAGTAGTAGCTCTCCTTACTAGCATATGACCTTTAACAATGTTTCTCATTTATAAAATATGGGAATTAAGTGCCTATATCACTGCTATTTTACTTTTTTAAGAGGGAGAGACAGAGAGGTCTTCCATCCGCTGGTTCACTCCCAGAATGGAGGGAGCTGCGCCCATCCGAAGCCAGGAGCCAGGAGCTCCTTCTGGGTCTCCCACCTGGGTGCAGGGGCCCAAGGACTTGGGCCATCTTCTACCGCTATCCCAGGCCATAGCAGAGAGCTGGATCAGAAGTGGAGCAGCCAAGACTAGAACCAGCACCCAATGGGATGCTGACGCTTCAGGCCAGGGCTTTAACCTGCTGTACCACAGTGCCAGCTTCTAACTTCTTTTTAATATTATGGAATACTTGCGGTTTCTTTGTGTAGCAATAAGAAGTTTGTGACACTCAGAAGAAGCATTTCTTCATGCTGAGGAAATGTATCCTGGGTCAAGGCTTTGAATGACTTTCAGCTAAAACCCAAAAATCTCCAAAAAGAATCAAAATTTTATTCTTGCACAAAAGAGATATCCATGAGTAAAACAGAAGACAGAAGAGGAAGGATAACTTGGGTCAGAGATGATATATTGATGATCTCCCTTTAATGCAGCAAGTGTCCTGGTGTTATGTGGCCTGCATTCCTTTGGCAACAGCTACCCAGACATCCCATAACCTAGGGGCACTTTTTTTATATTGCTGTCATCTTAACCAGAAGCCAGATCTTGATTTGTTCTATAAAATTTATCCGGCTTGATGTATCCCTGCCAGGAACCACATTTCCATTTTGTTTTTTAACTTAGTAGATCTTTTATTCTGTTTTCTTTTCCAGGATTATCCTGATTTGATAAATTATGAACTCTCATTTAAAGTTTTGACCAAAGGCAGAGCATTTGAACAGTTCAGTTCAGCTGTCCACACAGTTATGATCAATCAAATTTCAAGGCTGCCAGCAATTTATATGCTTTTAAAATCATGTTGAGCCTGGGACCATATGGAAAAAGCTATGTGTATATATGGGAATATTTCTTCTTCTGCTTTTGTTTGAGTGTCTTAAATGCTCATTGAAAAACCACATTTGGGAAAATATACAGCATTGATGCTATATTAAACAGAGCATTTTTTTTATGTCCTTTTAGAGGACACTTTATTAAATGAAACAAGGTTTATGTTCACTTGGCCTTCCAGAATGGTTATTATAGCATGCATGATTCCCTTGGTATTCCTAGTCAATCAATCTTAATTACCTTGACCAGTTAAGAAGAACATCTATAGGGACAACTGGTTTAAAAGAGTCCTAGTTTCTCTGATGTTCATTTTTATTAGGCAGAAGTGGTAGTTATTGCTCTCTGGTCAAATATGGAGGAATTGTGTCTTACAATTAAATAGGTGGTTTCTCTTTTGTCTTTGCTTTATAGGAGCCAAAAGTTATGTGGTTTCATCTCTCCTTGATCAACAGAAAGACCACTGCTGGTTTTGCAACACCTGGTGATAAGCTGTCAGTTTTGGAGCATGCTCACTGAGACCAGGTCTCAGAACTTGTAGTTCGGTATTATCCTTGTGAATGAAAATTATTGTATATACTTGGAAAACAAACCTTATCATAGCATGAGTTTTTGCTTTTTGTGGTGCAAGGGTGGAGTGTGGAGGATGTTGATAAGAAAAGTCTTCTGTGTTAAAAGCTGATTTCAAGTAAGGGTGAAGATTGGAGTCACTCGGGGACTTTATCAAACACCTTTAAGGCCAGCCTACACTTCTAGGGGTGCTTGAAACATAACAGTGCTGGAATAAGGGAACTGTTGTCAGAATTTTCTACTTGGATCATAAATGCACCCATAAGAACAGCCTATGAGGTAAGAGCTGGCACCCTGATTTTCAACTAACCTCTGTCAGCCACTCATCTCTGCCAACTCCAAACCAATAGCAACTCCAGATAGCAGAAAGGGCAAAGCCAGGAAGATGTCAACTACCAAGAACTGGTCACACTCTCCTAAGCACATCACTGGATAAAAACAAACATGATCATACTAAGATGATGCTTTGCCATCATTCAATGAGGCTGCTTCTGTGACTCACAGGAACTAGAAATCTGAAATTTCTTCTATGGGAGAATGTATCACTGGTTGTTAGGCCTTAGACTGGAGCTATTTATTCATTCCTTTTTCCCAGTGAAACAGAAGAATGCCGGTCCTTGTTCCAAAATTCAATAGGATTTGAAAGAATGAAGTAGATATCTATAGAATCTGGAAAGGGCACTATTGCATCACAGAGTAAGCAAAACCTGACTATGTTAGGATCTGTATCAAAACCATTTTACTTGAATAAAACTTTAAGAGAACTCCCTAGTTAGTGCAGCGGAAACCAAAACCAAAACAAAACCAAAAAAAGAAACAGAGGCCCTGAGCTCTGGAGACAATGTCGATGGAAGCTATAAAAGAAATGGGTAACAAGGGTTAAAAAGTACAAACAAATTAATTTATTTAACAAGTTAAGTAAATGAATGTGCTAGCTGGCCGAGACAAAATTCCCATGCTATGATCTTGTTCTTGTTGTTCAGGCGATTCTGGCTGGGAATGGGTTAGGTAGAAATGGGAGCGAGAGGGATAAGGAGCATTTACAACAGATGCATGTTCAGTGATGTTATCATCCTGCTTCGATAGTTTTTAACTATTACAGTGTACGGCTTTGAAATGTATGAAGCTCTTCTTCAGTCTTGTTTTTAAGAAAAATAACTAAGATTTGATTTGCAACATGGAAAGTCTAATGTAAAGTCTTTCCTTTTAACCTTTTCAACTGAAGGTAGTTTATACTGATTTTGATTTCTGTGCCTGGTGGGACTCCTCCGAAGGTCTTTGGAATGTTAAGAATGGGGAAAAAAAAGCAACCTTTGTAAAAGGGAATGGAATCAATACTCCCGTCATAGGCACTCTTAATAAAGTTTTCTTAAAAAGATTATTCATAAGCAAAGGCTAAAATCTAGAGAAGTTTGGGAAATTAAAGTCATCCCATAACTCAAAAACCTTCCACTTCCTAGAGGGTTGAAAAGATGAGATCAACCCAGAGACAGCAGATGTAATATTTCTCAAAAATAGATAAGAATGGTTTGCCTGTCCAAGACCTTTGTACACAGTGAAATATGATTTTAAGAGAGCAATGAATGGTAGCAGCTAAAATGTTTGAATGATGTTTTATAACATTGGAATAAGAAATTGAATGACATCAGACAATTTAATTAAACAACTCCCCATCTTCAAATCTCCATCCTATAGAGAAATCTATATTTCAAAGATCTTTTTGTATGCTGGAATTTGAAATATTTCCTCCTAATCACCTCCATGGAGTTGACAGTATTATTAGTGCTGTGTTGACATTATTTATACTCATGGGGTTTCATTCTTGTTCTCCATGAATTTAAAGGTGATTTAGTGACTTTGAATTAGTCAAAGCTAATAATCCAAAATGCCCACACAAAAACGTGGTAACTGTGCTGTTCCTAGTGCCTGAGGAAATGTTCTACTTGTAAGTCATTCAATTTTCTTTATCCTGTAGGCATCGTGAAAAATTGTGATAGATCTTTCAGTTCTTTGTGGTTCTGGTTCCAGCAGTAACTGTGGTTCCTGTCTTGTAGTTCTTATCAGCATCAAGACTTTGCACAGAAACCTATGTTCACTTTCAGAGTCTTGGTGAACTCCCCAGAGAAGTGCAGCCAGTACTTTACTGATTTGTGGTGATCCAGAAGGGTATTCTTTGTTCTTCCCACTGGTCAGCTGCAGATGTTTGAGGGAATGGTTTTAAAAGGACCCAGAACTAGTCAATAAAGCAGTAAAATCAAATTTTACTCAAGAACTATTGCAATAGGAGAAACAAGGTTTCAGTATAAAACTGGGCTCAGTTCTGAAGACAACAAAGGCAAGTAAGTATTTATAACCCGGAAGCAGTTTGGAAAGTGAGAGTCAGTGGCTTAAACAAAATTGCTAAGAGGAGACTTTGGGGTCGGGGAGGTTCTAACTAAACTGAGTTTAACAGGATTCTGCTGAAGATAAGTCAAAGGGTCATATGTGACTGGGGCAATGTGGAGCCCTGAATCCAGAAGGATTCTCTCTAAGCTGACCTAGGATTCTTGTTAAAAATAGAAGAGGCCAGTCCAACCAGGATGGACACTGAAGCCTGAGGCACAGCTGAGACGAGGATTCAGAGGAGCTGAGGAAATCTTGGTCAAGCAGAAAGCCTTTGTGGGCAGGAAGGGAACATTTGAGACTGTGGGATTCTGGATGTTAGTCCTCTGTCTGTGAGAGCTGGGACTTTTCAGGGGCATGGCTCCAGTCTTTGCACTGTTATTCTTTTCACGGGTGAAGATGTCTGAATTTTATAAATGTCCTTTCGATTTTCCAGTGATTTTGATGGCTGCTCATTGCAATGAAATTATTCCTAGGCTGTTCTCTCTCTCTTGCCTCCAAACCCCAGTCCCATGCCTGGTCTTGTTCCATAAAATGTCTCCAGTTATTAGAACCTCTTAATTTACTCACCTGGTATGCCTGCTCCAGGCCACAATGCAGGAGATTTCCCCAACATTTTAATCTATTTGAGGAAATATTAGGGAAAAAGTCTTTGTCAAATGAGGTTCCTGATAAGCTTGATTCAGCTTAGGGCTTAAATTTTTCTCTCCAATTCAAATTTGCCCAACTTTTCATCACATCCTGGCTCTGTGACTATTTCTAAACTATTCTGAGCTGAGCGATAATAAAAGATATCAACCAGTATTCGATCAAACCAAGAGTAACAGGAGAATGGTTTTGGTTGTCTTTTTCTCTTTGGCTCTGCTTCTTCCCATCGTGTAGG
Organism: Sylvilagus floridanus; assembly: GCA_949820135.1. Lineage (NCBI taxonomy): Eukaryota > Metazoa > Chordata > Mammalia > Lagomorpha > Leporidae > Sylvilagus > Sylvilagus floridanus. The sequence continues at coordinate 96,882,939 of OX463241.1, read as the reverse complement.
GCGGGAGACATATCCCTGAATTGTCATTTTACAAATGAGTGGCATGAATCCAAAAGACAGCTGGGTCCAACATGTTGAATTACAGAGTAAATGTATTTTTCTTCTGAAACATCTAGGGAGGGGGATCTCATCAATAGAGAGCCAGTTCTGTTTTCTTCACATAAGTACCCTTATCCAATAATACATACATAAATGCTGAAAAACTGCTCAGATTTGACACTTCTATTGGGATCTATCATCATCTAATAAAAATCTCAATTCTTGATGTCTAAAATTAAATGAAGACATCCAATTGAATATCCGCCATATCAATGAATATATATTACGCACATACTTTAAGATCTCTCTGTAAGTACTGAATCAAAACATATATTCAAACGTTATGAGTAATGAAAATATTTCATAAACAACCTAAAAAAAGCTCAAAAATTTTTCAAAATCATAAAAAAATTGAGATCTGAAAATAAAATCAAATGCATGCCTAAAACCTTTTAGAATTAGGTTTTAAAAATACTACACTACATAGTATCCTAAATCCATTGATGATTTCCAATCTGTTTCTTTTGTTTCCTATTTGTGAAAAATGTGAACACACAAGATACAATCAAGAGGAACAGCTTTCAAACACAGCAGAGGAAACGTATAGCACTTTCTAGGGGGTGTAACTCAATTTTGAACTGTGCCACCCAGATCAATAAACCATCTCTGTTATTCTGAAATTTTTGTGCTTGGAAACTCGAAGGGAAAAGCTTTTTATATTTGTGGACTTGGGCATGTTAACAGGAAACAGGAGTTCAGTCACTAGAAAAGCACTTTTTTCCCCTGACACAAATTTTGCCTTTGTGCCTTGATTGACAGTCATCCCACTGTCTATAAACAATCTACCAGTTGCCCCAAATCACCATTCAGTTCCTGCATCCAACATTTAAACATTGAGTGGTTTTGCGCTCAATAAAATTCCTTTTCATTTCGCCCTAGGTTGCCATGTCTCTTCAAACAGAGACAGAAAAGCCATGGTCTGTGTCAGACAGATTTTAATTTTCAGTCCTCATCCGTTTGGGGGAACTAGACACAGCAAACAGACTCTACCCCAAAGCCTAGCAACCTGTAGTTTAAACAACCAATGTGTAAGAGCCCCAGGATGGGGGCCTGGACCTGTTCACACATGAATAAAGAAGATTAAGATTTCCTTTCAAAGACGTGAAGCCTTTTTGACAGCCAGTGTCAACAGCGCTGTCTGCCTTCAATGTGAACCAGGCTTCTAGCACAGATTCCCACAGGGAGGTCCTGCTGATTAGCATGCTCCACACTGCCATTCCATGTCGGTATTTAATTGAAGAATAAGGGTGTAAAGTTTTGCAAACTCTTAGTTATCCACAAAGAAAGGATAACTTACAGGAACTGTTGAAAGAAAATCGCAGTGAACATGAACACCTCCCGGGAGCATTGAAACAGCGACGAACGGAGCAGAGCAAAGAGGAACAGCAGTGATTTCTATTATCTAATGGTAGGGAAGTTAACAAAAGCTCTGTCGTCCAAATGCATGTTTTGAAGTCTCAAAAAGCCAGCCCTACTAGACGGGGGGGGGGGGGGGGGGGGACATAACTTTTCTTCCCAGAGTTATAAAATTGCATTAGAGAATCGACATTTATTCTGGAAACTTTCTTTTTTTTATTCTGGAAACTTTTAAAAAGTATTATTTGTCTTTACAGTTCTGGAGGGATACTTACCCATAGATATTAAGGATATTTAAAATATATCTTTACACCAAATGCGCTTGGCAATGTTAATAAAATGGCTTTAAATTAGTTTATTTTATATAAAATCAGATGCATGCACATGCATGCACACACACACAGATATGGACAAGAGAGATCTTCCATCTAGTGTCTTACTTCTCAAATGACCACAAATGCCAGGGTTAAGCCAGGCTGAAGTGTGGATCTAAGAACTAAATCCAAGACTCTCACATGGGTGGCAGGGACTCAAGCACTTGAGCCATCATCTGCTGTCTCCTAGGGTATGCTTTAGTGGGAACCTGAATGTAGAAATAGAGCCAGTACTCAAACCTAGATATTCCACCATTGGATGCCAATGTTCTGAGTAGTGTCTAAATGACTGTGCCAGATACCCACTCCTGGAATAGGGACTTATTGAATAGTGAGTTTCTTATCAGATGGCATCTGTTTAGTAAGAGGTAACAAAGAAAAATAATGCCATGTCTACAAACATCAGTCAAATTTAATTATCCCACTTCATTGAATTGCTTAAAAGTATGTTAAATTATAGATGATTTTGCTTTCAAATGGTATACATCTATTAATTTGCATCTATTGAATTACTTGGGGATGAGTTAGATTAGCTGAGATATCCACTTATTCATCAAAACAGTGTTGTTTTTGATTATGTGACAAATGTTTATGCAATTTGAAGCCAACTATTTATTCTCCAATGCCAGCAAAGAGTGTAAAGCATGATGTGCAACCCAAGTATATAAATGCCATATTTTCTCACCAATGACACATAAATTTGGAGTTGGTCTTTCAGTGGTGGGAAAAAAGTTTACATCAATCCACTCATTTTATTTATTAAATATGCATTGACTGAACATCAACTGTATGCCAAGGATTTGTGTAGGAAATGAGAATAGAGGTTTTACTGTCATGGAGCCAGCTCCTGCAGCCTTACAAAGAGCCAGTTGTGCACTTTTTTTCTGAACTTGAACTATGTTCAGTATCATGATGTTGGTAGCTTGAAATTGGCTATATTTAATATTGTCATGTAGGTGACTTGAAGCTGGCTGTCATGGGGGCATTTACACAACAGAAATCTGAAACATTACAAATCAGGGCATTTTTTCACTCAGTTATTAAATATTTACTGTCTCTCATTCGATAGACAAGTGAGTCAAACATATAAGGTGCCTGTCTTCCTAAGTCCTACGTCCTGGGCTAACCTTCTTTGCATATAGTGTACCCAGAAATATTGGTACATTTGTGATCATAGAACTATAAAGGTATTGAGTCTAGAGTCTGGCTCTTGGGGATTTGAGCAGAGAAGATACAAGGCAATTATCTGTGAACTGGCAACCAGACCCTGGCTTGGATTGCTCAAGGCCAGGGTACAACCTAATCTACAATAATTCTTAACATAAGAGGCCATAATATGGAAAGAGAAAGAGCACCAGGTTGAATCATCAAATAAAAGATGAATCTGAAAAGCTAAAGTCTAAACTTTAGCAGTGCTCTGTGATCATTTCCATTCCTAACACACACATTGACTGTGAATGAACAACTTTAAGCATATTTTATTTTCACGTGGAAGTCTAGTAAATCATGGCAGGGTCTTGGTCCCTACTTTGATTTAGTAGGTCTGTGGTGGGGCTCAGACAAGTTGTGCAAGCTGATAGGCAATGATGATGCCTTTGGTGAGATGGTGCTTTAAAAAAACACTGCTCTAGGACTGAAACAAACATCACCACTTCATCTATTTCATATAAGAGGCCATAACCTACCTCTCATTCATGCAAGGGACCCATCAGAGGCTATGAAAACCCTCCCAGTTACATGACAACCTAAGAAACAGTAAATTATTACATATTACCATGTCCCTCCATCACCATTTGGTTTTCATGGAGAGATGCAATTTTGGGAAATATGTGCAAAATCCTTTTAATTAATCATCAGATTAATAATCATCTAGAACAAATAAACATGTAGTACTACATAAAATACAGCCCTCCACACACACACACACACACACACACACACACACACACACATACCACTTCATTGGAAGAGCAGCAACCACGACCTACATTCTTGTGCACCTGCATCACTGATTACTGCCTGGAGGACAGGCACCATATGTTAATTCACCAATCAGATCTTTTTAAACTTTTAAATCTTTTTTAATCTTTTTAAACTTTTTAAACAGTTTGCATTCACACAGAAACATAAAGTGTAAAGTACTGTTTGAGTATTATAGCATTAATTCACATAGTACAACACATTAAGGACAGAGATCCTACATGGGGAGTAACTGCACAGTGACTCCTGTTGTTGATTTAACAGTTGACACTCTAAACTCTTATTTGTGAAGTCAGTAATCACCCAAGGCTCTTGTCATGTGTTGCCAAGGCTATGGAAGCCTTTTGAGTTCGCCAACTCCGATCTTATTTACACAAATTCATAGTCAAAGTGGAAGTTCTATCCTCCCTTCAGAGAAAGGTACCTCCTTTTCAATGACCCATTCTTTCTGCTGGGATCTCACCTGCAGAGATCTTTCATTCAGGTTTTTTGTTTGTTTGTTTGCTTTGCCAGAGTGTCTTGGCTTTCCATGCCTGAAATACTCTCATGGGCTCTTCAGCCAGATCTGAATGCCTTAAGGGCTGATTCTGAGGCCAGAGTGCTGTTTAGGACATGTGCTATTCTATGAGTCTGCTGTGTATCCCTCTTCCCATGCACCAATCAGATCTTAACATTATCTTTCTCCAACCAGCCTAGCAGAGCTGTAATTTAATGTCAGTCATGAAAGCATAACAATCAATTCCAGTCACAGTTAATGCAATAGTGATCATTTAAAGACATAGTGATTTTAAAAAAAAAAACTAATTAAGAAATGCTAATTTCATAACTAGGAAAGTGCAATTTAGTACAGTTGTGCAAAAAAGATACACAGGCCAACCTCCAGTAATGTGCTCTTACCTCTTTCCCTATCTAACTCCTCATTGTATTCTAGACAACTCAAAGCAGTGGTCACAGGAATATGTCTCAGACAGCTGTGACCTCATCTTTGGGACATTGAGATTACTGACAATGTTAGTTACTTTAAACGTTATAAGTAGGGCACCAAAATCAAAACAGCAGCCCCACTACCTCTCATTGCACCATGAAAATTGATTCATTTGGACCTTCATGTCATGATACTGTCATTTTTTTTTTTTGACAGGCAGAGTGGACAGTGAGAGAGAGAGACAGAGAGAAAGGTCTTCCTTTTCCATTGGTGCCGATCCAAAGCCAGGAGCCAGGTGCTTCTCCTGGTCTCCCATGTGGGTGCAGGGCCCAGGGACTTGGGCCATCCTGCACTCCCAGGCCACAGCAGAGGGCTGGACTGGAAGAGGGCAACTGAGACAGAATCCGGCACCCCAACCAGGACTAGAACTCAGAGTGCTGGCGCCTCAGGTGGAGGATTAGCTTATTGAGCCACTGCGCTGGCATGATATAGTCATTTTTAAAAGTCATCTCTACCTTCATCTATGAGTGCTCCTCTGCCTTTTTTTAATTAAAATTTTAATTTCTTTTTCAATATAACAGTTTTAATTTACATTATAGTCAAAGGCTTCCCTTTCCACTAAATAGAGTTCAACAGAATTAAAAGTAACAAGACCACAGTTCAGTGGAGTGCACTCTGAGATATTAGCTTAAAGGCAAATACCTGCCTCACAAAATTAGAACTTTCTGCATAGAAACAGTCTTTGTACCTCTATTGATTTGAGCCAAAGAGTCATTCATTATTAACCAAAATGTCATGTCTACAAATGTCAGTCTCACAAATTTAATTATCCCACTTCATTGAATTTCTTAAAAGTATGTTAAATATAGATCATTTCTGCTTTGAAATGGTATATGCCTATTAATTTACATGTATTGAATTATTTGGGGATGAGTTAGATTAGCTGAGTTACACACCTATTTACTAGAACAGAGCTGTTTTTGATTATGTGACAAGTGTTTATGCAAAATATCTTTCCAAAGAATCATCCTTTATAAACCAAAATATTTTTGTATGTTAATTATAAAAACAAAATGTCACATATCTGAAAAAAAAGCTGACTTTTTTCCTGATGTAAAAAAAATCCCTTCTGAATATATTTCAGATGGTAGAAAAAATTCAGCAAGCAAACTGAAGGAAAAAGTGGAGCGGGAACTATGTTAAGTAGAAATAAACAAAGACTGAAAAGGATAACAGGGATTATGAGAATCAACAATGAGAGCATCAAACTTCCTCGTTAGTTAAACTGTATGCAGTGAAGACACAGACCTTACAAATATCTGTGCAACAGATGCTGATTGGGAAATATTTGGAGTCAGAACCTTGTGTGTTATCTACTTCTATTTCATTGTATCCACCACCAACATAAAGTACATGATAAAATATTTTACAACCTCAGTTTTACTGGAATTCATTTTAATGTATGTTAACTTGAGAAAATTAAAGCAAGCAGTTATTTATGTTTTGAATATGCTGTATAGAATTTCATGAATGAAATTTTAATTGATAACATATTTTTCACCCACTTCATCATTTCATGTTTCCCTAATAGTAGTCAACTTATATTCTAATTTACTGAAATACATACGTCTAGACACTGAAAGATTATAGGGAAACACACAAAGATAAGTATAACAGATACACAAATACTATGAAATTGATTCTGTTCTCTCAGATTTCAGCTATTTATAGGAGTTCATTTTCAGACTGAGGAGTGAGACTTGGTAGCAGTCAGGAACTTGTCATTGTAGAACATACATTCAACCACAACTAAAAGCACCTTGTATTCATTTCATAATCTGTGCAAGTGAATTCAAACCATCTTAGACAACCATATGTGTTGTTTCTGCAATTCATACAGTCTTGTAAAGCATTACTCCTTCAGTGTGGTTTCTGAATAGCCTCTCACTTATGGCTGTGCGGGAAGTCATAACAATCAGAGAAAAGGAAGGTGCTTTTCCCCTTCCTCAAAATTGAGACTCACGTGGCTAAAAAGCCCCTGTCTCACTTCAGAGATTTTTAGTTTCTCTAGACATCTTGGTTTTGTCCACATAATCTGGAAACTCTCTCAAACTCCATCTCTTTCCTTATCTGGGGGAGGTGAATGGATGAACTTCACAGAGCTGACTGCTCAACTTACAGGAATTTTGCAAGCTGGTTCTTAAGCACAACCATCCAAAAAGAATTAAGTTCTCCAACCTTACACATAAATAAATTGTACACAAAAGCCAACGTAATAAACACATAAAAGTCATCACTTCCTAAAAGTTTCCCTGCATCTTCTTATTGCCTATGTATTACATTTTAGGTTACCATTCCAGCTTTTGAAGCTTAAATGAGGCGATTTTCTCCAAGTTCAGTGACCATTGGGGATTTCTTTCTCACACAACATTTATTACTCTTCCTTCTGAGTCATTCTCTACACTCTTTGTTATTTATGGATTTAAAAATTTTAGCATTGGGGCCAACTCTGTGGTGCAACAGGTTAAAGCCCCAGCCTACAGCTCTGGCATCCCATATAGGCACATGTTTAAGACCTGGCTGCACCACTTCTGATCCAACTCCCTGCTAATGCACCTGGGAAAGCAGCAGAAGATGGCCCAAGTTCTTGGGCCCCTACACCCAAGTGGGAGACCAGGAAGAAGCTCCTGGCTCCTGGCTCCTGGCTCCTGGCTTCGGATCAGCTCAGCTCCAAGCATTATGGCCATTTGGAGAGTGAACCAGCATATGGAAGACTTCTCCTTCTCCCTGTCTCTACCTCTCTCTGTAACTATTTCAAATAAATACATTTTTTAAAAAACCTTTAGCATTGAATGAGTCTATTTGCAGAGATAAATATTTCTTTTTCCTTCTCTTCCATGTCCTAGTAATAAAATCTTTGATATCTGCAAGATATGGAAATGGGCCAAGTGTGGGCAGTAAAGGCACTCAGCCCACTTGTCTTACTCTTAATGGTTAATCTTATTGTGACAGGGAAATGGAAAATGCAAAGCCAAAGCTTTCTGACATTCTCAAGACCTTAGTTTCTTAGGTCAAATGCACCTATTCACTTGTTGAAGGACATACTCATCTCTGTCAGTGCACATAAGAAAATGCACTGCAAGTTTTGTTTATCTTGATCTGCAGTTAAGTTAATGCATTTTGGACCTTGAGTTTCTACTTGGGAATGCTAAAAGTACCTCAAAAAAGTTCATTGCAGGGCTGGTGTTGTGAAGTAGCAGGAAAAGCTGCCCTGTGTCTTTGATGCCAGAATTCCATATGAGCTCCTGTTAGTGTCCCAGCTTCTGCATTTCCCATCTAGCTTCCTGTTAATGGACTCGGAAAGGTAGCAGAGAATGGCCCAAGTGTTTGGCCCCTGCACCCAAATGAGAGACTGGGAAGAAGCTCCTGGTTCCTGGCTCCTGGCTCCTGTTTCGTTAAACATTGGGCTGTTGCGGCCATCTGGGGAGTGAACCAGTGACTGGAAGATTTCTCACTCTCCCCCCACCATTTCTTTGGCTCTGACTTTGAAATACATAAATTATCTTATAAAAAATTTCATTGAAGGGCCGGTGCCAGGGTTCATTTGGTTAATCCTCCATCTGCCGTGCCAGCATCCCACATGGGCGTCGGTTCTAGTCCTAGTTGCTCCTCTTACAGTCTAGCTCTCTGCTGTGGCTTGGGAGGGCAGTAGAAGATGGCCCAAGTGCTTGGGCCCCTGCACCTGCATGGAAGAGCAGGAAGAAGCACTTGGCTCATGGCTTCAGATCGGCGCAGTGTAGGCCATAGTGGCCATCTGGGGAGTGAACCAATGGAAGGAAGACCTCTCTCTCTCTCTCTCTCTCTCTCTCTCTCTCTCACTGTCTATAACTCTACCTGTCAAATAAAAAAAACATTGAAAAAATTTTACTCATTCAAAAAGATAATTGCAAATGATTAAAAAATCTTGGTGTTAAATTGGAAATTGCATAGATAATTAATCAATTCTTTAAAATAATCATGTAGGATCTCTGTCCTTAATGTGCTGTACATTGTGAATTAATACTATAACTAGTACTCCAACAGTATTTTCACTTTGTGTCTCTATGTGAGGGCAAACTATTGAAATCTTTACGTAATATGTACTAAACTGATCTTCTGTGTATAAAGAGAATTGAAAATGAATCTTGATGTGAATGGAAGGGGAGAGGGAGCGGGAAAGGGGAGGGTAGCGGGTGGAAGGGAAATTGTGGGGGGGGAGCCATTGTAATCCATAAGCTGTACTTTGGAAATTTATATTCTTTAAATAAAAGCTTTATATATAAATAAATAAATAAATAAATAAAACAAAAAGAATGTAATTCTTCAGACACTTTTAAATATCATCCAATAATCATATCCTATGGGTAAAATTTAGAGGTCAACTTTTAGTTACTTTTTTTCTTAACTGACCACCCCAACTTCAAAGATTTAAGCAGATTGTTCAGTGCATTTATGTATTTGTTATCTTCACTACATCATTATCCTGTAGATGCTGTATTTGGATGTTTGCATTTGATCTGTTTCTCTACCAAAGCGGAGCAGAAGTACAGGGATTATACTGGAGTTAGATACTGGCTCTAAAATGGCTGTAATCTTGTGGCGCTTATGAAAGCTGAAGCCATTCATCACCCAGCCAAAGTTTATGGAAGGCTATTTGGTCTTGCCATTGGATGGGGTGATGCAAGTTAATGCATTGCTGTTCAGGCTTCAGATTTCATTTTGACTAGATAAACTTTGTTATCACTTATTAAGTATTGAATGGTAAAAAATTGCAATTATTATTTTTGCATATTTTGAAGTGAAAAAAGACAAGACATTAGGTGATACCTCAAAATTTTAGTCTTCATTTATTTGGAAATAAACAATACTTGGGTGAAATTTAAATATTTTAAATTTCTCTTAATTTCATTAATACGAGTGGTGGATATTGCTATTCTTGCCACTTAGTGACATGTCAAAAATTATTAAATACTAAATATATTCTGTGAAATTCCAAGTGCCTATATAAATATAAAATGAAATTAAATGCATTAAAAATTAAGTCCTACTTTCATAGCAATTATCGCGTAGATCTCAAATGTTCTCATGACAAAAAAATAAATTAAAGAAGTGAACCGGGACCAGTTCTGTGGCACTAGTTTGAATCAAAGCTGATCCACTTCTGACCTATTTCCCTGCTAATGCTTCTGGAAAAGTAGCAGAAGATGTCCCAAGTCCTTGGCCAGCTGCACCCACATGGGATACCTGGGAGAAGCTCCTCACTCCTGCTTTCAGTCTGCCCAGCCCCTGCCACTGTGACATTTGGGGAATGACGCAGTGGATGGAAGGTCACTCTCTCTACCTCTGCCTTGAATTCTCTGTAACTCTTTCAAATAAATAAATAAATAAATAAATAATAAATCTTTTTAAAAAAGATTAGATGATGTATATATTAATTCACTTGATATTATCTCAAAATATATATGTATCAAAAAATCACTTGTGTATTTTGAACATGTATTATTTTTATTAGTCAATTATATGGTGATAAAATGGAGAAAAATATAATTAAATTTTTAAAATTAAAAAATAAAGTTCAATGTGTTACCTTCTATTCCATTTGAGTAACTCGTTTATTGCATTATTTAGGCAGGTCACCAACACTTCATTATTCCATACACATATTCAGAGGCCAAAATGTGATAGATTCTTGGAAAACATGTCAGATAGAACATTAAACTACAAAGGAAATTTGTATTAATTGCATCTCTTTTAATATTTCAATAAATTTCTCTAATAGAATTCAGTATCATTAGAAAACTGTGAAATTATATTCTCTTCCAAAGCCAAAATTAACAATTGGATCACATCAAATTGAGAAGTTTCTGTACTGCAAAAGAAACAGGAAAGTGAAGAGGAAACCAACACAATGGGAAAAATATTTGCAAACTATGCAACAGATAACAGATTAATAACCAGAATCTACAAAGAGATCAAGAAACTCCACAACAACAAAACAAAGAACCCACTTAACAGATAGGCCAAGGACCTCAATAGGCATTTTTCAAAAGAGGAAATCCAAATGGCCAACAGACACATGAAAAAATGTTCAGGATCACTAGCCATTGCTAGCCAAATGCAAATCAAAACCACAATGAGGTTTCACCTCACCCCAGTTAGAATGGCTCACATTCAGAAATCTACCAACAACAGATGCTGGGGAAAAAGGGATACTAACCCACTGTTGGTGGGAATGCAAACTGGTAAAGCCACTATGGAAGTCGGTCTGGAGATTCCTCAGAAACCTGAATATAAACCTACCATACAACCCAGCCATCCCACTCCTTGGAATTTACCCAAAGGAAATTAAATTGGCAAATAAAAGAGCTGTCTTCACCTCAATGTTTATTGCAACTCAATTCACAATAGCTAAGACTTGGAATCAACATAAATGCCCATCAACAGTAGACTGGATAAAGAAATTATGGGGTATGTACTCTATAGAATACTATACAGCAGTAAAAAACAATGAAGCCCAGTCATTTGCAATAAAATGGAGAAATCTGGAAAACATCATGCTGAGCAAAATAAGCCAGTCCCAAAGGGACAAATATCATATGTTCTCCCTGATTGGTGACAACTAACCTAGCATCAAAAAGGAAACCTGTGGAAGTGAAATGGACACTATGAGAAACAGTGACTTGATCAGCCCTTGCCCTGACTGTTGATTAACAACTTAATACTTTATCCATTTTAGTGGTTTTTTTTCTTTTGTTCTACTTAATACTATTGGTTGAACTCTTAACACACAATTACTCTTGGGTGTTTAAATTTAACTGAAAAGTGATCCCTGTTAAATATAAGAGTGAGAATAAGAGGGAGGAGATATACAGTTCAGCACATGCTCAATCGGACTTGCCCCAAACAGTAGAGTTAGAAACGTGCCAGGGTATTCCAATTCAATCCCATCAAGCTGGCATGAACCAGTGCCATCTCACTAGTCCAAGTGATCAGTTTCAGTTCATAACTAATCATAATGATAGGATTAAGAGTCAAAGGGATCACATAAACAAGACTAGTGTCTGCTAATACTAACTGATAGAATTAAGAAGGAGAGAATGATCCAACATGGGAAGGGAGATACACAGCAGACTCATAGAAAGGCAGATGTTCTAAACAGCACTCTAGCCTCAGAATCAGCTCTTAAGGCATTCAGATCTGGCTAAAAATCTCAGGAGAGTTTTTCAGGCATGGTAAGCTAAGACACTCTGGGAAAAAAATGACCTAAATGAAAGATCTCTGTGAGTGAGATCCCAGTGGAAAGAACGGGCCATCAAAGAAGAAGGTAACTTTCTCTGAAGGGTGGAGAGAACTTCCACTTTGACTATGACCTTGTCTAAATAAGACCGGAGTTGGCAAACTCAAAAGGCCTCCATAGCCTTGGCAACTCAGGACAAGAGCCTCGGGTGATTACTGATGCCATAAACAAGAGTGTCAATTGTTAAGTCAACAACAGGAGTAACTGTGCAGTTACGCCCCATGTAGGATCTCTGTCCTTACAGTGTTGTACTATGTGAATTAATGGTATAACCAGTACTCAAACAGTATTTTACACTTTGTGTTTCTGTGTGAGTGCACTGTTGAAATCTTTACTTAGTATATACTAAATTGATCTTCTGCATATAAAGATAATTGAAAATGAATCTTGATGTTAATGAAATGGGAGAGGGAGCGGGAGATGCAATGAACCACATTTGCCTACCTTCTTGTGGATGTTGCTATAAAGAATCCTTGTCCCTGTCTCTGAGGCTCTTTATGTGTTGTTAGTTCTTAAACTAATCCAGAGACAAACCCAGGGCACCCAGATTGGACATCTCAGAGCATCATTAAAATTTAGTGTCATCAGCTGAATTGACAGTTCTCAACAAAAGAAATACAAAAGGTCAAAAAATATGAAACATTGCTCCATATCACTGGCCATCAGGGAAATGCAAATCAAAACCATAATGAGATAACACCTCACACCTTTTGGATTGGTTATTATCAAAAAGACAGAAATAAGAAATGCTGATGAGGATGTGGAAAAAGGGGAATTCTTGCACATTGTTGGTGGCAACGTAAACCAGTATAGCCACTGTGGAAAACAAAATTGAAATTTCTTTAAATATTAAAAACTCCCTGGCCTGAAGCAATGGCATCACATATGGGTGACAGTTCAAGACCCAACTGCTCCAGTTCCAATCCAGCTCTCTGCTATGGCCTGGGAAAGCAGTAGAAGATGGCCCAAGTCCTTTGGCTCCTGCATCCATGTGGGAGACCTGGAAGTTGCTCCTGGCTCCTGGCTTTGGATTGGCACAGCTCCAGCTGTTGTGGCCATCTGGGGAGTGAACCAGCGGGTGGAAGATCTCTCTCTCTCTCTCTGCCTCTCCTCTCTCTGGGTAACTCTGACTTTCAAATGAATATATGAATCTTTTTAAAAAATATAACTGCCATATGATCCAGCAATACAACCCCTGGGTATGTATCCAAAATACAATAAATCATAGTATCAAGCATATACTTGCTTCATCAAGGTCATTGTAGCACTGTTCACAATGGCCAAGGTATGGCATAACCAAGTTGTCCATAATCAGATGAGTGGATGCAGAAAGTGGGGTACATATACACAATGGGATGCTATTCATATGAAAAATAGAAAGAAATTTTGACATCTTCAAAATGAATGGAACTGGAGGACCTCATGTTGACTGAAATAATTCAGAAACAAGAAAACAAATATTGTATGTTTTTCCTCATATGTGGAAGCTAAAAAACAAGCAAAGCCTCTCCATCTGAGTACAGAATGCTGATTACTAGAGGCCGGGGGTGGTAGGAAAGATACAAGGAGTCTAGATAAAAGGTGGGAGAAGCTGGGTGTGGCTCACTGACTGTGAGAATATATCATACTAATATGAGATGTTGATAGTAGAGGATGCTGGCTCTGGGGTTTGTGGGATCTCTTTGTACTACTTCACCATCTTTGTTTTGTAAATTTAAAACTATTCTGAAACAAAAGATCAAAAAATTAGTGCCATCAGGTGACCTGAATGATACTGTACATCAAGACATATTTGATAAATTCCAGATATTGATCTAGTAATTATAAATGAATTATGTCTGTGATTCAGGGCCTGGTGTGATGTGATTACACAGGATAAACTAAAATTTAAGTATTGAAAAATCTCTCATCTATAAAAGGGCACATATTTCAACAAAAATACCCACAATAATAGTTGTAAAAATAGAGTACAATATAGACCAGTGTGCAAACATTCAAGAGAAAAAGCAAAGGGTGCTACAGCAAACTCTAAACAATTCAATGACACACTTCTGAATGTACTCCACATTTTCTATTTCAAAACAGCCTATTTAGCTAGAAGTTTTACTGAGACACCTTTCTATATTCCTGTCTTCAGAAACACTCAAGTTATAAGCATTATATTATAATTGTAAAAATATTACTGTGTTATGAAGATTTTATTTGTTATACTGATCCCTATTATCCTTGAAGCATCTCCTTTAATTTGTATAAAGGATTTCATTAATACATACACTCAAACATTCAGTGTTTCATGTTCTAAAAGTATAGATATTCTTAGGTTTCTGGTTAAATAAAATACCCAAAGTCATTCTCTGTTAGTTGATGTGTATCTATGACTGTTTCACACCTCATTTGACAGAAACATTATGAGGTCTAAGTTGGTATTCGTGGACAACTCTGTATATTTTTCTCATGGCAAAAAGCCAACAATAATTGTACTCGTCTGCCACTTTCTATGTACCACCGCCTTTGAAAAAACACTTGCCAAAATTACCTCAATGGAAGTCTAATCTCAGATGGCTGCCAATGAGCAGATATTATAAACAAAATGTTAAGGAGGGAGAGAGACTAAAAATAGTACGATAATTTAATATAGAAGGAAGTCCAGGGATAAATACAAAATCATGGACATTTTTATGTGAAAAAATAGAATTATGTAAAAATGACAGTAAATTCAAGGGAAGAAAAGAATCAGGATAACAAATGCAATAAGAATTTCAACAAAAATTGCAGGCCAAATGTCAGTAAATGATATAATAATAAAATGACAAAATTCAGGGCAAAGTTCGCAGGAAAGTATATTGGTCAAGTTGGTGAGAAAGGATTTTACAGTTAAGACATTTAATGCCTTCACCAAGGAACTTGCATGGGATTTCTAAAAGAACACTATTCAAATGTCAACCTCATTTGGAGTGAATTCTCACAGGGGCTTCATAGAAGGACCTGTCTGAGCTCCTGAATAAAGCCTAGGAAAGCATTCTCCTAGAAACTCGTCTCATCTTCATTCTTCAAGCTCTAACTTATTCAGAACGTTCCTGCTCCACCTTCACCATGTTTGTTTTCATTTGCTTAATCCTGGAGAAAAGATTTTAAACATATTCTGAACATCAGTGTAATAGGATGACTTTTAGGAGGTTTAGTGTTAAAGAATGTCATATTAAGTGCTAGGATAGGATTTTATAAACATATGGAAGAGAATAATTCAGATTTCAAATATACACGTGAAGTGTTTTCTTCACTGCCAATTTGGCTCAAGGGAATTCAGGTTTTTTTCAAGAGAGGATTTGATTGCTTGAGTTGTAGGTGAGTTTTCCAAATGAGTTTCCTTTATAGCTATCCCAACATGGCAATAGCACATAATCTGTCAAGATCCAAGACAAAATAATTCCTTCTTTTTCACGTCTGACCTATACTAAGCATATTATAGAACCTTTCCTGGAGAACTTCTCTTGGAATTGCAATGTTGAATAATCAGTATCCTCTACCTTATATAAACTATACATTCCTGAAAATGTATATATCAATGTCTATCATCAATCCTGACTATTCTTCCAGGTTCTCTACCTCTCTGTCCCCTTATCTCTGTTTCTTCTCTTCCTTCTCTTTAGATGTTGGTCTTTCAAAGGGATACATTCTCACCTGATTCTCTTCTAGTTTGATCTTACTGTAGGTGGCTTTCATCTTGATCATGACATTGCCTAACTCTTAATCACTTATGACTCTGATGTCAGTATCTAACCAAGATCTCCTTTTTAAAAAAATTATTTCAGGTGTGTAAACCTCATGCATTTCATATATACAAATTTAGGAGCATGATTTTTCCATCCTACCTTCTCTCCTGCCAGTACTCCTATCCTCCTTTCTCCTCCCTCTTCTAGTCCCATTCTTTTTTTTTTTTACAAGGATCTATTTTCAGTTAGCTTTATACTTATGAGATTAATTTTACACTAAGTAGATAGTTCAACAAATAGTATGAAGGAAAATAAAAAAAAAAACACTGCTCCTCAACAGTCAAGACAAAAGCTATTCAAAATCATCACATCTCAAATCATCAATTTTGCTCCTATAGATTACCTTTTAGGTACTCTATTAGTTACCATAGATCAGAGAGAACATATGGTATTTGTCTTTTGGGGACTGGCCTATTTAACTAAATAATGGTTTCCAGTTGCATCCATTTTGTTGCAAATCACAGGATTTAATTTTTTTAACTGCTGTGTAGTATGCCATCATGTATATATACCACAATGCCAAAACCATTTCTACAACTGGACATCTTCACATAGATCTCTTACTGGTATCTCAAACTTGAACTGATAAATTCATGAGGGTTTCCAAATCTTTCCTATATTCTTAAGTCAAAAATGTATTTTATCAGGGCTGGTGTTGTGGCACAGTGGGTTATGCTACTGCCTACAATGTCAGCATCCCATATGGGCACTGGTTAAAGTACCAGCTGCTCAACTTCTAATCCAGCTCCCTGCTAATGTGCTGGGAAAGTAGGGCGTGATGGCTCAAGTCTTTGAGTCCCTATACCCACATAGAGTTCCAGTCTCCTTGCTTTTGCCTGGCTGTTGTTTCCACTTGGGAGAGAAACAGTGGATGAAAAACCTCTTTATGTATGTCTCCTCTCTGTAACTCCGTCTTTCAAATCAATAAATAATTTTTAAATATGTTTGATGAAGCCATTATACTCTCAGACTTATGAGTATTTTGCCTTTGATCTCATGCTTTTGTGTATAATCCATATCCCACATGACTAATTCACATATAGGAAATTTTAAGAGTAGTAACTATATTTTGAGCACTATTTTAGACAGAAAGATGTCTCAGTGACCTATAACAACAAAAGCTTCTGCTCTGATGGAATATGTATTTTAAGATACTAGAAAATAAAGTAAATTCATAATATGTTGCATTCTGATAAGTCCAGTTTGACTTTTATCAAACTAACAACAACAACAAAATAACCCAATAGACTAGGTAGCTTTAAAAACAGAAATTGGGCCAGCGCCGCAGCACAATAGGCTAATTCTCTGCCTGTGGCACCAGCACACACACCAGGTTGTAGTCTCGGTCGGGGCGCTGGATTCTGTCCCCCGGTCGCTCCTCTTCCTGTCCAGCTCTCTGCTGTGGCCCAGGAGTGCAGTGGAGGATGACCGAGGTCCTTGGGCCCTGCACCCACATGGGAGACCAGGGGAAGCACCTGGCTCCTGGCTTCAGATCAGCACAGTGCACCGGCCAAACATGCCAGCCGTAGCGGCCACTTGAGGGGTGAACCAACGGCAAAGGATGACCTTTCTCTCTGTCTCTCTCTCACTGTCCGCTCTGCCTGTCAGAAAAACAAACAAACAAAAACAGAAATTGTGGGGTGCTGGATTCTGTCCCAGTTGCTCCTCTTCCAGTCCAGCTCTCTGCTGTAGCCTAGGAGTGCAGTGGAGGATGGCCCAAGTGCTTGGGCCCTGCACCCACATGGGAGACCAGGAGAAATCACCTGGCTCCTGGCTTTGGATCAGCACAGCACGCCGGCCACAACGCACCAGCTGTAGCGGCCACCAGGGGGGTGAACCAACAAAAAAAGGAAGACCTTTCTCTCTGTCTCTCTCTCTGTCTAATTCTGCCTGTCAAAAAAATAAAATAAAGACAGAAATTAGGTGGAGTGGTGTTTGGGACAGTGATTAAGTTGCTGCTTAGGACACTCACATCCCAATGGAGTGCCTGAGTTTGAGACCCAGCTCTGCCTCTGATCTAGTTTCCTGCTAATGTACCCTGGGAGGTGCAGTGATGGCTGGGTTCTGCCCCCATGTGGGATACCCAGTTTAGCCTGGCCCTGTCCTAGTTGGCATTTGGTAGTGAAGCAACAGATGGGAGATTTCTCTCTCTCTCTTTCTTTCTCTCTCACTCTCATATCTCTCTCATCTCTATATCATCTCTCTCCTTTAGCTTTTACATAAAATCAACATAAATAAATAACAATTTAGGAAAAATAGAATATGTATTTGCTCACAGTTCTAGAGGCTGGGATCCAAGATTAGGATACCAGCAGTGTTGGTTTCTTCTGATTATAGATAGCCACCTTCTGGTTGTGTCATTATGTGGTTTTTTCTCTATGAGGGCCTCTCCCTGGTGTATCTATTTTCTTCTCCTCAGGACATGAATTCTATTGCATTCAGGCCCTACCTTTATGACTTCATCTAACATCAATCACTCCATTCAATCTTCTGTTACTAAACAATAACTGGGGCTTAGTTCTTCAACATATGAATTTTAACGGGACACACTTGCTTCCATAATAGAGGGATACAGAGCATGTCACACTGCTTCTCAAAATCCTTTCATTTCTCCCCATTACATTCTTGAAAAAAACCCAAACTCTTTTCCGTGGCACACAGCAATATTAAATCTGTTGGACTTCTTCCCCTTTTCAGCAATGCAAAAAAATCTTTGCCAATGGGCTGTGTTTAATGCCTGAACTGTTGTCCTGATCTTATCTTTGTAAAAAAGTATTTTAAAATTGTATGTCTTGTCTTTTCCTTCACTGCCCTAAGAAGACTCTGTAAAACTGTCTTTTCTCAGATTAAAAAAGGCATCCAATGGTCCAATAGTCCTTCTTATACATCTTATTTGTATATTCATTTTAATGTTTATCTTACCATTAAACTTTTACTTATCTGAGGGTAGAAACCATTTACTTTTTATAAGTAGCACGTAGCAGAGAAGTTTGCATACCATACTTCAAAGAGTGGATAATAGGGTATTTGAATAAGTACCGTGATTAAAAAAAATCAAATATCTTAATTTCATTTTCCAAGGAGAAATGGAAAAATGCTATTTTAAAGATTTTTTTTTTTTTTTGACAGGCAGAGTGGACAGTGAGAGAGAGAGACAGAGAGAAAGGTCTTCCTTTGCCGTTGGTTCACCCTCCAATGGCCGCCGCGGACGGCGCGCTGCGCTCAGCCGATGGCAGGAACCAGGAGCCAGGTGCTTTTCCTGGTCTCCCCATGGGGTGCAGGGCCCAAGCACCTGGGCCATCCTCCACTGCACTCCCGGGCCACAGCAGAGGGCTGGCCTGGAAGAGGGGCAACCGGGACAGAATCCGGCGCCCCGACCGGGACTAGAACCCGGTGTGCCGACGCCGCAAGGCAGAGGATTAGTCTGTTGAGCCACGGCGCCGGCCCAGATTTTAAAGATTTTTAAAACAAATTATTTTATAGATTATATTTCATGTGATTTAGGAATAAATGTAAAAACCCCAAGGATACTGCAAAATGTTTCTGTGAAATTGAAATGAGAAAAGTTGATTTTTGTGTGAAAATTTCTGAAGTCTATGCATAGGTTATCATAATATATGTTTTCCATGAATTTTAAGACCCCCTCATCTACCTGCTACTTGAGAATAAAGCATGGTATCTATGTCTACCTATCTATAATGGTATTGTTATATCTATTTATAACTACCTATCTATATAACTGTATTGTTAGTTTACAAGGTTGGTAAACAATCTCATATCTTACAGGTTTTTATCTCTGTATCTGTAAGGGCTGAGGTTTTTTTTATCCTACCTACAAAGTCGCAAGATAGCCCGCCACCATTTCTTGGATGCTAGTAAACAACGTGAGACTCCAGAGACACAAAGGATGGTTTATGATTCACAGCAATTGAAATATCTCAGTTAACAGCATTTCTGCTGTCTCTTAAAAACCAGTTCCCCACAGGGTGATTCAGAGAGCAGTGGATTATATTTAACAGGTGAACCCAGAGTTTAAGCAAACCTAATATTTTATACTGGGAAGGAAGCAAGTTTTTCCTACTTTTACCTTGAAGGAAAATATTATACTTAATGTATTGAATAGTAAAAACAAAACAACTCTGCTTTCTGCTCTATTTGCCAAGCCTATTATATAAGTATCTTTGAAAATATAGGTGAGAACAAAGGTAGTCTGGTATTATTAACCAGTGAGCCCATAAGAAGTATAGAAATGTGAGAGACCAATGGATAATTATGTACTACAAGGAGTAAATAACTTATATTGAATGGGTGTTACTTTTCAAATGTTGCTTTTTAAGGTGGTGGACAAGGTTACTGAAATACATTAGAGAACTTCAGAAGAGAATGTCTTAAACACTATTATAAGTTACCTTGTTTTCAAATCAGAACAGACCCTGCACTATTCAAAGTGAATAATATATCCTAAGTATCACAAAATTTTTCTGGGGGGGTGGGTTTCTGAAGGACTTTGTCTTTTATTGCTAAGTTTTGGAAGGTGCCAAATATAAGAAAATATCAATAAAGTGTCTATGATGCTAGATGCACTATAAGTGCATTAGCCAGTAAGTAGGATCTTTCCATTTAAAAGCACATTAGTGCAGATTATAGCAATAGATACTTTTTGTGATTAATTTTACTTATTCTAAAGGCAGAATTAAGGAGAGAGGGAGGAGGAAAGAGAGAGAAGGAGAAAGAGAGATCTTCTACCTTCCAGTTCACTCTCCAAATGACTGCCAACAATGGGGCTGGACCAGACTAAAGCCAGGAGTTTCATCCATGCCTCTCACATGGGTTCAGATCAAGGACTTGAATCTTTTTTCTGCTGTTTTCCCTGCATTAGCAGGGAGCTGAATCAGAAGTGGAGCTACTCAGAGTTGTACCAGTGCCCGTATGGATGCCAGCATTGCAGGTGGTGGCTTAACCCATTGCATCACAACAGCAGTTCCACAATAAACACTTTAAGCCTTATGTTATCACAATCATATGATTTAATTTAACATTACAGAAATAGTGGAAATTCTAACATGTTTCAGTGACTCACTCTGAAAAATTACATAACTGTCTTGTGTCTTTAGTTCCTATTACTATGTCCTCATGATGTTCTTTGACACATGATGCTCCCAACCTACTTGTAGAGATATCGTAATGAAATTAAAATTGTCATCTAATTATCATTGCACTATTAAATAAATTCAAAAGAGTATTTTAAATGATATATTAGCATTTATCTTTTGAAATTACATTTCAAAAAAGATTTTGGAAATTTTGTGTCTGTTTTAGAAAAGAAACGCACAGCCAATCTCTTACGTTGGGCATTTAGAGTGAATATTGTGAACTTAATGTCAAAGTGAGACCAAATCCCAGAAAGGTGTGAGAAGTTACAATGTTTCTAGGTTACAAGTCGTTATAAGAAGAGAAACTATAGATGCATTCAGTTGGATGCTTATTTCAACTAACAGAGTCAAAGTGTACAGCCTACTATAAGATATCTCATTAAAAGAGTGAAATAGTCATTCACAAACTACAATCTGTAGGCCAAATCCAATTAATTGCTTGTGTTTATAGTCATTTGCTTTTTAACCTAAGTTGCTTTTTTTTTTTTTAATTTGGCTGCAGTAGCAGTTAGGTAATTGCAGTGGAGGACATCTGACCAGGAAAAGCAAACACATTCACTATTTGACTGTTAGTAGAAAATATTTGATGATCCTTGTAAGTAGAGACAGGTAATTTCAAATGCTTACTAAAGATTTACTTGATTTAATCATTCTTGAGCTGTTTTAAACAGAAGATAAATTTGTTAATGGCTACAGAATAGCTTACAGATTTGTCAGGAAGGTTGGTGACCTTTTTCGTGTTTCTCACCCCAGGAATGTCTCAAGTCATGCTACGTGGGCAGATATTTTGGCCTGGCTGTTAAGATGCCTGTGTCCCACAGTGTAGTACCCACGTTTGAATTTCAGCTCCAGCTCCTGATTCCAAGTTCCCATAAGCATAGACTATGGGAAATAGTGATGATGGCTTATGCAATTAGGTTCCTGCCATCCACATGTGAGATCCCAACATCAATCTAGGCTTTGGCAGCATTTGCAGTGAACCAGCAGATAGGAGCTTCTCCTGTCTATCTTTCTCTCTTATTGTCTCTGTGCTTCTAACCTAAATCAAATAAAAGCAAATTGAATTAAATCACGTCACACAATTGATCCTTTGAGGATTCCACTGCCTTTGCCACTGTGAAACATTAAATGCTCAGCTTGCACCAGTGCCATTAGTAATTGTCTCTGGATCTCACTCTTAACATCACTTCTTCTGCCACAGGACTCAGTTCAACTGTGACCACTGCCACTGCCAGAGTCTTGGAGGCAGCGAGTTTTGACTGAGGAGATTTACCCACGCACTTGTACCTCAGCAAGCAGCAGATCACTGGACAACTAATAGCTGGCATTTTCAACTTCTTTCTCCCATGACCATAGCTAAGACAATCCATAAAGACAGGATTCATGCACTATCTGGTCTAAAATAATGACCTTAACTATGGGGCATCTTCAGAAAGTTCATAAAAGCACATTGTATAGAAGAACTACACATTGATTTAAAACTTTTTGCACCAAAATAAGCATTTCTCATTTTTAAAAGATTTATTTATTTTTTTTGAAAGACAGAGTTACAGAGAGGCAGAGAGACAGAGAGAGAGAGAGAAATAGAGAGAGAGAAGTCCTCCATCTGCTGGTTTCACTCCTCAAATGGCCACAATGGCCGGAGTTGTGCCAATCCAAAGCCAGGAACCAGGAGCTTCTTCAGGGTCTCCCATGCAGGTGCAGGGGCCCAAAGACTTGGGCCTTCTTCTCTGCTTTCCCAGGCCACAGCAGAGAGCTGGATTGGAAGTGAAGCAGCCAGGACTTGAATCGGTACCCATAAGGGATGCTGGCACTGCAGGTGGAGGCCCCACCCGCCATGCCACAGTGCTGGTCCCAACATGTCTTATAATAATTCCATTTTCCATGAACATTTTGAACCCTGCCTGTGTAATGCTTACATGAAATTGACTGGAGCCACAATAGTGTTGAGTCAATTAGTAAAAATCCTTGCATGTTATCTTTTAAAAACAAAATAGGTTTCTAATTTGAATAATGATTCAAAAGGCTCACAAGGAATAGGCTAATACAGTAATTGATGAGATAGACTAGTTTAAGCATCAAAATAAGGGGGTGGGCATAGAACAGTGATGTCTGTGTCCCATATTAGAGTGTCTATTGGAGTACCAGCTACTCCACTTCTATTCCAGCTTTTGGCTAGTGTGTCCTGGGAGTCAGAGGATGATGGTCAAAAGCTTGGGTCCCTGCTAACCATGTTAGAGACCTGGATGAAATCCTAGATCCCGGGGTTTGGCTGGCTCAACCCTGGCTGTTTAAGGCATTTGTGGAGTGGGCCAGTGGACGATCTCTCTCTTTCTGAGTCTCACTGTCACTGTCTGTCTGTCTCTTTCTCTGTTTATCTCATTTTCAAGTAGATGAAAATAATATTTAAAGCAAAAATTTAGAAAACTGTTAACAGTGGCAAATAGTAGAACATAAGAGCACTTTAAAGTCACCCAATGCAAATTTTTGCATTAAGTTTTTCTGTAATGTTTGATGAGGGAATCAACTCTTTGAAACATGCATAGAATTTTAAGTATAAATCTATAATATGCAAGAACTAAATCATGACTTGTCTTAGTGTTAACCTTTATTAGTATGAGGGGTCTTCAAAAGACTCACAGCAAAATAGAATTTAAAGCATATGTTTATTTTGGTCCTTGAACCTTTGGAAATCCATGTGCAATTTGTTTGCATAATACACATTTTTAAACTTTTTTGAAACTATTAAACTATTTAACTACAAAGTTGTGAATATCATCAATATTGCTGATTGTGACTATTGCATTTGTTTATTTATGCCTCTGAATCAGGGAGATTACATTGAATGCTGTCCTATAATCTTGTATTCCCTTGGTAGGAAACAAGAAAATTAGAATTCAGAATTATGGAAAACCTGTGAATGGGATGTTGGTTATCTTAATAGTATTCTCTCACCATGAAATTAAAACCAAAATTATTATAACTAAATAATAACACATGTATATATTCCTCTGATATGAAATTAAATATTTACAGGTTCAGCTTTGTAAGTTTCCTAGCATAAGAAATCCAAGGAATAAGAAGCTAATAAGTCCTTGCTATAACTTATGGTTTTCATCTTATAAGATAAACAAGGAATTCAGCTATAAACTTCAAAGAAAACTGATAATAAACCAATTTTTAATTGTCTAAGGTAAGATTATTAAGTATTTTTTAAAAAATCCACAACCACTCCATAAATAAATCTAATAAAAACAATAAAGCTAATGATGGAAAAAATATGTAAAGCTAAACACTAAACTAGAAAGCTAAGGGTATCATATGTAATATAACCACAGTTAGTAAGTTCAGATGACATCCATATAGATTTAAATTGTTCCACAATCCATTTAAATTGAATGTACATTCTGGCAAAGTCTAAGTCCACATGTAATTTTTAAAAATAATTTTAACTCTTGTCTAGATTCAATCCTGTAATTCACTTTAATTTATAGTTATCTCTACTCTGAAGTTTTATTTTGGGCTTTGTTTGTTTTGTAAATTACTGGAGAAAAAAAAACTTCATGAAAAATACAGAAAATAATTATGCAATGTGAGTTAATGGAATCTCTCCAAGATAAACCTTGGCCAGTTCATGGTAAAGTGCTTTATCACCTGGGTTTACATTGTGGATAAAAATTTAAAGTCCATGTCTCCTAAAGTAGTCGATGCAATATGAGGTATTTTTATCTATTGCTCTCAAAACCAATTAGAAATCTTGTATCAGAATATGTACATTTAACTGTCCCATGATAGGCATAGTCCACCTAATTAGCCTTATGTTATTTATCAGGCCATACAATGCTTGAAAGCACACAAGGAAACCTGGAACTCAAGTGACATATTTAGGATCTTAGTGGCATGACTCTGAACTGGAACTTTCTATACTCCATGAAATCATATGGTAAATGACCTGAAAACTCCACAAATAACAGTAAATACTGACTTCTCCCAGTGATTTTTGATAACAAGTTTGTATTGCTCTCTCTCTCTCTATCTTTATCCCCAGCCCCTTCTCTCTTTCTGTTGAAACCAGATTATATGCATTGAAAAGTAATAGATGCTTAGAGCAAATAACTTTTTCTGGGAAGATTATAGATAGAGACACAGAGCTTCCACTCACTGGCTCTCCCTTAATTGACTGCAATGGCTAAGACTAGGCTAAACCAAAGCCAGAAGCTAGGAATTCCATCTGGGTCTACCACATGGATGACAGGGACCTGAGTACTTGAACCATCACTACTGCCTCCCAGAGTATGCTGAGACTTGAACTCAGATAATCCAATATGGTATGCAAGCATCTTAACTGGCATATTTAATCACTAAGCCCATAGCCCATACTTCTCATAATTAAGAAATATATTTTTCTTACAATTAAGACATTTAAGTCTTATAATTAAGACAATTTTGAAGTATTTACAACATTTAAAAGGATATTCATTTCAGTTTTATTCGTAGTAATGTAAAATTATAAATAACAAAAATTTCTATCAGTAGGGGAATCACTAGGTAAGATATAGAACGTAGGTATAGTGATATACTAAGTAGTTATCTCAGTGATATACTTTAGATGTGTGAACTGAAAAGGTGTATACGACATATTGCATTGAGACAGACACTTGAAATTTTTGTCAGTGTATATAGCATGACCCTTCCCTTTCAAAAAGATACAGCCTTCTGTGTATGTTTGCATAGGCACAGAGAAAATATTTTAAGACTAGGGGAGACAAAGAAACTTTCACTTCAGAACCCAAATCCATTTTATTTAAAGGGCGAGTGATTTATGCTTTTTATTATGTTTGTTTTTTTCTCTATTTCTGAAGTAAAACATCCTACTATTAATTCAATGGGTTGTATGCAAATAACTTTACCAACCACTGTAAAACCCCCAAATCTACTGGGGACTTTAAATCTTAGCCTCAGGATGACTTTGACCCCAAATCAAAAGAAAATGTGGTTCCTATTCAGTTTTCATTTCAGTACATGGAGTCTTTCGATGAGAAGAAATGTACTAGAAAAACACTGTGTTACTCTATCATTCCACATTGCTAAATGATGTTCTGTTCATTCTTGACCAGTCCTGTGCTGTTTTCTGTTTGTTGTTTGAAAGCATTTTCTTTCTTTCATTTTTGTGTATTTTAATTACTTCCTGCACAAAAGTAGCAATAGTGCATTACTGGGGCATTCTTCTACCTCAATGGTATGACACTAACAAAGAGAATTTAGAAGAACTGACCTCAAATTTCCTTCTAAAGCTAGAAAGAAAACGGACTCTTTATATTTTGGTTTCCTAGTAATGACATGTTAGTTGTATGTGTTGTAATAATATGTTTTAGAGATAATTATATATTTTCAAGTTTTTTTTAAAAAAATGAAATGTATTTATATATTTGAAAGCAGAGCCACAGAGAGATAGCAGAGACAAAGAGAGAAAGACATCATTCATCTGCCAGTTCACTCTACAAATGGCCATAACAGCCAGGGCTGGGCCAGTACAAAGCCAGGAGCCAGGAGCCTCATCCAGGTCTCCTACTTGGTTGACAGGGGCCCAAGTAGTTGGGCCAGCTTGCACTGCTTTCCCAGGTGCATGAGAAGGGAGCTGGATAGAAAGTGGAGTTGTTGGGAACCAAAATAATTACATACCTTCAAGTATTATGTTACCCCAGAATAGAAAATGTTTCAGAAAAATTGACTTATGTGAATTCTCAAATCTTTTTTGATGATCTACTGTGCCCTTACTATCCAATTAAATGTTGTAAACCACCTCTCTTGCAAAGAAGTTGCACAAATTGTCTTTTACGCTAAGTAGTCCAACAATTGGGTAAAAAACATTGCAACTTTAGTTAGCATTCAGATTTTATTTCCATCATTACCTTGTACTCTCATGACTATGATTTGGGGCTCAAAGTATCAGTATGCATGTGACTGTGGAGCAAACTTCCTATGGGAAGTATCCAGTGATTCATAATAGCAATGAAAATGTGATCCACTATTTAACATAACAAAACAATGTTCAACCAGTAGAGTTTAATGATTGTGTTAGCTGAACTTTAGTTTTAAGGACCAATAGCCAACCACAGGTCACCACATCTAACGTATTGAGAATAATTTATGACTTATAATAGTTATCTATGCAATACAAAATGTTCAATGGCTTTCTCATGCAATCTGACATAAGTGCCTCAGACCTATTTGTGAGAATGTTATAGGAACAGTAGTTAGGAAAAGCCCAGTCACTTTGAGGAACACTTTATTTTCCTCTATTGGAGATCACAATATTGAAAAGGCAGTTGTGCATAGAGTTAAGCTGCTGCTTGGGACACCTGCCTGGGATTAAGTCTTGCCTATACTTCCAGTACAGCTCCCAGCTAATGCACCTGGGAGACAGCAGATGATGGCTCAAGTACATGGTTCCTGCAACTCACCATGGGAGACTCAGATTAAGTTCCTGATTTCTGGCTTCGGCTTGGACCAGAACTTGCTCTGGTGGGCATTTGGGGAACGAAGCTGTGCATGAAAGACTATCTCTATCTCTATCTCTATCTCTATCTCTATCTCTATCTCTATCTCTATCTCTATCTCTCTCACCATCTTTCCCTGCCAAATAAATAAATAAATTCAACTTAGAAATCAAGGGGCTGGCGCTATGGTGCAGCAGGTCAAGGCCTTGGCCTGAAGCGCCAGCATCCCATGTAGGCACCAGTTCTGGTCCCCACTGCTCCTCTTCCCATCCAGCTCTCTGCTGTGGCATGGGATATCAGTGGAGGATGGCCCAAGTCCTTGGGGCCCTGGACCCACGTAGGGCACATGGAGGAGGTTCCTGGCTACTGGCTTCAGATCAGCGTAGCTCCAGCTGTTGCGGCCATCTGGGGAGTGAGCCAGCGGATGGAGTACCTCTCTCACTGTCTCTACCTCTCTCTGTAACTCTGTCTTTCAAATAAATAAAATAAATATTTTTAAAAAAATAAATATAAATAAAAAATGTCAATGACAAGATGAATTGGGAAAGGAATACACCACAGGAGATGTTGCAATCCATAACAGTGTTTGCTTTTCCAGTAACCAGACTAATTGAAGAAACCGATATAAGTCATTGTCACTGAACTGATTGTCTTCCTATATGGTGATCAGTTAGCTGAATGATAAATTATCTTTTGGAAAGAATTTATAATACTGTTCAGGTCATTAGTGGTATTTATCATATATATATCTGGCTTTCCAATTTTGGCCACGGGGTACATTTCTGCTTTCTCAACACTTTTGAAGTTAGATGTGGCCAAGTGAATGACTTCGATCAATGCAATCCAACATAACTTTTAAGAACCAGACTGGGATTTGCGACATCCTCCTCCCCATAGTTCACCGGAGTTGCATCAGGATGAAGCCTCTGCCATCCTAGGTCACTGAGAAACCAAGGCAGGACAAAGACTTTGTCTAAGAATAGTGTGCAACAGAAACAGTCTTCCATATGTTGAACCACATTCCCTGTGTTTTTTTAAACACAGCATAATCTAACCCGTCCTGATTGACCCAGCACTTAAACACTCTGATTTCAATTCTAACACCCTACATCCGTCTAACTTTCTCTGCCTAATTTATTCTAATTCCTATTTATTAGCAGTATGTTCGTGAGTAGTATACAAGAGGACATAGAATCCATTGTGAATTTATGAGTTTAAAGCATCATCAAGATGGAAGCAACTCCAATTTTATCTTTTAGCACAATGGAGAAGATAGACTGTCAAACATATTTTTACATTGTTCACTAGATGAAGCAGTATATCCAAAGAAAACAAACTCCACATACTTTTATTTTAGTCTCTTAAAAATACTTTATAAACACTGTCCTGTCATCCCATATCCCTCAATTTATGTGCATGAATACATTTCTGGCAAAATTACAAAATTTGTCTCCCATAATTCTTAAAACATCCACTTCTGGAAAAATATATAACAAACTAGAAAGAATAAAACCTAGATTTAAAAAATGTCATTTCTATCCTTAGTAGCTGCAAAGCAATTACCAGCTTCCCTTAGACTTAAGATCATTAAGCTGAACAAAACTGCCCACATAGTTTGCGAACAACTTAAGGCAGTACTAAAACAGAAAAGGGACAGGCATTTAGCCTACCAGTAAAGACACCTACATCCCCCATTGGAGTCTCTGAGTTCAAGTCCAGGCTACAGTTCCTGACTCCAAATTCCTGCCGGTGCATCCGCTTGGGAGGCAGCTGCGATGCTTCAAATGGTTGAGACCCTTCCACCCATGTGGGAGACCTGGACTGAGTCCTGAGCTGCTGGCTTCAATCCCAGCCATTGCAGACACTTAGGGAACGAATCCGTGGATGAGAATCTGTGTCAACCTTTGTCTTTATTTCTCTCAACTAAAAAAAAAAAAAAAAAAAAAAGTGGCAAAAATAATAAAACAAAACACTGAAGGAGAATACCCAGAATGGCCATATACTGCTCAGTGTCAGCTAATGTACATACCAGAGACAGTCGGGTGGAAGTGGGAAGGCTGTGTAATACCCCATATTACTCTATCATTTATCTTTCCCCAGTGACTTCCCAAATTCTGTGGGGTAAAATTTGATTTTGACCTTTTCTGAATCTTTACTGTGTTTCAGGGTAGAAAGTATTCATTATTCATGACAGCCATAGGAATATAATTAATTCCAAGTAGAATATATACTTTAAACTAAAAGAAACCCTATAATAAATGTAATGAAATTATTCATGTTTCCTTGAATCCGCTTTCTTTCTTTCTTTTTTTTTTTTTTTTTTTTTCGGCATATGAATCCTGACCATGGGCACATTCTGATTTCTAGACTTCCAGGCCTTCTTCTGTCCAGTAATGGATGTTTGGGAGGTAGTGGACATGAATTAGCATTTTTTTCCTTATTGTATTTGAATTGGCCTCTGCACATTAGGACTACGCTACTTGGAATTTTGAAGTTTTTAAAAGTACAAGTAAATGAGTAACAAGTACTTCTTGCAGCTTGAGTTGTCAGACCAAGTAGAATAATATAGTGTTTTAAAAAGCCAAAACAGATTTATTTAGTGGGCTTATGAAGGCCAAGTGAAGGTTTTCTCAACTTGTGAGCTAAATATAATTCCTTGTATATTAAGATAATAAAAGTCAATTCATTTGATTAGGTGAAAAATGGAGAGGGAAGGCATAGATAAGCCTAGAAAAACTGGAATTCATTAGATTTGCACTTTGTCCTTTTTTAGCTGTATGAAAAATTAAGACTATAAAGAGATTAACATCTAATTAGACTCATAAAAATATGGTACTGAAATGATCATGGCATTAGTAACAGTTAATCGATAAAATGACTAAGTTTATCTAAAGCATGTAGATTTCTAAGTTTATGATAAAAGCACAATTATTATGATAAATTCAACAAGTTTACATTCCAACTTAAGTGGTATGCTTTCATTGCAAATGTAAACAAAAGTAAAATGGCATATATCCATTAGCTTCAACAGTTTTCCCATGAAATAAGGAGTAACTTTACAAACTGAATCCTACACAGTTTTAAACATGATAATGGAATTACTAAAACCCCACAGGATCATGTTTCTTTTTTTTAAAGGTTTATTTATTTATTTGAGAGGCAGAATTACAGACAGAGTGAGAGGTAGGGAGAGGTCTTCCATCTACTGATTCACTCCCCAAATGGCTGCAACAGCTGGAACTGGGCCAATCCAAAGGCAGGAGCCAAGGGCTTCTTCTAGGTCTTCTACATGGATATAGGGGCCAAAGCACTTGGGTCATCTTCCACTGCTTTCCCAGGTACATATGTAGGGATCTAAAGTGGAGCAGCTGGGACTCAAACAGGTGCCTATATGGGATGCTGGTACTGCCAGGTGTAGGCTTAAGTTACTATGCCACAGCACTGGCCCCAGGATTATATTTCTTCATCTCTGTTCTCAATGTATAGATATTGCCACTGAAGAACAGCATCTAGTTCCTTCCAAGAGGCTGAGTCTGTGGCAAAGTCCACAGTGTCCATTTTCTGATGGCCGCCAAAGCTTTGGAACACAGCATTTGGATGGGCACATTCCCTGCTGTAACCTTTAGCCACAGACTTTCGAACTGATTCCTCCTTCATTTACCCCTCTCATCTCTGTCATTTCCATCAGATTGCATAAGAAAAAGAAAAAAAAAACATAGATTTTCGTAAGAAAACTATGTCATTCTCTTTTATGGATTTTATGCTGACAAAAGCTTTCTTGGTGCTAGTACACTCTTTCTTAATCAGAATGTAATATAAATTAAACACAGCAACAGATGCTGCCTTCTTTTAATTTCCATGATCACTGAGTTGAAATGAATTTCAATGAACCTTGACTAGTTAAGGCCAAATGAATAATAGTAAAAAGATCATTTGATGAAGGGCATGAAAAATCAAGTGCCTGATGTTTGAAAAATGGTGCTAGTTTGTTTTACTGAATTAAAAAAGAAAAATAAAGTGTCATGCCAAGAAATCAATAGCAAAAGGTCTTAAAATAAAAATACTGCATTCTTTACTGTTGAGCATTGTTCAAAATATTCTCCTCTCTCTCTTTCTCTTCTCAAATCTACTAGAATGAGTCAAAAAGACAATGTGCATTCTGAAGAGGAAAAAAAAATCCCTCTCAGTTTGTTCCTCCTTTCTTTTTTAATATAAAGATTTCTTTATTTGAAAAGCAAAGTTAAAGAGGAAAGAGAGAGAAGAGAGAGATCTTCTATCAGCTTCACTCTCCAAATTATCACAACAGCCAGCAGAAGCCAGAAGCCAAGAGCTTCATCCAGGTCTCCCACGTGGCAGGGGCCCAAGTACTGGGACCATCTTTTGCTGCCTTCCCAGGTGCTTAGTAGGGAGTTTGATAGGAAGTAGAGCAGCCAGGACTTGAATAGGCACTCGTATGGCACGCCAACAACAAAGGCGGTTGCAAAACTCTCTACACCACCTCAGGCAGCCCCAGTTTGTTCTTTACTTCCGTTTACTTCTAAAAATGGGATTCATATTGCTTGATAATTTCTAGTATTCATTCGAGATTCTTCAGAAATTTTTGTGGAGGTAATTTCCACGTAGATCTCCAAAATCAGTTTTTGACAGAAGGAAATAATTTATGGTACTCCAAAGCAAAAGAACTTGCTACTTATGTAAATTGCTTGTCTTATTGTGTGAATGTATAGAGACATCAGGGTTGGAACAGTATTCCTTGGGTATAGTTTATGGGAAAATAGTCCACTAAAGTTTGTTTTACATCTGATGAGGAACAATGGCAACCTTAGACCTTGACATGATTTCTTACAGGCAGACTTAAAGCACTCACCCTTTTCTGTGAACAGTATATTCCTAGTAGGCATCAATGTATTTGCTTATTCTTAAGAGTTTACAAAAAGGAAGCTATGTTTGTAGAGACTTGCCTTTCACATACTTAAAATACATTATTAAAGTACAATTTAGGCACCATAAAATTTGTCAGTTATAATAAGTGGTGATTTTTATTAAGTTTATACAGATATGTAACCACTAGCAAATTACTATCTTAGAACATTGCTATCACTCCAGAGGGTTCCCTTGGGTCTGTTTGAGTAGATCTTGCCCTTTTACTGTGCTTAGAGGACTGCTGGTCTGTTTTCTGTTTGTATTAATTTACCTTTTTAGAAATGCCATATGAACAATTGCATACAGTATGTTCTCTTTTATGTCTAGTGTCTTTCACTCAGCCTAATATTTTCGAGATTCATCCACACTGTTTGTGTGTTAGTAGTTCATTTCTCCTTGTTTGCAAATGATACTACATCATATGAATATATTCCTATGTGTGTATTCATTCACTAGATATAGACATCAGGATTGATTCCAGATTTGGGCTACCATAAATAATGTTGCTAGGAACATCTACTATGTTCTTATTTCTCTTAGGCAGGCGAGTTGGAGAGGCATTCATTGCTGAGCTGTATGGTAAATATATGTTTAATTTTGAAGAAACTACCAATGTATTTCCAACATAGTGATGATGTTCTGCATTCCCATTAAAAGGAGTAGATAAGGGTTCAAGAAACTACCATGAAGTAGTATGTTTTTAATTTGCATTTACCAAATGACTGGTGACGTAATGCATCATCTTTGGTGCTTATTTTTCCTTCCTATATTTTAATTGACAAAATGGTTATAGAAATATTTTGACCAATTTGAAGCAACTTATATTCATATTATTAAGCTATGAGGGTTCTTTTACATATTCTTTTACATATTATGTACAAATCTTTTATCAGATATATGAATTGCAAATATAATATCCAAGTGTATGTCTTGTGTTCTCATTCTCTTAATTATGTCTTGGCAAGATAAAAATGTTAAAATGTAATTTATGAATTTTCTTAGCAATTTGCTTTCAGTGTATAAATAAATAATCTTGCCATAGAGATAATTACAGTATTTTCTCTTATGCTTTCTTTTAGGAACTTTCATAGTTTTAATTTGTCCATTTGGTTTATAATCCATTTTGACTGAATATTTGTGTGTGGTTGCAGGGGAAGGTCTATGTGATTCTCTCTCCTTTTTAAATATGAATATTCAATTGTCCCAGCATCATCTGGTTAAAGGATTCTCCTTTTACTAATGGATTGTCTCTCTACCTTTGTCAAGCAAAGTCAATAAATTTAAGAGATTACTTAAAATATTTTTATTCTCACATACTTTTAATTAGAATATTTCCAGAGTGCTTGGGATATATAGAAGAGACGTATAGATACATTGAGAATTGATCATTTTTTATAACAATAACTTTCATTGTTCATATTTTTTTTTCCTTTCTCAGCTGCCTATTTTGTTTAATCTCAGTTCTCCATCACTGAGAAATATAGCATTAGGTTAAGAAAGAGTGAGCTGGAACACCAGTTTGGGAAGGTGCAAAAGCCTATAGAAGTCTAGAGCCTCAAATCATATGTAATCTCAGAAGAAGCTGTTGTCTCAGAATACCTACCTTTATTGGCCAGATTTCACTGACTACAAGCACTTTTATGTACACAAATGATTTCTTATATGATTAATTACGCCAAAGGGGGGGGGGGCACGGCTTTTCTATCAACATGAAAAGGTGCTGATGGGCCCAGTGCTGTGGCATAGAAGGTTAAGCCTCCCATGTGGCATCCCGTGTGGGCACCAGTTCAAGTCCCAGCCACTCCATTTCTGATCCAGCTCCCTGCTAATGCACCTGGAAAAGCGGTGGAAGATGGTCCAAGTACATGAGCCCCTGCACCCACATGTGAGACCCGTAAGAATCTCCTGGCTCCTGGCTTCAGCCTGGCCCAGCCCCTGTCATTGCACCCATTTGGGTAATGAACCAATGGATGGAAGATTCTCTCTCTCTCTCTCTCTCTCTCCCCATGCCTTTTAAATAAATAAATAAATCTTTTTTAAAAAAGATACTGTCACATTTAAAAATAAGATTTTAGTTCTCAATTTCTTGAATCATCATATTTATTATTTTCTGACTGTTGTTTCAAAAATATAAAAGCTTTATTGTTTTGCCTTTTGTAATGCTCAAAAATATTTCAAGAAGCTACCTTTGTTCATATTTTTTAAAAGATTTATTTATTTATTTGAAAGTAGGAGTTACACAGAAAGAGAAGGAGAGGCAGAGAGAGAGAGAGAAAAATCTTCCCTCTGCTGGTTCACTGCCCAATTGACTGCAACAGTAGGAGCCAGAAGATTCCTCTGGATCTCCCACTTGGGTGCAGGGGCCTAAGGACTTGGGCCATCTTCTACTGCTTTCTCAGGCCATAGCAGAGAGCTGGATTGGAAGTGGAGCAGCAGGGACTTGAACCGGCTCCCATGTGGGATGCCAGCACTGCAGGTGGCAGCTTTACCCGCTATGCCACAGCACTGGCCCCATTTGTTCACATTTTGAAAACAATTTTCTTAAGATTCTTAGCACTTATAAAGCTTGATTATTTAATTCTTACTTAAGAGACTTAGTTTGTTTTCAATTTTATTTTCCCTTTTGTCAATTTCAAATTTTGTTAGAATAATAATCTTGGTATAACTTGTTATCATTTGTATTTTCCTCATTACTTAATAATATTTGTAGCATTTAACTGTGCCACTAGAATTGGTTTACTTTCATGATTTTGTATTTTTTATTTACTTTGAGCTGAACATTTAACACCACCACAGCATTCACATGTTAAAGCAAGATCAGGAAGCTGGCAATGTCTATCTAAGCTGTGCTGCTCATAGCAAAGTAGGAGTTGGAGAAACAGACAAAACTAGAGGACAGAAATTGTGGCTGAGTCACTCACTTAACCAAACTGTGATGCTTTTTCAGTTGACAAAGTGCCAACAGTATTTACATATCCAGTTGCAAAAAAATATAATAAGGAAAAGAAAGGAGGAAAGAAGAAAAAGAAGGAAGGAAGGAAGGAAGGAAGGAAGGAAGGAAGGAAGGAAGGAAGGAAGGAAGGAAGAAGGAAGGAAGGAGAAAGACCCGGTTGCTCCTCTTCCTGTCCAGCTCTCTGCTGTGGCCTGGGAAGGCAGTGGAGGATGATCCAGGTCCTTGGGCCCTGCACCCGCATGGGAGACCAGGAGGAAGCGCCTGGCTCCTGGCTTTGGATCTGCACAGCGCGCCGGCCTTAGTGGCCATATGGGGGGTGAACCAA
This sequence comes from Sylvilagus floridanus, assembly GCA_949820135.1. Lineage (NCBI taxonomy): Eukaryota > Metazoa > Chordata > Mammalia > Lagomorpha > Leporidae > Sylvilagus > Sylvilagus floridanus. The sequence goes on along the minus strand of OX463241.1, from coordinate 96,847,242 downwards.
TGGAAGGAAGACCTTTCTCTCTGTCTCTCTATCTCTCACTGTCTAACTCTGCCTGTCAAAAAAAGAAAGAAAGAGAGAGAGAGAGAGAGAGAGAGAGAGAGAGAGAGAGAGAGAGGAAGAGGGAGGGAGGGAGGAATAAATGAGAGAGGAAGGAAGAAAAAAATCATAAATTCAGATGGGCCTTTCTATTTTTAGTCCAGAAACCAGATGGACCAATTGAATACGGAGTCATAAATAATTTTCCAGAGAATGAAGATCCACAATAATCAATTCCAGGAAATTTTGAAGTCAATAGGCCATGGCCAAATAACAAATACAATGGAAAAGATTACACAGAGAGGGATGTCTGAAAAACTGATTTTATGAACCTGACTTGAAAGCACAATCAACTGTTCATGTCCTGCCCTTGATGCTGCAGGTGGGATAATACATTCTCAGTAGCATTGACAGAGTCTTCATGTGACATAATAGCTTCACAAGGATCCAGCGTAGGGGAGTAATGTCACTGGAAGCTCTGCTACTATTTCTTTCCCCTTTCAAATTTCACAGCCAAAAGGGAGGCCTGGGTTCTAAGCCTGACTGGGCAATAGGCAGAGGCGAACCCCTTGAAACCAGAAATGACTGCTTCTAGAAAGCCTAGGAGATCAGGGGGCTCTTGTCTATGAACAGGGATTCTCAGGGTGCTGTTGGGAAAGAAAATCAACATTGGGTATGGTAATCCATATAAGGAACATGATCACTTTTTACAAAATTTATCCCCTCTCCTGTGCCCTGTTCCTGGAAGAGAGTGTGCAAGAAGGTAAGGAACTGTTTTGCATGTAGGATTGAGTGTGTTGATGGGATTCTTCCACCATTTTAAATAATCTTTCCCATTTGTTCAATGCATAGTTTTCCAAGTGCATAGATATGGAAAACCCTGTGATAAGTGTTGGCGCTACCTTGATTAAGATGGAGATCCTACCATCATCAGATTACTGATTTAGGCAGAGGTAGGAGGAATTATATTGTCATTCAAATTATTTCAGTTCTCAGAATGAACTTAAAGCTTCCTTAAAACAATCCTACAGGCTGGAAATATCCCTTTGTAGCAGAAACAAATCCCAAATATAGCCATTTGGACACACAAGATATTGGGTCTCTTCCTCATGTTAGAAATTCAGTCTGGCTAGAAGTTTAGGACTGTCCCAGCAGAAAAATGTTTTGATACAGAATGCAGTCTCACAGACATCCTGAGATTTAACCTAGATAGCTGGGACTCAGGCAAACATTCTCAATTTTCCTATGATTACCAAACTTTTTTCTTTTTGGCAAATCTCAGGATAATGTCACAATTGAGCAAAAGCAGCCCAGTGAGAATGCTGGTTTATGTTTCCAACACTTCAATCCTAATACTCACAAAGAATAAAGTCTGTATTCCACCAGGGAAGAGTGACTGCTCTATTAAATTACATTGGTATATAATACAGACTAAGTAGAAACAGAACCATTTAACAGGATTTTTATATTTCCAATCTATTTGGGTCTGTAGATAATTTTCTTCAAGATAGCTGTCAAATTAATTTTTATATTTTCTTATAAGAAAGACCATTAAGAGACAGCTGGAATACTGTTTAGATTCCCTGGCTGATAAAAGTACTCTTGGGCATTATTTAAATAAATATATTTTAAAATATCCAGACTATAAAGATGACTACATAACAATTATTTTATTATAATACAAGGTATCTTCAAAAGATACATGGAAAATGCACACTCTGAAAAAATATGCATGAATTTCAAAAAATTTTGAACTAAAATAAACTGATCTTTTAATTCCATTTACCATGAACTTTTAAAAATATGTTCATATGCAATAATCTACTAGAAAGAAATAAGAGTAACTATTGACAAATTTCTGCGTTAAAAGGAATACCCTTTTCCTAACATGTTAGCTGAAGAATCTGTAGTTATACTAAATCACCATAACAAAATGTAATAAAATGTGTGCATTTCATTATACCTTTATAAACTATGGGGCTTTATTTCCTTGCTATATTTGACATTGGTTGCAGTCTGGGCATGTGAGTTTGGTGAGAGCTATGGCATGGCCATGTGCATGGACAACTTAGTGATATACAGATGACTTGAAGAGGCCTCCTAGGGAGCCACACATGCAGAATAGTTTAGGCATGGATTCTGTGATGCCTACTTATTTTTGATTCAAGAGCGCCTGACCCAACCCTTGGGGGTTAACACATTTAGTGCTATCATCACAAGGCAATGTCTGGAAACAAGCTATTGTTTACAAGATTGTCTATACTTGCAAGCCACTCAATGGGTTGGGAGAAACATTTTAAGGGAAAAAAAAATTCTGTAAAAATCAAAGCATCTTTGAGGTTTCTACTTCATATATATTTTTTTTCCTTTTAAATCCACCTTCCTGGTAACAGCCACTCATTGTTTCAGCAGCTACAGGACACATAATCCATGACTTTCCATAACAAATGAGCAAGACTTAAGGAGGTTAAACAGTCAAGCTACCAACTTATAGATTCAAATCAAACATATTTACGAGGAAGAATATTTCATCAATACCAGGCAAATTTTTAATCATGCCAAGTATTCAAATGCAAAAAGTGTTGTTGCATTATTTTCTACACTTGATCTTAGTGAAAATGCTGAGAAGTGATGTTGCATTATTTTCTATCCAGTACACTGAAAGAATAGATTGCATGATAGAATAAAGCATTATAGGAAGTAAGTGAATTTTGGGATCCAACAGAATTAGCTTCAAATTCTAGATTCACTAGTCACATAATCTTAAGTAAGTAAGCTCATCATTCTGATCTTCAGATTTCTCAGCTGCTTTTTAAACTTAAAAATGAATAAAAAATATAAATAAAAGCTTCTCATCCAGGTTAGGATAGATATTCCAAAAAGGAAAAAAAATGATAAATTTTGATGAGCATGCTAAAAAGGGGAAACTGCTACATTTTTTATGAGAATGTAAATTTGTACAAACATTATGGAAAACAATGTAGAGTTTCCTTTTAGAAATTAGGAAGAGAACTACCACAGTCCAGTAATCCCACTACCAAGTATACTCATTTATGGAATGGAAATGAAATCAGTGGTCGAAAAGACATCTACATTCATATGTTTATCACAACATGTAGGAATCAACCTAGATGCTCATCAGTGGATGAATGAATAAAGAAAATGACATGCTATATATAGAGACAATGAAATACTGTTCTGTCATAAAAACATTAAAATTCTATCACTTGCAGAAACATGAATGGGACTGAAGGATATTATGCTAAGCAGAAGAAAGTCAGGCTCCCAAAGACAAACATCGAATGCTATCACTTATGTATGGAAGTCAACAAGTTGATCTCACAGAATTAAGGATTAGAATAGCAACAAAAATAGTGTGGGGACAATGAGAAGATGGAAGGATGATGGTTAGTGGGTATAGAGGTGCCCAAAGATGTGAGAAATAGCTACTAATGTTATATAGCACTGTAAGATAGGTATGGTTGACAACAATTAATTACATATTTAAAAAATTAACAAAGGGGAAGGGGGCTGGTGCTGTGGCGTAGCTGACCTGCAGTGCTGGCATTCCATATGGGCGCTAGTACTAGTCCTGGCTGCTCCTCTTCCAATCCAGCTCTCTGCAATGGCCTGGGAAAGCAGTGGAAGATGGCCCAAGTCCTTGGGCCCCTGCACCCAAGTGGGAGACCAGGAAGAAGCTCCTGGCTCCTGGCTTTGGATCAGCACAACTCCGGCTGTTGCGGCCATTTGGGGAGTGAACCAGCGGATGGAAGACCTCTCTCTCTCTCTCTCTCTCTCTCTCTCTCTCTCTCTCTGCCTCTCCTCTCTCTGTGTAACTCTGACTTTCAAATAAATAAATAAATCTTTAAAAATAAATTAATAAAGGGACAGAAATTGTGTTATAGCAGGTAAAGCCACTGCCTGTGATACTGGCATCCCATAAGGGCACCTGCTGGTGTTCTGGGTGCTCCACTTCTGATCAGCTCTCTATTATTTGCCTGGGAAAAGCAATAGAAGAAGATCCAAGTGTTGGGCCACTGCCACCCACATGAGAGACCTGGATACATTTTCTGGCTCCTGACTTCAGCCCAGTGCAGCCCACACTGTTGCAGCCATTGGGGATGTGAGCCAGTGGATGGAAGATCTGTCTTTCTCTCTGTGTCTCTCCCTCTCTGTCTGTAACTCTGACTTAGAAAAAAGTGTTTGGTGGTAGATTGCAAGACCATTTAAGATCATATTCAAAAGTAGATACTCTAACCTAGAAACATGTGCATTCCTCTAAATAATATCATTAAGAAAGGCTTTATGGAATTATGATTTTGGATCATTTGGGAGAAAAAAGGAATACTATCCCATTTATGAGCATGTTTTAATATATATTAAGCTCCTTTTGACTATAATTTCATCAAAATACTAATGAGTCTGTGGTGTAATTTAGAAAGACATTAATTAAATTCATCCCATCCTCTGTTATACAATGAAGTCCACGTAAATTTGTGTGTGTTCTGTTTTGTTTTAGCTTGTAGGAAGTTTCCAAATAGGCTTTGTATATAACTGCAATAATTTGTTTAACATAGTTCTTTTCTGTTAGAGGAAAGAAGGAAAGAATATTCAATTAATCTGTCCTTTCATTTTATATATGAGAACTTATTATAACTATGAATTTAGTAAAAACTACTTCATATAATTGTTGAATAGCAAAAGTATATAAATAAATGGGTGCATGCTGTACCAGCGTATATAAGCAAAGTATAAGTTATTCACTGTCCTATCTCAGTGGTTTGGTTCATTTACTTTTCCCAAAAGTGTTAATACAATCTAGCAGAGATATCTTAAATGTTTAGCCCTCCTATCGGACACGCTGCTACAGATTTTGCCTGAGTTAAGGGACAGTTGGAAACCACAAAACAGAACTATGGAATCATAAAGGTCTATGAGTGATCAGACTTATGAACATAGAATCTGCTAATGAGTGGTTAAATTGGCTGATTCCACTAAATATATGGAATTCACTAAGTAGTGTTCTGTGAACTTTTCATGGAAAATAGGAAAGTAGTGTTTTTCATGCTAGAAATGATTGATTTTAGATGGTTCATTTTCTCCTACTAAAACAAAACTGGCATGTAGTTCACAGAAACTTATAAAGTTCTTATAGGCCTTAACCTAGACTTTGAAGTACTAAGAAAGCTTCAATATTTCCTCTATACTAACATCATCATTAAAAGTGCAAACATCAAATTATTAAAAGAAATCTTATCAATGAAGATTCATGAGTAAAGTCATTCAGGAGGCCATCGTAACCTTTCTTGGTTTGCATTTATTTTAGACCATGAGGCATGCTTGCTTATAAATTAGTGGAAAGTGTACCATTGTCCTCCAAGAAAATATTCAGCCCAAATTATTTTATTATATCTCTGATGTACAGAGTTATGAATTCAAATCATTATTTACAATAAGAAAATTAAAAGTGTTGCATATCTTCATGTAATAAACTACTAGTCATAGTTACATACAAAGGAAATGAGGATACATTTTTATCCAAAATTCCAAATGAGGGTGTATTTCTATTAAAAATAATTTTAAAAAAGCACTTTTTTGGAACTAGTCATTTTTCATCAACAGTTGCCTTTAGCTAATGTTACCTTTCCAAAGACATTCGAATAACAGAATTCCTAGTCCAAGTATTCATGTAATTCAGACATTGGAAGGCAAAATACAATCAGCAAACTGCTGAAATGTGCCAATTTTCCACAGCATTAAAGCTTAATCCTCGTGAGTTTACTTGTTGAAAAAGAAGAAACTCACCAAATTATGTCATTAGGGATTTAATTTACACATGGCAATGGTCACCACCACACATTATTTTTCTTGTTTCCTTTGTGTTTTTCCATCCTTGTAAAACCAAACCAGATACTTTCGCATGCACCATGTTATCAAGGAAAAATAAATACTATAGTAAAATAGACAGATATTTCTGCCACTATCAGTTAAGATTTATCGAATTTGAAGACAGACTACAAACAGAAATTCCATTACATTTCCTCTCTTTGTATTGTAGAAAACATTTTAACAGCCTTTATAATAATTACAATAATTGAAAACACACTGCACATAAATGTCCATGTGGACTTGAAGTCTGTACAAATCTATTTCTTTGTAATGCTTCATATACTTTCAAAAAGAAATACAATGAAATTTGTGTATCTTAAATAATTTTTAAAGTCTAAAAAGAGAAATACGAACACTTAAATATTGTGGATTTGTTTGAATACTCAAAATTGTACTGTTGAACTTGAGAAAATTAACCACCCTGAGATGAGATTGGATGGAGCGTGAGTGAAGCTGCTTTAAATCATGCAGAATGATACACAACAAATGCCATGAGCAATGCAAAATAAACCAACAAAGACCTTGGAGGGCTGAGTACAGGTCACATTGCTTTTCAGTTAAAAGATTTCCACAAGAAAACACGTGGAACTATAATGATAGCTAATCTGTAAAATAAGTGGTTTGATTTTCCAAATTGTGAAATCATCTCAGATTTAAAGGGTACAATGCATTCCTTCATAAAAGAATTGCTTAAAACACAGAGAGCCCTATTATAAAAGTATTATAGATTGAATATCCCTTATCCAATATTCTTGAGATCAGAAGTATTACAGAAATCTTTAAAATTTTGGAATACCTGTATACACATTATGAGATATCTTGGAGACATTATCCAACTTCAAAGATGAAGTTAATTTATGTTTCATGAATACCTTATTCAAGTAGCCTGAATTTAATTTTACACAAAATCTTGAATAATACTCACACGGAACAGATTATCATGGTGTAGGATACTCCATTTACGACAACATATTAATGTCCAAAAAGTTTCAAATTTTGAAGCATTTCAGATATTTGGAGTTTTAGATTAGAAATGCTCAACTTGTATTTTAATAAAAGAATAACAGCATACCCCACATCCACAAATTTTCTAATTTTTCCTATTATGATATAATCCATCATTTGACTTTTCTGTAACTAATATAGAACACATTTCATAATTAAAATTTTATTCTGCTGCTTTGCCTTATTTGTACCCACTTGGTGTTCTTGATAAGGCATAATTACTTAACGGATCTTGAATATCTTGGAAATAAGCAAGAGAGATAATGGCAAACTTTGTGTCTTTTTCTATCAGAGTGGGTCAGAAAAAGTTCCTTAATAAATGAATAATGCAGATATGATATTGGCTGAGGCTAGCAATTATATTTTTTTTACTAAAAGCAAGGATTCCACAGGAAGGAGATTGATTTGAAGACTCAGTAATGGTATTTGGTGTCCTGTTATTAAAAGGGAAGTGGCTCTTGATATGTTAGTCCATTTTATCCCCATTAAAATAGAATGGGTAATGAAGTAATTACATGTTTATTTTCTCTGCCTTTGATGCAATTATAAATGACTTTGGCATTGCCTGGTGTTTTATTTCTGCAGATAAAATATCAGAAACATTCTTATAAAGCAGAACATTTTAGAATAAGCAATTTTATAGGACCTTCAGATTTCAGTGACAATATCCAGACTTTGAAATATTATTTTTCTTTCTCTTGAGATAGAAGCAAATACAGAAGTCCTTTACCTGTTTCCCAATCAGCTGAATAATTTCTTAACATGTGTTGACTGCAACAATCTTCTGTGGGCTGAAAGATTAGCTAAAAGGTTCTCTGGAAAGTTTCCAGTTATTTGAAACACCACAACCAGTTTTAATACAATTTTGAAATAGTCTTCTACGAAAAATTGTACATGCAAGTGCATACTTCTTTAGTTTGTTTCTTGGGTCTTGAAAATATAACTTCCATTAGAGAAGAACTATTTTAAAATATCTGGGATTATAATAGTACAGATTTTTATAGTCTAGTGGTCATCTATACTTGTATGTAGATTATTTGCAAGCTCTTGAAAAATACTATTACTAACTTGAATCAATTAAAGTTGGGTTTCATTCTTTTTTTCTATAATGTTATTCATTTCCTAGTTTTTTGCCATCACTTGCCCTATTGAGAAGTTTCATTATTAGATTTATGACATTTAAAAAACATTTGTCAAGCAACATGGAAATTCTAGGTATGTCACACATTGTCCATACACACAACATGTTAACCTGAAATTAGTATTTTTGGGGTGTAAGATATTTCTATATGACCAATTTGACAAAGGCTTCCAGTATTGTTTCTGAAATTCTGAAAGATTATGTCAGCAGTATCTATCTTTTATCACCCTTCACTTACCATGTGCTTGCTGTTTGGGGAAAAAAAAAAAGTGCAGATGATGGTTTCAACATTGATCCAGTAGTCACAGGTACTTTGTGACTGTCAATTACTTGATTTTCTAGACCTGTGCCTCTTCTCTCTTAGTTTCTGAACTTTGGTCATGAAGAATTTTAAGGGTCCAACCTAGCCTTGATTAGGGAAGTGGCTTTTAACTTGAATCTAAAGTGTGTGTAACTTGGGGACCCGGGAAGCCTACAGAGAATATTAAGAAATTTTAAGAACTTGAATGTAGGCAACAAACAATACAATTAACAATGCTTTATATATATAGATATATATGTATATATACTATATATATACATATGTATCGAAATCCATTAAAGATAGTTAAAAATTACTTGGCCTGTCACTAGTTCTTTTTTATTTAGTATTGTTGAAAAGCCCATAGATTACCATGTTGTAATCATGTTTCTTGATGTTTTGACGACTGTATTTAAATGTAGTTGGTTTTCTTTTGAAACTTTGGATGTTTTACTTTGGACATTCAGCAATTTATTCTGGGAAAGGGCTTGTAGTTTTTGCCAAGCTGCCAAGAGTATCCATGGCTTCAATGCAAAAAACTTCCTGAGTCAGAGGGTCACTTAAAAGAATAATTTTGGAGCCAGATTCATGAAGATTTCTATTTGCTGATGATGGCCCATTTAATTCAGCAAATGCTTAATGGGCAGATTATGCTCAGCATTGTGGGGATATAAAGATTTTCTCAAGGAGTATTATTCCCTCTTTCTAGGAGAGGATATTCAGAGGACATTAAAAAAAAATAACTGATTCATTGTGCTAGTCATCTGTTTAAATACAGGGTGTATGTTGAGATCCAAGATCATATATCAGTTTAAAGCAACTCATATACAGCTGAAGATCTTAATAGAATACAGATGCACCCACAATCCTATTACAATGATAGGAAATTGGTCCCTCAGTGTGATTCTGTAAGGAGTTCCAGTCCTTTAGAATGTGTCTGAGAACTCTGCCGACACATAATCTCTTGCCCTCTGACTTCTTGTGTTCTGTTCCCCTAAAAATAACAAGAGCAACAAACCAAAAACTGCACTGCAGTTTGCAAAACACCACGAGGGGCACTTAGCCATTTTAACTCTGTTTCTGAAGGCAGATGATGCGTGACCACGGAATTATAAATTGCAAACTTTACTTAGGTATTTGGTGACATCCTTTGCTTAAAACTATGCTGTGAGCTAAGTGTTTTTATGAACAATGATAAAAGCAAAGCTTTGATAGTTAGATTATAAGTGAATTATATATCTTCTGAGTGTATCCATTCTAGAAATGTTTATAAATATATTTCCTCCAAATGAGGAAACAGACTTCATTTGCTTATATGAATATTGTATTTCCTGGGTAAATTTGCTACTTATGGTAAAAGCATGTAGCACACCACTACTGTACCAAGAATGCATTCTCTCACTCAGTCTGCACAGCAGCCTGTGAGCTTTAAGGAATCATCATCTCCATTTTACAGAAATAGGAGCATGACAGGGGAGAAAATGGCATAAGGTCATAGATGTAGCAAGTGGCTTAACTGAGTCACTAACTCAAAATACATAGAAGAATTGACCCTCTATCTTCTACATTCATGTATCCAGAATGTTTTAGGGGAAATGCCTGAAGACTGAATGTGTGCAAATTGTTGTCATTATGTCCTAAATATTACATTATAACACTACTTACATAGCATTTACACTGTATTATGCATTATAATATAAAAATGGTTTAAAATATATGGAAGGATGTGTATAGATTATATTGATATCTTGTATATAAAGAACATAGGAATTTGTAAATTTTGCTATCTGCAGGGGACCCTGGACTACAGTTATGTGGACACCAAGGAATGAATTATTATTTCTGACACAAATTATTACAAAATCACTGATTTAAGCAACACCCCTTTATCAGATCCCAGTTCCATAGGTCAGAAGTCCAGGCACCATATGGTTCTGTTCTCTGCTCAGTCTCACAGGCTGCTCTCAGGGTGTTGGCTAGACTGCACTCCCACAGAAGCTCTGAGGAATGATCTGTAACCAAACTTGCCCATTGGCACCAGAGTACATTTCACTGTGAGTGGGGCAGAGGTCTCCGTGGTCCTGCTAGCTGTCAGCCACATACTGTTATTGGCTTCTAGAAGCCACTCTCAGGTTTTTGCAGGTAGAACCCTCATCTCAGCAACCAAAAAACTCCTCATCTCACATCCCCCTCATGACTCAAATTTCTTTCACTTCTCTTTCTTCCAAGAGCAAGAGAGGGGGACCGGCACTGTGGTGCAATGGGTTAAAGCCCTGGCCTGGGGTGCTGGCATCCCATATGTGCACCTTTTCTAGTCCTGGCTGCTCATCTTCTGATCCAGCTCACTGCTATGGCCTAGGAAAGCAGTGGAAGATGCCCCAGGTCCTTGGGCCCCTGTGCCTGTGTGGGAGACTTGGGGGAAGCTCCTGGCTCCTGGCTTCAGATTGGCGCAGCTCCGGCAGTTGCAGCCATCTGGGGAGTGAACCAGTGGATGGAAGACCTTTCTATCTGTCTCTGCCTCTTTCTGTAACTCTGTCTTTCAAATAAATAAAAACAAATTTGAAAAAAAAAGAGCAGGAGAAAACTGCTTTTAAAGGTTAGGGTCAACTGACCAGTCTCTGTGTCTGCAGGCTCACTGACTCAAGATTTACCTGTGATTTAACGATATGTGCAAAATTCCTTCACTGCAGCACCTAGATTAGTGTTTGACTGAATAGTCAGGGGTTGGGGATCTGGAGGGCCTCCTTAAAATTCTGCCCAGCAGGGGCCTTGATGTACTGAAGTAACTTTCTCCCATGAGCCACAAGAGAAGTAGATGGACTTTGCATGGGTACTTACTGGTCATGTGGTTTCTGGATTTCCTAGCTGAGTAGCATAAGGACAGCACAAAGCCACACAAAGGGGATACCCTGAGCAGGATTCAGGCATAGCTTGGTTCTGTTATTTGCTCATGGCCTGACACTTTTGTCTATAGCTGCACAAGGCTGTATGAATACAACCCAAATTTACCTGGTGTACCATATCTTGCAGCACGTGTCCCCTGCCTGTCAATCTTTTCTAGAACCATTTTGCACTTTGTTTTCTGGCTCCCATTTAGTTCATCAGATGTTCTGTATTTCCTTATATCTCAGGGCCTTTGACAGTATTATTCCCTTCGGCTTAAATTGTAGTCACCATGTTCAGTCGGGCATTCATTTAACAGTTTCAGAGGGGGACAGCAGGTCCATAAGTGTGTGTACTCTCACCTTAAACATTTTTCAGTTAATTTCATTCACCCATTGGTGCCTGTTAGTTTGTAAGCAAACAGAAGACACATATGGAGGCTGGTAACGAAACAGAGTGTTTGCCACTGATCACCACCTCAGATACTCAGAGGGAGGGAAATGCCGGAGCAACCCACCATGCATTCATGAAGGTGGTGAGGCAGGCTTCACTGGGGTTGATTGTCCTTGCCAGGAAGTACAGAGCCCAGTGCCTGTTATCATTGCTCCACAGGCCAGACCGAAATACACGTTCTACTTTCTGGCCATTGTATCACGTTTTTGCCCTGGAATGAGGATGAACAGGTTGTGGAGAAGCATTGTGGGTGGTTTCTGAAAGCCTTCGATTCGTCAAGGATTTTTGCTTTAATACGTGGCCACTTGGGCACAGGAAAGGCAGGGAGGACAAAGGGCAGGAGTTCCACCAACGATGCACCCTTCCTGCAGCATCCTTGCCTAAAAGTGCTGAAAATGCCAATGGTTTTCTGAAGAAAAAAAAATGCCTCTCCCATTTACAAAATCTAGATCTTTCCAAAGTACAGCCAAGGGATAACAGTCAAGAATATTGAAGAAAACACTAGGTCAAAAATCCTAAAATGTCAAATCCCAGGAGTATTAGCAGTCACAATTATGAATACCATGAATCCTTCTAACATGCCCACAAACTATACATTAAGTTTTATCATCGCTTCCAGTAGATCAACTTCCCACTATGCCTCTGTATGTAAAGTATTCTATAGTTTAATCTCTGTTTGGTGGACCAATCAGCTTTGGCAGCAGTCCTCACAACTAACCACAGAGAAGTTATGATCTGGTGATAAATATGCTGTCCATCCGGGGAAAGCCCTCTGTCTAAAGAGGAGAAAGCAAAATAAGGGCCTGCTTGTGGATTCCAAACCTCCTTGAGGATCAGAGAAATTCTATGCATAGCCTAGGAAGAAGACCTAAATGATTACAACCTTCACTCAGTTCTGAGAATACTTTCACACTCCTAATGCTCTTAGGCACCTGTGAAGAGTCATGTGTGTGTGTATATATATATATGCGTGTGTGTGTGTGTGTGTGTGTGTGTGTGTGTGTATATGATTGAAGATACATATATATTGATATATATCTTTATAATTCTGCATAATCTGTATCAGATCTAACTCAATGCTAGAAACATACTCAGAACTCATTAAACCACTACTGATTAAAAGTTACAACGTCCTGGGTTAGAAAAGCAATGATCATGCTTGCTTTGTCTGGCCTGGACTCCCAGGCTCACTAAGCTTACATTGGAGCTCCTGTTCTCTTGTAAGGACTGCCTATCAAAGCTATCCAAATGCACACAGGAACCCCATTATTCCCAGTTAGGTTTTTCCATTGCCTAATTAATTCAACCCTGCTCTTTCAAGATTGCCCAGTGAGTAGCACTATTGAGTCCGAATGACTTAAGAGGTTGGCTCCCACAGCAAGTAATTTTATGAACTGAGTGTGAACTACAGGCAGTGATAAAATATTACCTGTCCCTATTGCACTATTTGTACTACAGCTGTTATTTGGAAATTGGTTATTCCTGTCTAAATATCATTCACATAGAGCTAAGTTTTAAATCAGACAGATTTTCCCAGAAGCCAGACCTGTTAAATGGGAGAAGGGCAGTAAAGTGACGAGGAATGAATTGATACTAAAATATCCACAATATTTTGTTCCCTTCTCCAAACATATACAACACAAACTCATTCTCTCTCTCTCTCTCTCTTTCTCTCTCTCTCTCTCAATATCTCTCTGAATATCTCTCTCTCTCTCGCCCCCCGCCCCTGCCCTCATAAAGGCTAGTTTTGTTCAGTGCTTTTGGTGTGGGTTTAATTCTGCTCTCTCACATAGTAAGAATGCAAATAAGACTTTTCTTTTCGTGTATTGACTATATCTGGATCATTTCCAGGTCCCCAGAGCCCAGTATTCTACTCAGCCAATAGAGAGCACTATACAATTATCCATGCAATCCCCAGGAGAAGTCTCAATATTTTAACTTTCTGTGATGATATCAATATTTTGATTCTCTTAGCCACCCCCTCTTGATCACATAGGCTATTCATCTTCCTTGTCTAAAACATTCAGATCATAAGTACTTGGAAAATTATTTGTCTTGTTTTGTGGCTTTGTTACACCTCTCACTGTTGATCCTGGAAACAGGAAGGCTAAGACTACAATCATTCACAGATCTGGAACAGTCTGGAAGTTCTTCACCAGGAGGTCTCATGTGCCAATGTACTTCAAAAAATCCTGGGAAAAAATGAAATAAAAAGATACATTTATTTTGAAGCACATGCATACAAAAGGCCTGCAAAACTTCAAAGAAAATGCATATTATGAAAAAATGACACATAGATTTCAAAAAAATTCTGCACCTAAAAAACTTATCTTTTAATCCAGTTTTGCATTATTCTCATAGAATGTAAATCATCAAACAAAGACATAATAAACAACCTTGATTTGCTTTCTTTAGATTCATGAACAGCGAATGGAATATAGTCACACATGAAGACATTTGAGAACTAAAGAAAAACCTCTGTCTTCAATCTAGAAGTTGACTAAGATTTTCCAAAGCTCAAAACCAAATCCATTAAAATCTTACTGCCTGTCAAACAAGCTCTTTCATTTGAAATCCCACTCAATCATTAAATTTTCTGCTTTTGTAGGAAGAAATTGTAATTTTTTCCCTCACTAGTCCTACCTCTAGGTCATTTTTAAAGCCAAATTTATTGAAGAATCATTTACTTACAACAAATGACAACCATTTAAAGTGCACTAGTGAAATCCTATAAGCTTCGACAGCTTCATTCAGTACAATCACAATGCAAAATATTTGTGTCCATTGTCCCCAAAAGAACTCTTTTTTTTTCTTAAGATTTTGTTTATTTGAGAGGTAGAGTTACAGACAGTGAGAAGAAGAGACAGAGAGAAAGGTCTTCCTTCTGTTGGTTCACTCCCCAAATGGCTGCAATGGCTGGAGCTGCCAATCCAAAGCCAGGATCCAGGCATTTATTCCTGGTCTCCCATGCAGGTGCAGGGGCCCAAGCACTTGGGCCATCTTCCACTGCTTTCCCTGGCCATAGCAGAGAGCTGAATTGGAAGAGGAGCAGCCAGGACTAGAACTGGCGTCCATAAGGAAGGCTGGTGCCACAGGCGGAGGATTAATCTCCTACACCATGGCGGCAGCCCCCACAAAAGAACTCTTGTGCCCCTTCATAAACCATCAACTTTGCTGCCTCTGACCATGGGCAACCACAGATTTATGTTTTGTTATCATAGATTAATTTGCATTCTTAGGATTTTATACTAATTGAACCACACAGTCTGAAGTTTTCTTTTGAGACTTCCACTCACCCATGTGTTCGCCTTTGTTCATGATTTGCTCTTCTCTATGGCTGAACAGTATTTTGTTATATAGATATTACACATTTTGTTTATCCATTCAACTGTTGATACACATTGGAGTCATTTGTAATTTTTGACTACGGAAAAAGGCTGTGTAGACATGTTTTTGCTTTCATTGTTAAATCCCTAGAAGTGGAATTGAGGGATCATGTAAAAGATATGTATTTCTCTTTTTGGAAATTACAAAGATTTCAAAAGTGTGAGTATTGATTGGCATAGTTTTACTCTTTATATTGTAAACACTTCTGTGGGTATGAGGTGACATACGTTCCGGTAATGTATAATTCTCTAGTACTTATGTCATTTTGAACATCATCATATCATGAGCTTATCTTACTTTGGTGTAACTTCTTTTGAGTCGTGTTTGCCCAAATGTTTTGCATTGTTTACTAGGTTATTAATCCTCTTATAACTGACTTATAAGACTTCTCCATATTCTGGATGTCATATACATTAGAAATGTGTGTTGTGGACTTCATGTCCTGTTGTGTAGATAACTTTTTGACATCTTAGTTGTGTTTCAAAGAACAAACTTGTTTATTTTAGTAGTGTCATTCATGATTATTGTCTTGCTTTGTAATTCATGTTTCTGATGTTCTGCCTAAAGATTCTTGGCCCTCTCCAAATCCTGTGGGTATGTTTCTCTAAGTCTTATTCAAGTGACCCCTTTCTAGAGCGATATAGTTTTAATTACCCAACATTGCATTTATTCAATTTATGGATTCTGACATTTGAATCTGTCATGTCAGGGAGCCCAAGAATTCCCATGGTTAATAAATAGTCCACAGGGGAATGCCAAGCAGAAAATGAGATCTTTGGTGCAAAGCCTTTTTTTTCATCATTTTTTAACTCTAGAAAAACCTGAGATGAATCCATAGAATTTAAGTCTAGAAGGTTTTCTAGATCATCTAGTGTGATGGTTACCATTTGGTAGTTAGAAAAATTGATGTTTCTAAGGGTTATGTGATTTTTTAAAAATATTTATTATTTTCCTTGAAAGTCAGAGTTACACAGAGAGAGAAGGAGAGGCAAAGAAAGAGAGAGAGGTCTTCCATCTGACGGTTCACTTCCCAGATGGCTGCAATGGCCGGAGCTGGGTCAATCCAAAGCCAGGGGCCAGGAGCTTTTTCCAGGTCTCCCACACAGGTGCAGGGGCCCAAGGACTTGGGCCATCTTCTACTGCTATCACAGGCCATAGCAGAGAGCTGGATGGGAAGAGGAGCAGCCAGGACTTGAACCGGCGCCATATGGGATGTCCGCACTTCAGGCCAGGAAGTTAACCCACTGTACCACAGTGCCAGCCCCAGATTATGTGACTTTTTCATGAACACAATATTAGTTGTCTGTTCTACAAATATATTTTCCCTCTATGAGCAACAATCTAAACTGTTACTTGCTGTTCTGAAGCAAAAGTCTTTGTATTTCAACTAATCTTCATAACATTGCTGAGACTACACATGAAATTCCAATGTCAAATATGCCTTGGAAGGTATAAAATTCCCAATTTTAGCTGGAAATTTGATTACTGACCAAGCAGCATCTTTTATAAATGAAGGATGTCAGAAATACTCTCCAAAATAAGCCTTATTCACCTAGTAGATGACTGTATTGCTGCATAACAAATTATCCCCAAAGCTCAGTGACACCAACTTATTATATCACAATTACTTCAGTCATGAATCTGTACACAGCTCTGCTGAATCTGCTTCCTGAAGATTTCGTCCAGACTGAGTCAAAGCCTTAGCCAAACCTGTGGTTGATCTCAGGGCTTAATGGGGAAAGGATCAACTTCCAAGCTCACTCATGAGGTTGGTGGTGAGATTAGATCCTTGTGGTCTGCTCAACTCAGGGTTTCACTTCCTCACTGAAAGCTGGCCAGCAGCAACCCTCAACTCCTTGTCAGTGGCCTTTTCATCAGGGTGAGCCCACAAACCAAGTTAGAAAGAAAATGTCAGTCTTTATGGCCTAATCTCAAACATGACATTGCAATTTCCCCATATTGTATATTCTATATATTAGAAACAAGTATATCAGGATGCTATTGAGAGGCTACCTACAATTTGCACACATAACAGCCATATTTCCAGTATCAGCGATTCATTTCCTGAGTCTAGGTGCTGAACATTAAGAACTGGTATCTCAAAAGGGGCACAATCCAAAAATGACTCAACAATGGAAACAGTAACATGTGACTTTATTTACCTGTCAGCTCCATAATAAGGATTTGTTTGTTGGATACGTTGTAATTCAGGATACTGGATCCTCATAAACAGGGCAGTACAGATTTTGGCTTATTGAGAAAGCAATCAAAAGTCTAGGGTAAGAATTTGCTTTTAATGAATTTTGTTTAATTTTAATGGCATATATATATATATATATATATCACACACACGTGTGTGTGTGTGTGTGTGTGTGTGTGTGGAGAGAGAGGGAGTGAGAAACACAAACACACACACACACACACACACAGAGCAAGAGAAAGAGACAGGTCTTCTATCCACTGGTTCATATCCCAAATGGCCCCAACAGCTGGAAGTGGTCAAGACCAAGCCAGGAGCTTAAAACTCCATCGATCTTCCACTGTTTTCCCAGGCACATTAGTAGGGAGCTGCATCTGAAGTGGAAGTAAGGATTTCTAACTAGTGAGAAGACTCAAATAGTCCAACAGTTTCAGGAAAGTTTATAAGGATGAGAAAGAAAAGAGAAAGGCAAAATGGAGTAGTGGGGTTGTTATTGAAAGGGATCCTGTGTCAAGAAGCAGCCCTAGCCTCAAGAGACATTAAGAAATCCCTAGTCCTGGAGCCATCATTGTGGCATAGCAGGCAATACCAAGACCTGCCATCCTGTCATCCCAAATGAATGCCAATTTGTACCCTGGGGGCTGCTCTTCTGATCTAGCTCCCTGCTAATGGCCTAGGAAAAGCATCAGGAGATGGTCTACATGTTTGAGCACCTGCCACACACATGGAAGATCCAGGTGAAGATCCTGGCTTCAGCTTGGACCAACCTTGGGAAATTGAAGCCAGTATATGGGAGATTACTCTCTCTGTCTTTCCCTCTGTCTTTGTAACTCTTTCAAATAAATAAATAAATATTTTCACTTTTTAAATTTTATTTATTTAAGAAGTAGAGTTACAGAGAGAGAGAGACAGAGAAAGGTTCTCCATCTGCTGGTTCCAAATGGCCACAATGGCTGGAGCTGGCACAATCTGATGCCAGTAGCCAGGAACTTCCTCCAGGTCTCCCACATGGGTACAGGGGCCCAAGCACTCAGTCCACCCACCACTGCTTTCCTAGATCATAGCAGAGAGTTGAATCCAAAGAGGAGCAGCCAGGACTTGAACCAGCACCCATGGGGTATGCTGGTGCTACAAGGCAGAGATTTTACTCACTACACCACAAAACCAGGCTCAATAAATCTTTTGTAATCAAAAAAAAAGAAAACCCTGTTTTTTAAAACATTATTAAATCATGAAATTTGTTCCTTGGAGTACATTCTGCCTAGTGAGTACAGCATTGACAGAAATTGCTACACCATCCTCAAAGTTCCTACTCAGATAGGACTTCCCCAGAGAGTTCCAACAGGAACTTTGCTGCTCTACTCCTTTTGATGAGGAGAAATCCCACCCTGGGAAAAAATCATCCTCTTGTCTAATGCTGGGCCCATTTTGAGAGAAAACAGTCACCATTTCCTCTGATGCATACAGTCTTCTAGCACATGACTTAGAATGCTGAGCATAGAGTACATGTCACCCCAACTCATCGCCTCAGAGGATGGAGTGCACATGCTGCACAACTGGATTCAGCAACCTAAACTTCTAGAAAGTTTAAATTCATTCTTTTTCTTTGCCTTTGTAGTCAAAAGTGAAGCACAAATTTGGAGTTAGAAGACCTGGTCTTGCATTTCAACTTTGCTACCTATGTAGAGAGTGACTAAGGCAAATACCACTTGAAGTTTATTTCCTCATCTTAGAGAGATGTCACATCCTGGATGAGCTTCTATGTGACACAATCTCTGGGGTCATTAAAAGGAATAGGATTTAGACATTTTATATGAAGTGAGTCTTAAGTGGCAGAATCACTTTGATTATCTTTATAATGGGTCTGTGCCACCAGAGCCTCCATTCACTCTGAGGGAGCTAGAGAAGCTATAGAATTTATAGTCAGCCCAGAGACTGACTGTTGTGGGCCAGGAGATCCTTAAACATGCATCTGTTCATCATTCCTGGCTGTAGTCCATAAGATGCCCATTATCGTAAATCTAACGATGAGTTCAGGTCTCCCAGGGATCACAAAGTAACTTATTTCTTGCATAAATCAGGTATATAATATATCTGTTTGTGTGTTTTTTAAAGAAATAATAGAAAAAGAAACAGAAGGAGTGAAAAATAGAAGTTGGAAGCAGGGCTCAAAATTAGTTATTTAATCTCTAAAAATCTGCAAATCCTAAATGATAACAAAATTGCCTTTTTTGAATTTCCTAGAGTACCCCAGAGAGTAGAAGGTTTGCAGGGAATGTTAAATAACTGTATACCTTCCAGTCTCAATTTCCTCACATAAATAAGTCCATACCTTCAGTCATGTTAGCTGTTTCCTTGCTAAACTGATCTTCTGTATATAAAGAGAATTGAAAATGAATCTTGATGTGAATGGAAGGGGAGAGGGAGTGGGAGTGGGAAAGCGGAGGGTTGCGGGTGGGAGGGAAGTTACGGGGCGGGGGGGCATTGTAATCCATAAGCTGTACTTTGGAAATTTATATTCATTAAATAAAAGTATAAAAAAAAAGATCTCCCCAATTCTATCAATGTCTTTACAGAAAGGGGAAAAAAAAGGCAAGGAGGTGAGGAAGAGGGCCAACTATTGCAATTAAAGCAAAAACATGAATATGAAATCAGACAAAAAGCAATGCTGCAAAGGACAAATTTTAAAAAAAAAAGAAAGGGGAAAAAAGAAAGCACTTTCAAAAAAGGTCATGAAAAAAAATCAAAAGGTATGTTGACTGTGGTGCAAAACATTTTTGGAGTCCATGCATTCAAGGGATGTTCAAAATGTTCATTGGAAATATGTACTATGAGAAAACTGTGTGTGGGTTTTGAATTATTTTTACACAAAAATAAAAATTGTCTTTACAAAAAATATATTAAACATTGGGGTGGGCACTAGATATAGCAGTTAAGATGTTACTTGAGAGGCAGCAGTTGATGGGTAAAGTACTTGGGTCCCTGCTACTGACATCAAAGACCTGGACTGAGTTCTCATCTTTTGCCTTCAGCTCCACCCAAGCCCAGTTCTTGCAGGCCATGAATAAGCTCTCTCCCCTCACCTCCTCTCTCAGGCTTCCAAATCAATATAATAAGTAAGCAATTCTTAAAATGATTAAATAAAAAGTGCTAATAATTTTGGCCCCATCTATGTTTTCTTGGAGCCAAGGGAAGATAATGCCAGGGTTAAATTTATTGCAAGCCTAGACCATGGATTATGAAGAAGCATCTCAGAGTGGAAAGGCTAAATCCTCCCTCCTCCCTGATTCTTGCATAAAAAGTGGGTGATTTCCCATCAGCCCTGAACCTTCTGGAGATTTCCAGCCAGCTAGTCGGAGGGTGTGTTACTCTCTTTATCCATTCCAAAACGCTGTGTGAAAACCCACTTCCAGTCCACTGTAATACCAAGAATAGAATTTTTAAAATTCTAAAGGAAAACAAGACACAACAAAATATAAGGGTTAACACACTGATCTCAGCCTCAAAAGTAACAAGTATGAGACACAGGGGCATGTTCCTCAAACTCAAATGTCCAGATGCAGTTTAAGCAAAATATGTAGATACCTCAAAGGTTGCGGAAAATGGAATTAAAAGATAAGTTTACTGTGGTGCAGATAAAATTTGGAAACTGTACATAGTTTTTTTCATAACACACATTTCTATGAAGTTTGTGAAGACTCCTAAAGCAATTCTTCCTCTCCCTGATGGTATGTTAGAACATTTTCATCTACCATCAGAATACTACATAGCCTAGCTCCAAAACAGTGACAATGGCACAAGTACTTGGGTCCCTGCCACCCACTGGGAGACCTAGATGGAGTTTCTGGATTCTGGCTCTGGCCTGACCCAGCCGTTGCTATTGTGACATTTGTGTAGTAAACCAGAGGTCTGTCTCTCTCTCTCTCTGTCTCTCTCCCACACACACACACATACACTCTTTCAACTAAAAACAAATAAATAAGCATTAAAAAGACAGAAAGAAACGGTACATTTCATACAAATATCTCTCCAGTATGAGTGATTATGGTAGTATTTATAACTTACATGTTGTTGGATTCCCAGAACATGTCTGAGAACTCCCAGGCTTGAGAATAAACATTAAAATGGAAAAGTGCAGCTTAAAAAGCCTCCTGTGGAATCTCAGCACAAATACTTACTGGGTACATATTTATCAAATTACTTAAATATTTTGAGCCTGGTGGGATTAATATGGGGCTTGGCATGTAGTAGGTGCTAAATATATTTTCCCAGTCTGTATTCACAAATGACGCAGAGTACAAGTTTTATATTCCACCTTGCACCAAAGCTAGCCAAGAACTCATTGACCATCTCCATTTAGAAGATATTTATTCCTTGATTCCTTTTTCTTCATTTTCTTTCTGGATCTTGTGCCCAAAAATTACATTGCAAGAAAACAGACTGTAAATTTTATCTTCAGGAAGATGGCCGGTCTCACTTCCAGAACTTGGAGGCTCTTCATCCCTTTAATTTATTTGCAGGCACCGTGAAAGATTGTGATTATATAGTTGAGTGCCTCCTCCAAACTCAGAGAAATAGTAGATAAAATATAATAAGAAAGAAAATTTAAATATGTAGTAAGTTCAGAAGAAGCAAGGGAAAATCTATTTAAGACAGAAGAGAAGCATTTGCAAACCTAAAGCTAACACTGCAGAGGAATTTGGATCAAGGTAAAGGTGTTTGAAGAGCCACATTAGGGGGTCTCAAGTGGAACAGAAGAGCTTGAGCAAGTTGTGTAAAACAGAGTAGGATAAATCATAGAGTCTCATGAATAAAGCTGGCGGGCTTAGGGGAATGCACCTTCCATGAAACTGGAGCTAGAAAATTCTGCTTCCTCACCAAGGAATTAGATATTTTCAGGGACCACAGAGAGCGGAAAGAGTGAAATGAAAAACCCAAGTCAGTAACACATGCAGGAGTGAGGTGTGAATTTACTGTAGCCATGAATCCAGAGCCTAAAATAGAGAGACATAGCTGGTTAGAATCTGAGGGCCCAGAAAGCAAATGCAAAATACACATTGGAATGCTTCAACGTTTCAGAGTTACTGGGAGTCCCATCATATTCCAAGGGGACCCACCTAGTCCAAAATATAATTAGCCTTACAAGGAAAAGTGCCATCATCAGAAAGAAACAACATATGTAAACAACAGGAAAAGTAGAAACTCATTTGGGAAAAAAAATGAAGTGATTTCTTTAACACATAAGAACTCTGACAAAATATCAGCACATTGAAGCTGTTAAAAATCATAGGTAAAGGACTAATATCCAAAGTGCAAGTGTGTGGACTGTGTGTATGACTCTGTGTGTGAGTGTGTGTGTGTGTGTGTGTGTGTGTGTGTGTGATTCTGATACTGTCTTGAGCAATATTGGAAAGAGATACATTTTATGCCTGAGGTTGGTTTAATGAAGGCAGACAACTGATCCCAGGATAGTAAACTGGTGTGGGAAACTGCATACAGACAGGACCCCACAAAATCCCCTTGGTTTTATTTAAAAGGAACTGGGAAACATATCCACACATCAGCTCAAAAAAGCAGCAAAGGAATCTTGCTATCCACTTGAGACCATGAATGACAAAAAGAAAAAAAAACATCAGCATGAAATTGAAATCTAGCCAGTTCTATATGTGATTGAGTGGTTCAAACACGTTCAACATGTGTGGTACTAGAACCCTAAGGCCAAATATTAATATAAAATCTGTCTGAGACAAGTGAAACCCAGAGAAACTGACAAAAGCAAAATCAAAACTGCTTTATGAGAACACAGTTGTAGCCCAGGGCATACAAGCAAATCCTGCAGAAGATTAGTTTACAACCTAAATTCACAGTCACAGAAGAAAACAGCAGGTCAAATCAGAATGTACAACAAAGAATCAGTGCCCAGGAACTTATCATAAGAACAGAATTACACTTATACCGTAAGCATGTTCAACATTAGGACTAATGGAAAGGTAGGAGAAGAAGCCATTGTGATTGTTAGCACATAAACAAAAGTACTTGTATCGTGGAGAAGGAGTAGATTTTTCAGACTGATTAAGATTTTAACCACCAAAAGAGCAGAAATAGAATGAGTATCTTCCAAACTTCTGGAGTAGGAAGGAAGTAATAAGAAAATAAAACCGTATTAACCTAATAGAGAAAAGAAAAAGAAGGGGGAAGAAGATGAACATGAACACACACACACACACACACACACACAAATGGAACAAAATTAGATCCAATTTCATTAGTAATCACAACTTCTTAAAAGTACAGAATATTAACATTCCATGGTATATGCTTTTGCAATTTATTTATCCAGTCTCATATTCCTAGGCTTTCTATCTCCAGCATTTTTTTTTAACTTTTATTTAGGATATAAATTTCCAAGGTATGATTTATGGATTACAATGGGTTTCCCCCCATATTTTCCCTCTCCCCCCACAACCCTCCCCCCTTGCCCGCTCCCTCCACCCTTTTGTTCACATCCAGATTCGTTTTCAATTCTTTTTGTATACATGTGATCAATTTAGTATGTGTTAAGTAATGAATTCGTCCCTTTGCCCTCATATAGTAACACAAAGTGAAATATAGTCTTTGAGTTCTCATTTTAGCATTGAGTCACATTGTATAGCACATTAAGGACAGAGATCCTACATGATATATATATATATATATATATATATATATATATATATATATATATATATTTGAGACTGATCAATTTTTTTGATGCAGATTCCAATGTAACACTGAGTTTTTCTTTTTTTTTTTTCCCCCTTTTCGATTATCTTTATATAGAGAAGGTCGGTTCAGTATGTATTAAGTAAGAATTTTCATCAGTTTGCATCTACACAGAAACACAAAGTGTAAAAATACTGTTTCGGCACTAGTTACAGCGTTACCTCACATTAGATAACATATTAAGGACAGATCCCACATAGGATATAGGTACACAGTGACTCCTGGTGTTGATTTAACAATTTGACACTCTTATTTATGGCGTCAGGAATCTCCCTAGGCTCTAGTCATGAGTTGCTGAGGCTATGGAAGCCTTTAGGGTTCGCCGATTTTGCTTCTATTCCGACAGGGTCACAGTCAAAGTGGAGGTCCCTTCCTCCCTTTGGAGAAAGGTGCCTTCTTCCTTGGTAGCTCCGTTCCTTCCACTGGGATCTCACTCGCTGAGGTCTTCCCTTTAGTTCTTCTTTTTTTCCTTTTTCAGAGTGTCTTGGCTTTCCATGCCTATAATAATCTCATGGGCTAAGAGTCAAAGGGAATATACAAACAAGACTAGTTTCTCCAGCATTTTTGATATAATATTGTGATCAGTATTCTTGTGTTGCTCTATGTGCATGTAGATACACCCTGAATAACTTTTGTAATCCTGTGAATTTGCTTTGACTACCTTCCTTTCTAAGTTCCCCTAACCCAATTGCTTTCTTTTAGTCATAGTATTCTATATTATACAATAGTCACATCATTCACAATAACATAAAAGCTGTTATTTAAAAAGTGGTAAATTTCTCACCTCTCAACTGCCTTCTCTTGTACTTTATCATTTTTTGTTATAATTGTTAGTTTTTTAAGGGTTTATTTACATAGCATTTTTTTTTTAGTGAAAGGCAGTCATTTATTGCTGTATTCTATAGCAGATATGTTTTCTAGACTGGTGTTTTGTATTCTCTTTTTTAATGTAATTTTCTTCTTTTATTTATGGTTTCTTTTTAAATTTGGAACTAAACATTGACTTTACTCTTCCTGTGTTTTAGGTCATCTGTTGAGAGGTCTTCTCTTTCTGTATGCATATATACATGCTCACATGCATAGATAAGTACAGATACATACATATGCCTATGTACAATATGTATCATGCTACATGAGTATGTGTGCATATATATATATATATATATATATAATCTCATAACGTTTGCATGTTTAAATATTCACTCTATCTGGAATTTATTTTGATATAAGAATTGACATAAGAATAAACATGGTTTTTGAAATAGCATCTGCAAATTTAAAAATACAATTCTTGTCCACTGATACACATGCCATGTGTATCAAATAGTAAGTCCCATTATGTCTTTGAATCTATTTTCTGAACTTTCTATTCTGCTCCATTTTGTGGTGTATCTGTTCACATGGCACTCCCACACTGTGTGATTACTACAAATTTCCAAATGTTTTAATATCTGAGTATTCTTTTTGTCCCCTGGGAGGCAGATATAAAGAGAAAGCTCCCAGTTGCTGATTCATGCCTCAAATACCTCAAATGACTTCAACTGGCAGAAGCCAGGAGCTGGGTACTCAGTCCAGGTCTCGCACATGTTTGGCAGAGATACAACTGCTTGAGTTGTCATTTGATGCTTCCTAGGGTCTACATTAGAAAGCAGCTGGAGTCAGAAGTCTTAGCCAGTCACGGACTACCCCTGCTTCAACTCCAGCATGCTGCAGGTGAGAAGCAGATGCGGGTGTCCTAATTGTTTTCTTAATCATTAGGTCAAAGGACCACTCCTTTTTGAAGAAGGTGAGCTGGAGGGTGGGGAGAAAGATATCCTAGGTGCTAGTTCATTCCCCAAATACTGGCAAATACTGGAAAAAACTGACCAAATATCCACCCCCTGTGTCTTTTTTTTGTATGTGTGTTTTCTCATTTGACTTTTAGTATCACCTAGAAGGATTTAAAGTATGTACACACACACACACACACACTCACACAAACACACACACACACACAGCTTTTTATTTTATTCGTGTTACGCTGTATTTATTGATTGGTTTAAATAAAATCTGCTTCTTGGTAATTTTGATTCTTCCTATTCTGAAACAGGTTATGTTTCTCTTATATTTAATCTTTTTTTAAAAGACTGACCTATTTATTTGAAAGGTAAAGTTACTGAGTGGGAGACACATAGAGACAGAGAGAGTGAGATCTTCCATTCATTGATTCACTCCCCACATGGCCACAATGGCCAGCTGGGCAAGAAGAAAGCCAGGAGCCAGGAGCATTTGCTGGGTCTCCCAGGAGCTTTTGTTGGTGGCAGGGACCCAAGCACTGGATCCAGTAAGCTAGACTGGAAGTGGAGCAGCTGGCACTAGAACTGGAACCCATCTCGGATGTCAGCATTACATGAGCTACACTATGATACTGGCTTCTATTTAATCTTTGCCCTAATTTAGTTCATTTAAAGAGATTTGGGAGTTCTAAAAATTATTTAGACATTGCTTATTTCTGTTTGAGCTTGTATCCAGGTATTTTATAAAGAGAGTTGCTGGCCGGCACCATGGCTCAACAGGCTAATCCTCCACCTTGCGGCGCCGGCACACTGGGTTCTAGTCCTGGTCGGGGCGCCGGATTCTGTCCCAGTTGCCCCTCTTCCAGGCCAGCTCTCTGCTGTGGCCCGGGAGTGCAGTGGAGGATGGCCCAAGTGCTTGGGCCCTGCACCCCATGGGAGACCAGGAAAAAGCACCTGGCACCTGTTTCCTGCCATCGGATGAGCGTGCTGCGCCGGCCGCAGCGCGCCGACTGCGGCAGCCATTGGAGGGTGAACCAACGGCAAAGGAAGACCTTTCTCTCTGTCTCTCTCTCTCACTGTCCACTCTGCCTTTCAAAATAAATAAATAAATAAATAAATAAAGAGAGTTGCTATTAAGAATGATATTTTTCCCCTATTTTCTATGTTCCAAGATGCTGTGTGTACATAAGAAAGCTCTTAATTTATGCATTAATTTGGTATTCAGAAACTTTATTGAATTCTCTGACTTTAATAATGTTTCTGATTTGCTGTGTTCTAAGTATCGTACTGTACATTGTGCAAACAATGATTGTTCTTACTTCCTTCCCCCAAGTTTTCCTTTCTTTTCTTTCTTATCAGCTACTATATCCAAAACAATGACAAATAATAGTGATGATAAAGAAATCCTTGTGGTATTCCTTATTATCATGGAATGCCTGCCAATTTCTTTGAATTAAGCTAACGTACGTATTTCATTATATCAAAAGAACATATATGCATATAAGGCTTATGTTGAAGTATATTGTTCTATTCCTGTTTTATCTGGAGACTTTTTTAAAATATAAATCCGAAAATGGAAAAATATCTTTTCAGTCTCCATGGAAGTTATGATATTAATAGATATCATAATACTGAGTCATAGTAAAAATATTTTTGTGAATCTCCCTTGGTTAGGTGCTGATCTCTGTTCATATTTCAAATATCCATAAATCTTCTCCATGTGCTACTTTTTTAAAAAAAAACTGAGTATCAACATTATACTTGTTTCATGAAAAGAGCTAGAATTGTACATTTTGTGTTCAAGTTCTATGATAGTTTATATAGCTTTATTTTCTATATTTTAAAGATTTTTGTGTATTTTTAGTATATGTGCTATAAAAGTCAATATAATTTTATATAATTATTAGCAAACATTGTGATTCTGCTACTTAGGAGCCACCTTGTCAACAATTTCATCCTGAGAAATTGGTAGTCTTAGGTCAGCTTCTACTTGTTGTATTTTTGTAGAAGAACACCTACTTTATCATGATTTGCAAATTTGATTTTCTTAGACTTAAGCAAAGTTTTCATCTATCATCCATTTAATTCTTCTGTATTTATGACTATTTTCCCATTCTCACTTTTATTTCCATATCTGCTCGTTTTCTTGTTTAGTTTGGTTAATGAGTTTTTTCTACTACATATGTAGTTATTTCAAAAGAGTTGACTTTTTTTGTGTAAATGTTACCACCAATATGTTTGATTATTCATTGATGTCTGCTTTTACTGTTTTAATTGCTTTACTCTCTCATTTTTATTTTTCATCTCTGTTGAATTTCTTTTAATGTTTACTTGTCCTACTGATTTTTGATGTTCTTATTTAATAATTACTCAAGATTTTTTTTCCAGCACAATCTATGATATGTTCACATCTCTGATTTCTTTTCATTATTAGTGTCTTCTGGATATTGTGCAAGTTCAATTTTATTTATATTTTTGATACTTATTTAATAGACGAGATTTTTTGTGTGTTTTTACTAGTATCCAGTTAGTTGAACAAAGAAAATGATTTGTGTTTCATAAGTATTTGTGATTTACTAAGATTTCCTTTATGATCTAGTATTTTCTCAACATGTGTTTATGTTCCTTGAAAACAAGATACATTCTCTGTTTTATGTTATAAAATCATTGCATATATAACTTATGTAACTATGTGGTATATAATATTTATTATACATGTTCCTGAGATCTTCAAAAGTTCACAGAAAGTTTATTATGAAACATTCTGCATGAATTCATTTTATTGCAGCAAAATTATTAGATCTTTTAATTCCATTTTCCAGAAGGCTCCTAGTATGTAATTTTTAAATCTAGCTTGTGTTACTGTTACCTAGACCTTCTCTGTCTTGTTTGTTCGTCATTTGCCTTGTCAAAAATCAAGAAATAAAAGTATCTTACTTATTTAAAAATAATTTTTACTTATTTGAGTAGGAGGATAAAGAGAAAGAGAGTAAAGACAGTGCACTCTGATATCATGGTTTTGGACAGGGTCAGGCCATAGCTGGGAGCCAGAAACTCAATCTAGGTGTCCCAGGTGCGTGCTGAGGAATGATCACTTGAGCCATCATTGCTGCCTCCTAGGGTCTTCTTTGCCAGGAGCTGTAATTGGGAAACAGCTGAATATTGAACCTAGCCACTCAACCAATATCTTTACTGCTAAGCTAAATACTCCCTTCCCTCTCCTGTGGCTAACATATTCAGTCCAATTTTTTCATTTGATTCGTAAGCTTAGATGTTAGGTAATTGGTGCTGAGATATGAATGAAAGGTGTTCTTTACAAATTTTGCATATTTTACCCAAAAATACTCTTCCCGCTTGTCTAACTCAGTATCTGTTCTCTAATTGCTATTGGTTTGATATTGTGGCCCCTATTTTTCTCTCTTCTTCACTTCCTGGATTGTTTTTTCCCAACTATTATTCCCACTCCTCTGAGTTACTTTGTGTCCCATATTTGTGCTTTGTGAATTTGTATGACAGCTTTATTACAATTTGAGTGAAGGTTTATTTTCTGCTTTTAGAAACCATAGCAAAACTTCATTTACCATTGCAACTATAGTTTACTATAATATATTTAATTTTCTATTTACTTGAAAAGTGTCAACTGGCTCTCCCAATATGAGGAATAAGAAATGAACATGCTTTACAAACTTCCAGCTCTTCTTCCTTTCGTCCCTTCTCACTACCATCAATATAGTAATTGATTATACTATTTCCTTGGTTCCTTTATTTTTTAGTTTTTATTGCATTAAAAAGGCAAACTTTAATTATCTCATTTATCAGTTTTTATATGAATGATTGACTCCTGGTTATAAATTAAGAAATTTATGTTATTGATACCTAAGCTACAAACTTCTTTATGTTATATTTATGTTGCATGCCTGTGTGTTTCTTTTTGTCTTGTTTCATGGGTAATCTTTAAAAGCTGTTCAAATGGTAGAACAGTCTATACATCACATTCTTAAAATTGGAAGTCCAATAAGATTTTTATGTCTCTCTAAAAACACATATATTTTAAAATGTAAGGTCTTTTCCTCATGGTCAACAGAGAATTAAAGAAGGAATGCAGACACAATAGAGGCCTGTACAGTACAGAAAAAAAAAAGTCCCATGGCATCAAAGTAATATAAAACAACTCAACAGTTCTTACAGAATATTGTTAGCACATAAGTTTAAATTGCATTATTTAGACTGTATTAGTAGTATTATGTATGTAATTATATTGCAAGAAAATATTATAAAGCAAAGATAATATTTGTTAAATGAAATAAGAATGCTTTTGCATATCCTCAGCTGCGTAGTGCCTTGCATAACATATTTCTGTTTGCTCACAAGAAAGAATTAGTTGAACACACATTCTCAGGACAGCTTGACATATAGTCAAGAGGTACAGACTATGCTGCTTGTCTAACCATACAAACTTCTCATTTTGAATTAAGTAGAGTGGGCAGTTTCCAATGGATTTGTCTTTAGCCTAAGAACTGCTGCACATCTCATGTAACCCCAGGAGAAATACATTGAGGTTGCTTGGATTGGAATTAGAATCACAAGAAGTAGATCTGAGTTGCATTTGCTGTGTCAAGGAAAGTCTACTAGGTAACTATTGTTATCTCAGGAGAAGTTCAGCTTCACTTGTTTAGGAAGGCACATATGTGCAGTCCTATAATGGACTTTTGTGCGCACTTACTTAATGGGGTCTACTTCCTATTGCTCCACATTGCACGTAAATGTTTTAGGCACATGCTATCTTATAACATCTGTAAGTGGTCCGATCACAATTATATCTTTAAATCACTGTTCCATTATTCCTTCAAACACATAATTATAAATAAAGTTTCTAACTGCCTTTATTATGATGTACAAACTCCATACTCTACGGATTCTAACACTCCTCAAAAAAAATGTTATACGTCTCAGAATTTAGATGGACTCTACACGCTTATAAACATAGAGGCAGACATGGTTGCAATAAGTTGCCCAGCAATTCACAAGCCTAGCCACCTTACTTGAAAAGTTACAATACTCATAATATTTACCATGTCACCCACGTAAGGTAGCCAGACTCTTTCCTACATGTTTTAAGTGAACTCAGTGCTCCAACTCAGGATGGTTTTCAATCAATGTGTCCATTGTGTTAGAGTAAATGCAGCTTGGCCTTCAGCCAAAGCTATGCCCAAGACATTAGTCCTGTGTTCCCTGAGTGAATTCAGCCTTTCTTATAGGATTCAGGTATTTAATCACCTCATGTCCGCACAGTATCACTGTGAGCCCTGGGAAGCATTACCACATTGCTGTTTTTATTTTGTCACTCACTCCCCTGACTGGTTTGTTTTTAAAGGTTTAACTGAGCCTTTAGCCTAAAGGCTGTTTCCTTTACATGTGTTGTACAGAAGTAGTAGGAATTTCGCCAAGAGGCAATATAACGAGTGTTGGAAATCAGACAGGTTTTAGGGTCAGATGGACCTGCATTTGAGATCTGGCTCTGTCATTCACTGATTAAGCAGCTTGGAAAAGTTTACCTAACTTCTCAAATCATGTTTTTTCATCTACAAGTGTGCACAGTATACTTCAAACTGTGTAATTATTTTGAAAATTAGAAATAAAGTCAAGTATCTAGTAGATTTTTTTAAAAGTAAAAAGCTCTTTTGTGTATAGGTACATATATATTTAAAAGAAAGAGTTCACAGAAAATAATTTCACTTATAATCTCCACTATCCAAAATAATAATAAAGAAATGAGAATAAAGAGTTATTACCATAGGAAAATCAGATATCCCTGGATTTCTGAGTTCTCACATTTCAGTTCATATATTTTGTATAAAAATACTGAATTCCAGATGACTCAACACAACAATGACCATGCTGTAAGGGTTAGAACTGTGCTGGACACCATGAGAAGCTCAGGGTACTTTGGAAGGGCCTGATTTTTGATAGTCATATTAGCCAATTTGTGAGTGGTCCATAAAGGACATTATATAAAAAAAAATGAAAACTACCGAAAATGAGCAAGTGTTTCACAGTGTAAAAAGGAAAAAAAGTTCATACCTTCTGAAGGTGGGGGTAGACAGAAAGCACTTCAGAGAAGAGATCTTTGAATTGGAGCTAGCAAGACCGACAAGAAACCTACGAGTAGAGATGAGCAAAGGGAGTCTAAGAATAAAATACAGAACTTTTGTTGCCAACTTTTGACATCTTATCATACATACACCAGAATTCTGATAAATACTGCATCTCACTTAATCCCCAAAATGTTCCTTAACATCAGAAAATAGAGAACAAAGGCTCACAGAGGTTAAATCACTTGGGTAGGGTAAAACAACTAGAAAGCAAATTCTGTTTCTTGCTGAATTTAGAGTTACTCTTGTAATTTCCAGGCTATTTTTCCCTCAGGAAACTATGATGTATCTACAGAAATTAGGTAGCTACTCATTTTCAATTTAAGGCTGGATTTAGATTTTAGGGTCAGATAGAAGATCTTTGATTGAAAAAAATAGAATTTATTTTTAAAAGGCAGAAGGGTTTTACAAAGAACAGTAGAGCGATTTAAAACTTAACCTTGAATACAGACTTGACCATAGTGATTAGCATACGATAGTGATAAAATTAAAATGAAGCAGTTATTTTGGCATCTATTGTAGTCTGAACAATGCATAATATATTCTGAACTAGATAATACACCTCATTGAAGAATTGTTGGTTTATCTAAGAAACTGTTTGATATAGGAATTCAGCATTATTTAACAAAATAGGACTAAAGCCAACTTTTGATGTTATACAATAGAGCATTTTTCATTGGTTCATAGAGGCAAACTCTATAAAAACCTTAGAATTTTCCAAACAACGGCATCTTTGTTAACCACGTGCCTCTGGGATCACACCTGAGGTTTTTTTTAATGCTTTTTTAAGAGATGAGATGATTCAGGAATGGGACTGAGCACATTAATCATGTGATTGAAGAGTTGAGAGATGAAGTAGTTGAGTGCAGTCACATGGTCATGGATGCCATCAATCCTGCTTACACGGTGAAATTCCAATAAAACTCTGGGTGTTTAGCCAAAAAAGCTTTCTTATTGGTGAACACATTGATGTGATGGGAGGGTGAAGAATGCTGATTCCACAGGCAGATGCCACAGCAGTTCTGTAATTATAATTCAGACCTTACCTTATGCTTCTCTTTCTTTAGTTTAACCCAACTGCATCCTTTGTAATAAAATATATTATTAAGTATAGTCTTTTATGAGTTCTCTACGTCATCCCGTCAAATCACTAAAATTGTGGGGGTTGTAGGGACCTTCAAATTTAGAGCCAGTTGTAAAGAAATGTGAGTGGCAGATGTTTGAAGGCAGACAGTCTTGTTGGAATTCCTGCTTTTTTTACCTGTGGAGTCTGACACTAATTCCAAGTGGTTAGCATCACGACTGTATTGTACCACACTAGTTGGTGTCAGAAAAGTTGCTCAGAATTTTTTTTTTCATTTGATATAGACAGACTAATAAAGAGTAATGGAGGCCAGCGCTGCGGCTCACTAGGCTAATCCTCCACCTGCGGCGCAGGCACCTGGGGTTCTAGTCCCAGTTTGGGCACTGTATTCTGTCCCGGTTGCTCCTCTTCCAGTCCAGCTCTCTGCTATGGCCCGGGAGTGCAGTGGAGGATGGCCCAGGTCCTTGGGCCCTGCACCCGCATGGGAGGCCAGGAGAAAGCACCTGGCTCCTGGCTTCAGATCAGCGCAGGGCCTTGTGGCTGGTGCGTTGCAGCCACTTGGGGGGTGAACATCGGAAAAAGGAAGACTTTCTCTCTGTCTCTCTCTCTCTGTCTAACTCTGCCTGTCAAAAAAAAAAAAAAAAAAAGTAATGGAGAGGACTCATATCTTCGGTTCAGTCCCTAAAGTTCTTGCAATGGATTGGGTTTGCTGGGCCAAAGCCAGAAGAAGGAACATAATCCAGGTGTGAGGAATCCAATTAATTTAGCCATCACTGCTTCCCTGTCTCTCAAGGGTCTCTATAAGCAGCAAGCAGGGGTCGAGAGTCAGAGCTGGGCAATGGACACAGACACTGCAGGAGGCAGGCAACTCAACCATTAGGCTAAGTGTAATTTGGCCTGTCTGTCCTTGAATTGAAATTTAATGGAAGAGATAACAATTGTAACACTGAGATTATATGCATGTCAAAAGATGAAATTTTTTTAAAGATTGAAGCATGGCTCTTAAAAAATAGAAAATAAGGACAGGTAAAGATTTTACTAAATCAAATTAATTAAATTAATTAAATGTACTAGCGTTTAATTAATAATTAAAATGTTATGAATTTTTTGCATATAGGTAATAATGCTAAATTTTTCACATAGAAGAAATAATGCTAAAATAAAATAAAGCTATAGATACAAAACTGGTCTTTACAAAGGGTAATTGTCAAATGCATTCCTCAAGGGCTCAATTGTTTGTATTTCTATGAAATAAAGCACCTGTATTATCAGTTTCAAATAGCTCAACAATGAAACGCCAAAAAGGACAACTATGAAGCATGAAAGGGGTCTGTCCCTGTCCCATTTCTGGTCCATCACAATTTTTCCTGAAGTGTAAAGAAAAGTTGTCATAAGGTTCTTATCTGCATGACATAAAGCAAACAACCAACTTTATTTAGCAACACAGAGGAATTCTCCAAAGAAGTGATATTTAAATTGATGTTGAAAAATGAGACAAAGGACATTTAAGACAGATTTCCAAATATCTACAAGAGTTTAATGTGTGAGAAACCCTACAACATCTGAAAACAGGGCAGATGTTGGATGATAATTAAAAGATCACTTCTGGTCTTACTATGAAGAATTTTGAGAAGCCAGGGGAGAAATGTGAGTGTTTATGATTGTTCAGTGTTTAATTACCAATGAGAATGATGCCCTAATGCTAAAGGAACTCTCAGAACATCGCCTACATCCTCTTCAAGAGAAGAGTTGGGTATTAATCAGCGCTGCCGCTCACTTGACTAATCCTCCGCCTGCAGCGCCGGCACCCTGAGTTCTAGTCCCGGTTGGGGCGCTGGACTCTGTCCCAGTTGCTCCTCTTCCAGTCCAGCTCTCTGCTGTGGCACAGGAATGCAGTGGAGGATGGCCCAAGTGCTTGGGCCCTGCACCCCCATGGGAGACCAGGAGGAAGTACCTGGCTCTTGGCTTCGAATTGGCACAGCATGCCAGCCATAGCGGCCATTTAGGGGGTGAACCAATGGAAGGAAGACCTTTCCCTCTGTCTCTGTCTCTCTCCCTCTCTCTCTCACTGTCTAACTGCCTGTCACCAAAAAAAAAAAAAAAAAAAAAAAAAGCAAAAAAACAAAAAAACAGAGTTGGGTATCTGGAATCATCTGTTTTCTCATAAAATTTAGTTGCATGATTTTTCAATTAATAAGATGAGATTATAAATTATTGACTGATTTACTGGGCATGGTTTATGAGAGGAAGCAATATATTTTGGTTTTGTATCTTGTGTTTGGGAGACATCACTGTCAATTTTGTTGTGGGATGATTTTATGTAAGTGTATAAATGAAAACAAACGGATTAACGAGAGACAACTGATTAACAGACAAGTGCCTGAGAGCCATACAAATATGACACTCAGAATATCTATTTCATAGGAACATGGAAGTTGGGGCTATAGGAAATTTTAGAGGAAAAACAAGCGATTTTTAAGAGGAAAGAATTAGCTCAAAGAACAGATAACAGACTGGGACAAAGCTTGCCTAGGTGTGATGTGTTATCAGTTCTAGTATTTCTTCTAGTGGGTGAAGCTCTACAAGATCCAGCCCTTAGGTAGATAGGGAGACTTAAGAGAAAGCTTACATTTGAGAGGGAAAGGGAGGTAAGAACCAGGCAGGCAAGACCCAAGCAAGTAAAAGAATGTAAGAGATATTGATTCTTCCTTAGGTCAAGGTATTCAGCATGTCAAAACATTATACTTTGGCATATAGTCATCATTTAAAAAATATTTATTTGAAAGGCACATTGACAGAGAGATAGAGATAGAAGATTTCTCCCATCCACTGGCTGACTTCCCAAGTGGCCTCAGCAGTTGGGGCAGGGCCAGGTCAAAGCCACGAGCCTGGAACTCCATCTAGGTTTCCCACTTGGGTGGCAGGAGTCCATGCACTGAGGCCATCTTCCACTGCTTTCCTAAGTGCATTATCAGGGAGCAGAAGTGGACCAGTCAGAAGTGGACCAGGCAGGACTCAAAATAGTGTTCTGATATGGGATGCCAGTACCACAGACACTGCTTAACCTGCAGCATGACAACTTCAGTCCCTGGGGTATAATTTTCTGATCAGAACACTGTCAACTTCATGCAAGAAGATTTGGACCAGCCTAATTGAGAGGAAGCAAGAGTCCAGAAAGAGGCTGCTGAAATTACCCCAAAGGAGAAGGTAAGAGAGTGGCAATTTGTTTAGAGAGGAAAATGGTACATTAAAGACTTAATTAGAATTCTCTGAACAATAGGCCACAGGAGAGAAAAAGAGAAGGCTCAGCTATATCATTTCTGGTTATAATCGTGTAGGGAGTTTGCTGGTAGAACAAGCGTTGGCTTCTATTTCACAAGGGTTGGTGAAAAGTTAACAGTTGCCGTCACCTGACAGTTTTTAAATCCAAGGTTTCTGGCATTATCCATAGCTATGTTCCTCTGGCCTTTAAAGCATATCAATAAAAGATGAGACCAACTTTAGTATTTGTCTTTTCTTTGAAACTTGGATTCATGTAAGCTTTGCACTTGAACAGGAAGCAGACAGGTTACCTTTCTAACATGCTAAGGAAGACCTGAAGAAACTATGTGCATGATCAATATGCATATTTACAGTATGCATTTGTGAATAAGTTTTGTGTGATTAAGTTCTAATGAAAGACATATTTTGCCACTTGGGATAAAAGAAAGATTATTGTAGCATTAATACAAATGTTCCTTGGTGTATTATGAGGCTATATATCAATAAACCCATTTTAAGTTGAAAATATTGTAAGTGGAAGATACATTAGCACACCTAACCAACTGAACATTTTAACATATCATCACAGTTCAATGTAACGTTTGTTGCTTATCCTCATGACTCCATAACTGATTGAGACCTGTGCCTGTGCCACTGCCTAGCATCATGAGACAGGATTGTACTGCATTGCACTAGTCCAGAAGAACACTAAATACCAAAATTCCAAGTGCAGTTTCTATCCAATGTGTATCACTTTTGCACCATCATAAAGTTTAAACATCCTAAGTTGAACCACCAAATGTTGAGGACCAGGATGACTTTGAGGGGCAAAGCAAAGCAACAGTAAAATTTATCAGCCTAAAAATAAGTCTGTATTTTTGCACTGAAGCCAATGAAGTTCATGTATGTGTTTTACAGATTCCCACACGTGAGACAGGACCTTTCATGGAGAAGGCACAACGGGGTTCAGGACACACGATTCCAAGATATGACACCTTAGAGTACTGAATATTTCAAGTGGAAGAAATTTGGGAAGCAGCAATCAGAAAGCAGTGTCTCCCATTCCAGAAAAGCAGGTTATAAGATCCTACTCTGAAATATGACCTTTCTATACGGTGAAGAAAGGAGCACCCCTCACACAAGGACATGCAGGGGAATCTAAGAGACCTCACAAAGTCTCCCAGTTCACTCATGCCCTTCATGCTATTACATCCTCTCACAGTTTCCCTCTCTTCATCAAACATAACATAAAAATGCCCTGCTTTAATTGTTTCTTTGGGTCTTCATTTCCTGACGAAAGCACCTATTAAACATATTAAATGCATTTGTATGCACTTTTCTCATTATTATGACTTCTGTCTTGGGGGCCTGAGCTAATGAATCAAAGATGGGTAGAAGGAAAAGATATTGTTTCTCACCTAAAGCTGTGATATAAAGTCATGAGCAAATTTGTATGTATACAAAATTTCAGTGGATGGCACTCTATGAAACCTAACAAGAGAGGTTCTTTGCTAAAGGAGAGCTGCTCACTGAAGTACGAGAGACACATAACTTGGATTTCCTGAATTAGAGCTGGAAACCTGACTACAGAGTACTAGGGCACAAACCTCATTCCTTTCGGATTCCAGGTTGCATCTTAGAATGGTGATCCTTTCTTTAATACCACCTGGTCCTGAACTTTCCCACAAGTCTCGTCATGGAGGGGATTTCCAAGCAGTTCTATTTTGAGTATTTATTTCCAACTAACTTCTAGGAAAAGGCCAAGAAATAGAGAAACAATGAATACCCTGAAGACACTTAGAGATGTATGGATTGTATTGCTGCACATTTCTTATGACAACATAATATATCAGAACAGAGTGAGCTTACTTGGATAAGACTCAGAAAGTTGGGGAAATAACAGTTCTGCTAGCATATGCGCCTTTACCCGACCATGGAGCCTTGTTTTTCACAGCACACAGTAGATTTAAAGTTATGGCCTGAGTGGATATTCCCAGCTGGGCTGATTTCTCATGAGCCACATATATTCACATGCCCTAGACAAGATCATTTCCAGTTTTCAGCACTTGTACTTCTGGGAAGGGGGAGCTAAATTATGTGAGAGCACTCCCAGTGGGGGGGACACATAGAGATAGTTGTTCTAGAAGCAATAAAACTGGGGTAATAAAGGGAATTGAAAGGCAAGTTTGAAGCCACAGACATTGCTCTCAATTAATTATTGCAGAAGAGCCTTCGCATCGATTCCAGCTGAAATCTTAAGTATATAGCAGATGGACTGGACTCATCAGAGAAAGTCACTATTTCTGGGGCTACTTATAATGGTGAACTCTATAAAAGGCTCTATTTTTCATGGAAAATGTTGGTTGTCTTTTCAGCAAATGTTATTAAATAGATTCTAAACACTAGGAATACAAAAGCTAGTACAGAGACCCTTCCCTCTAAGAATTTCCAGTCTTTTCTCAAATATCTTATGAGTTTGAGAACACAAACAATGTTAGAGAACATTTATATCTATAATAATAAATTAACTCTCAACAAGGAAGGCAATAGAATATCCAAAATCAATACAATATTCTTAATAAAGTAAAAGCTTATGCAGTGTTGAATCGAACTGCTAATTTGGTAAGTATGTCCTGCAGATTTTTGAAATTACTATTTGCCTCTAACAAGACTCTCATTTTGATCATTTGACTTCCTCCATAATTTATATGAGATAATTGATAACATTCAAGTCAATGTAAAAGTGGAAATTGTTAGGTGTTCTTCAATATCTCCACTTCCAACTTGATTCCAATGCAGGAATCATTTCTAACTTCCTATTACCTGTCTTCTCCTTTGTAAAATATATTTAGCAAACACATTTACCTAATATATTTTCATAAGTGTTAAAAAAGTATATAAGTCATCTTCCATATCCATGGGGTATTGATTCAAGAGCCCTCATGGATACCAGAATTCACAGATGATCTATCAATATAGGTTAGCAGTTGTCATTGCTTGCCACGCTCCTTTGACTTTCCTAAAATGAATGATAGATAAACACCCCATGCTATTTGCTATACCCTTTGATCCCACTCATGGTGGGATCTGCTGTCTGCCTACTGAGTAATAGCCACTACTTCACATTTCTCACGTGAGGAGCTCATCCAGTAAGCAGAGACAACACACACACACACACAAATTGAATCTTTTTTTCTTCTTGTTCATTACCAACACCAATGGGAGAAAGAGACTGAGATAAGTGGGTCAGTCCTGAGTGCTGGAATTTTCACTTGAGTGGATAGTTCCAAGATCTGTATGGGAGGATAGGGTATGACGATGCATATCTTCATTCTCACACTAGGTTAGGTCTCTTAGAAAGATGATTCTGGTGTTCCATCTTGTGCTGTTGTCATGTTCCTCACCTCACATAGAATCTGGGAGCAGGAAGCATCCAGGAAAATATAAATGGCTTTCATATGATCATTTGAAAAATGCCAGTCTTGTTGATAGTATTTATATAGTTAGTGGTAGTATAGGTGGGTGAGAAATAACCAGTGGATGGAACATTCTCTCTCTCTCTCTCTCTCTCTCTCTCTCTCTCTCTCTCATTGTCTCATTCTGCCTTTCAAATAAATAAATAAACTTTAAAAAGTAACTGAAAATATCCCACTTTAAAAATTTAAAAATTTGTCAATCTAGTTATTTATTTGAGATACATAGACATAGGAATCTCCCAACTGCTTGCTTACTACCAAGGCCAAAGCCAGGAATTGTAGCAGGATCTCCATGTGGATAGCAGAGACTTAAGTACTTGAGCCACCACCTGTGACCTCCCAGAGTCCACATTAGCACACAGCTGGAGTTAGAAACTGAGGCTGAACTCAACCTTAGGTCAGGCACTTGGATATGGAATGTGGGCATCCTGGGAGGTATCTTCACTGCTATACTGAAAACCTCCAAACAGGTGGAGTTTTTTGGTATGAAGCTTAGCTGTTTGCACTTGATGATTGTAAATTTCTTACTTATCTGGGGTGTAAGTTCTGCCATACTAGTCATTTCCTGACAGTTGGCTCCTGAGATCCTTATACAAACATTATTACTCATAAAACTAATCACAGGCAAATCAAAAGATTGGTAGTTACCTTTAGTTAGTTAAAATGTGAAAAAGAAGAGAAGGGCAGATGTATTTATTCAAAAATTGTTTTACAAAACAAGATCTGGGACCAGAGTGTGCTCATGGCTACAAGTCTGCCATTTGTTTTAGGTCCTCTCAGCTGACAGAGTGAAAAATATACATCTGTACAAGTTTGGGCACATGAACCTATTTATACATATTTCTATTATGTGATGATATGTTTACTTATAATAAGCTAAACATGGACTTATACTGATGTCTCCAATCCATTATTCCATGGATCAATAATCCTCTTCCCTAACTACCTGTAATTTCCTACTCCAAAGTGAGAAACATGGCTGCTACAATTCATCTATAAAATTATAACATGGCAGTACAAACATATAGCACTCTCAGAATTGTTAGCCCATTTTCCTGTGGGAAATGACATTATCAACCAGAGGATAGTACTCATTTGCAGTTACTTTTTCTTTTAGTCTTATTATCTCTAGTCATTTCCACACATACTTAGATCAGCATCTTTCTCCCCCATCCCCTTCAGTGATATTGTTTCAGGCACATATAAAAAATCTGATTTTTTTTGGCATAGTCCATGTTCCTTCCAGGAATCCCTCAACTTCCTAAAAGACACATTTAATTTTTATACATTAAAGTTCATGATAGTTCTATGAGTATAGAAAAATGCATGGCAGCTTTTATCAACCACTACAGTGTCAAACAGAAAAATTTTACCTGCTCAAAAAAATCTCAGTTGGGGCCAGCGCTGTGGCGCAGCTGGTTAACGCCCTGGCCTGAAGCTCTGGCATCCCATATGGGCACTGGTTCTAGTCCTGGCTGCTCAACTTCCAATCCAGCTCTCTGCTATGGCCTGGGAAAGCAGTAGAAGATGGCCCAAGTCCTTGGGCCCCTGCACCCACCTGGGAGACCCGGAAGAAGCTCCTGGCTCCTGGCTTTGGATCATCACAGCTCCAGCCATTGCAGTCATCTGGGGAGTAAACCATCGGATGGAAGATCTCTCTCTGTAACTCCATATTTCAAATAAAAAAAATCTCCTGAGCTTCATTTATTTCTTGCCTCTTCTCTCCTCTAACTCCTGGGAACCAGTGGTCATTATACTCTATTGCCCTATCTTTTCTAAAACTTCACGTTTCACATAATTGGGATCATATAATCTGTATCAACTCTATATTGACTTATTTCATGTAACTATGCATTTACATTTACTCCATATCTCTTCTTGTCTTGGTATCTTATTTTTGTTACTTTTTTCTTATTTTTTTATTTATTTGAGGAACAGAAAGGAGAGAGAGGAGAGAGTAAGAGAAAGAGAGAGAGAGAGAGAGAGAGAGAGAGAGAGAGAGAATCTTTCATCCACTGCTTCATGCCTCAAATCAAATGCACACAATACCTGATTTGGGCAAGGTTGAATCCAGAAGCCAGAAGATCCACCTGTTTTCCCATGTCCACAGCAGGAACCCAAATACTTGGTTCATCATCCTCTGCCTCCCAGGTGCTTTAGCAGGAAGCTGGATCGGGAGCACAGAATAACCAGGACTTGAAAGAATCATTCCAATAAAGAATGCAGGCATTTCAAGCACTGGCTTAACCTGCAAAGCCACAATACTTGCCTTCTGAGTAATACTTTATTATAGGAAAGTACTATAGCTTGATTGACCATTTGCCATTCAAGGGCTAATGAATCTTTATTGCTCCTTGTTTTTGGTGATTATAAATAATGCTGCTATAAACATGCATATTTTTGTGAACATAGATTTTCAAATAAGTGTGGCAAATATTTAGTAGTTCAGATTGCTAAGACGACAGTTTGCCATGCTATCTTCCAATAGGGCTGTGTGATTTTGCATTCCATTCTGCAATGAATAGAGTCCCTGTCACTCTGCATCCTCACCAGCAATCAGAATTGTCATGGTATTTTTTTTTTTATTTTAAATATTCTAGAAAATGTATACTGGCATCTCTTTGTTTTCATTCA
Source organism: Sylvilagus floridanus (assembly GCA_949820135.1). Lineage (NCBI taxonomy): Eukaryota > Metazoa > Chordata > Mammalia > Lagomorpha > Leporidae > Sylvilagus > Sylvilagus floridanus. Next base: position 96,804,803 of record OX463241.1, on the reverse strand, counting down.
AAATTTGTACTATTATTTTCAGAAATTTAAATCTTGTTACATTAGAAACATTACAATACATTCTTTTATTTGGGATTTAACAGATGATTAATTTTTAATTTCCTTTCTGTTATACTATTTCATGTGAGTAAATCCAATTGTATCTGGAATTATTTTCCTTATGCTTAAAGGATTTCCCTTAATTGTTTTAGTAAAGATTTGCTAGCATTGAAGTATTGTATCCACTTCATGTTTGAAAATATCTTTATTTGCCTTCATCTTTAAAAGATACCTTCTTGTGTGGCCAGCCAGCACTGAGGCATAGGAGGTAAAGCCAGGGCATGTAACACCTGTATGCCATATGGGTGTCGTTTTGAGTCCTGGCTACTCCACTTCTGATCCAATGCCCTGCTAATTCACTGGGAAAGTAGCAGAAGACGGCCTAAATACTTGGACCCCTGTACCTATGTAGGAGCCAGGGAAGAAGCTCCTGGCTCCTGGATTCAGCACTGCCTGTTTTGGCTATTTGGGGAGTGAACCAGTAGATGGAAGACATTTTCCTCTGTGTCTCTCCCTCTCTCTGTGTAACTCTTAGTTTCAAAATAAATAAATATATCTTTTTAAAAAAGATATCTTGTTGGTTATGGAATTACAGGTTGCCAAGTTGGTTTGGGTTTGTCTCTGATTTGGGGCTTTGTTTTGGTTTTCAGTGCATCACGCTGCTCTGCAGTCTTCCCCTTAGTTCTGACAAGACATCTGCCATAATCTTGATCTTTGTCTATATATGGCTTTGTCCACCCCCGGCTTCTTTTAAGCCTTTCCCTCAGCCACTGTTTTTGAGTAATTTGCTTGCAATATGTCTGGTAGTTTCCTTCACACTTCTTGTGCTTGGGATTCATTGCACTTTTTAGAACTTTGAACTTACAGTTTTCATGGAACTTGTAAATTTTCAATCTGTACTATGTAAATATGTTTCCTTCCATTTTCTCCTCTGCTTCTTCAGGGATTCCAATTACACATATATAAATTATTCCACACATTGAAGATTCTTTCTTCGTATTTTCCTTCTCTCAATCCTTTTTTATCCTCTTCTTCTTTATCTTTTTAATCCTATTCCATTTTTAATTGTTTCTATTGCCACATCTTCAAATTCAGTAACCTATTCTCTGCAATTTCCAAACTGCTATCACTCACAGTAATTTATTCACCTTAAGCATTGTCATTTTCTCATTTGGAAATTAATTTTAGTCCCTTCATTTTTTAAGGTTTATTCATTTAAAAAGCAAATGAGAGAGAGGAAAAGAGAGAGAGAGAGAGAGAGAGAGAGAGAGAGAGAGAGAGAGAGAGAGAGAGACGAGGGGGTGAGAAAGAGAGATTGCCCATAGTTCACACCAAAGGGCCAGGCTTAAGCCAGGAGCCAAGAATTCCATTCTGGTCTCCTACATTGTTGGCAGAAGCCTGAGTACTTGGACCATTTTCTGCTGCTTTCCTAAGTGCCTTAGAAAGGAAATGGAGCAGAAGTAGAGAAGCCAGAGCATGTAACAACACTTTGATAGACAATGCCCATGTCACAAGCAGTGGCTTAACTCACTGTGCCACAGTACAGGCTCACTCAGTCTTTCACCTGTGCTAAGCCTCTGTATAACATTCTGGACCTACCCTCTAGCTTGTAAGAAATATGAATAGTTGCGATAATTGCTTTCTTGTCCTTGTCCACTAATTCTACAATTCTAAAGTCAGTTTCTACTGACCGATTTTATTCATCACCATGGATTGCATTTTCCTGTTTGTCTGTGATTCTGATCATTTTTCACTGAATGATAAATATTGTCAATTTTATTTTGCTGAAAGCTGGATGGTTGTGCATCCTTATAAATATTCTTGCATTTTATTCTGGGACGTAGTTAAGTTATTTGGAAATAATTTGATCCCTTTTGTATCTTGATTTTTAGGCTTTAGAAAATAGGATGATTTCCGTACTTAATCTGTGGTAAAATTTTCCCACTACAGAGCTAAATCCCTCTGGGTGCTGTACTAAATGTAGTGACTTATAAGATCTGGCAGTCTTGTTTTTGAGAACAGGAAATATTCTAAGCCACATGGAGCTCATGAATGTTCCTTCAATCTTTTCAGTCTCAGTTCCTCACATGTATGTGCTGATCAGTACAAAGCTGATGCCTTGAAGAAAACACTCCACACATTTCTGGAGTTCTCTTTCCATTTCTTGTGTCTTCTCCATTGACTTATAAACCTATCTTCTGGCCGGTGCTGTGGCTCAATAGGCTAATCCTACACCTTGCGGCGCCAGCACACTGGGTTCTAATCCCGGTCGGGGCGCTGGATTCTGTCCCGGTTGCTCCTCTTCCAGGCCAGCTCTCTACTGTGGCCAGGGAGTGCAGTGGAGGATGGCCCAAGTGCTTGGGCCCTGCACCCCATGGGAGACCAGGAGAAACACCTGGCTCCTGCCATCGGATCAGCAGGGTGCGCGGGCCGCAGCACGCTAGCCGTGGCGGCCATTGGAGGGTGAAACAATGGCAAAAGGAAGACCTTTCTCTCTGTCTCTCCCTGTCTAGTCTGCCTGTCAAAAAATAAAAATAAAATAAAATAAAATAAAAACCTATCTCCCATGACCTCCCTAGGCTCCCCATCTGTCCCCTCAATTCAAGAAAGTTATCAAGCACTGCCTGAATTCTCCCTCCCTGCACCACTAACTGAAAATTGGGAACTAGGGCAATTGTAGGGTTGTCTTTGTTTGTTTGCTGACTCTCAGTGATCACTATCTTCCATTGTCTTCTGTCTAGCAGCTTGAAAACCATTACACTATATATGTTTGCCCAGTGTTTCGTTATTTTTAGGTGGGGATGTGAGCCTGGTCCCTGATGTTCCATATCGACTAGAAATGGAAGTCTCATTACTCATCTTGAATAAATGTGGTTCTGATTCTATTATCTCAGCAGCAAAAAGGTTTTGAATTATTGGGAATTTTAAATGAGATGTACTATCACAGACTCAATCACCCTATCTTTTCTGTTCCATGCCTTAGAGCCACATTGTTCCTGAAGTGGACACAACATACAGATAAATTAGCATGATGTGAAATGAGGCTTCTTATTTCTCCTGTTTCTCTTCTGCTCAGTTATTGAATCTATTTAATTTATATGCCTTTAAATTTAATTAGAGGCTAGTATTTTATGTTTATGCAGAATCCTTTATCTGCTGGCTAACTCTCCAGATAGTTGCAATAGCCATCCCTGAATCAGGCAGAAACCAGGAGCCAAGAGCTTCTTCCAGATCTCCCAAGACACGGCAGGGTTCAAAACACCTGGGTAATCCTATTCTGCTTTTCACAGATTATTATCAGGGAGCTGGATCAGGAGTGGAGTAGCCAGGACATGAACCAGAGCCCATGTGGGTTGCCAACATTTACCCACCATGCCACAATGCCAGCCCCTTTGTTTCTTTTTAAGTTTGCTTCATATCTAGTTAATTTTTCACATCTAGGATCCCAGATTTGAAGGAAACTTATGTCTCACAGAGATACTATTACTTCAACCCACACATATTCTCACAAGACTCTCATTTACTTTTATAGAATTCTACATCTTACTCTAGATGTGAAGATATTAATTTATTTTGGCTCTTAACAACTTTCCTCAGTGTATCTGAATTTCAGAGTATTTGTCAGGTAATCTTCACAGACTATGATTTAGGGAAATTGATGTTTTCCATTTTCACTACAAATAGAATTTCATTATATATACATATTATATATGTGTGTATATATATGTGTGTGTGTGTGTGTGTGTGTGTGTATGTATATATATATATATATATATATATATATATATATATACACATATTGTCCTTTTGGGTTGGTTTCAGAAAAACTCACAATTTTCACCATTATTTGAAACTCCTGCAAATGAATATTTAAGACTTTCATTTCTTTAATTTTGAAAGCCCAGCCACCTTCCTAAATATGGAGAGCCAAAGAGAAGAGAAGGTTAGACTCATAGCTGTTGATAATCTTCAACAATTTTCCTTCCATTGCTCTCTTCTCAATGCCACTAGCACACTGTCTGAGCCTTAATTGCTGCATTCTTGCTAGAGAAATCTTCCTATTATGTATTATTTAAAACGTCCAGTTTAAAAAGGCTTGTATTGATTTCCAATATGAGATGCAGGTACAAGTCTTGACTTATATGTCACCTTTTCAGTCATTCTATTCTCCCCAGCAATATTTAATTCCTCTTTTTGTGTTGTGATTTTTCTTTTTCATGGAACTATGGAAGAGTTCTCTAAGATAAATTAAGGTTTATAACAGTCATATGGCATGTAATTTATATTTTGTATGTTCTGTCATAAGGTACATAAGTGCATTATATACTAATACATGATATTGATTCCTTTTTTATTTTATTTATAATTCGTCTCTGTTTATTGGAATGTAAGCTGATGGAAACAGGGAAATTCTGCTTTGTCTTGCTGTTTTGCTCATTTATAAAAGAGCTTGGAATTTAGTTGATTTTAATACACGTTTGTTAAACTAATAAATAGAAGTATAACAACAACAAATAATGTATGTGTGACTTATTATAGGATAGAAAAAATAGCAGAAAAATGGAACTAATAGTTGGATTTGCTAAGTTTTGGAGCAGAAAGGTAAAATATGAAAGGCTAAAAAACCACTTTTTAGATAAATTGAAAATAAATATCCAGATGTGTGTGCTGGGAGGGGCTGTCCATTAAACCCACAGAGGCACATTCCCAAGGACAAAGGTTTGGGAAGAGATATTGACAACAGTTTACCCAGATGCATAAAAAGAAACATGGAAATACAAGAAACATGAACAAGGAAGACCCTATGACTCTACAAAATAAATAAAATAATACTTCAATATTAGAATTTGAAGATGAGGAGTTTGACAACAAACTGGAAAAGGAATTCAAAAGAATGATTATAAGATTATTTAAAAACAGGGGAAGGTAAGATGGCGGAATAGCGATGGGTGGGGTCTGCTCTAGTCTCCACGAACTTAGAAGAAAAAAAGTGAAAGGTTGCAGGGAAAACTGCAGTGGGAGGTCTTGTGAAAGCAGAGGGAATGGTCAGGACCTGAATGGAAGACACAGCTGCGCAGCGACAGGCATGGAGGACTGAGCCTGAACACAACAAAGAACCCAGCAGCCTGCACTGACTAGCAGGATGATGTCAGACTGCACGGGCCCATGCTGCTGTTGATACAGCTGTAGGGAGAGCCTAGTAGACTGCACCCGTGTTTGAGTCCAGCCTGGAACCCTCAGGGGAGCTTGGCGACTGATCATGGCTGGGGCGGCGGGGGGAGGGGCAGATGGTGGCACATCTTTCTCCACTTCTTCCCCTTCAACACCAGAAGGCAGGTGCCATTTCAGACATAAACAGTAGCAGCTGCTCCAGCTCTTCTGTGCACACACAGCAGCTAGAGGGGACTGTCAGCAGGGACAACCACAGCACTTCGAGACAACTGGTGCGGTCTGCCCCTACCTAGTCATTGGGGCAATAACATAAGTTCTGCTGTGTCCACCCAGTAAAGGGCAGGAAGGGGGAGCCAACCCAGCCAAAGGGAAGTACTGCCAATGGGGACTCTTGTACCTGCTCAGCACAATTGTGAAAGGAGTAGGGTTGCTGTTAGGGGGTACTGTGCATGCTTGTGAAATAAGAATGTTACCAAGTGGAAAAATCCATGTTCCCTACTGACTCAGAGTCTAACTGGGGAACTTAACTCAATCTGGCTGGGCAAAACACACAAGGCAGCAGCTTTGGGAACCCCTCAGTCTCTCTGTGACAGGATAGGCTAGTGGGGCAGAGTGGACTCTCTCGCATCCCTTGTCTGTGGGAGTCCTCAACACTGAAACTGTGAAAATACTGTGACTGGGTGAGTGAGGGCAGTGTATGGCTGGAGATCTGGGCAAGCTATGGGTATAGAGCCACATTCTCAGAACTCCTTGGTTGCCAGAGCAGCTCATTGCAGCTGGAACTATCCTCACTGGGAAGACTGTGCAAATCATTCCTATGGATGAGTTTGCACACATTGGGGACTAACATCTGGGCATTGTTCAGCTTGAAGAAGAGGAGGTGACGGAGTGATCAAGCCAACATACGTGACTGTGTACTCCCCTTCTGTTAACAAGAGAACTACCATCCCCAATTTGTGGGCTACCCTCCATATTCACTCCACATTGGAGCACTGACCAGAGCTCTTGGATACTCTGACCAAAGACCTCTCATATTTACAGAAAGCATAGATATTCCACTAAACCACAGAAACACAACTAAAATCTAAAACCATCAGAGGGGAAAAAAAAAACAATTGAATCCACAAATGCCTAAAAATAAAAGCAGAAGTTCAAGAAACAAAAATAACAAGAATAAGGAAGATACCATGACTCCCCCAAAAGGAACGGTGCAACATTTCAATATTAGAATGTGAAGATGAAGAGATTCATGAAATGCTGGAGACAGAATTCAAAAAATTATCATAGGATTACTCAACAGCAATCAGAAGTAAATCCACAAACTAAAGAAAACCATACATGACATGAATGAAAATTTTTCCCATGAAATTGAGATTTTGAAGAGAAGTCAAATGAATATTAGAAATGAAGAGCTCAATAGATCAAATACAAAATACAGTGGAAAGCCTTAACAGCATACTTGGTGAGGCAGAAGAAAGAATCTCCAATTTAGAAAATAAATCTTCAGAAATCCTCCAGTCAGATCCAAAAGCACAAGAAGAAAATAGAAAATTTAAAACCAGTGTTGGAGATTTTTGGGATACAATCAAATGACCCAACATTTGGGTATTAAAAGTTCCTGAAGATATTAAAGAGAGAATGGATTAGAAGGCCTATTTAGTGAAATAATTACAGAAAACTTCCCCAATTTGGAGAAAGAAAGCAATGTCCAAGACCTCTCTCTCTCTCTCTCTCCCCCACATCCCCTCTCTCTGTGTGGCTCTGACTTTCAAATAATGAATAAATATTTAAAAAAAAAGAACTAGAAAAATAACAACAAACCAAACCCCAAATTATTAGGAGGAAAGAAATAATTAAAATTAGGGAAGAAATAAACAAAATTGAAATAAAAGTACAAAAAAACAAAGAAATGAAGAGCTGATTTTTTGAAAAAATACACAAAATTGATACAGCATTATTGATACAACTAACCAAAAAAAGAGAGAGAAGACCCAAATCAATAACAACAGAATTGAAATAGAAAGTGTAATAACAACAGACAGCACAGAAATAAAAAGAATCATCAGAAATTACTACAAAAATATGTATGCCACCAAACTGGTGCCTAGAAGAAATGGATAGATTCCTGGACACGTACAACCTACCTAAATTGAGCCATGAAGACAGAAAACATAAACAGACCAATAACCAAGACATAAATTCAATCAGTAATAAAGAATCCCCCTAAGAAAGAAAAGCCCAGGACCAACTGGCTTAACTGCTGAATTCTATCAGACATTTAAAGAAGAACTAATTATAATTTTTCACAAGCTATTCAAAACTATTTAAAGCAATGGAAACTTCTGAAACTCTTTCTATGAAGCCTGTAGCATCTTAATTTCTAAGCCAGAAAAAGTTACATCCGAGAAAGAGAACTACAGACAATATCCCTGATGAACATGTATGCAAAAACCCTCAAAAAAGTATAAGCTAATTGAACCCGACAACACATCAGAGAGATCATTCACCTAGACCAAGTAGTATTTATCCCTGGTATGCATTCAACATTTGTAAATCACTCAAATCTGTAAACCACTCAACATGGATCAAAGTACTAAATCTATGAGCTGAAACCATCAAATCACTAAAGAACATTGAGGAAACTCTGCTAGACATTGGTATAGTCAAAGACTTCTTAGAAAAGACCACAGAAGCACAAACAATCAAAGCCAAAATTGAAAATGGGATTACATAAAGCTGAGAAGGTCAGCACTGCAAAAGAAACACAGCAAAGTGAAGAGCAAACTGACAGTATGGGATAAACACTTGCAAACTAAGCAACTGATAAAGGGTTAACATCTAGAAACTAAAGAGATCAAGAAATTCAACAACCACAAAGCAAACAATCCAGTTAAGAAATGGGCAAAAGACTTGGGCAGGCATTTTATAAGAAGGAAATTCAAATGGCCAACAGACACTGGAGAACATACTCAAGATCACTAGCCATCAGGGAAATACAAATCAAAAGCACAATGGGGTTTCAGCTCACTCAGGTTAAAATGACCCACCTACAGAAATCAACAAATGACAGATACTGGCATGGATGTAGGGAAAAAGGTGCCCTGGTCCTCCTCTGGTGGGAATGTAAACTTCTGCAACCACTGTGCAAGAGACAGTATGGAGATACCTCAGAAAGCTGAATAAGACCTACCACATGATCCAGCTATCCCACTCCTGGGAATTTACCCAAACCAAAAGAAATCAGTGTATGAAAGAATTATCTGTGTCCCCATATTCTTTGTAACTCAATTCACAATATCTAAGATATGGAATCAACCAAGATGTCCATCAATTGATGACTAGATAAGGAAAGTATGGTGTGTATACACTGTGGAATACTACTACTGTTTAGGACATCTGCCATTCTACTAGTCTGCTGTATATCCCACTTCCCATGTTGGATTGTTCTCTCCCTTTTTTATTCTATCAGTTAGTATTAGCAGACACTAGTCTTGTTTATGTGATCCCTTTGACTCTTAGACCTATCATAATGATCCAACTATTCCTCCCCTTGCTCTCGATATCCTACTCTTAATTTTTACTCTATTAGTTACCTCACATCAGGGAGAATGTATGATATCTATTTTTGGGGACTTACTTATTTCAGTAAGAATAATGGCTTCCAGTTGCAACCATCCTGTTGCAAAAATAGGACTTATTTTATTTTTTTTTTTTACAGCTGAGTAGTACTCAAACAGTATTTTACATTTTATGTTCTGTGTGGGTGAAAACTGATGAAATCTTTACTTAATATATACTAATTCAATCTTCTTTATATAAAGATAATTGAAAATGAATCTTGATGTGAATGGAATGGGAGAGGAAGTGGGAGATGGGAGGGGTGCGGGTGGGAGGGAAGTTATGGGGGGGAGCCATTGTAATCCATAAACTGTACTTTGGAAAATTATATTTACTAAATAAAAGTTTTTTTTTTTAAAAAGAAGTTTGCCAAGGTCATGAACAGGCATTTTTCAAAGAATGAAATACAAATCACCAACAGACACATCAGAAAATGCTGAGGATCACCAACCATGAGGGAAATGCAAGTAAAAACCACAATAATGGGGACAGTGCAGTGATGCAGCAATTAAACTCTTGTATGCAGAGTTGGCATCCCATATGGGCACCAGTTCAAGTTTGGGCTGCTCCACATCTGATCCAGCTCCTTGATAATGTGTATGAGACAGCAGCAGCAGATGGTCTAAGTATTGGGCCCCTACATTCATGTGGTATACACAGATGAAGCTCCTGGCTCCTTGGCTTTGGCCTGGCCCAGAACTAGCTGATGCAGCCATTTGAGGAGTGAACCAGTAGATGGAAGGAAGGTCTCACTCTCTCTCTCTCTCTCTCTCTCTCTCTCACTCTCTCTCCCTCCCCAGACACACACTCTCTGTAACTCAGCCTTTCAAATAAATTATTCTTTGTTTTTAAATTCTATTTATTTACTTGAAAGGTAGAGTTACATGCAGAGACAGAGAGAGGGAGAAACAGGTCCTCTATTCACTGGCTAACTCTCCAAATGGTGGCAATTGCTGGAGCTGAGCTGATCCAAAGCCAGAAGCCAGGAGTTTCTTCTGGGTCTCGCACTCAGGTGCAGGAGCCCAAGCACTTGGCCTGTTTTTCCAGGCCATAGCAGGGAGCTGGATCAGAAGAGGAGCAGCTGGGTCTCAAACCAACACCCATATGGGATGCAGGCACTGCAGGCTGTGGCTTTACCCGCAACATCACAGCGCTGACCCCATCAAATAAATTAATCTTTAAAAAAACAAAGTAAGGTTTCATCTCACCTCAAGTAGAATGGCTACTATTCAAACATTTTAAAAAAAAATAACAACTACTGCTAAGGATATGGAGAAAATGTACCCTAATCCACTATTGACAGGAATGTAAACTAGTACAACACTAGTGATGGATAGTCTGGAGATTCCTGAAGCATCTGAAAATAGGTCTACATATCATCCAGTTATCCCAGTCCTGGGAATATACACTCAGGGAATGATATCAACATATGAAAGATTTATCTGTACCCCCAAGTTTATAGCAGCTCAGTTCACAATAGCTAAAATATGGATTCAACACAGATTTCCATCAAATTATGACTAGATAAAGAAAATGTACAAATGCATGGTGGAATATACTATTCAGCCACTAAAAAGAATGAAATCCTGTCTTTTGCAGCAAAATGGACACAACTGGAAACCACCATCCTTAGTGAAATAAGCCAGTACCAAACACACAAATATTTGTTTTCTCTGATTGGTTGTAACTAATATATAAAGTGTAAAAAATTAATGTATATCAAGCTACCCTGACATCTTGTGATTTGATTGTTGTCTACAACCATGGCCTATATCCCGGAGGAACAGTGGCCCATCTACCTTTTACTTGTAGAGCGCTTTGTTTAGAGGAGCACTGGGCCTATGATTATAAGTAAACTGAAAGTGTGTTATTGCAAAACATTAAAGGAAAGAAGAGGAGAAAGGAGGAAATCAGTAACATAATGTATTCTTGCCATCATGTCTAAGAAATTCATGAAATGTCTTCTCTATGTAGTGGTAAATAGAAAAATGTAATAAGAAAGAAAAGAAAATGGTTTTCCTTGGCATTAAATGGTAAACGTTTTACTACAACAACACTGAAACTTTCTCTCTGCTATTTAAAATTCATCTTTTCCACTACTATGGAAGCATTCTTGGTAAAGTGCTGTTTCACTACTGGACATATCATTCTTCTGTTCAAAAACATTTGCTAAAAGATAAAGTACACATTTGTTAGTGGCATTCAAAGTGACTTTCAACCTTATTCTGATTTATCTTCTGTTGTTTTTAATCTATGTTTTCTAAACATTTAACTCCAAGATCATCTACTGAGTTGTCAAAATGTGAAACATAGATTTTGTAAAAAAAAAAATCACTTGCTCCTCTATTCTTTTTAAATGATTGCTATTGTGTTCATCATTTAGTGCACTATAACAAGATGCCATAGACTGGTGATTTAAGCAGTAAACATTTACCTTCTCACTCTTTGGGAAGCTTTAAATTCTAAGATCAAGGTTCTGGCAGAGCTTGGTTACTGGTGAGGGCTCTCTTCCTGTCCTGAAGATAGCTGCTTTTTGCTGTGTCCTCACAAGTGTTAGAGACCTCTGGTGTCACTTCCTCATTTATAAGAACATCATTTCTAACTGAGCATCAAAGGGGAAACCTGTTGAAGTGAAATGGACACTATGAGAAACAGTGATTTGATCAGCTCTTGTGCTGACTGTTGTTGTACAATGTAATACTTTATACATTGTAGTATTTTTTTTATCCTAGTACTAGTGGTTGAACTCTGTAATTAACACACAATTATTCTTAGGCGTTTAAATTTAATTGAAAAGTGATCCCTGTGAAATATAAGAGTGAGAATAAGAGAGGGAGGAGATGTACAATTTGGGACATGCTCAATCGGAACTGCCCCAAATGATGGAGTTAGAATTGTGCCAGGGGATTCCAATACAATCCCATCAAGGTGGCATGTACCAAGGCCATCTCACTAGTCCAAGTGATCAATTTCAGCTCACAATTGATCACACTGATAGGTCTAAGAGTCAAAGGGATCACACAAACAAGACTAGTGTCTGCTAATACTAACTGATAGAATCAAAAAGGGAGAGAATGATCCAACATGGGAAGTGGGATACACAGCAGACTCATAGAATGGCAGATGTCCTAAATAGCACTCTGGCCTCAGAATCAACCCTTAAGGCATTCGGATCTGGCTCAAGAGCCCATGAGAATATTTTAGGCATGGAAAGCTAAGACACTCTGAAAAACAAAAAAAAGAAGACCTAAATGAAAGATCTCTGCGAGTGAGATCCCAGTGGAAAGAACGGGGCCATCAAAGAAGGAGGTACCTTTCTCTGAAGGGAGGAGAGAACTTCCACTTTGTCTATGACCCTGTCAGAATAAGATCGAAGTCGGCGAACCCTAAAGACTTCCATAGCCTCGGCAACTCATGACTAGAGCCTAGGGAGATTACTGACGCCATAAACAAGAGTGTCAAATTGTTAAATCAACATCAGGAGTCACCGCGTACTTACGTCTCATGAGGGATCTGCCCTTAATGTGTTATCCAATGTGAAATAATGCTATTACTAGCACTGAAACAGTATTTTTACACTTGGTGTTTCTGTGTGGGATCAAACTGATGAAATCTTTACATAGTATATACTGAATTGATCTTCTGTATATAAAGATAATTGCAAATGATTAAAAAAATCTTGGTGTTAAATTGGAAATTGCATAGAAAATTAATCAATTTAAAAATACATATATCATGTAGGATCTCTGTCCTTAACGTGCTATACATTGTGAATTAATACTATAACTGGTACTCCAACAGTACTTTTCACTTTGTGTTGCTATGTGAGGGCAAACTGTTTAAACCTTTACTTAATATATACTAAACTGACCTTCTGTATATAAAGAGAATTGAAAATGAATCTTGATGTGAACGGAAGGGGAGAGGGAGTGGGAAAGGGGAGGGTTGCGGGTGGGAGGGAAGTTATGGGGGGGAAGCCATTGTAATCTATAAGCTGTATTTTGGAAATTTATATTCTTTAAATAAAAGCGTTATTAAAAAAAAAGAAAAAAAAGAACACCATTTCTATCAGAACATGACTCCACTTATATGACCTAATATAGCTTCTGTCACCTCCCAGCTCCCATACAGTTGAATATGTGTCAGGGGACAAGGAGATTAAGATTTCAATGAATCAATTGAATTCTGAATTCTGGCAGAACATAACTTAGTTCATAGCACCTGTCTACTCATTCTTGGGTTTCCTTATCTATGTCATTTCTCTTTTCAAAACCTGTTCAAATTATTCCACTTTCAGTAAATGCTCCCATTTCATCTTTATCTTCTTTAGAACTTTAAAGATTTTAGAGACATTTTTTTGTAAATCAATTGTACACTACTGCCTGAAATTTCTAGTATGTGGATATTATTTAGCTGTTGACCCTTTAAAGTAGTCTTTCTTTATAACTAAATGTTAAGGTTTTTAATGTCAGAGACTATGACATAACTCTTCATAGTCTACAAGCTCCTAGAATATGTTTATTTATTCTGACATTTGTGCTTTTTAAAATTTTCTACTGAAATTTTTTTCATTATCATTTTTTTTCTTTTCTTTCTTTTTAAAATTTCATTTAAGCTATACAAACTTCTTACCCTAACTTCCCTCCTGCTCATGCTTCCACCCTTTCTCCCTTCTATCCTATTCCCCCTCTTAATTTTTTTCATTGTAGAGTCTCTCACATCCTTGGTTAAATGTATTTCAAGTTATTTAATTTTTTGTAGCTACTATGAATGGGATTGACCTTAGAAATTCATTCTCAGCCATGGCATTATCTGTGTATACAAAGATTATTGATTTTTGTGTGTTGGTTTTATAGCCTGCAAATTTACCAAGCTCTTCAATTAGTTCCAGTAGTACCTTAGACTCTTGGATCCCCTATATATAGAATCATGTTCTTTGCACATAGGGATTGTTTGACTTCCTTCTTCCCAACTTGTATCCTTTTGATTTCTTTTTCTTGCCTAATGGCTCTGGTCATAATTTCCAGGACTATATTGAATAGCAATGATGAAAGTGAGCATTCTTTTGGGTTCCAGATATTAGTAGAAATGCTTACAATTTTTCCCTATTCAGTAAGATGCTAGCTGTGAGTAGGCCATGAAGTGCATTGATGGTATTGAAGAATGTCCCTTCCATACCCAATTTGTTTAAGGTTTTTATCATGAAATATGTTGTGTTTTATCAAATGATCTCTGCATTTATTGAAATAAACAATTTTTATTCTTCAGTTTATTAATGTGATATATCACATTTATTGATTTGCAAATGTTGACCCATTCCTGCTTGCCAAGGGTAAGTTCTACTTGTCTGGTGAATAATCTTTCTTTTGTGTGTTGGATATTATTAGCTAGCATTTTGTTGAGGATTTATGTTCATCAGGGGTATTAGTTTTTAGTTCTCTTTTTCTGTTGTATATTTTCTGGTTTTGGAATTAAGGTGATGTTGGCCTAGAGGGGGGGTTTTGGGAGGATTCCCTCCTTTTCAATTGTTTGGAATAGCTTGAGAAGAACTAGAATTAGTTATTCTTTAAATATCTGGTGGAATTCAGCAGTAAAGCCACTCAGTCTTAGGCTTTCATTTGTTGAGAGCATCTTTATTACTTATTCATACTCCATCTTGGTGATTGGTCTGCTTAGGTTTTCTATGTGACCACGACTCAATTTTGGTATACTTTATTGTCACAGAATCTATCCATTTCTTCTAGATTTTCCAATTTGTTGACATATAGATCTTTTTTGTAATTCCTGATTATTCTTTTTTATTTCTGCAGTATTTGTTATATTTGTGTAACCTAAGATTATCCAGACAAATATTGCAGATCTGTGGTTAGTAGAACTAAAATAGTATGTCATAACTTACTGAATTTATTTTGGATTGGAAATGCAGATGCTCCACAGTACATGGTTTCATCTAAATTTGGGATGTATAGGTTTAACAGTATGGTCACAAGAGTCACCTTACTATATAAGAGCTGCTATTCTTCCTATCTCTGGGACAAGGGAACACACAAGAAGTCAACCACACTTTTTTAAGATTTATTTATTTTACTTGAAAGTCACAGTTAACACAGAGAAGGAGAGGCAGATATAGGGGGGCAGGGAGGGAGAGAGAGAGAGAGAGAGAGGCCTTCCGTCCGCTGGTTCACTCCCCAAATGGGAAGTACGCTGATCCAAAGCCAGGAACGAGGAGCTTCTTCTGGGTTTCCCATGCAGGTGCTGGAGTCCAAGGACTTGGGACATCTTCCACTGCCTTCCCAGGCCATAGCAGAGAGCTGGATCAGAAGTGGAGCAGCTGGGTCTAGAACTGGCGCCCATATGGGATACCAGCACTGCAGGTGGCAGCTTTACCAGCTGCACCACAGCACAGGCTACAGAGAGCTGGATTGGAAGAGGAGCAACCGGGACAGAATCCAGCACCCCACCGGGACTAGAACCCGGGGTGCTGGTGCCACAGGCAGAGGATTAGCCTAATGAGCCGCAGCACTGGCAGAGATAGCTTGTCTGCTGGTTCACTCTCCAAATGTCTGCAGCTGGCTGATCTGACTAGGAGCCAGGAGTTTCTTCCAGGTCTCCAATGTGGGTGCAGGCGCCCACGGATTTGGACCATTTTCAGCTGATTACCCAGGTGCATTAACAGGGAGCTAGATGGTAAGTGGAGAAGCAGGGGTTTGAAGCAGTGCCCATATGGGATGCTGGCAATACAGGCTGTGGTTTTACCTGCTATGACACAGTGCCAACCCTGTCAGCCACATTTTAACTTCTACTTTCTCTTCCATAAATTAGAACCTTAGGGTAGCTTTTTAATAGTCATTGAAAGAGAGATATGGATTGGCCGGCGCTGCAGCTCACATGGCTAATCCTCCACCTGCGGAACCAGCACCTGGGGTTCTAGTCCCAGTTGGGGAGCTGGTTCTGTCCCAGTTATTCCTCTTCCAGTCCAGCTCTCTGCTGTGGCCCGGGAGTGCAGTGGAGGATGGCCCAAGTGCTTGGGCCCTGCACCCGCATGGGAGACTGGGAGGAAGCACCTGGCTCCTGGCTTCGGATTGGCGCAGCACGCCGGCCGTAGCGGCCATTTTGGTGGGGTGAAAAAAATGGAACGAAGACCTTTCTCTCTGTCTCTCTTCTTTCTCTCTCACTGTCTAACTCTGCCTGTCCAAAAAAAAAAAAAAAAAAAAAGGAGCCTTTCCTTTATTAAAAAGAAAGAGAGATATGGAAAACATATATCTTGATTTTCCTTTAATTTCATAAATTGTGAGTGATCCTCTAGAGGTCACAGTGTTTATACGTGATCCCACAGATAATTAATACGTAGGTACCTAGGTTGTGATCCCCACTTCGCTTCCCAGCTCTTCTCCCAATTGGTCCTATAACAAGGGCAAGGAGCCTAGTATCTCTTTGTATCAGCTACTTAAAGCCAGTTGAAATGTGAACACAACGCAGGCCCCTAGTAAGAGCCTGTAAGAGCCTGTTACAGCTTTTCCCAATTATATGGTCAGCAAGTACATGTTTGTTATTAGCTTGGAATCAGACACAGTGAAAGTCCTTACACCATGGAAATGGAAATACACCAATCAAGGCTATTGACTAGGGGACACAAAGTTGCTAAATATTAACCAAGACCTCACTGAGTGTGATTTTTTTTTTTTTTTTTGGACAGGCAGAGTGGACAGTGAGAGAGAGAGAGAGAGACAGAGAGAAGGTCTTCCTTTTTCCGTTGGTTCATCCCCCAATGGCCGCTATGGTCAGCACGTTGTGGCCGGCGCACTGCGCTGATCCAAAGACAGGAACCAGGTGCTTCTCCTGGAACCCCATGGGGTGCAGGGCCCAAGCACTTGTGCCATCCTCCACTGCATTCCCTGGCCACAGCAGAGAGCTGGCCTGGAAGAGGGGCAGCCGGGACAGAATCCAGCGCCCCGACCGGGACTAAAACCTGGGGTGCTGGTGCCACAGGCAGAGGATTAGCCTGTTGAGCCGTGGCACCGGCCCACTGAGTGTGATCTTAAAACATCATTACACCCTTGTACTTATATCAGGATAAGGGTATTTATTGATTATAGACTCTCAAATGCATACTGGCTCTAATTGAACTTTGATATTTGCTTGAGGGGAAAGAATTAGTATAATATTTCACACACTGTAATGAAATATTTTTGAGTCATTGGAAGTGTAATACTTAATAGTGCTAAAAAATAAAGTTTAAGCCAAAATTCAGTGTCACTGACAGAGGAGTGAAATAATTAACACAAACTTTGCAAAGGTTCATGCAAAGGAGGCCTGCTTATCACTCCAAACTTCTTTGGTCTGGCTAATGGCTTGTAATTCTAAACAATTCTAGCTGGCAATGGAGATTTCCAATGTTTCTTGGGTTTGGCTCAGACAGGGACACTGCAAGCTGGGTTTGCTTTCTTCTGTGGTATTGTTTTACTTCCGAGTCCATGAGAACCACAAAGTAGGGGATCAGGCAAGCAAAACAAAGAACATGAAAAGAAAACAGGAAGGAAATTTGACCGATAACTTCAACTCCCAGAGAAGATCTGGTTTGATTTTCATGGCAAGTGCTCTTGTGGTGTTTAAACCAACTCACACCACCCCATTCCCTCTCATCCCTCTACATTCCATTTATCAAGATTTCAACACAGATACACAGCTGGTGCCATGAACTTACAATTTTGTCTTGTGTCAGCTCATAAGGGGAACACTGGGAAGAGACCGTGGACCTGCTCTTGGCACCAATCAACTTGGCAGATAAAGACCTTCAACTGGTAGTGAAAGCAAAGTTGGTGTGTTTCCCATGCATCTGTGATCAGATCAGACCCAAAAGTTTATGTGCCCGCTGAAGTTATCTGTTTTTCTGAAATGCAGCTAAGAAGTGTAACCAAGGTGTAATTCTGAATGTTCATTCTGTCTTTACCAAGGATTCTCGTCCAGGAACACAAATACATACAACAAGGCAAAATGACTTTCCTTCCCTATCAACGATTCTTTCTAATGCAGCATACACTTCTACGTGGAAACTAAAATGTATGAGCATTTTACCACAGTTTTCAAAAAAATAGAAATGAGGTGCGACTGGATAGGGGCAGCCAGGAATGTTAGGGAATGAGGTACGAAGTTGGGAGGTGTGCCAGGATTAGCCACAATCTCTTTCTTTAGACCATCAGAGATCAAGGCTGCCCGTCTGTGACTCCCCATGGGAACCCCTTCACTTTCATACCACAGCAGAGTTTAGCCTACTGGCCTGGAGGGTGCTACCACACCTTTGATCCATGGCATGCCTTAGCATACCTATGCAACTGTGTCCTGTCTGAAATTGTGTATCTATTCAACATCACTTAAACTTAAGAAATAGAGGGGCCCAGGATTACTATCTGAAGACCTGAGAACTATCAGAAACATAAACCTTCAATCCTTTGAATCCTATACTACTCAGCCTAACCAAGGGGAAAGTGTTGCAGGCGGTTACAGGAGTGGGTGGGAATACTTGGCCAGACTGTGGTGTGCCAGACCACTGATCACTTACTTTTCTATCCAAGTCAATGTGCTTGCATGCTCTAATGAACTGGGAAGACTAGAGTGGTCAGATCCTTGGCTTAGCATATCACACAACTGGGGTTCACTTCCTGGCTCCATCACTTTATGACTTGAGCAATTTCTTGGAAGTTCAAATTTCAATCCTATCATTCATCAACGAGGACAATACAAATGAATTGATGTGCTGTGTGAAAATAAGTGAATCAGTACATGTGAAACAGTACAGGCTTGTCTCAGAGTAAGTACTAAAATTGGGCAGCTTTCACTGTTACTAAACATATCATAGTTGGCTTCTCCCAACATATTTCACATAAAATCCCTTCAGGCTACAATCTTTTGCAATCAATAAAGGGCCAGATTTCTAGCGGCTGCCTTGACTCAGTTTCTGGACATTGGAAGAGTCTTCTTCACATCACATCCTATTTCTTCTTTTGGTTTTCCCTTAGCTGTCTCATCCCATGCACAAGACCACTTGCAGCATTGTCCCTCTTGTATAAAGCTACTTATCTTTAAATAATACTTAAACTAACATTTTCATTTATATGTTTTTATTTGCTCTGGCTGGCATTCCAATATGAGCAGTCAAGGTGTTGCCTGGAGTCCAGTTATCGGGCTTTCAAGATGGGATAACAAAATCATCTCTCTTCCAGGGAGGAGAAGCCCTTTTATTAAAAGTATATTTTGCTAATGACACTATTTTATATTATTTACTTTTTAAAAGATTTATTTACTTATTTGAAAGAATTACAGACAGAGAGGCATCTTCCATCCACTGGTTCACTCCCCAGTTGGCTACAACAAACAGGGCTGGGATAGACTAAAGCCAGGAGATTCATCTGGGTCTCTAACGTGGGTGGCAGGGGTCTAAACACCTGCGTCATCTTCTGCTGCTTTTCCCAGGATATAAGCAGGGAGCTGGATTGAAAGTTTAGCATTCAAGACATGAACAAGCAACCATGTAGGATGCCAGCATCACAGGCAGCAGCTTTATCTGCTACATCACAACTCTGGCCTCTGAGAAACTCTTTCTTATTTACTTCTCTAGAAAAAATAAGGCTTTAGAAAACACTCCCAAGCAACCAGTTCTCTTTACTATACATTTATTAATTTTATTAAAAGATTTATTTATTTATTTGAAAGAGTTACAGAGAAAAAAGGAGAAACAAAGATAAATATATCAGAGAGAGAGAGAGAGAGAAAGAGAGAGAGAAACCTTCCATTCCAGGTTTACTCTCCAAATGGCCACAACAACCAGGGGTAGCTTAGGCTGAAGACAGGATGATAGGAGTCAGGAAATTTTTCTGGGTCTCCCAAGTGTGTGGCAGAGGCCCAAGCACTTGGGCCATCTCCTGCTGCTTTCCCAGGTGCATTAGCAGGGAGCTGGATAGGAAGTGGAGCAGCCAAAACATGAATCAGGGACCACATGCTTCACAGATGGTGACTTAAGCTGCTACACTGAGATGCCAATCCCCATTTATTAATGCTTTGGGAACCTACTATGTACAAACACAGCTTTATCCATAAGGATATACACAGGAGTTAGACATCATCCCTGGAAAGATTCCTCAGGGAGAGATAGCTGAGAGCATCACCTCATCACTCAGGGCAAGAGACAAACAGAAGTAGCAGTTACTGTTCTCAATAGATAGACAGGTCGGTGATCCCCATGAAGACACAAGTTATGACAAAGTCCCCCGGTCTAGAGCGCTTACACACCCATCACATTGGAGCAGAAAAAGGATCTGAGTCTTCAGGTACACAAACACGGCCTGCCACCTACTGCATCATCCCAGAGAACAGAACTGAATTTCATGTTTACTCAGTTCTCTCATCTGTAAGATGGGACTAATCATAGTCCTACCTCTTGGGCCACGGTGAACACTAGATGAGATCATACACAGAGCACTTAGGAAAGCAGCTGGCAGGAGAGAAGCCCCCAACTGAAAAAAAATAGTAACCTTGTAAAATATTGCTTTAAGATTTGTGGCTAAAAACCAGTATCACAAAGAAAATGATAGGTGTGTTGATCTTTTCTTACAAGGCAAATGGAGTCTTGCAATATCTTTCCTGTGCAACAGCACTGCTTATAGTACTGAAAGTTGTGGGGTTCCTCATCGTGGCTGCAGGAAGAATCACATGGCTATTTACAGACATCAGGGCTGGTCTTCACTTCTAGATATTCTGATTAATTGCTATGGGATTTGATTCTAGCCCCAGGTATTTTTAAAACTCTAAGTAATTAGATACTATAGCTACTTTTGAAAGTGACCTGAGTTTGAGGGATGATAAGAACAAGTTGATCCTTATTAAGCTGGACTCGCAAGTTCCAGTATTTTCCTGTTGTTGTAGCTTAACTGCTATAGATGACATAAGAAATCACAGTCAAGTAGCTTATTTCGAAAAATGTAACACTAAGTGAAATTCCAGCTTTCTGTGGTCACATCTAACGGGTAGACTCTCAGAGGGTGCTGACAGCACAGGTTTCTAGAGCTGACACCTATATCACTACATTAATTTCTTAAGAAGATAAATATTATGGGTTATGATACCACTACTATAAAAAAGGAGTAGCTACCATTTACTTAACATTTATTGCATGTTGCATACTATATTCAGCACAAAATGCTTGTGTTAAAGCCTTAATCCCCCAGGGCCATGGTATTTGGAGGCAATGTTTTTGAGGAAAAACTAGATTTAGATGAAGTCCTGAGGATGGGGCCCTTATGATGGAAATTAGACAGAGAGACCGGAACTCCCCCTCTCTATTTCAGAGGATATAGCGTGAGGCATTCACCTATAAGCCAAGAGGAGGGCGCTCATCAGAATCTGACCATGCTGGAACTCTGATCTCAGACTTCCGGCCTCCATAACTCCAAGAAACAAATTTCTGTTGTTGAAGTAACCCATTATTTGGAATTTTGTTACAGAGCCCAAGCTAAGAGGATATGTGTCGTTAACTTAGGATATTAACCTTACTATTTCATTTAACTTTTCATAACAGCCTGCATTATAGATAAACTATATCTCCAGAGAAGCAATTAATAGCACTGGACTAAGACACAGAAGGTATGAACCTCTGTCTCATGCCTAAAGCAAAAGCAGGGGTGTGGTATTTACTTCCTCTAAGCTTCATAGAACTGTGGAGAGGATTAATTACTAAGTACAAGACACAGCAAAACACATCTGCTAAGCTTTCTATAATATTATTACCTTATTAATAATTAAACATCATTGGTTTACTAAGGTTCAGAAAAGTTAACTATATCACCCAAATTTTCCCAGCTTCTGAATACAATAGGTGTTCAAAAATACATCTGTAAATAGCAAGCCACACAGTCTTGTTACTATAACGCATTATCTCTGCCTTTCTTTAACAATTGTGATTCAATGACATTATTTTCATACAATAATACTCCTTCTAATAGGAAGGCTGTAGTTTAAATCTGGCCATCACTGGCCAAGGTTACATAAATGGACTTCAGTTCAACTGATTTTTATTACTGCTAGTGTCAGAAAAATTTCCCAAGGCATACCACTGTGTTCTTGAAATAAGAATAAGCCGAAGATAGAAATTAAAGTATTAAAAACATATGAAATTATGCAATTGGTTTTATAAAGCTTGTGTTTTATGTCGTGGTCTACCTATGGAGAGATTCCACTTACTAAACTCCATTGACTTAGGAAA
Source organism: Sylvilagus floridanus (assembly GCA_949820135.1). Classification (NCBI taxonomy): domain Eukaryota; kingdom Metazoa; phylum Chordata; class Mammalia; order Lagomorpha; family Leporidae; genus Sylvilagus; species Sylvilagus floridanus. The sequence continues at coordinate 96,782,719 of OX463241.1, read as the reverse complement.
CTTGCTGTCTTACTGTCCATCCAAATCTGTAATGTACTTGAGGCTCTAGTCATTTAATTTCAAAATCACAAATATTAATCCTAAATCAAACAAGATTACTGTCTTGCATAGACATTTAAAACACAAATATTCAATTCTTTGAGATGATACATAAAAAATTTAGTCTAAGTTTTGGTGAGATTTAAATTAGATGGACAATTTAGCATCCCTTATGAATTTCATCTTCTTGCAATCTATCTTTCTCAATCTACAGATATCCCAGTTTCTTTCAAATGACCATGCTAAGTTACACTTGTAAACTCAGTAGTGTTAACATGACCTGGTAGTTTATATTTTGAGTGGTCATTTTCTGCAAGGAGAGCATTCAATTTAGAATTATTCAAAGCAAGCATAATATGCTGCAGTAACAAATAAGCCCCTGACCTTAGTGACTGAAGGAAGACTTAATAGCCATCTAGCAGAGGTCAGTAGAGCTCTGTTCCACATAGTCATAAACCCCTGAGTATGTTTAGTAGCAGTAATGTATAGTCCTTCTACAAATGATGGCTCATTAGCTGGGACTAGTACCAGGAGTATAAATGGGTCTAACTGTAGGGGAATAGAGAACCTTTGCTGTGCCAAGGAAGAAGAGAGTCATATAACATGAGCAATAGTAATCTGTCACAAATATGAAAAACATTTTCACAGTGAATTAAAAAAATAATTATACAGAAGATTATAAACCTTTGGCTTATAACTTAAGATATATACATTTTTGCTCTCCATATTGAAATACAAATTTCCATAGCTCAACTTAATTCATTAATAATGTGATTATGATTATACCCTTAGGGACTTTTTTACATTTGCTCATTATCATTACCTGAAAGAATTTGAAAAACCCAGTAATCAGTTTTCCACAGGCAATGTTGTTCCTCTTTCACTGAGAATCCAGAGGGAAGGCAACCTTGGATTAATCAATCAAAAACCTGCTGGTGATAAAAGATTTTCAGGCACAGCCATAATGTTCTACACTGGTAGCTGCAAGTTCACCAAGCAAGCAGTAGGCTATGCCAGAGCTTCCATTTTAAAAGCAACCATTGGCAAATTTCCCTAAGAATCCTTTTGCAATGCATAACTTTGAAAGGATTGCCATGTGCGAGGCTATTTCTGAGAGAAAATTGCTGTGTGGCTGTTGTATTTTTCAGCCACTGGATCACATGACTATTGTAGTTTTCCAGGTAGACTCAGAGTTCTTCAGGTGTATTTTAAATGATCAAGATAGGGGCTGGTGCTTTAGCATAGTAGGGTAAGCCTCCATCTGTGGCACCAGCATTCCATATGGGTTCCAGCTGTTCTTTGGATTCAACTCTCTGGTAGTGGTCTGGGAAGTCAGGGGAAGATAGCCCAAATGCTTGAGCCCCTTTGCCCATGTGAGAGACTCAGAGGAAACTTCTGCCTCCTGGCGTCAGATTGGTCAAGCTCCAGCTCTTGCGGCCATTTGAGGAGTGAACCAGTGGATGGAAGACATGTCTCTCTGTCTCTCCCTCTCTGTTGGTGGCTCTGCTTCTCAAATAAGTAAATTTTTAAAAATGATCATAATAGAAGGTTTGCCAAAGCATGGTTTCTACAAATACCAAAATCATTTTATGTGGTGGAATGAGAAGGTGAAAAGGTCATGCCAAGATGGCCACTGAAGTGAAAAGTTTATGCCAAGATGGCCACTGACAACAGAAACTGCCTGGCAACAGGCTGTGATTGGATGGCTTCAGAAACCACATGACAACAGAGCGTGACTGACAACAGGCTGTGATTGGATGGTTTCAGAAACTGCCTGGCGACAAGAGCCTGACTGGCAACAGGCCGTGATTGGATAGCTTTGGAAACTGCCTGGCAACAGGCTGTGATTAGTTAGGGCATAGACTGCCCCTTGACCGGATTGGCTGCCTTGGCTATTTAAGCAGCTGTAGCAACTGAAATGAATGAGTCTGCAGGCTGCTTTCACCCGACTCCCGGGGTCTGTGTGGTGACTCCGCACCTCTTGTCCCCACCATGCTCCTCCTTTCAGAAAAGAAATCAACCTCAACAATTTTATGTTGGCTTACTAGATGTGTAAACATCTAAGACACAAAATGGACACAAAGCCACCATAGAAACTGTACAGAAAAACCTGTAGTAAGGGAGCAAAATAAAAGCTTTTTTTGCCCAATAACTGGAAAATAAGTAGTTCCTTCCAGAATGTTGATCTAATGTAAAGAAACAGAAATTAGGTTTTTCATTGCTTCTTGTGAAAAAAGTTGTAATTATTTGGGGCATTGGTTTTATATCAAGAATAAGATGGTTACAATGATGTATACAATTTTAAAACTCATCTAACTATGGACTTTATATGGATGCATTTTATTTGATGCAAATTTTCTCAATAAAGTTGATCTTAAAACATTTGTGGGGGCCAGCGTTGTGGCACAGTGGTTAATTCCCTTGCCGGAAGTGCCGGTATCCCATATGGGCACAGGTTCGGGACCTGGATGCTGTACTTCCGATCCAGCTCTCTGCTATGCACTGGAAAAGCACTGGAAGATGGCTCAAGTCCTTGGAACCCTGCACCCACATGGGAGACGCGGAGGAAACTCCTGGCTCCTGGCTTCAGATCAGCGCAGCTCCAGCCATTGCAGCCAGCTGGGGGGTGAACCATCTAATGGAAGACCCCTCCTCCCCGCCTCTCCTCTCTGTGCAACTCTGACTTTCAAACAAATAAATAAATCTTTTAAAAAAAAACATTTGTGCATGTGTTTTTGTCTATGTGGGTGTGTATTTGTGTAGACAAGCCATGATCTACAGCAAAGAAAGAACAACTTGTTTAGGGTGGAGGAAGATAGTAAATGGTCCTTCTTCACCCTCAAAGGAGGGGTTTCTTTTTCTTTTTTTTTGCACAGGCAGTTAGTAAGAGAGAAAGAAACAGAGAAAGGTCTTCTTTCCGTTGGTTCACCTCCCAAATGGCTGCTATGGCTGGTGCACTTTGCCAACCCGAAGCCAGGAGCCAGGTGCTTCCTCTTGGTCTCCAATGCGGGTGCAGGGCCCAAGCACTTGGGCCATCCTCCACTGCCTTCCCAGGCCACAGCAGAGAGCTGGACTGGAAGAGGAGCAACCGGGACAGAATCCAGTGCCCTTACCGGGACTAGAACCTGGGGTGCCTGTGCCGCAGACAGAGGATTAGCCTAGTGAGCCGCCGCGCTGGCCAGGGGGTTTCTTAAGACTCTGAGTTCAGCAGCTAAAAATGGTTATAACCATTTTCCTTATGATCATCCAAAAACGTATGTTTGAGAAGATTTGGGGAGATACACAAAAATGTTGCAAATGAAAACCACACTGAGATAAACCACAAGACTAAGTCTTAAGCTATCTCCTAAAAATGTCAAATGTCCTTTAGTCACTGAATCCGAGACACAGGAATTCTCAGGTAGATGTCTCCAGACACTGACTTAAGATACCTGAAATAAGTAATGTCTTAGTTTTACTTCCTAAATGTGGGAAATGCTAAGGTCCTTAACATTCCCCCATCCTGCTCCCATATATTTGTTTTTAATTCCATCCACCCACAGGAAATGGCTACAGCCTCATTAAGCCAGACTACTAAAGGTTGTTCAACAAATGAGCCCAGGGTTGACATTCCCCTGAAATCCAGCTGTGCTTACAGGAACTGGGGACCTTGAAGTGCAAGGATTTTGACCTTCTGTTTCCTAGAAACAGTGTGTGGGCCACCCACTCTGTCAAACGCACATAAAATCTTCACTCTTTAAAGCACTCCTTTAGTCTCTTAAGTGCTGGCGTGTTCCTGAGACTTCTGTCCTCTTTTCATCACACAGACTCTCCTTGGGTGATGTCATCTGCTGGAGTGATGTCTATTATGCTCTTTGACTGTCTTTATGTTGATGATACTCAAATTTTGGCTATGTCCCTAGACCCTTTAAATCAAAGTGTCTCAAACTGAAATCAATAGTCTCATCATTCATAATATATTTCACCACAAGTTTCCATTATCTGTCACTCTTCCTGCCCATCTTTAATTAATTATCTAAATTCCTGCTCTATCTGTGTTGTTCTTTGCCTCCAATATTGATTACTATGAAAGTCTGCTAACCTTTCTCCCTGCCTCCAGTCTTGTCCCTTTAAAATGACCCATGTTCCATACTGAAGCCAAAAGCTGTCTTTCTAAAATGCAAATCTTACTATTCAATTCCCAAAATTCTTCCATGGGTTTCTATTACCTTGAAGTATATTTTATGGTAGAAGAGTAGTTTGAATGCTACTAACTTCTCATCTGCATTATTTGACAATTGTTTGTATATCCTGTGCTTCAGTCATACTCAAATATTCATTTCATTCAATATTTCATCTCCATACTTCTGTCATGATCTTGTTAAGGCTGTTCTGTTGAAATATTCTTTAGCTCTATCCCTAATTATTTTTGACCGCCCCCAATTTCACCTGAAAATGCCTGTCCTCCTTTAGATTTAATGTTAACTAATCACTAATATTCTTTATGTGTAATGTAAATTAAATGTTAGAATCCTGTACTATTGTAATTGGCAATCCTGTATATATTGTAATTGACTGTCAGTGTTACATGCATGCTAGCAAACCTGAATGATGATTGCAAGGACCATGTCTTTCCTAGGACTATTGGATTTTCAGAATCTAATACAGTATTGGATATATAGTGGATGTTCAATGTATATTTGTTGAATAAGTATTAAGTGTGAAATAAACAGCATAATCTGACATTTTCAGCCCTACACTTTGGCTTCACTACCTACTGAACACTATAGATAAAACATCCTATAAGCAGCTCCATGTCAATTTATCTGCACTAAACTTATCATTTCTATCAGCAAATATCCAATTTTTCATTCTGTTGCCTTACTGTCACCCCTACATGTGTAGTTTGGGGCATAAGCTGGAAGAAACTTTTGACAGCAATCTTACCCATCACTTCTATGTGCAACAATTCCACAAAAGCTACCAATTAAAGAAGTTTTGGTTCCATGTCCTCCCCTGTTTCTGGGATATCCCAACTACAATTAGGTCAATAACTTATTTTGCCTTCCTAAATAGACCTATTTTTTCCTCAAGCAGCAGCTTCCTGGTTTCGTCATTCCTATGCTTGCTCCTTTCCTGTGTCACCTGCAATTTTCTTCACAGCTGCCAGAGTGATCTGACCTAACTATTCATCTGAATAGAGATCCTCCCTCTCTTCCACCTGCTGCAAATCTGTAGTAACTCTCTCGAACAATCACTTTTATCTGTGCCTGTTCCTCAGATTTAAGTGAGAAGCTTGTAAAAAAATACTGATGACTTTAATTTCCACTTACCACATAGCTCACTTCCTTGCAATTAAAGAACCCAGATAAGTTTCCAAGTGTTCTTGTATATTCCCATAGATAGTAGTCCCACACATAAGTGTTTTTATCATTGCACATCACATTTTTCTCAAATTCTATGTTTGGATTGTTGTTTCCCCTGTAAGACTACCAGGGCTTTGACAATAAGTGTTTGGTGTCTGTATCTGGAAGTTCAGAGGCTACAAGAGTCATACGCAGGGAAACCCAGAGGCCATGGCATAAAGTCTAAAGACATCTGTCCACAGAAATGATCTTGGAGTGGGGAATCTGAGAAGCATTTCAAGAAGCCCTCTTTTTTGGGGGAAGGGGTAGGTTCAAGTCTTACCATTCCAATAATGCTAGAGCTTTGTATAGAAACACAAAAGAGGCAAAGATATATAAGGAGTGTCTTGAAAAAAAAAATATCAGCTTTCATGTGTGAAGTTTCAAAGAGAAAACTAGATAGCAACACGGAGAAATTTCCAAATTTGAGATCTGGTTGTTCACTGACCTTGACCTCTGAAAATAGTTAAAGGCATTGAATAAAATATAAGTGTATGTATATATATATATATATATATATATATATATATATATATTCGTGTGTGTGTGTGTGTGTGTTGTGTGACCTGCCTAGCTGGTATTATTGAAGATTCTTGTCTCTATATAAACCTGTGACTCTCAATACAAATTATTTCATCCAATCTTGTCATTCATAGTAAAAGACTTGAGCAAATACTTACACTCTTTCTAACTGCCCAACGCTGCACCTAGGATGACAACTTCAGTTTCATTAGATTCTGCCTAAAAAAACTCAGGACTGTGAAAAGAAGTCACTATATGGGGGCTTCAAAAAATGTCATGGAAAATGAAACTAAATGATCATGTGAATGTTTCATAGTTTTTTGTCTCCTAGTATTTGTTCTAGCCAATACCCAAGATGGCTACTGTCTTCCAGTCTGCCAGAGATAGTAGAAATCTAACTTTGATAAGGACTAGTTAGCAAACCTAGAGGAGAGCCACATAGACAAGCCTCTTGTTCCCATCTTTATAAATTTCCACCTTCCTGATTTTGTTTCCTTTCCTTTCTGCCTTATTTCCCCTTTGAATTGCCCAGTGACCTCTGCAACAATTGGTGTTGAGTTCAGCTCCACTGGACCTCCTTTCCTATTGTGATACTTTATTACTGATCAAAATGTGCTATTTCAAGTAGTGTTTGCCTTTGTTTGTCGTGGACTGCAACTTCAGCAATACTCCCTCTGATGTTCTGGTGTAACTGATTACAGAGTTTGATGCCACCCTTAGAGTAACTAGCTCTAGGGGAAGGTCAATGGGCAATAGAAGGAGAACAACCAAGCAAGTGAAGGCTGGAGGAAGGTACGACTTCAACAAAGGCCTTAGTGGTGACGAGTTTTAAAGAAAGGCTGTTTCCCATTAGGGAAAATATTTGAATCCTCAGTTGTATATTTTTGAAGAAATATTCCTTATGGTAAGAATTTTTAAGTAGAGGAATGTTCTGACCACCAAAACTTACTCATTTGCCTTCTTTCTGTTAAAAAATGTGCTGTTTTCTAAGTATTTATTTCTACCTATAAACACTAATAAATTTAATGAAAATTAGTGTCATTCATTTCTATATACAAGAACATGCTATTGTCAGAATATTTATTATATTACCTATAACATTATACATCCTATACTTAGGAATGTGACTTAAATCTTGCAATCGGGATTTCACTGTTTATTCTCTTCTCAGCCATGTTCTGGCCTTCAACATCTATTTTTGACAGCAATACAGGCAATTTTATAATGTAACCTTATGCTTTAAGGTACAAAAAGCAAACTTAAATTGAGATAAAACAGATATTAGATATACTCAATAGATTTACTTAGATCCATTAATTTAGCATCAATGCATAACACATTCCAAAGCAAGCATACATCAAATTAAAATTGGGTAATCTCAGTTGGGTTTAATAATTGGATAAATTGTCAAATGATTTTCCATTGCATATTATTTGTGGGCATGCATTTCATTACTTATTGATTGGCTTTGTTGATTAACATATCAATTAATTGCTTGAAAAGAATAGGGGAAATAATCATGGGAAACATCAGCATGGAGAATATGCCTCTCATGGCTGCAGAGTAGATGGCAGGTGATGTTACTGAATATCTAACTCCCACTGAGACCTTTAGGGCACATCTTGATACAGGTGAGTAAGTAATGTTTATAATCTAAAAAATGAGAAAATATTATAAAAATAGAAGTATAAAACCTCAGACAAGTTAAAATACAGAAAAAATTTAAGCCAAGTTTTTTGAATCAGGCAATATTTAATATATCAAATATTAATCTTAACAACTATATATAAAGTAATGTAGAGCCAGGACATTAGCTGTGTCAAAGTGCAGCAGGCATCCTGGCCACCCCAGCATCCTTTGCCACAGTTAGTGTTTCCTGAATACACACTTGGGCACCCCCTTGTTACAACAGAACTTGTTTATTATTTATATTATAAAAATAACCATTCTCTAAATGATTACACTTAGTAAATAAAATAAGGACTATATATATATATATATATATATGGATTTGACTAATTGCAATTTGTTTAAGGATCACTTGCGACTTCTTCTGCTTGTTTCACAAACCTGTAGAGGAGAAATAAAATGAAAAAGGTGCTTAATAATATGTCCACAGTGCAGCATTTTTTTAAAAAAATGGAGCATTGATGTTTATGTTTCTTCTATACTCTATAAACTTTGACAATAGCACTAACATTAAAATACTAGTTTTATTAACCACATTTTGCTTTAAGTGCAAGAATGTCTGGTATTTGTATAAAATTCTTGTCAGCTTAGGACAGAAAAGGAAATTATCCACATTTCTGTACCTTTTCTTCTTTGTTCTGTGCGCCATTTAATATTTAATATTTAAGAATCACTAATTAGAACATTAACATTTTGACAGAAGATGATCAATCTGCAAAGTATTTTCAGGGCCTCAAACCATATTTTACAATGACAATTTTCTCAATAAAATACTTATTTAGTGAAAGAGAGGGAGAAGAGGAAGGAAGGAAGGAATATAAGAAGGAAGGAAGAAAAGAAAAAAGGAAGGAAGGAAGGGAAGAAGGAAGGAGGGGAAGGAGGCAAGAAGAGAACCCAGTTGGGTTATTTTTAATGCAGATTTTTTATTTAAAGTTTATTTAAGTTATGCAGGTTTCATATATTTCATATACAGATTTAGGAATACAATGAAATGTTCCCCTACACTCCCTCCTGCACATGCTCCAACCCTCTTCCTAGTCACTCTCACATTCCTACTCTTAATGTTTGCCACGATCTAATTTCAGTTTACTTAATGATCATATAGGTAACCCTACACTAAGTAAACATTTCAATAAACAGCATAAAGAAAAAAAGAAAAAAGAAAAGAAATCACTGTTCTTCAGTGAAAGAGACAAGGGCTATAAACAATTACCCAATCTCAAAATGTCTGTCTCACTCCAATACATTACATTTCAAGTACTCTCTTACTCTATTACCTCAGATCAGGGAAAACATATGATGTCTGTCTTTCTGGGGCAGGCTTCTTTCACTAAGTATAATGATTTCTAATTGTGCTCATTTTGTTGCCAGATAGGCTTTCACTTTTTTATTTTACAGCTTAGTAGTACTCCATAGTGTTTCCATACCATAATTTCTTTATCCAGTTGATGTATATCTGGGTTGAGTCCATATCTTAGCTATTGTGAATTGTGCTGCAATGAACATGGGGGTACAGATAATTCTATCATATGTTGATTTCTTTTGGCTTGGGTAAATTCATAGGAGTAGGATGACTGGATCAGACAGTATGTCTGTATTCAGCTTTCTGAGGAATTCCCATATGTCTTCCAGTGGCTACACCAGTTTACATTCCCAACAACAGAAGATCAGGGTACATTTTCCTCCACATCCTCACCAGCATTTATCATTTGTTGATTTCTGTATGTAAGTCATTCTAAATGGAGTGAAGTGAAACCTCATTGTGGTCTTGATTTGCATTTCCCTGATGGCTGGTGATCCTGAGCATTTTCTCAAGTGTCTGCTTGCCATTTGAATTTCCTCTCTTAAAAAAATGTCTGTTCAAGTCCTTTGCACATTTCTTAACTGGATTGTTTGTTCTGTTGTTGTTGAATTTCTTGAGCTATTAATAAATTATGGTTTTAACCAAATATCAATTGTGCAGTTTGAAAATTTTTCTCCCATTCTGTCAGTTTTCTCTTCATTTTGCTTAGTGTTTCTTTTGCAGTGCAGAATCTTCTCAGCTTGATGTAATCCAATTTGTTAATTTTGGTTTTGATTGCTTGTACTTTTGGGGTCTTTGCCTATGCCAATGTCTTGCAGAGTTTTTTTGATCCATTTTGAGTTGGTTTTTATGTATGGTGTTAGGTACAGGTCTAGTTTCAAATTTCTGCTCTGGAAATCCCGTTTCCCCAGCACCATTTGTTAAAGAGAATAACCTCAGTCAAGGGATTTATTTTAGGACTTTTGGTCAAAGATAGGTTGGTCGCAGATAAATGGACTAAATTCTGGGGTTTCTTTTCTGCTCCATTGATCTAGAAGTCTGTTTTTGTGCCAGTACCAGCCTGCTTTGATTATAAACTGCCCTGTGGTATATCTGAAAATCTGGTATTATGATGCCTCTGGCTTTGTTTTTGTTGTTGTTTAAGATTGCTTTAGCTGCGCCAGCACCATGGCGCAGTGGGTTAATCCTCTGCCTGCGGTGCCGGCATCCCATATGGGCGCCGGTTCTAGTTCTGGCTGCCCCTCTTCCAACACAGCTCTTTGCTGTGGCCTAGGAAAACAGTGGAAGATGGCCCAAGTGCTTGGGCCCCTACATTCTCATGGGAGACCAGGAAGAAGTACCTGACTCCTGGCTTTGGATCGGCACAATTCTGGCTGTTGTGGCCATCTGGAAAGTGAACCCATAGAAGGAAGACCTTTCTCTCTGTCTTTCCCTATCACTGTCTGTAAGTCTACCTCTCAAATAAATAAACAAAATATTTTTTAAAAAAGATTGCTTTAGCTACACTGGGTCTCTGTGTTTTTCATATGAATTTTACCATCGTTTTTTATAGATCTTGAAGAATGTCATTGGTATTTATCGTGATCACATTGAATTGGTAAATTGCTTTTGATAGTATGAACATTTTGATGATGCTGATTCTTCCAATCAATGAACATGGAAGAATTTTCCATTTTTAAATGTCTTCTTCTATTTCTTTCTTTAGGATTTTCTAGTTTTTATCGATGAGATATTTGACACCCTTGGTTAAATTTATTCCAAAGTATTTAATTATTTTTGGAGCTATTGTGAATGGGATTGATCTTAGAAGTTCTTCCTCAGCCGTGGCATTGCCTGTGTATACAAAGGCTGTTGATTTTTGTTCATTGATTTTATATCCTACTACTTTGCCAAACTCTTCTATGAGTTCCAGTAGTCTCTTAGTAGAGTTCTTTGGATCCCCAGAATGAAGAATCATATCTTCTTCAAAGAGGAATATTTTGAGTTCTTCCTTCCCAATTTGTATCCCTTTAATTTCTTTTTCATGCCTAATGGCTCTAGCTAAAACTTCCAGTACTATATTGAATAGCAATGGTGAGAGTGGGCATCCCTGTCTGGTACCAGATCTCAGTGGAAATGCTTCCAACTTTTCCCCATTCAATAGGATATTGGCCGTGGGTTTTTCATAAATTGCTTTGATTGCATTGAGGAATGTGCCTTCTATACCCAGTTTGCTTAGGGTTTTCATCATGAAAGGGTGTTGAATTTTATCGAATGCTTTCTCTGCGTCTAGTGAGATAATCATATGGTTTTTCTCCTGCTAATGTGGTGTATCACATTGATTGATTTGCAAATGTTGAACCATCCCTGCTTACCAGGGATAAATCCCACTTGGTCTGGGTGGATAATCTTTTTGATGCATTGTTTGATCAGCTAACATTTTGTTGAGATTTTTTTGCAAATATGGTCATAGGGCAATTGGTTTGTAGGTCTCTTTATTGATTAAAACTTTTTTCTGGTATTGGATTTAAAGTGATGCAGGTTTCATAGAAGGAATTTGGGAGAATTCCCTCCCTTTCAATTGTCTGAATATCTTGAGAGGAATTAGAATTAGTTCTTCTTTAAATGTCTGGTGTAATTCAGCAGTGAAGCCATCTAGTCCTGGGCTTTTATTTGTTCAGAGGGTCTTTATCACTGATTCAATTATGTTCTTGTTTACTGGTCTGTTTAGGTTGTCTATGTCTTCATGATTCAATTTTGGTAGATTTTAAGTGTCTAGGACTCTATCCATTTCTTCTAGGTTTTAGAATTTGTTGGTGTACAGCTCCTTGTGGTAATTCTTGATGATTTTGTTATTGCTGTGGTATCTGTTGTTACATTTCAGTTTTCATCTCTGATTTTATTGATTAGGGTCTATTCTCTTTTTTTTTTAATTTTTGAGCCAATGGTGTATCAATTTTGTTTATTTTTTCAGAAAACCAGCTCTTCACTTCACTGATCTAATGTGTTTTTTTTTTACTATCAATTTTGTTTATTTCTTCTCCAATTTTAATTATTTCTTTCTTCCTACTAATTTGGGGTTTTGTTTGTTGTTATTTTTCTAGGTCCTTGAGATACATTGATACCTCATTTATTGGGTACCTTTCCAATTTCTTCATGTAAGCAACAACTGCTATAAATTTCCCACTTAACACTACTTTTGTTATATCCTATAAGTTTTGATCTGATGTATTCTCAACTTCATTTATTTCCAGAAAGTTTTTGATTTTTTTTTAATTTCTTCTATGACCCACTGTTCATTCAGGGACATGTTCAGTCTCCAAGTGTTTGCATATGATCTAGAGATTCTTGAGTTGTTGCTTTACAGCTTTATTTCATTGTGGTCAGAGAAGATGCATGGTATGATATTGATTTTTTTATTTGCTTCATGCTTTAACTTGCTTTATTGCATAGTGTATGATTTATCCTAGACAAGCTCCATGCACTGCTGAGAATGTGTATTCTGCAACTAAGGGGTGATAAGTTTTGAAGATATCAGTTAGTTCCATTTGTTCCATATTGTCTTTTTAGTTTCTTTGTTGATTTTCTGTCGTCTAGTCCATTCTCTCTTTCCACACCTTCAGGAACTCCTAAGACCCATATGTTGAGTAACTTGGTATTTTATCATATATCTCCAACACTGTTTTTAAGTTTTCCATTTTCTTTTTCTTATTCTTTTTTTACTTTTTGGTTTGATTGTAAGATTTCCAATGGTTTGTCATCTAGTTCATATACCCTCTCTTTCGCCTCACCAAGTATTATGTTAAGGTTTTCCACCATACTTTTTATTTGATCTATTGAATTCTTCATTTCTAATATTTTATTTTGTTTTCTATTTAAAATCTCAATTTCAAGAGAAAATATTCATTCATTTCATTTGTGGTTTTCTTTAGTTTACGGTTTTGCTTCTGATTGCTTTTGAGTAGTCCTATGATTATTTTTGGAATTCCATTTCCATCATTTCCCCAATCTCCTCATCTTCATATTCTAATATTTAAATGTTGCTATGTTCCTTTCAGAAAGTCATGGTGTTTTCCTCATTCTTGTTTCTTGAATTTTTCGTGTTTGTTATTAGGCATTTGTGGGGTTGATTTTCTTTCCCCCTCTGATGGCTTTTATCTTTGATCTGTGGCTCAATGGCTTAGCGGGGATGTATGCATTTCTTGTGAATATCAAGACATGTGTGGTGTGTCCAGGGAGCTCTAGTCAGGGCTCCAGGGTGGGGCAGGTACCCAGGGTAACACCCAAGTGAGCACTGTAGATCTCAATGCCCAGTATTAGCTCCCAATATGTTCCATCCCATGGTGTGAATCACAGAGATCATCTGT